>CM022946.1:115243638-115857326 GCA_012931725.1 Litsea cubeba
GTTATGCATGGGTGTGAATCATTGAAGTGCTCTCTCTCTCTCTCTCTCTCTCTCTCTCTCTCTCTCTCTCTCTCTCTCTCTCTCTCTCTCTCTCTCTGTGTGTGTGTGTTATATGTGTGAAAAGGATATATCTAGAAGGCTCTTATTGATGCTAATATAGATAAATCACTAGTGTGTGTAGATGGATAGATAGTTATTCTCTCTCCAAAGAGTATTGAATACATATTCAAATATCATCACATCTTTTAAAAAGGATGCCTGCCCTATTCCATAGGACATGTTTCAATGATCCAGACAGGTATAGATCATGGACCCTATCATGGATTCCAATAAGGTTCCTATCCTTCTGCTTTTTTTGGTCTTGGACCTTTTGTTACATGGTGATTCTTAGCCTTCAATTTGGAGGGCATTGTTCAAAGGGTTACAATCTCCTTATTACAGGCACTCTGTCATTACAGGTATCTCGGATTCTCAGATCTATTATTGTTCCAGAAGTGTCATTGCCTGCCCTTTAGATTTATTATTATGCACTGCCAGAAGGACCATGCATCTGGTCCAATTGCCATGTCTCTACAATCACCTGCTGGGGAGTCATATATATTGCAAATGGCTGAAAGTATTACCTCACTTGATCAATAAACCCATATGTTACCCCTTGAATATCACTAATATTCAAGGGGTAACATCGGGGTTTGTCCATATTCATGCCAAAAAGTATGTCCAGGTAGACTTTTTGAACATCTAAATATCTAATATGGCATCCAAGGTAAGCAGCTTCAGAATTTAATTGGTTTAACCATTCATGTTGCATTCTCTCAATTTCAGAATTTTGGACAACCCCCATAATATCCCTTGAATATTCAAGGGATATCATACGGGTAGTCCAAAATTCTGGCAAAAAGTTTGTCCATGTAGACTTTTTTATTTTATTTATCATTGAGCCAACTTGAGATTTAATTGTATCATTCACCATCCTGCCATCCACAATGCATATAGGTTACTAAAAGATGGGCCTTACATAGTTGCGTTGGACTGATTGTTGGACCAGATTCTCTTAAAATTAGTTCAAAGATTAGCAACCAATTAGTGGGATGTTTGGCAAGTGATCTATATATAGTTTAGTGAGATGTGGGCCCCCTTCCCTCGTCTGAGTTGGGTTGGGCACAGTTATATGGACCATGTCTGAAAACAAAGGCCTATTTTGTAAATGAATCAGGTCAAATGTGACCCTTACCCAACCAATTCTATTCCAGTTAGGGAATGTATGAATATTTGAATTGGGTCAATTTGATTAAACAGGCGAGATTGGACTTTGCATGACCCGGCTTATCAATTATCTCTTGAATCTTGATCTTTGGCTTTAATTCTGAGACTGGATCTCCCGAGTAGTCTTCCCACACGCTTCCCGTGAAAAAGATGCGTAAAACTCCACCGTAGGACCTACACCTATTAATAATCCGAATTATTAAAATTGAATGCCGTAACCTCCAGAAGCATATTCTCAAATTTTAGTTGAATGGGATTTGTTCCCATCATAAGATTAAACACATGACTGATAACGTAATTAACACAATCTTATGTATTTTTAATCATATGCATTAATCACATTATCAATTATGTGTTAATCTTACAGTGGGGCCGAATTCTATTGATGTAAAATTTGAGGATACACTACTGGAGGTCATGCCTTTTGAATTCAACAGTTTGAATTATCAATAGGTGGGACCCACAGTGAGTTACACACATCCCACTCACAAAGAAGTGTATCGGTATCCTGACCCTTTAATTTATTCTGGGTAATACAATAGGCTCCATGTATGACTATAGCTGATGTAATGTTCTCAACAACTTCTATCTGCTAAATACCCGTACCCTAGATAGGCCAATGACTGCTTCTATGGATTGGTAGGTTAGTTTGTAATAAGCCATTTTCTCTGGGTGAGTTTGATTTAAAAGGGTTAATAGGATCTTTGCCGACATGATTAGAGTTTGGTGTCTTGTTTCCTATTTGCACTATACATCCACATGGGTGCATCATGCACGTGAGGAATCAGAGAGTGGAGTGCAATACATTCCTCTTAAAGTGATGATTAAAGGAAGATAGAAGTGATTATTTACTCTCTTTTTTTTTTTGTTTCACAGGAAATGAGCATATACACACCTTCCACATCATGCATAATGCTTCATCATGGGGTTGGACATGGGAACATGGTGGCCCACCCCTGATCAGACCATCCAAACCATCCTTTTTTAATATACTTTAAGTGGTTTGCAGATAGTCCCAAGTGTTTTTGGGCATTCCATTTTCATCTCTTGTAAGATGTTGATGATGCTGGAGGACAATTCTTGTCCATGGGACATCCAAGGTGGGGCCCACCAAGCAGGTAGCAACAAGTGATAATCCTCAATCCTATGTGATGTATGATGCATCCCAAGGTCCTCATGTATTTGTCCTGCTGCTTTCCAAAGCTCATGCAAATGATTGTACTTGTTGTTTCCTCTTTTTGTTTTCAAAGCTTCAAATTATTGTCTCCAAAATAATGATGGCTAATCATCCAAATATTCTTTGCAAATCCATAAACCATAGATTGCTGTACTGCGTTAACAGCTAATACCCTTCCCCGGGGCTGAAAGGGAGATTTTGATATTCCCTTCACACTGTTAACCTCTGAGAGTAAAAAGAAAAAAGAGTCTGATTTGTGAGACTTCCCATGCGACTAAAAATGCATTTTATTTTATTAAAATAAGTTCAAGGGGAAAAGCTCCATTTATTTATTTTTATTTTTTTTATTTTTTTTGGCATGCCAGGTCCCTGATAGACTTGCACATGCAAGGTAAAAACAACTCGCACATGCAAGAGCCAATAACTTATAAAAGTAAGGTAATATAAACTCACACATACAAGAGGTGGAGAACTCGCACATAAGAGGTAATAAGGACTTACACATGCAAGAGACGGAGGTGGCCAGGTTCTAAATCAAGTCACCTCGGTGAGAACTGTCTCCCCTTACCACTAAGATAAAATGTCATTATCAGTTAAACACTAGAGAATGCCTACTCATATTGAGATTAGTTGATGAGCAATTGATCAGATTGTCTCTGACAAAACGGCAATCATCTATTTAGTACCATTGGCAGAGACAATTGGCACACTGGCAACACAGATGGCAGCAACGTAGACAGACAACTGGCGCTGCTATCAAACAAATGGCGCTCAAGTCATGCCACTTTACAACTCTGGAGTAGTTCACTGCTCGGTAGTACAACTGAATGATTCGAAACTATAAAAGAAGGATTGGAAGACGACGAAGTGGTTGTGGTTGTGGTTTCAAGAGCTTCAGGATGGTGGGACATATGGCTGAAGGAGATGCAACAAAAGAGAATCATATCAAAACCAATTTGTGCATTTAGGGGCTCCCATTGTGGATCGAAAACCTGTTTCAACACCAATAGATCTGTTGGTGGGACTTCTCTCTTTGCATAAATATTTGCTTCCAAAAACTGGGTTTTCTATACAAAGGAAGAAACAAATAGATTTGCAGAGCAGAGGGCAGAGAGAGAGAGAGAGAGAGAGCATGCGCCAAATGAGCGCTTCTGTAGACTTTTGTGTTTTGTGTGGATGGATCATGCCTCAGCCAAAAACAATTGTATACTATTTTTCAATTTTTCAATCCAAAAGTCCTTGTTCCTCAAAACATTGCACGAAATTATCTATGAAACAGTCACCAAATATGGTCGATACGCATTCCACGTTTTTCAACGTTTCAAAGAAACTATAGTACAAGCAAATTCATAAAATAGTAACAATTATGAGGACAAACTTGTTAAAAAAATAAATTATATATATATAGACTTGCTCTACAATTAAGTCATTTTGAAAAAGTTAACTTTTTTTCAACTTCTGTAAAGAGGCAAAAACCTTTTTTTTCTACTTGCGAAGAAAAAGGCAAAAGTCTAAAAGCTATTTCTACCATACATTTATATAATTTCCCCAAACAGTGTAGAGCATTGGTATATTTGCATATCTATTTGAATCGGTTTTAAGTCAAATATATCCAAAGAAAATGTAGATTTGCCACAATACCAGAAGTTCTCAAGGTGGAAGCTACTCTACTAGGAAAAATAACAGCACCACAAGCCTGGTGGCAAGCTTGACACTAATGCCATTGCATCCAGTGAATGATGATCACTATAATGGCAAAGGAAAAACTTGCAGACAGAGGAGAGGAGATCACACAAAGAAAGATGAGTGAAGGTTTCCTGAGACAAGATAGCGCGCCTTGACTGAAAGCAAAAAGTTACCTACGGATGTAAAAAAACCCGAAAAGAAGATTTTATTCTGATAAACTCTACCTGTCCTGCTTGAAGTGATTTACACCTTGATAAAAAGGGGCAATCTAAAGAATCATACTAAATCTAAACCACTGAATACTAAAAGTAAACTAAATCCAATCTGTTAAAAAAAAATCTAAATTACTAAAAATTTTACAAGGGTCTACTTGAACTACACAAATCAATAAGATCTTCATGATGGGCATTAAAAGGAATATTCATTCTTCAATACAAACATATCCAGCGCACAGCTTAGAGCTCTTTGAATGCTT
The DNA here is from genome assembly GCA_012931725.1 of Litsea cubeba. Lineage (NCBI taxonomy): Eukaryota > Viridiplantae > Streptophyta > Magnoliopsida > Laurales > Lauraceae > Litsea > Litsea cubeba. The sequence goes on from CM022946.1 coordinate 115,248,243, forward strand.
TATGCGGCCCCACTAGTGGGTCCCATTCATGAGTGCATCAGATGCTAATCACTAGAAACAGATTATCATGTCTAATGATGGTACATAAGCTTAAAATCAATAAAACTACCCAACCTCAAGCAGTTTGAACACATGATTTTGTGGTGACAGAAAGCTTGACTGGATCACTTTATGACAACCCGATACAAGAGGAGAAAAATATTGCATTCAGGTGTTGCCAGAAAGGAACTTATCATCAAAATTTGAAATTCAGATTCTGGAAGGATGTTGGATGTTTCTCAAAAATAAGGATGATGTTGAATGCCTGCAAGGTGCAAGGGGCGATGGTGTAAGCAGTCAGCTGCTTCAAAACCAACTACAAGTCCTGACAGTACAATATTCACATGTTAAATTCTTGAAAAGATGGAAGAAATGCAATGCATTGCTACCTTTAGATTCGATGAAAAACTATTTTTTAAGGATCAAGGATCTTGATCTTCTGATTGAATGTTGACAACACGGGACATAATCTTAGAAAGCTCCGAGATAGCAATCTGGACCTGATAATCATCTTGCTCTCTATCCTTTGACCAGGCTGCTAAGTGTGGGCCATTCCTATATTCACTCGTAGCAGCCTTTGCCCTTTTAGAAGTCAATAGAGCACTCTCTAGGTCCGCCTGGGTCAGTGCCCTCGGCACCTGCAATAAGCAGTGAAATTTTATTACATTGCATAATTAAAGAAACATAAACAGTTGTCACAAGTTTCTATTCATTAAGTCATACTGATCACAATTAAAGAAAATTATACCTAAAAGAAGGGAAAAGATTGTAATGCAAAAACATGAAATGTGTACTAACATGTGATGATGCATGACTATTCCTTTCCTCATGTAATAGGTCCCTAACAGGGAAGTAGGCTGCTTGCTTGCAGAGTTCCAGCAGATCTGAACCAGTGTAACCCTCGCATAGGCTGGCTATACGGTCATAGTCAATGCTGTCTTCCACTCTTTCACCCTTCAAAATCACCTTCAGTATCTTGGTTCTCTCATTGCAATCAGGTATGCCAATTTCAAAAGTCTGGGGAAGACGCCGAAGTATAGCCTCATCTAGTTCTTGTGGGCGGTTTGTGGCAGCAAGAACCATCACCCGTGCATTCTCTATATAAATAGTAGAAAAAGTCAGACCGTTGTCAGGAAAGAAGTATACACCCTGCACTTAGGAACACTTTGGTTTTTTTTAGCAGAAGACCAAACTAAATCTACTGATCTTCGAACACGGGGGGAAAGAGAATGTTGTAAAGTGGACAAAACAGACTATCTTAATTAATTGTAAGGTTTTTTAATTACTGTAAGCAACAACAAAGCTGTATAGATTCAATCCAACAACGAACAACATATCTCAACCTGCTGGTGATTCAGTCTATCATCAATCACAGAAGGTTTGATTCATGTATTAAGCTTGATGAAAAGGGATACCAAGGTGCAATGTGCCAAAGTGATTGCAATATTGGTGAGTATGCACAATAGCATTGCAATTGCCATATGGACAACAATCCCATATCCCTTATCCATTCATAGACCTTTCTATCTTCTTGAGTCTTGAGTTACAGTGGCCAAGGGTGGGCCCTAGAAAGCTTTGTGCAGTTGACATTTTTGTTTCTATTATATATACCAAAATTACTTAAGTGGACAAAAATATTCAACCAAGCAACATTGCTCGTATAGACTAATGAGAGGAAAAGCTGGAAAGAAAAGGAGTTGGAACTAACCCCAATTCAACACTCATCTATTGAGATGATGACACCAACCAGTTTTAATACATTTTATATTCCCCCATTCCTTTGTTAAAAAAAAAAACCTCTTTCTTCCTCTTCTCCTTTTCTCTCCTTTACTCTTGTGAAGCCTTTAAAGCCACAACAAATGAACTTCGATTAGGGTGATTTTTTATGTACTCTTATCCATGCATATATGCCCCTTCTCCCAACTCCCTTCCCTAGTGATTGCTGGGGTAGGCCCTACAATCAAAGATCAAAATAGTGGTTGCGACGGGAATAGCGGCCGGAGGCCTAAGCACACCATAGCAGGTGATGCGTAGCAGCATGGCATGAATAAAAAATGTGGGAAAAAAATCCAAAAAAATCTAGAATATTGGAAAATGGTAGAATTTTTTTTTCCATTAATAACTAAGATATATTGTGGCGGAAAACATTAGAGACAAAAGGGTTTAGGCTAAGTCGATGCAAAACGGAATATATGGAATGCAAGTTTAGTCAAAGTAGGACACCTGGTAACATAGAAGTAAGTTTGGGCACACAAAAGATAGTAGAAAAAGAAAACTTTAGGTACCTTGGATCTATGGTGCAACAGGATGGAGGGATTGATACTGATGTAAGTCACAGGATTCAAGCCGGGTGGACCAAATGGAGGAGTGCTTCGGGGGTCTTGTGTGATCGGAAAGTCCCCCTCAAGGTTAAAGGAAAGTATTATAAGGTGGCGGTACGGCCAGCGTTGTTATATGGATCAGAGTGTTGGGCAGTAAAGCATAATCATGTCAAGAAGATGGAAGTTGCGGAGATGAGAATGCTAAGATGGATGTGCGGGATCACAAGGAGAGACAGGATTAGGAATGAGGAGATTAGGGGCATAGTAGGAATAGTACCGATTGGAGATAAAATGAGAGAAAATCGACTGAGATGGTTCGGCCATGTTAGAAGGCGTCCAACAGAGGCACCTGTTAAAAGGTGTGAAAGCATGGAGTTTGCCAAGAGTAGGAGAGGGAGAGGGAGACCCAAGAGAAGTTGGAAAGAAACTATTAAACATGATCTTGCCTACATGGATCTAACGGAGGACATGGCCCTAAACAGATTTGATTGGCGTCGTCAAATCCATATAGCCGACCCCACCTAGTGGGAAAAGGCTTCGTTTGGTTTGGTTTGGTTAACTAAGATACAGTGTATAGCCGTCCCCCACTACAGAGGTCCTATATCGCTGTGTGACTGATCTATGGGATTGAAAAAACTTTCAAGAATCCAAAAAATAAACAAGAAAAAAAAAAAAAAAAAAAAAAAAAAAAAAAAAAAAAAAAAAAAAAAAAAAAAAACTTCAAACCATTTGGGATTGATCAACAGAAAACATAGATCTACAAGTTAGAATGCACTAGGATGCTTTGGTTGGCCACTTTGAGGAAAAAGAAATTTTAAAAATCCTCAAAAATCTAAAAATAAATAGAAAAAATAATTATAAAAAAAAAAAACCTCAAAACCATTTGGGATCGATTTATGTGAAATATAGGTCTAAAGACTAGAATGTATTAGATGTGATTTTGTTGGCCCACTTTGAATTTTTTTTTTATTTATTAAAAACCTCCAAAAACCAGAAAATGAATAGAAAAGATTGAAAAAAAAATCAAACCATTTTGCATTGATCCATGGGAAACATGGATCTAAAAGTTACGCTTGCACACAGGTGTACATTTCTATGTGAATAAGCATGTAAGAGACATAGCCCTATAAGAACATATCAAGAGTACTACTTGAAATGAATCCATCATCCCGTAAGGGCCACAGAGTTGCATTTGGGTCGATCTTCCAAAGAATATCTCCCCGCCCCATGAAGTAACTGCCATCTCCAACGACATCGGCAACACCCAAAACACCCCAAATAACACAACACTTTGATTCACTATTCTTGCAAAATCACAATGGACAGAATGATAATGAAACCCCAAACCCTAGGAGATGCAAAACCAATCCAAGCTATAGTGCAAGGAACCCATGGAGGAAGTAGCTAAAGCCAAAAAGAAAGAATTTGGAGAAACTTTGGTCCATGTTCATTTATCATACATTTGCAAATTTACCACCCCATCCAAAGTGACATTTGTTGCTTTGTTTTTAATCCCTCTTTGAGATTCAGAGGACTTCAAATGACTCCCTTTTTAGCATGATCTCACTCATGTGAGGAATTTTTTTTTTTTTTTTGAAAAAAAAATCATGTTAGGATTGATGATAACAATATATGGTATTGCCAATATGTCGCTACTAGATGAAACCATCTCTAGTAGACAAGTGGATTTTTTGACGGCTTTTACAGAAAAAAAACATAGAAAATTGAAAAGGAAAGAGAATCACAATGGAACGTGGTCCTCAACAAACTATAAAATTTCCATACAACGGTGATTGAAGTCAAATAGGAATAAAAGCCCTCCTGAAGGGATTTAAGAAGTCTTTTTTATGTGAAATGAAAATCAAGCAAAATGAATCGAATGTTTAAAAAGTTCAGATACTCACGGTCAGTGGTAAAACCATCCCACAAGGCCATGAACTCTGTTTTCATGTTAGCCAAGGCTTCATGATCAGTACTACGTCGCTGCCCCAAAAAACTATCAACTTCATCAATAAATATAATAGCAGGCTGGAGTTTATACGCCAAACTGAAGACAGCAGCCACTGCAAGATTTGGTAAAATATTAACACTCTAATGCATATAGTGAAACATACCACCTCATGTCACTGCCTGATTTTAAATAACAGTAATGCAACTAAAAGATATACAATATGGATCAGTAAAAGCATCCCTATAGGAAAACCATAAATTATTACAACAATGACCTTTTTTAAGGGCTGCCAAAATTGTTCTGATTGCCTGGACTTTGAACTAATTGGGATTGAGCTATTGAACATTTAGTCTTTCCTATGCTCCAAGCGTGGCACGCTGAATGCACTATTTCTAAGAAACACCCATTCAATTTATGTCAGCTAATGTGTGAACCGCAAATCATGCAGCACCTTGTACTAATCTAACATTCAACAACCTATCATCACTCATCAGTGTCTATGTATCTGTTCCCTATATTTATTTGTTAAGCATCAATGAAAGTTAAATTATCAGATTACTAAACCTCAAGTGGACCAATATTTTGTGATGGCAAGTTTTTCTTTAGTGAATAAAATATGCAGATTTGTAAGAGAAATCTACACCTATGCAAAGTACGGTGGTAGCATCATCATGCCAAATATTTTATAACAGAAATAGGGTACCGAAAGTTGGAAATGCATTCTAACACTAGATGGTGCCAACAATATGGCAACAAAAATAAAATCAAAAATCAAAATTAGAAAGCAAACGGTATCCAATGCTACACAGCTGTAGATTAGGAACCTGGAAAGCACAGGGACTTGGAAACCAACTATTTCACCCAAGGGTGCATCAGTCTCTTAAAAAGAATAAGTGTAGCAACACCAGAATTATGATTGATGAAAAGTATAAATCTCTGGATTTGGTACATAGGTCCAACTGCATCACATGCAAGTTGCAACACTAGATTTTCCTTTTAACTTCTCTTTGAAAAAATTAGGTCCAACTTCACAAATCAAGAATTTTTTATGGACAGTCACCATGAGTGATCAGTCCCATAACATCAGCTTGTAGGAGGTAATGGCTTCTGTCAACAAATTTCCTAAAAGCCCATCCATATTTCACTTCTTGTTGCCATCAGGAACACTCAATAAAACTAAGAAACTACATGAAGGATAGGAATAACAAACATGACATGTATTGATTAAGAAACCCCCATAAGGCATGGGAGAGAAATTTTCAACGTCCTTTGGTATCTGATTTTGTTATCTTCTTAAGCTCAATTCCGTTTACAAATGTGATGAGGTGCATTTCTGGTTTCTCTTCTTGGCGCATTAGTATCCATGATGGAGTGTTCCTCCTGGTACATTCTTTTATTCTTTTTTACTTATTTCGCTCCTGTGTCAAAAGAGCAACTTACCAGTAATAACAACAACAATGATAATAATGATGATGATGATGACCTTTTTAATTGAAAATAATTATCTGGATTCCATTGCTGAAATCCTGCAGTAATAATGATTTTCTCATGATCCTTCACACTTATCTCCTTTATTCTAAAAGAGAAAAGGTAAACCCCTCGGACATTTTTTTTTTTTTTTTTGAAAATGGTGATAAGCTGAGAACAAGTGACTCAAGCTTGGATAACGTGTGAGCTATCACTTACCTATAAGTCATAGTTAGACGTAACCTATAATTGTTTTGTTCTTTGTTATAGTAACCGTTTTTGTTCTTTGCTATAAACAATTAGAGGTAATTAGAGTTAAAGGTGACCTTAGTGCACAATAACCTAGTACCAAGAAACCAAATGAGCTTAAGTATGACTTCAATCCCCTCACTCCCTTGCACTTATTAACTACAAACAACTTAAGACACTCCATTCATTGCAAAACTATTTGAAGACCAAAAACCCTTAGATGTTTACAAAAAAAAAAAAAAAAAAAAAGAAAAGAAAAAAAAAAGCCTGTTTTTCCAGATAATCCAGTCAACGAGCACCAATGAAAGTGCCACTGGAGGCACTATCACAGATTACACTAATCATATGAATGTTAAGTTGCTCGAAATTTTGCCAATACAGCACATTACCGAGTTTATGAAGACAATACTACCAATGAAAAATAGAGAACTGATATGTGCTTACCAAGTTTTTGTGCATCACCAAACCATTTGCTCATCAGATTAGATATCCTCACATTTATGAAAACAGCTCCAGACTCTTTTGCTATAGCTTTAGCAAGCATGGTCTTCCCAGTCCCAGGTGGCCCATACAACAAGACTCCTTTTTGTGGACTAAGAAGCTTACCACGTGAAAACAATTCAGGTCTCCGTAATGGAAGAATCACTAGTTCAAACAATGCTTGTTTAACATTCTCCAAACCACCAATGGACTCAAATTCCACGTCAATATGGTCAGGATTTATAACATCACATGCGATCACATCCTGCAATATCATTTATTTTAAAGTTAAAAAAAGAGAAGTAATGACTTCATGATCAAGGAAATGAATGAAATCTCTAAAATGCATTTACAAGAGCCGAGAAAGGCTATGAGACTAAAACAAGCTGTTTGATGTAGGCTTGTTTGATGTAGGCCAATCCCGAGTCCTGACAACAGCTTCAGAGCGGACTTTTATCAACCAGATAAATCCCATTTAAAACTAAATCACAATATCTCCAAAACAAGATTGAAGGAAATCATCACAAAAGCGAGAAACTTACACAAAAAATTAAGATTATTCTTCTTCTTCGAAATTCCTATTTCCACCCTTGTTTCTAAGCATCTTTGTGATCTAAAATAAGCAGTTTCCCCCAAATTCTATACTGGTAACACCCATCCCAGGATTCCTGAATAAGAATACACTCGTGTCTACACCCACCTACAAAGGAATTTGATTTCTTCCTATGCGATTGTAAATAGTTTTCCAATCATCACATATTGTTGCAAAATCAAGCCCTACATCAAATTGCAGCCAAAAATCAAACTAGTGTTCTACCTGATTGCAGATATAATTGGCAAAATCAAACCCACTAAAAGAATTCCCAATACACCACACACACCCAAATAGTAAATGTGCACCATAAAAATCAACTTCCTTTGACATAGGTATTCTATCATACAACTGCCAATAAAAACCCAATCTTTAGCAACAAAACAGCAATAATCACATGCAAAACGCATACCGCTCTCAATGAAAGAAGTTTCAACAGGCACGAAGCTCCAACAAAAAAACAAAAAAAAACAAAACCACTGTTAATGAGAACAACTACAACAAACCCTAACGACAACCCGAAACAGCCAAATTACATAAAACAGAGAAAACCCCAGTTCAAAAAAACAATAATTTCCATCTCAAACCACCCAAATGATGGGGAAAAGAACGCAACGAAGAAAAAATGTTAGAAATTCCTCACACACAAAACAATAAAAAAAAAAAAAAAAAACACTTGCAATGAGAACAACAACAACAAACCCTAATTACACCCTGAAACAGCAAAACTACATAAAACAGAGAAAGACCCACTTCAGAAAATCAACAAATTCCATCTCAAACCAACAAAACCCTAATTACAACCCGAAACAACAAAAATACATAAAACAAAGAAAGACCCACTTCAGAAAAACCAACAAATTCCATCTCAAACCCCGCCCCAATGACTGCAATAAGAAGGCAATGAAGAATAAGATGATTGAGATTCCTTACACACAAAGAGATATAGACATATATATATATATATATATAGAGAGAGAGAGAGGGGAAGAGAAGGAGGAGGAGGAGGGGATTTTATACCTCGTAGGAGTTGGTTTGGATCAAAGGTCGACCCAATCTCTTGGCGATCTCCTTCTTCTGTTCGAGGGCTTTCTTGCTGGAAGCACGATTGGGGTCGAGTTGGCGGAGGCCCGCAAAGAGAACGAGACAGCTCAAGGCAGCGCTCGCCGCGTAGAGAACCAGTTCTTGCAGGAAGCGAGTATCCGACACTCCCATGGCGATTCTACTTTCAAAGCGTTGATCCTTTTCAGATACAAGCTGCTCTTCTGCCCGAAGAAGAAGAAGAAGAAGAAGAAGAGAAGAAAGGACAAGTCTTTATTTGTCTTTCGATGAATGGTTTTTGCTTCGACACAAAAGGGATCGTGGCTTGCACGAAAATGAGATTTGTATACATACATGATACAGCTACATGGGTGAAACTTGGGCTGGGTCAATGCATGTCTTGGTCCGTAATAAATTGCATCTCAGGCCTGGCTTGTGTAGGTTTGGGCTTTTGCAGCTTTTTGTCATGGAGTTTGATTTTGAGGCCTTTTAGAGCATTTTCATCAAATATTACATTGACCAAGGTCGGAAAACTCAGTAAGTTGATTCTTGACTCTGCGGAATGACCTCTTCTTGGTGAAAGATTGAGTAGAGGTAAATTTGGATGAGAAAAACATGTGTAATTAATGATTGGAGTTTCGAGTTAGGAATTTAAAAATGATTGATTGAAGTTGTAATGAATGTATGCATATCTAAATTTTATGAGTAGTTGGCCTATTTTTATTAAATAAGAAAATTAGCCAAAGATCCGTTAATATTGTCATTTAAGGCCTTTAATCCATAAGATTTTCAATTAAGGCCTCTAGTCCATGTAGCTGGACATATTTCGGACAAAGATCCCTAAGTACGCCAGATCACACATTGTTATGACTGATTTGCCCCTCTAACCGTCTGAACATGTCATGCATTTTTAGCCCTCATTTTAAGCGCATTAGCAAGATCCTTTATGACTGATTTACCCATGTAATTTCTTGTATATCAAGTTTTGAATTTTAAGTGGTAATGGCAATCGATAGTGATATGTATAGAAAATCTCCTTTCTAAAAGAAATTATATGCACTCGTTGTAGGCGTGAGGGACAGATTCTACGACCTTTTAGTTTATGGATTGATTTTTTTTTCATTTTTCTGTGTAGATCTGTATAATTCTGTTATTCCGGATAATTTCTATGTAGATAGTTTATTATGGGTATTTCTAGTTTAATATAGCATTTACGATCCAAATCAAAGAAATAGGGTTCAGATGATTTAGATTTCGATCTATATCCCACAATCTTCTTTCCTCTCATTTTTTTCAATCCAGATGAACAATGAGAAGTTCTGTTGAGATTTCTCATATTTCAACGAAAGAAGAACTTATTACAATGCAGCATCGTATTGTTTTCGTTTTATATTTCTTTTATCTTGAGTATTTCTGTGTATATCTGTCAAGTCATGACATGTGTTATATAAATTTATATGAGTTTTTATGACAAACTCAGATAAATTCATCCGTCGCTAACTCGGATACATTTATCTGAGTTCTGGAATAAGTTTATATGAGTTATGGAACAAACTTATCTCAGTTTTAGAACAAATTTTCTGAGTTCTGGACAAATTTATCTAAGTTCGAAGCAAATTTATCTGAGTCTTATACAGTTTTATTTGAATTTGTGATAGAATCTCAATTTACTTTTCTTGGAGTAAGTGAATGCTAACAGTTTGTATGAGAAGATTCCTCGACTACTCTAGATTATGTATTTTCTAGGATTGGAAATCTAACGAATCACTTTTGCAACCACTAAATCGACGACGGATCTATTTCTTCAAAGATGATACGAATACTTGCAGCTCTCAGAGGTTAATCTCCTTCCTTGATTCACTTTCCTCCTTCTCCCTGCCCTTGCTGTTCAAAATCCCTAATTTCTCGCTTCGTTCCTTCATTGGCAAGTATCTGCGATTTTAGGCTTAGGTTTTTTAATAACGCGTTAAGAGATTAAGAGGGCATTATTGACTTTTAAAGTATATAAAACGGTAGAAGAGACCTTTAGTTCTACGAAAATAAATAGTGGACCGTTTGCAATAAAAACCAATCGCCCCTTAAATGACTTTTCAAAAAAGACAACTCTATGGAGTAGTCGAGTTAACTCTCCCTCAATTAATATTTTAGAATTGGATGAATTGAGTCCAAATCGCAGGGTTTCCAATATTGATATTTATAAGTTCTTATCCTCAAGGGTTCCTTGCCGGTTTTTTCCAATTTGAGAAATCCATATTTGACAATTGCAAAATCTTTGAGAAATACTCTTTCTTGGGTTTTTTAGATTTAACCCCTTCTTATAGTGGTACCTTTGGTAACAGGTGAGGAATCTGTAGATTTGAAAATTCCTCGCTATTGTAGATTTCTGTGTTTCTCACCAAAGCTTTCAAGGTACAATGCTCATTTTCCTTTACATCTTCTCCTTATTCATTGGTTTTCCTTCCCTACTTGAGTAATGACCTTCTTAACTGTATTTTTTTCATGTTCAATTGGTAGTGTACCTTATTTTCAGGAAATAAAAATATATATTTCAAAGGAAACCAAGCATCCCAACTTAGAGGATGGCTATTGGCACCGCAGATTTTTCTCTCCCCACTGCACTAGAAGACAAAAAATATATTTTTTTCCTAAACTACCCCTCCCCCTCCTCCCTCCTCCCTTCCCTTCCCTTCCCTTCCCACCCTCCACCTCTTCCCTCATCTCGACCCCCCCCCCCGGTCTCCGGCGGGGAGGAAGCCCCGGCCGGCAGTTCGCGGCCGAAGCCCCAGCCGGCTGGCCGGTCTCCCTCCCCCTCTCCCTCTTTCTTCCTCCCTCCCCTTCTATTTTCTTTCCCTCCTCTCCCCCTCTCCCTCCCCCTCCCAGAGAATGGCCGAAAATGGTTCTTCCTTCCATAACCAAAACCCTTCTTCTTCCGCAAACCCCTCCTCCTCCTCCTCCACTCATAGGAAATCCCGAAGGGAATCCAACAACCCCCCTCCCGACACCAAACCCTCCTCTCATGCTCCGCCCGCTCCCCTCCTCTCGCCGGCCGCCCCCTTCCCCCACCAGGACCCCCGCTCCCCTCCTCGCGCCGGCCGCCCCCTTGTGTCACCTGGACCCCGGCCCCCCTCCTCCCCCCGCCTACGGCTTCCACATTCGGACGCAGGAGGTGATCTCGTTGTCGAGTCCCCTCATTGAGATCTGCTTGGAGATGACCTCTGGTGTCATGGAAGCGGATGCGGTAGAGGTTGTGGTTGTGGCCGGAGAAGGCATGGAGCCAATTGAGCATGACGGTCATGAGGCGGGCGCGGGAGAGGATCTTGAAAATGGCATGGTCGGTGGCGCAGGTGTGGTGGAAGTGGCGCTGGCAGTCGGCCCAATCATGGTTTTAAAAATCGGCCTCGGCCGATATGAACCGGTATCAGCCGGTACCGAGCCGATATCTCACTGAGATATCGGTCTTGGTTATATCGGCCTCTGTATCGCCAAAATACCGTGATATTTCGGCCAAGATGAAGTTCATCTCGGCCGTAACGATATATCGGCCGATATTTTCAAAATATCGGCCGATATTATATAAAATACCCCCAAAATCATATTTTTTTTAACTATTTTTTCATCTTTATCTTCTTCCCCTATCCTCTCATCTCCATACTCCTTAGAGCAGAAGCCACCATATAAGTAATGGGAGTTACAGGACTATATAAAAATAGACACATGTTCTTAAGAAGGGATATTTGTTTTCAAATGAAGAACTTCATTAAAAAATTTGGTCCGGGGGCGCTGCCCTCGATCCCCGCCGGGGGATACCCCCGGACCCCCTTCATGAAGCGCATGTTTTAAAGAAGTGGCAATCATGAAGACAAAAGGATCCTACTTGACCATGATAGCTGGGACTCTTTTGCTAATTGTCTTTCTTTTTTTGTGCTTGGATGTCTATTATTATCATAAGCTGCTAGATATGATATTAAACCTATTTAATTATGTTTGGACTTTGGAATGATATAGTATTAACGATTGTGTAATACACTAATTCATGAACCAAAAGGCTTTATATTGATTTAGATTTGATGTTACTCACTTATTTTTCCCTAGATCTAGTATTTTAAAGTGTAGATCTAAATTTTTTTTATTTCCAAAATTTGGGGCTTTTCTTGAAATCAATTACATTTTTCCACATTAGTCTTCAATGCATTGATAATGTGTTAGTTTAAAATAGATCTATACTTTTGGAACAAAAAAGTGTGAGTTTTTGCCCAAAATTGTGGTTGCCTTATGTCAAATTTATGATATTTCATCTTATTGATCATGAGCATCAATAATGATTGCATTATATAAAATACTGGAAAAGAAAGCGAACAGCGACACAGACAGGACTCATAACTTAAGGTGACTGAGACTTTGATTTATTGTTGTTACTAATGGAAAAAAATATTATTTTCTAGCATTTTCTAATATTCTGGATTTTTTGAATATTTTTGCGATTTTTTTTTTATTAAAAAAAAATTCACACCGCGATGACCGTGACGGACCGATATCCGCAACGATATTCGTGACGATATCGATTTTTCGGCCCAGGCCGATACTGCGACCGATACCAAGATTTTAAACCATGGGCCCAATCGAAGAACCTGAGGCAGGGGAGGACGTCGGCACGGGAGCGGAGGTAGGCGAGGACCTGGAGGACAAAGGGCTCGGTGAGGTGGATGTCAAGGCGGGAGAGGGCAGTGTCGATGGCGGCATCTTCGTCGGAGGAGGAGAGGATCTTGTAGATGAGATCGAAGATGGTTGGGTCGTGGGAGCTGAACCATTTCTTGAAGCAGGAGGCGATGGCATTGAGGATATCAGATCAAGGGAATGATTGGATGCGATGGACGGTGAGTATGGAAGGAAGGAAGGAGGAGGCTGAGGAGGAGGGGAGGGGTAGTTTAGGAAAACCTATTTTTTTTTATTTTTTATTTTTGCGGTGAGAAGAGAGATTTTCGTGGTACCAATAGCCACCCTCAAGCTTTAATTCTTCCTTATAACCGTCATCTCAATCATTATTATCCTTACCCCATTCATCTTTGCTGGCTTCCTGCAATTTACTAGCACCCCATTAATCTTTGCTGGCTTCCTGCAATTTACTAGCACCACACTTGACACGCATTCAAAAATTCTAACCCTGTTCAATTCAAATAAAAAGCGCATCCCTTTACGACTTATGCTCATCTTATTGATCATATAGTGTAGAAGACAGTTGTAACGCAGCCCAAAGGAAAAGACAGTGGGTCCGGAGCAAAGATGACGTGACAGAGATCATGTTCTAGAGCCTGTAATATAAAAATGTATGATGTTTGCGTGGCCACATCAGATTAAGCACTAGGTAAAAATATCAAGGATCATCTCCTGCTCAAAGTCTTAATTCATGACCACACTATTGCCTTGTAAACAGGTAACTGTTTGATAGAGAATAACTAGTTTGGCATTCTCATTACATAAATACAGCTCAGGGATGGTCTGCTTCTCACCATTGTTGGAATGAATGCAGAGTGATGGTTTGCCTTGGATAAAAATGTAGGCCTTGAAGGGGTTTCTTTTTTATTTGTCATCTATGAAGGATGTGATCTCTCATAGAAAACTCCTTCAATAAATATTAGAGAAGCATGAACTGAGGAAATAAGATGCCTCTGCTTCATTCTACAGGCTCTGATCAAGAACAATTGAACAACAGGTTAACCAAAAGAAAACAATCAGAACACAACGATTGTTAAATGGTTACAGGTTAGTTACCTGAATTTACACTTTACAGTGGCTCTTTTGGTGGACAATTTTCTACACTTAACCTCCTTTGTCCGGACTTCTATTTTCCTTTCAGCTGCCATCTTCCTCTCGACCATATGTGGCATTTAATTGATATTGTCACTGAAATTGAAAGAAAGCAAATCCACCATAAATCAGAGGCTCTCCCAACTTTTATTTGGTGGGATGTCTGCGTCCCACTCCCAGAAACATGCCTGGGACTGTTTTTTGCCCAAAATGAAGGATCATATTAATTAAACATGCTTGGGACCTCCTTTTTTTTTTTTTTGTTTGAGCAGGGTGTCCATAGCTTCACTCAGAGCTGGGATCCACCAGGCTCCAAGAATGGGTCTGGGCCCACTTATACAATGCCTAGGTGTGGGCCGGAAGGCCCAGCACCCTACAAGATCTCAAGGCCTAACCCAGACCCACCCATTTAAAAAAGGGAAATGTTCACCTACGGCCTACGGGCATACTGCATATAGCTTATTACATGCAGTCCAACTCATGGGATCTACTTAGATGCCAGTTTACCAATGGAAAGAGGGGTCTCCGGTCATGAAAAAGGGGGATCCAAAAAATCAACCCCACCAAGTTATCTTAGCCATTGATTTAATAGGCTTAAAGTTTAATGACATCTTAACTCATATAGATTTTCTTAAGATTCAATCCAATAGCGAGTGAAGATTCAGTGAATGTATAATCCAGCTTCATGCCCGATCATGAGATGAAAAGACTACTATCAAAGGGGCTGCACTAATGAAAGATGAGCTTAAGTGATAGGAAAGCCATTTTCTTTTCTTTATTTTAAAAAAGGCTGAGCCCGTTCGTTGGTCCATTAATATTGAATTTAGAGCTGCCCATAACTACGATATGAGCCCAACAGCCCATGAGCCTTAATGCCAAGGACCGAGTCCAGCACATCTATCAAACAGGCCCTGTTGAGAAACATAGCCTAAGCCCACTATAATCAGTCCGGGCCATGTCAAATTTAGGGCCATTGCCAACCATAGATACAAGTCAGACAACCTTGAGGGCCCCACCTGGATGAATGGCATTAAATCCCAGTCGAGACATACTGGTGCCAGTACTTTCAACCCAATTGTGTTTGTGGTGATGTGTTCTTAACCCCAAGGGGTAGCCCAGTTGACCTAGGACCACGTTTTGCACATGGAGATTGTAGGTTCGAAACTGCACTACCACACTGGGCTACAGGGGAGTTTACTCGGCTTTCCTCTGGACCCGGAGAGATTAGTCCAGCCCAAAGGATTACTGGATAATTACTCCCATGAGGCAGGGGTGTTGGGCTGGATGTGTTCTCTGCCGTAGTGGCCTATCTGTTAGATGGGCTGAGCCTCAGCATGGTTGAAGGCATCCCAGCCCAGCATACTTAATATGAAAGGAGATGCATGTGAATTTTCCAAATGGGCTGGACCTGGGTCAGACTTCAGCCCATGGTCTGTATTCAAGCTGTATATGAGGCCTTATAATTTAGGGATTTTTAATGAAGAAATCAGTCCTAAATCTTAATTACACGAATTGATTAAGATAGATAATAAAACATCAAAATAGGGTGTCGTATTTAATCAAAAGACCAATTTTTATGTTTCTTCCCCAAACGATATCGTTAGGCTCCCTTTAAATTTTTTTCCTCTTCTTCCCCGACGATATCCTTGGTGGATCTTTATGTCATGCCTAGAAAAAAGAAATTCATTATCTTCTTTCACCTCTCCTCTTTTGCTCTTTCAAACTCAAAACTTCTCTTTTCCTACAATCTCTCATTTCCAAAAACATGGTGAAAAAAGTGAGAAAACTTACCTCAGTCATGTCTTTTTAGTTGCAATGATTAGAGAGTGGTGGTGGGGAAGAACGACGAAGACCACAATAGGGAGCATAAGTAATAGAGAAGAAAATTATAGTGCAAGTCGGACTATGAACACGAGCAACCAAATATGAGGAGCATTGAGGAAGATCGTTGTCGTCTATCAGCTACCTGACTAGGAGTTGTGATCAAGAAGGGAGAAACCAAGACCGATGAAGAAGAGAGGAAAAGTCACAAAGAGGGCTTTTTAATAAAACGAGCCCTAATGAATAATGATACTGTTTTGTGGAAGAAGAGGAAAATCGGAAAATGATTTTTGCAAAGGAGAGGTTTTAAAAAGTGAGAAGTTTCGAGTTACAAAGAGAAAAAGAGGAGGGACGAGAGAAGACGATGGATTTCATTTTTTTTTTTTTTCTGGAGAAAGGAACATTGGCCAACCAATCCTAACAAAATCGTTTAAGGAAGAAAGATAAGTATTTTTAAAAAAGAGTCCTAATGATGTTGTTTTAGGGAAAAAATGGTTTTTTAGCTACGTACGACATTCTAATTTGGTATTTTAGTGTCTTTCTTAATCAATTAATTTAATTAGAGTTTAGGACTACTTCTTGTTCATAAAAATTCCTATAATTTAATGACTAGAATAAGGGAAGCTTGGCAACCTGACCAGGGCATGAATGCCTTAATATTAGAGTGATATTAAGACAATCACTACAACAAGTTGCACTTTTAGCCACGTTTTTTAGCCACGTTTTTAAAAATTCGTCGGTAAAGGGTATACCTTTGCCGACGTTTTTGAAAAACGTCGGCAAAGGTATACCCTTTACCGACGAATCGTAAAAAACGTGGCCAAAAGATCTACCATTTACCGACGTTTTTCAAAATGTTGGTAAAAGTCTATACTTTTACCGACGTTTTGTAAAAAGCGTGGCCAAAAGTGCATCCTTTACCGACGTTTTTAATAACGTCGGCAAAAATATAGACTTTTACCAACGTTTCTGTAAAACGTGGCCAAAAGTTGACCCTTTACCGACGTTTTTTGATAAAACGTCGGCAAAGGCCATTCTTAAATTTAAAAAAAAAATTATTTTTTAAATTTTACCGACGAAATAAAACGTCGGTAAATATGTTTATGAATATTTATTTATTTTTATATTAAATTTACATGCGAAAATACAAACGTCGGTAAATATGTTTATTAATTTTTATTTATTTTTACGATCATGTTACCAACAAAAATAAACACGTCGGTAAATATCTTTAAATTTTTTTTTTTTTAATTTTACCGATGAAATTAAACGTTGGTAAATCTGTTTATTAATTTTTATTTATTTTCATATTCATTTTACCGAGGAAAATAAAATAATTATATCCATGATGAATCAAGTGTTAAGATTTGTCCAGATAATCATTGTTGACCTCCTAAAGAGGATTTTGTGTTTAGATCGGGAAAAAGTGGCCCACAAAAATTAAAATTGAACCATTAACCATTTGGTCCTTTTTGTCAATATCTCACAATACATGAATCGTTGGAATTTGATCCAGTAACGTTACTTGCAATATAAAGGGGGTCTATGGTCCATATCTTCCATTAGTCATCCAGATTGTTCGGAAATGTAGAAAAAACGGACTGCATGTCTTAACTCGTGAATGCACTGTAGTAACCATGCATTAATCCAACGATTGATATTTATTTCAAAAATATTTCATGATCCATATTGAATCAACATTTGGGGTTGGGACCTATAACTATAAATGACCTTTTGAAGAGGACTAAAAATTTGGATTGCGAAAATAGGGCGTACAAATTTCCATAAAATGATGATCTAATGATTTGTACGTTTTCATCAATCCATCACGATCTATAATGATCCAATGGTTGACTTTTGGTATCATAGCCGTTTTTAACCCCCTCTAATATGATCAACGGTTTGGATCACAAATGTTTGTCTTAGTGTCATTTGAAATGGACACAGTAGAAGCTTCATCCAAACATGCTAAAATCGGATTCCATCAGTTTTAAGCCAATAAGAAGAGAAAAGTAGAGACGCCAAACTGAACCTAAGTGTTAAAAATCCAACGTTTTAAGGGTTAATTCATTATTTGGGAGTCCGATTTACGAGCCGTCAGTTCCTGCAAGTTAATTTCGCCTCGAGCGAGGTGCTCGTGCCGGGTTTCCAATTTTTTCGGAGCCTTTTCCCGTTCCGTACGCCCTGCGGGACGTTTTCGAACCTAAGTGTTGGAAAATCCTATGTTTTGCTTCTAATTCTCTAACCGGGAGTCCTATCTGCGAACCGTCAGTTCCGTCAATTTACTTTGTTCTCGAGCGAAGTGCTCGCACAACTTTCCAAATTTTTTGATGGCCGTTTCCTGTTCCGGACCCCCGTTGTGCCGTTTTTCGATCATAAGTGTTAGAAAATCCTATTTGATTGTTATTTTACTTCGGTAAAATTATTGCTGACGTGGATGATAGAGTGAGGCCTTGAAGGATGTGGTGTGAATGTGATTGAGATATAGATCTAGGTTTACGACGTTCTTCTCTTAGAAAGAAAAAGAAAAAAAAAACTGGTTCTAGTAGTTGTTGGAATATTAATTTTGGCCCAATAGTTTCAGTCGTTTGTTTGAAGAAATGGGAGCCTCATTATGATGAGTACTGGGCTGAGACGTGCAATGCCATGTCGATTAATGATGAATCCAAGAATGTGGTAACCAAGCGAATCTACAAAAAATATAAGCAGGAAAGGAAATATATGAAACATATGAAAGGAAAGAAGCCGACTCTCAAACAATTCAATCTGAATTTGGTCATAGGACAGACTTTTGGTCCACACGTGACTTCGTATGATGAACTTAAATTCTATCATTATATTTCTATCTCCGAAGTTGAAGTCGTATGATGAACTTAATTTCTACCATTATAATTCTATCTCCGAATGTGGTGCAAGGTGAGTGCAGTGGCTATTCAAGCCGGGTGGTGATGGCAGTGCAGTGGGTGGTTGTGAGGGAGAGTAAAAGAGTAGGAGAAAAAGAATGGAAAGAAAAGAATGGAGAAGGAGACGAAAATTAGAGTCGGAAAATTTATCACCGATGTTTAATATAAAACATCAGTAAAGGTTAGTAGTCCTTTTTACTTGTTTTCAATTAAAAAAAATTAAAATAATTATTAATGACAAAAAATCTATTTTTTGCGACGAAAATAATCGTCCCGAAAATTTACAAAAATTTTTTCCCTCTCCCGCCACCTAAACCCCTCTTTTTATTATTAACATCATTTTTAAGGAAAATTAATATCAAAGACTATTATTGACGAATTCTATTATCAACGAATTTTATGACGTCAATAAACCCCTCCCTAGCCTCTTCCTGCCCTCCGCACACACCGCGCACCATTCCCCCTCTCCTCTCTCTTTCTTCTCTGTTCTCTCTCTCCCTCGTTCCCCATCTCTCTGTCTGCTCTCCTCCCTCCCTTCCTCTCTTCTTCCTCCTCCCCTGTCTCCCCTCGCCTGCGCACCTGCACCTGGAAAATCTTATAGGAACTTTAAATTCTCTAATCGGGAGCCATATTTACGAACAGTCAGTACCGTCTAGTTACTTGATCCTTATCGAAGTGCTCGCGTCGGTTTTCAATTTTTAACCAGGGGACGTTACTCGTTTCGGACACCGATTAGATGTTATCGAGCCTATAAAATCTTTTTTATTTTATTTTATCTCGGTAAAACTATCAGAGACTATTATCGATTGATTATACGACGTCGGTAAAATGAACGATTAACAGCAGTTTTTTGTAAAACTTCTGTAATGTTGAACTCTATTCTAGGAGAAAATTAAAAGTCTGAGTCCTTTAACTATAATTTTTTTTTATCGTTGAAAATTAGAGTCAGAAAATTTATTACCGATATTTAAAGGTTTTTAGATTTTTTTTCACTTGTTAAGAAAAAAATATCTAAAATAATTTTTACCAATGAAAAATTTTTTTTCAACAAAAAATAATTGCAAAAAAGTTGGCCACCCACGGTGTCTTTTTTTTTTTTTCCCTCTCCCGCCAATTTTTTCCCTTTCCCCTGTTTCCCCTCATTTCCCTCTTTTCTTTTCTATCTTCCCCTTGTCACTCCGCTCTGTCTCTCTCTCTGTGTTCGGTCTCTCCCATTTCTCTCTCACTACTCCCTGCGCTCTCGAGGTATCTCTCTCTCTCTCTCTCTCTCTCTCTCTCTCTCCCTCTCTCTCTTTCACTCGGTCTCTCGCTCTCGCTTTTCCCTCTCTGTCTGCAGTTTCTCTCTCTGGATCTGCTACTTCCCTCTCTCTCTCGCTCTCTCTTTCTATCTCTCTCACTCTCTCACTCTCTCCAGACCGGTCCCAGTTTTGGGACGATCACAGCAGCAGGGACACGAAACGCAGCAGCAGCAGCCCCCGGGCGGCCGGCCAACCTTCATCTTCCTCCTCTTATATCCCGGTTAAAGCCTCCCCTGCACAGGTACACCCCTCCCTTCCCCCTCTCCTCTCTCTCCCTCATTCCCATTTTATTTGTTTGATCTTCTCCCTCTACCCATTTGGTTTTGAAGGAATTTTGGAAAACCCCCAATGTTAAAAAAAAATTTATTCCTTCTCTGTATATGCCCCATTGCCACTCCCCCAAGGGATTTTTTTCAATTTTTTTTTTTGTGTGTGTGTGGCTTGAAGTATGAGGATTTCTTCTTTCTGTCATTATTATATATTACTTTCTGATACTGACAATTTATAAGCTTCTTTATAGTTATATTCGAACTATTAGAGCAGGAATGATTTGTCCTTGTACTCTGCTAATGATGCTGTGGGATCAGAAAAGTGGGGTCCTGCACACTCTGCTAATTGGTCCAAGACCAATCTTCCCTTGATGAGAAAAAGGACCCAGAAAGATGATCCAAAGAGTCATCTAGGGGTGGCTACAATGTAGAAATTAGACATGATAAGCACAATTGCAACCCCATCTCATGCATTGACATCCTTTTCTGACTTGAATGTAGGCATGTTGGTGTCATCAATCTTCCTTTCAAGTATTATGGGTCAAGGCTGAGGCCCCCATGAAGTCCCTGGCCTAATGAAGTTCTTTTGCACAGGCCCTAAAACATGGACTACATTTGCACCAAAACCATATTATATGTAACACACCTGTGGAGGCTCATCCCCAAGCTGAAAAGTCATGAAAAACAACTCTCTTCATGTTAGCTTTTGTATTGTAGTGCGCGCTTTTGCCGCCTGTTTGTAGTGCGCGCTTTTGCCGCCTGTCCATATTATTTACGATAAATTACAGCTAACTTGGTGTGATTTGATTGTCCATAGCAAGTTATTCTGCTTCTAGACACAGTAATTACAAAACAACCATCTGGGCAAAGTTAACTTGGGCTATCCAAATGCATGAAAGCTAATTTACACTTAAAACCAATTTACTTCACCCCATTTAGGAAGGACTAAGCAGGCCTCTTGTGAACACATAAGCAAATGGCCTTGGTATCTTCCTGGAATTTTCTAATTGCTGCATATCACGGTCTGATTTCTGGATTAAGTGATGTAGAACAATTTGTGCATTTCTACCAAGATGTCTAGTGTCCCGGTTAAAGTCTTGTGTAGACATTCAATCTCTTCCTATTTTCAACAACTAAAAGTAATTTCCTCTTTTTTTACCATCATCCTTAGTGTGGGTTGAATCTTTATCCCTCTGTGTAAAGACACCAAAGGCATAAGATCTTGAAGGAGATCATATTACAACTCCGCCCTCCTCCAACCTTCCCATCCAAGTAAGAGAAGAAACAGACTTCAAAAGTTTGAGTATTCTTACAACCCCAAAACATGCATATAAATGCTCAATATCTAATTGCTATTTACTTGTGATTTGGTCAGATATGGACAGGAGTTGGATATTACGTTATCAAAATCGATTTGATGCGGAGTACATAGATGGGGTGATCTCATTTATTGATTTTGCAAAGGCGAATTCGGGCAGTGCGGTTTTGATTAGGTGCCCGTGTAATGATTGCTGTAACCATCTGATGCAGGACTATGATACAGTGAGAAAGCATTTGCACATTAATGGAATGATGGTCTCATACATGCAGGTGGATATATCACGGTGAACCCATAGTTCAACCCGATGATTCGGATGAGAGCGAGGCTGAATCAGAAGATAATCATGATGAATGCGATGAGTTGATAGAGGACCATCGTAGGGGAACCTATTTGGATGAAGATACTCAAGAGAGGGATGATGTGCATGATTTTGAAAATTTGTTGAAGGCTTCTCAGCGTGGCCTGTACCCAGGATGCAAAAGTTCGGATACTTTGTTATCGTTTATCATCAAGATATTGCATGTGAAGGTAGAAAGTGGGTGCAGCAATAAGTCATTCGACAAGGTTTTGCAAATTTTTAAGGACTTTTTACCCGAAGGTCATGTGGTGCCGGCATCGGTTTATGATGCAAAGAAATTATTGCGTGAATTGGGCATGGGATACAAGAACATAGATGCTTGCAAACACAATTGTGTGCTATATTGGAAGGAGAATGCTCAATTGGATAAATGTCCAGAATGCGAAGAGCCTAGGTACAAGTTCAATGATGGCAAGCGAAAGAAGATCCCTCATAAGGTGCTCCGTTACTTCCCATTGATACCGAGGTTACGCAGATTGTATATGTCAAGGAAGACAGCCACGGATATGAGATGGCATAGTGATAAGCGGGTTGATGATGGGATAGCGCGGCATCCGGCTGATTCAGTGGAGTGGAAAGAATTTGATATGAAATATCCAGAGTTTGCCCAAGAGACACGTAATGTGAGACTGGGGTTAGCCACAGATGGATTCAATCCTTTCGGTAACATGAGCACCTCATATAGCATGTGGCCTGTCATACTTGTGCCTTATAATTTGCCACCATGGATGTGCATGAAGGAGCCATTCTTGATGATGTCGTTACTCATTCCAGGACCAAACTCACCGGGAAATGATATCGATGTATATTTGAGGCCCTTGGTTGATGAGTTGAAGGAGTTGTGGGATCATGGTGTAGCTACTTATGATGCCTCCACTAAGGAAATCTTTCAAATGCATGCTGCTGTGATGTGGACAATAAATGACTTTCCTGCATATGGTAACTTGTCTGGGTGGAGCACAAAGGGTTATAACGCTTGCCCCTCGTGTAACGACAGCTCGTTAGGGGTGAAGTTGAAAGATAAGATTGGTTACATTGGCCATCGTAAATACTTGGAACTAAACCACCAATGGCGTAGAAGCAAGGCCTTCAACGGTCAGCCTGAGCGTGAAAAGAATTCTTTGGATCTACCGGGGCAAAAGGTACTGGACCAGCTTGAAGAGATAGCGCCGGTCAAGTTTGGCAAGAATAACAAAAGACCGCGTGACTATGGAGAACTGAATTGGACAAAGAAAAGCATCCTATTTGAATGGCCTTATTGGAAGTGCAAAAAACTCCGACACAACCTTGATCCTATGCACATTGAGAAGAACGTATGTGTAGCTTTGGTTGGAACAATTTTGAATATAAAGGGCAAAAACAAGGACACCGAGAAAGCGCGTAAGGATTTAAAAAATATGGGCATCAGACCTGAGTTGCATCTAGTGGAGAGAGGTGATGGATCAAGCTTGAAGCCGCATGCCTCTTACACTCTCCAGCCAAAACATAGAGATGGATTTTATGAATTCTTGAAGTCCATCAAATACCCAGACGGTTATGCGGCGAACCTCTCGAGGTGTGTAACCTCGAAAAATGATAAATTAGCTGGTTTGAAGAGCCATGATTGCCACGTCCTTATCCAACGCATCCTTCCTATTGGCATGCGCGGCTTTTTGAATAAGGATATATGTACTACATTGTTTGAGTTAGGCAGCTTTTTCCAAGACCTCTGCTCGAAAACACAGAGACAAGATGATTTGAGAAAATTGGAGGAGCGGATAGTTTTAATATTGTGCAAGCTCGAGAGGATCTTTCCTCCTGCTTTCTTTGATGTGATGGTCCATCTATCGGTTCACTTGCCACGCGAGGCCATACTAGGTGGTCCTGTGCAATATCGGTGGATGTACCCGATTGAAAGGTAATAGCTGGTGACCATTGATTAATTATTTATGTATTAATGCTGTTGCCTTGCATTGGAAATCATGGTTCTTATCATTGGTTGTTTAAAGGTTTCTGAAGACCCTAAAAGGGTACGTTCGCAACCGAGCTCGGCCTGAAGGTTCGATCGCAGAGGCTTACATTGTCAAAGAGTGTCTCACTTTTTGCTCAATGTATTTAAGGCAGACTGATCGAGTAGAGCGTTATGATGATGGTGGCGAACGTGGTCCGGGGTTGTCGGTCTTCACACAAACTGTCCGTCCCCTCGGAATGATGCCAAGGGCACATGATCCTTCTCAAAAAGATCGTGACATGGCTCATTGGTTTGTGTTGAATAATTGCCCCGAGGTGTTGCCATATCTTCAGTATGTGCTTCAATCTAGCCATATTTATGCATTGCTTTTTTGACTCCTTTATTCATTATCTATATTTACTTATATAGTAAAAAATACCTTGAGTAGGGAACACAAGAATTTAGTTCAGGAACAAAGAATTGGAGACGTCGGGCAGATACAACGAAGAGAATTTGCAAAATGGTTCAAACAACGTGTAAGACATAAACATTGGATCATTATTGTTACATGTTATTGGATTTGTTTTTAAATAACATATGTCCAATACATCTGACGTAATTTGCCTATGTAGATGAATCAATTGCGAACTCTAGGTTCACCGGAAGCGTCTGATGAGATGTGGTCATTAGCAAATGGCCCTATGTCCCAAGTGAATCTCTATCAGGGGTGTGATTGCAGTGGCGTCCGATACCACACTAAAGATCGTGAGAGATGTCGTAGGAGCCAGAGCAGTGGTTTGGTCGTGGAAGGGGAATACGAAAGGGAGAAACATGACTACTATGGCTACATTTGTAAAGTATGGGAATTGTCCTATCTGCACGGGGGTAAGGTGGTCCTATTTGAATGTGAATGGTACAACACTAGTACCAAGCACAAGATAAACATCGAAGACCATGTTACAAGCATTGATATCACTGGTCGTTGGTGTACGGATGATCCATTTGTCCTACCAGGTCAGGTAGCTCAAGTCTTCTACGTCAATGACACAAGCAGAGGAAAAAATTGGAGAGTTGTAGAACGGGTCAAGCCTCGTGGATTGTGGGATGTACCCGCTAAGCGGGATGACGACAACGAGGATTGTGATGCGCCTAATGATGCATTTCAGCAGGACGAATCATCATTTGTTGTCCCAGTCCTCGTCGATGGTACTAGTGTCCAACACTCTATGGATGATATAGAGCCTGAGATCATTCTCAATGATGAGTCTGCAGACAAGGATGGCCAAGACGAGGATGAAACACTGGCGGAGTACGAAGATGAAGAAGAAAATGATGTTCATAGTGAGGAAGATGAAGATATAGAATATGACATGTAGTGTTTGTTTCAGGTTTTACACATGTAATTATTAAGTAAATTAATAAAGATCTTGTCTTATATAATGACATTGTCTTCAATTTCATGTTCTCTTGTGATATGTTCAAATATTGATAAATTTTTTTTACATTTCACATTTTAATCCTGTTTATATAATTCATAGTTGCAAAAGATGCCAAACAAAGGGAAAAAATGGGTGAAATCGGGAGAGTTGTCCCGTCAATTGCAAGCTTCCAATTATTTATCAAAGAGAAAATAAACAATTAGGCAGAATGCAGAAAAACTTGCATCTCTAGGTATCCAGCGAACCGCATGTGCTATATTTGGTTCGACTAAGAAAGGGACAAACGAGACGGGAAAGAAGAATGTCATTGGGAATGATAAGGATGAGGACTATATTCCCACGGCAGATGATGATATAGAAGATGAGGCATCTTCTTCTCAATCGGAAGAGGTAATCGTTATGTGAACGTCGTGACATGTAGTTTAAAATTATTATTTTTGATGTTGACACTCGTGCTAGAATGATCTATATTTAAATTTAATGTCAGTTGCTGACATTCACTTTACTAATAATCTTGATCTTTGCTATTAATTATTTATGTTCCTTGTCACTTTGCTTTCATCCAGGTTGCAGTTATGCCTCGGGACAATAGGGTCAAACGTGCTCGGACTGTTGCAGCTACACTTAGTTCAGCTGGTGCAGATAGCACACATGGGGCTCTACCGACTCATCCGCTAACCACACAGCCCTTACCGACCCAGCCTCGCATCATACATCCCTTACCGACCCCTCCTCAGCCGTCCCAGTTGCTGCCGAGTCCTCAGACAGTTGGTAGCAGCGTGGGTGAGACTATTATGACCCTTTAAAATCCTGAATTCACTTCAATTTAATGATTTGTGTTCACTAACTCATTTACCGTTGTCATCTTAACAGCATCAGGCCCACCCTCTCAGCAACCGACCCGCGTAAGGGGTGTCACGCGAGGGAAGAATGCATCGAAGCTTAGAAGACAACTGGGTCATAGCATCCCAGTTCAGATCCCGACCTCCAGCCATAGGCCAGAAGGGGAACATGCCCCTTTACTGGTTAACCATCTTGGGTTAGCCATTAGAGATGTTGCCCCAGTAAAGTCCCATGGATGGAAGAAGCTTGATAGTGGGATCAAGCTTGCCGTTATTGCTGCAGTTAAGGTAAACTGAAACAAGAAATATCAATCAAAATTATGCTAGTTGTGATCCTCATTACAATATCTGATTATATTTTGTTATTACTAATCTTTATATATATGGCTCTCCCCTAATGCAGCAATATTTTGATATCGGGGACTATGAGGGTGACATGCAGATCAAGGCGGACATTGACCGCCAATGTGGTACTTTGTATAAGAGTTGGAAATATGAGCTGCATAGTCACTACCTCGAATTGTTGGAGCAGGGGGTTCCCCAACCCCAGGACCACCCGGCACCGGGTTGTGATGCAAATCATTGGCGAGTTATGATCTCACAATGCTGGGAATCACCAGCTTGGAAGGTACCATTGCATGTTATCTAAACTCAATTAACTATTTTCCTTGTAATTCTATTAGTAATGATTTTATAATCGAGTGCTGTTGTATTATTTTTTTCCTATGTAGGCGAAGTCTGCAAAGGCTAAAGAGAGTCGAGCCAAGTTGCCATATAATCATACTAGTGGCTCGAGGTCATTTGCATCGAGGATGTCTATGGTGGTACTAATTATATTCATATGACGAAACTGCATCGACTTTATTAATTTATCAATACATAGCTAGATTAATATCTTATACAAAGCTGTCTCGAATAACAGATGGCGAAGAATGCCGGTCAAGCGCCGCCAATTACTCAGTTCTTCCGCGACACCCACTACAGAGAAAAGAGCAAAGAGTGGGTAAACGAGGTGGCTCAGCAAAGACATGTACGTTGGCTAATAATTAAAATAATAATCGACAAATAATGCCATATAAGCATTCTAATTACCTTTTTGATTTACATGGTAGGATGCCTTGGTGCAGAGGATTGAGGAGCAGTCACAGCCATCTGTCACAACTCCGATGAGTGAGGAGGAAATTGCTGTTGATGTGCTTGGGAAGAGGTCTGGATATTTAAATGGATATGGCAAATTTACGGGATCCACTCCATCCTCTACACAGTCGCGGGCATCGCAGTCTGAGCTGATCGCCTTGCGGGAGCAAGTAGCTGAGCAGGCTAGGATGCAGGCTGAGCAGGCTAGGAGGCAGGCTGAGCAGGACAAGAGGTATGGAGCACTTGAGGCCCTCGTTCAACGGTTGGCATCTGCAGCAGGGATGGATCCGACTGGCTTATTGGATATCACGAGAGGGAGCACTTCGGCTGGTGATAGCACAGCTATTGGAGATCATGATGCGACGCTGGGTGGTGGGGGCGCTCATCTAGGACCATAGGTAAAACAAATACTCCTGATCTTCAATTTCTGATTCCTTTAATGATGTCATTTCCTTATGTGGCCCGTTCCTCTGTTGATTCATCGTAGGTATCTCTTAATCTGATCATGGGTTTCAGATGCTATGATAGTTGCTGGTCATGCATTATGTTCGCTTTACTCCATAAAACAAAAAGAAGTTATGATTCCTTGAATTTTATTCTTTCAATAAATAATCGTAGTAGTTAAAGAGTGTAAAAAAAAATAAAAAGAGCTAAGAGTAGAGATTCATTATACAATAACCTGCACTTGAGTTTCCTTATCTTAGGAGACAATGTTATAGAAACTGTTATAGAATAACCCACTTAGCATGAACTCTGTTATAGAAATTCCAAATGATAGAGAGTTTTTTTATGTTGTTACATGTAATTTCAGAATAGCTAAGGTGAACTGTCAACATCTGACGAGCCTAATCCCATATCTTGGATCCCACTGCTGATTACCAAGTATTAAATGGGGATGTGACTTACTGTGGTTTATCAAAAATAGATTTGTCTCACTATGATTTTGAACTTTCGGTCTTCCAGTGATTAGCAATGTAAGTGGGTTCAATATGATTGTCATAGTTGGATGGGTTTCATTAGTAATGAATTTCAGGTGTTTATCAATGTTAGATGGGTCCCACCAAGAACTACCAATTGGTCCAATGCCCCCCATCATTAGTCTGTGAAGGACTTACAAAAATTAGATAGTTTCATTGTGGACTACCAACATTAGATGGGTCTAAACATGGACTATCAACACAGGGATAATTAGATAGCTCTCTCCGTTTGACTATCGCCATAAGATAACTCCTACTATGGACAACCAACACTAGATGGCCCCCACTATTATTTTTAACACCAGATGGGACTTCTAACACCTTTAGAGACATCAATATATTTATGCCATAAGGATCCTTGTAACCTTGAATAGGTTATATCAATGATGCTCCTGTTCGGTTACTTGCAACTCTAATTACCTATAACTCTGTTTACCTGTAATTGATTATGGTAGAAAAAACTAAAAATTTCCAAGATAAGCCCCACAATTCTCATAACATTATTTGCTCATCTTAGTTAATTGAACTATTTTGAGAACCCATACATGGGCTACATGATCTATTCATATAACAATGGAACATGAAAACATTATAAAAAAGTTTGCAACTACCTCCCACCTCAAGTTAGTAGGAATTCTCTCAAATTATAGCATCTCATGCGTCATCAGGAATATAAAATGCAAATAGAGCACAAGCGAATGCGATGTCTGCTCTGTAATTTTTAGGCATCTTCAGAAAGGAAAGGACCAAGCGTCTATAGCTACTTACCAACACCAAGTTGATTCTTGCAAATCATCTTGAATGCATCCTCATCATCTCCAATGGGTCTCACCTGAACACACCTCGATTGCCATCTGTTGTTCAGAGATTCCTCGTGTTTTCAAACCTAGAACTTGATCTTACACTATATTCTGCAACGAGTCTCGCAACTGCAGAGGACTTATTTTCTAGCAAGGTGGTTGGTGAGTCATATTCTGCAATAACACCTGCTCATAAACACCAGCAACCCAAGAATCTAAGTGCCACAAAAAGGATAACAAAATGGACGAAGAATGAGAATGGAACATTTACTGACCATTATCAAGAAGCAAGACCATGTCACTGTCAAGAACAGAGGTTATCCTATGTGCTATTGTGATGACAGTAGAGTCTGATAACTGTTGTCTAAGTGTTTGTTGAATGAGGCTATCGGTCGCGGTATCCACTGATGCAGTTGCTTCATCAAGCACCAAGACCTTGCTCCTCTTCAACAAAACCCGACCGAGACAGACAAGCTGTCTCTGACCCATGCTCCAGTTCTCTCCATTCTCGGCCACTGTAGTTAACAAAACAATGTTGGATTATGCAGAATGGAACAAGGGTGTACAACCTCAGGTTTGTCACTGCCACAGTATACATATAAACATTACATCATAATAATTAAATGGAGGCAGATCAATAAGTCGTTCCCCTTCTGTTAAAATGGTTATTATTAATAACCAAAGGTAAATATACACACACCCCACACACACACACACACACACACACACACACACACACACACACACACACACAGGTTAGAGAATTACGACCGAAACATGGTAATTTCCAACACTTAGGCTCGAAAACAGCCCGCCGGGGGTCCGGAACGGGAAACGGTCACCCAAAAATTCGAAAACCGACACGAGCACTTCTCTTGAGGGTAGACAGAACTGTAGGAGCTGACGGTACGCAGATAGGACTCCCGGTTAGAGAATAACGACGAAACATGCGATTTTCCACCACTTAGGCTAGAAAACGGCCCGCTGGGGGTCCGAAACGGGAAACGGTCACCAAAAATTCGGAAACCGACACGAGCACTTCTCTCGAGGGTAGACAGAACTGTAGGAGCTGACGGTACGCAGATAGGACTCCCGGTTAGAGAATTACGACGAAACATGCGATTTTCCAACACTTTGGCTCCAAAACGGCCTGCCGGGGGTCCGGAACGGGAAACGGCCGCGGGAAAAATCCGAAACCGGCACGAGCACTTCTCTCGAGGGTAGACATAACTGTAGGAGCTGACGGTACGCAGATAGGACTCCCGATTAGAGAATTACGACGAAACATGCGATTTTCTAACACTTAGGCTAGAATACGGCCCGCCGGGGGTCCGAAACGGGAAACGGTCACCCGAAAATTCGGAAACCGGCACAAGCACTTCTCTCGAGGGTAGACAGAACTGTAGGAGCTGAAGGTACGCAGATAGGACTCCCAGTTAGAGAATTACGACGAAACATGCGATTTTCCAACACTTTGGCTCGAAAACGGCCCGCCGGGGGTCCGGAACGGGAAACGGCCGCGGGAAAAATCCGAAACCGGCACGAGCACTCCTCTCGAGGGTAGATAGAACTGTAGGAACTGACGGTACGCAGATAGGACTCCCGGTTAGAGAATTACGACGAAACATGAGATTTTCCAACACTTAGGCTCGAAAACGGCCCGCCGGGGGTCCGAAACGGTAAACGGTCACCCGAAAATTTGGAAACCGGCACGAGTACTTCGCTTGAGGGTAGACAGAACTGTAGGAGCTGACGGTACGCATATAGGACTCCCGGTTAGAGAATTAAAGCGAAACATGCGATTTCCCAACACTTAGGCTCGAAAACGGCCCGCCGGGGGTCCGAAACGGGAAAAGGTCACCCGAAAATTCGGAAACCGACACGAGCACTTCTCTCGAGGGTAGACAGAACTGTAGGAGCTGACGGTACGCAGATAGGACTCCCGGTTAGAGAATTATGACGAAACATGCGATTTTCCAACACTTTGGCTCGAAAACGGCCCGCCGGGGGTCCGGAACGGGAAACGGCCGCGAGAAAAATCCGAAACCGGCACGAGTACTTCTCTCGAGGGTAGACATAAATGTAGGAGCTGACGGTACGCAGATAGGACTCCCGGTTAGAGAATTACGACGAAACTTTCGATTTTCCAACACTTAGGCTAGAAAACGGCCCGCCGGGGGTCCGGAACGGGAAACGGTCACCCGAAAATTCGGAAACCGGCACAAGCACTTCTCTCGAGGGTAGACAGAACTGTAGGAGCTGACGGTACGCAGATAGGACTCCCGGTTAGAGAATTACGACGAAACATGCGATTTTCCAACACTTTGGCTCGAAAACGGCCCGCCGGGGGTCCGGAACGGGAAACGGCCGCGGGAAAAATCCGAAACTGGCACGAGCACTTCTTTCGAGGGTAGACATAACTGTAGGAGCTGACGGTACGCAGATAGGACTCCCGGTTAGAGAATTACGACGAAACATGCGATTCTCCAACACTTAGGCTAGAAAACGGCCCGCCGGGGGTCCGAAACGGGAAACGGTCACCCGGAAATTCGGAAACCGGCACAGGCACTTCTCTCGAGGGTAGACAGAACTGTAGGAGCTGACGGTACGCAGATAGGACTCCCAGTTAGAGAATTACGACTAAACATGCGATTTTCCAACACTTTGGCTCGAAAACGGCCCGCCGGGGGTCCGGAACGGGAAACGGCCGCGGGAAAAATCCGAAACCGGCACGAGCACTTCTCTCGAGGGTAGATAGAACTGTAGGAACTGACGGTACGCAGATAGGACTCCCGGTTAGAGAATTACGACGAAACATGAGATTTTCCAACACTTAGGCTCGAAAACGGCCCGCCGGGGGTCCGAAACGGGAAACGGTCACCCGAAAATTTGGGAACCGGCACGAGCACTTCGCTTGAGGGTAGACAGAACTGTAGGAGCTGACGGTACGCATATAGGACTCCCGGTTAGAGAATTAAAGCGAAACATGCAATTTCATAACACTTAGGCACGAAAACGGCCCGCCGGGGGTCCGAAACGGGAAACGGTCACCCGAAAATTCGGAAACCGACACGAGCACTTCTCTCGAGGGTAGACAGAACTGTAGGAGCTGACGGTACGCAGATAGGACTCCCGGTTAGAGAATTATGACGAAACATGCGATTTTCCAACACTTTGGCTCGAAAACGGCCCGCCGGGGGTCCGGAACGGGAAACGGCCGCGGGAAAAAACCGAAACCGGCACGAGCACTTCTCTCGAGGGTTGACAGAACTGTAGGAGCTGACGGTACGCAGATAGGACTCCCGATTAGAGAATTACGACGAAACATGCGATTTTCTAACACTTAGGCTAGAATACGGCCCGCCGGGGGTCCGAAACGGGAAACGGTCACCCGAAAATTCAGAAACCGGCACAAGCACTTCTCTCGAGGGTAGACAGAACTGTAGGAGCTGAAGGTACGCAGATAGGACTCCTAGTTAGAGAATTACGACGAAACATGCGATTTTCCAACACTTTGGCTCGAAAACGGCCCGCCGGGGGTCCGAAACGGGAAACGGCCGCGGGAAAAATCCGAAACCGGCACGAGCACTCCTCTCGAGGGTAGATAGAACTGTAGGAACTGACGGTACGCAGATAGGACTCCCGGTTAGAGAATTACGACGAAACATGAGATTTTCCAACACTTAGGCTCGAAAACGGCCCGCCGGGGGTCCGGAACGGGAAACGGTCACCCGAAAATTCGGAAACCGACACGAGCACTTCTCTCGAGGGTAGACAGAACTGTAGGAGCTGACGGTACGCAGATAGGACTCCCGGTTAGAGAATTATGACGAAACATGCGATTTTCCAACACTTTGGCTCGAAAACGGCCCGCCGGGGGTCCGGAACGGGAAACGGCCGCGGGAAAAATCCGAAACCGGCACGAGCACTTCTCTCGAGGGTAGACAGAACTGTAGGAACTGACGGTATGCAGATAGGACTCCCGGTTAGAGAATTACGACGAAACATGAGATTTTCCAACACTTAGGCTCGAAAACGGCCCGCCGGGGGTCCGAAACGGGAAACGGTCACCCGAAAATTTGGAAACCGGCACGAGCACTTCGCTTGAGGGTAGACAGAACTGTAGGAGCTGACGGTACGCATATAGGACTCCCGGTTAGAGAATTAAAGCGAAACATGCGATTTCCCAACACTTAGGCTCGAAAACGGCCCGCCGGGGGTCCGAAACGGGAAACGGTCACCCGAAAATTCAGAAACCGACACGAGCACTTCTCTCGAGGGTAGACAGAACTGTAGGAGCTGACGGTACATAGATAGGACTCCCGGTTAGAGAATTATGACGAAAGATGCGATTTTCCAACACTTTGGCTCGAAAACGGCCCGCCGGGGGTCCGGAACGGGAAACGGCCGCGGGAAAAATCCGAAACCGGCACGAGCACTTCTCTCGAGGGTAGACAGAACTGTAGGAGCTGACGGTACGCACATAGGACTCCCGGTTAGAGAATTACGACGAAACATGCGATTTTCCAACACTTAGGCTCGAAAACGGCCCGCCGGGGGTCCGAAACGGGAAACGGTCACCCGAAAATTCGGAAATCGGCACGAGCACTTCTCTCGAGGGTAGACAGAACTGTAGGAGCTGACGGTACGCAGATAGGACTCCCGGTTAGAGAATAACGACGAAACTTGCGATTTTCCAACACTTAGGCTAGAAAACGGCCCGCCGGGGGTCCGAAACGGGAAACGGCCGCGGGAAAAATCCGAAACCGGCACGAGCACTTCGCTCGAGGGCACAGTGACTTGTAAGAACTGACGGTTCGCAAATAGGTCTCCCGGTTAGAGAATTACGACCGAAACATGGTAATTTCCAACACTTATGCTCGAAAACAGCCCGCCGGGGGTCCGGAACGGGAAACCGCCGTGGGAAAATTCCAAAACAGGCGCGAGCACTTCGCTCGTGGGCAGAGTGACTTGTAGGAACTGACGGTTCGCAGATAGGGCTCCCGGTTAGAGAACTAAGACCGAAACATGTTAATTTCCAACACTTAGGCTAGAAAACGGCCCGCCGGGGGTCCGGAACGGGAAACAGCCGCGGGAAAATTTCGAAACCGGCACGAGCACTTCGTTCGTGGGCAGAGTGTCTTGTAGGACCTGACGGTTCACAAATAGGGCTCCCGGTTAGAGAATTAAGACCGAAACATGGTAATTTCCAACACTTAGGCTAGAAAATGGCCCGCCGGGGGTCCGGAACAGGAAACGGCCGCGGAAAACTGAAACCGGCAAGGGCACTTCGCTCGAGGGTAGACAGAACTGTAGGAGCTGACGGTACGCATAGAGGACTCCCGGTTAGAGAATTAAAGCAAAACATGTGATTTCCCAACACTTAGGCTAGAAAACGGCCCGCCGAGGGTCCGAAACGTGAAACGGTCACCCGAAAATTCGGAAACCGGCACGAGCACTTCTCTCGTGGGTAGACAGAACTGTAGGAGCTGACGGTACGCAGATAGGACTCCCGGTTTGATAGTTGAACCTAAAAACGTTTAATTCTGAATACTTAGACTAAAATCTAGGCCGTCGTAGGTTGAAAACGGGACACGGCCATCGAACATCTCAAAAATCTGCACGAGTACGATGCTCAATGCAAAAGTAACTTGTAGGAATTGACGGTTAGTGAATTGGACTTTTGGTTGATGAAGTTTTATATATACATGTTTATGTTTCATTTATAATTTAATTAATTGAAAAGATTTTAATGTTGTTTTTTTCATTGCAGATTGATGGACGCTTTTCGAAAAGTTGAAGTTTTGGGGCCGGTTGCAAACTCGTGGGGGTGCTGGACTTTTTTTCATTTTATTTATGTATATATTGGACATTTATATCAGACTGTATCGTTATTGATTGTAATATTAGTTTAATGAGACGAATCATTTAATGAAAAATATAAATGGTTGTTTGTTTACTTAGTAACTGCTTTGTCATTGCATTTTTATCTTGAAAATAGGTATATGAACAGGTGTATAAACAGGTTTATAGGAAATTATAATGGAAAAATAAATAGGATATTTTAAAAAAAAAAAACACCTTTGCCGACGAAAATAGGGACATTTTCGTCGGCGAAAGTGAAAATCAAATTAAAAAAAATAAATTTAAAGACTTTTGCCGACGAAAATAATCGTCGGCAAAAATTAAAAGACAATTAAAAAATAAAATAAATGGGGTTTGCCGACGAAAAGGATACATCGGCAAAAGGATAAACAGAAAATTTTTAAAAAAATAACAAATAAAAGAATTTACTTTGCCGACGACTTTTTTCGTCGGCAAAATATAAAAATAAAATTTCAAAAATAAATAAAAGACTTTTGCCGACGCAAATTATCGTCGGTAAAAATACAAAATAATTAAATTAAAAAATTGAAGCCCTTTCCCGACGCAAATTTTCGTCGCCAAATTAAAAATTAAAATTAAAATAACATTGGCCGACGAAATAAGTCGTCGCCAAAAAATAAAATAAAAATTAAAAAAAAAATCCGAAATTATATTTACCGACGAAAAATATCGTCGGCAAAAATGTAAAATAAAAATTAAAAAAAAATAAAATGATATATGGCGACGAAAATGTTCGTGGGCAAAAGTTAAAATAAAAATTAAAAAAAATTAAATGACATTTGCCGACGAAAAAGTTCGTCGGCAAAATGTAAAAATCAAATTAAAATATTAAAAGTACCTTTGCCGACGTATTTATTTCGTCGGCAAAAGTAACAACAAATAATTTTACAAAAATAAAATCATTTGCCCGACGAAATATTATGTCGGTAAAGGTCAAAAAAACGTCGGTAAAGCTCTAATTTTTGCCTACAAAAAAAATTTTCGTCGGTAAAATATTTTACTGACGGGGTTTTACCGACGAATTGCCGACGAAAACATTTTCGTCGGGGATGAGTTTTGCCGACGAAAATATGACATTTGGCGACGAAAAAATCCGTCGCCAAAAGTGAAACTTGTTGTAGTGAATGCAAATGGTTAAATAAGCTCATCAAGGTTGTTAGCAACATTTCTCAATTCAACAATGAATATGAATTAAATCGTTGAAATTTTTTGATCTAAATGTATAGGTTGAAGATAGAGTGCCATACAATGAAGATTTTTTTCTTGTTTGTAATTTAAATACAAATGGCATCCCTTTTACTGTTTCTTACACCATAGTCGAGGAGCCTTTCTCTGTAGTGCACTCACAAGAACAATGCGGTCCATTTTGTGACAATCTTTTGCTTTTGGGCTTGTTTGTAAACAAGTGAGAAATCCACAAGGAATTCACAGACAGACTTAAGGGCACGTTTGACAACGGTCCATGTTAGGAAAGAAGTCATCGGTTTAAAGGATTCTCTCCATCTCCAAAGAATCAGGGCGAATTCAGTGGCTAAGATATCCATGTTTGGTCTTTTTTGGCACTGATATGCATTTTCTTTGAACATTAATGACGTTTTGGCACATATCTCGAGATATAAATTGAATCAACGGGTTAAATTTGATCACCTTGCCGTGCCTGACCTTCCCGAAATAATGTACGGTTCCGATCTTGATTGTGGAGCCCACACAAACCAAAAAAATGAAAAAAACGGACTGTCTGTGCATTGTATAAACAACTGATGAAAAAACGGATGAACAGTAAAGTCCTTTTGGCACATATCTCGAGTTAGAAGATTAATTAACGGATGATATTTGGTGAGGTGATCGTTTTGGAATTTTTAAAGGTGACTAACGGTTTGGATCTTGACTAGGGAATCTAAAAGGTACATTCCCAAAGCAAAAACTTATTAGGGCCACATTACCGCCACTTACCTTATTGTCACTGTGCATGCGATTTTGTCACTGTACATATGGTTTTGCAAATATCTCAAGATCTAGGATGAATCAACGGCTGAAATTTTGGGACATAGCCGTTTTGGACCTTCTTAACACAATCATCGGTTCAGATCTTGATTGTGGGGCCCATAAAAATCAAACAAAATGTAAAAAACCGGTCTGCCCATATTACCGTCTAGATCTACTGTAGCTCCGCAAATCCATTCATTCGCTGATTCCATGGATCCGACCAGGGGGGGTCCGACGGCTGAAATAATCAAAAGGGAGGAAGTCTGAACTCCATCTTCTTCAAATCCATGCTGAACCAAACAATGGAAATCTGCGATATGGTGGATTTTGGGTGAGGAATCCGACCCTGAGACCGTTGCCAAACGTGCCCTAAGAGTATTCTTCACTCGCCTTAGAACAACGATTTTTCATTGAAGATTTGTATGGCTAAGGATTTCTTGTCGATATTGGTACATATCAATATGTAGAAGCTAAAGAATTTTGGTATTAATAAGTAAATCCAGCAAAAATGAGGATTTCCAAAATTCTAAAGGGAAAAGGTTGGATTTGAAAATCCTCATAAATGTTTTACTAGCCCAAATCCTTGGAGATTTGGGCATGTTTGTGTACACACCCTTTCAGCGGAAAGGAAAAATTGTCACGTACGTCAGCAAATTCCAAATAAATGGAAACCTCGGAAAATGATTTTTGTGGGATTTAGAAATTCATGTTAGGTGCGATTTTTTCTCACTAAAATGGTGCTAAAGTTGTTTGGTGCGGCTGTGGATTCATTATAGAAAATCAAACTTTCCTGTTTGGTGCAACAATTTCTCGAAGAAAAATAACATACCATGTATATAATTTTTTCAACATCAAATAATAATTTATTTAAAGAAATAAAAAAAATTAAAGAGTGTAAGGTTTTGGGCTAAAATGGAAAAGAGTGCGGAAATGAGATTATATAGGAGGGAGAATTTTTCTGAGGAAATTCATTTTCCATACCCCCATAGGAAACATATTTCCAGCATTAGCAAGGAAAATGCTGACAGGACAGGAAAGCGTTTCCATGGAATTATTCCACACCAAACGTATGAATAAATGAATTTTCTGCAGAAAACCATCCACTTTTCTGTTTTCTAGTACACATGATGATCACATGTTTGAAGTGAATTTTCATCACTATAACTTACATCTGGTTTTATCACCTACAGCTAGGGGCATCAATGGGTCGGGTTGGGTTGAGCAATGTGGGTCATTAATGTTAATGCCCTCTCCACCTGAAAGTTAAAAGGATCTACCCTAACCCTTTACTAACAGGTCATATTTGGAGAGTTATAGTGCTTCTGGTTAGGTTGGGTTGCCTTTTGTATGGGTCGGGTTAGTGAGTCAAAGAGCAAGAATGGACTCAACTTTAATCCAATGCTTTTATTAGTAATCGGGCGTAATAATCAAGGCCAGACCAATGTGCATAAAATCTCGAACCAAATCTAGTTGATTTGCAAAATTGATATGTATATGTTTTTCAACTTTTAAATATATCAGGATGGGCTAGGCCTCTTAAGAATTCAAACACTCCCGGCCAACCCATTTAACAGTTGGGTCAGGAAATCAACACTAGGCCCATCTCATGTTCCTGAAGCACACAGCCCTAATATTGGATGGGTTTGGATCAGGCCTAGGCTGGCCATGCCCCATGAGCATCCTTAGGTATAATGGGCTCATTAAAACCCCAATAGCTTCTTTACCCCCCAAAAAAAGGAAGAAACCCCAACAGGTAGAAGGATGGATTGATGGTGTTGAGATCAAAACCTCAAAACTCGGTACATAACATTGTTATCTCAAGCCAGATCTAATCTAAAAAGTATTTTCATAGGGAACTATAAGTATTTTCTCCTTATGCCTATGGGGCCAATGACTTGGTGATATAAGTACTCCAGATCGACGGGGTGCACCACATTTCACATTAGAAATCTGGCATTCTTCTAAATAGAAGGTCAATAACATGAGTCATTGACAGTTAGATATTGGTTTGGGCTTGTACAGTATATTTTACAAAAATGAAGCAAAACTATTTATGACAAGCTAGCTCAGTTGGTAAAAGATTTCAAAGAATCAAAGTCCATAAAAAAAAGAAGGGATAGCTAATTCAAACTCCAATTAAAATGAGAAGTTAATAGCCTAGTTGTGATTTAAGAAAATAGGGCTCTTTTCATCCTTGACATACTATTACTAGCTACTTTTTTATTATTATTATTATTATTTTATTTTTTTTTGCTATTGGAGGGTTCCTAAGCAGTTTCGAACCCACAATATTAAGATGAACAATTTTGCATGACAGAGAAATCAGGTAAATAGCCATGCTTAAATTCCTTTCTTTCCTAGGGAAATAAGTTCACGGTGGTCATTGTAGATACTTGTTTTTTGTTATTTTCTTCCTTCTATTTTTGGATTTTTTTGCTCATTATGAGCTTCTTTTTTCTCTTATGTTTTATAAAATTTCAGCATCTACAAACAAATATCAGGAATTCCTCCAGTACTGTCATTAGTCTCCACTCACGCGGAGAATAAAAAAAAGAGAGGCTGAGAATAAAAACGTGCAGCCTTTGCAATAAAATAATGTAAGTGCCATTCTTTATAGCTAGGGTGAACTCCTTGCAAGTAGGGTGCACTTTTAAAAATGAGAGATGTGAATGAAAATGATTACTGAAGATGCTTTTTATTTTTTATTTTTTATTTTTATTTTTTATTTTTTATTTTTTTTTAAGAACATAAGGTGCCTGTGGTGAGTCTCCTTTTGAATCTTTTTGACTTAAAATTCATTTAAATAAATATTTTGAGTTCTTTATATTGGTCAGTAAAGTTTTCGCCGATGTTTTATTCAATTAAATTTAAGTCTTTTTCGCCTCTTTTTCAAAGAGTAATCAAAGCAATATTTCAAAAAAAAAAAAAAATCATGAATGTCTAAAGTAATTAGATGCTTGTTGCGTTTTCTTTTGACAAGTTTTCTTCATATAGGTTTTAAAATATAATACATTTGCCTATACTACTTTTATAATAAGCTTGTGCTATTCTTGCTATATGGCAACTTTGCGAATTTAATATATATTTTTATTATAAGACAAGTTTTCTTTTTTTAATTCAATCAGAATATGAATTAGTATTGATGATGCCAAAATTGGATTTCGTACACCACCGGTCAAGTAATAAATGCAATAATAAATGCGGTAAATAAATGAGAGAGAGAAAGAGAATTTATAGTGGTTCGGTCTGTGTGACCTACATCCACTTCATAGAGGTTGCCTGTGGCATTTTACTTCTCCAATGAGTAGGGATTACAGGCTAGGAGAATATAAGAGTAGAAAAATGGGAAGATATCAATTGCCCCCAAGTGCTGGTGGGGCTCCTCGATTTATAGTCCTCCCCTAACAGATGGGGACGACTCTTCAGCAACGTTTGTCCTGCTTGAATGGAGCCTTCAAACTGCCCTCGCACTGGACGAGACAGGTGAGATATTCTCCGCAGGACCTGATAAAAGCGGGACTGCTTCCGAAGCGACGTGGCTGCCTTGATTTGGCCAAGATATGTGGATCTGGACCCGGACCTGAACGGATCAATCGGGCTTCCACTGATTTGGACCTTGGCTCATTGG
Organism: Litsea cubeba; assembly: GCA_012931725.1. Classification (NCBI taxonomy): domain Eukaryota; kingdom Viridiplantae; phylum Streptophyta; class Magnoliopsida; order Laurales; family Lauraceae; genus Litsea; species Litsea cubeba. The sequence goes on from CM022946.1 coordinate 115,288,783, forward strand.
GCTATTCTGACCTGACTCATCCTCCTGGGTTGGGTCATTTGGGCCTGACTCATCAAGTATATTTGTAAAAGCTTTTTGAGACAATCTATCTGAAAGAGATCTATTAGAATTAGCTCTATTTCAAATGTATATATATATATATATCTAATCAGGCAATTAAATTACATCATTTGTCTTCCAGTCAATCCGAGCTTCCTCTTTCTCTTAGATTTTATTACAAAGCTTCAAATTTAAGAAGTAGATACGGACGTTGTCGGGCTCCTCCAAGTCCCATCTTTATGACGTGTTTGTGTAGAGGGACTTAGGTGAAAGCCCAGCGGAAAATCAACCCAAAATTGCTATTATTTTCGTGGTGTTTGGTGGAACCATTTTCGCTGAAGAAAATGGCCCCAAAAGCACTGCCTTTCTTTGTTAGTGGGGAACTCCTGTTATTACAAGTGGAGGTAAGAAAGAGATGTCATGGAAGAGGAAACACGTGCGATCTTTACACAAACACACCCTTAGTCTCGTTTACGCGGAGAAAATTGAAAGAGAGGTAGGCATGAGGATATCATTAAAAAAAAAAACAATAAAAGGCATATAGATTTTATGTTAAAATAATACAAGAAAAAGAGCAATCCTTTTATGCTTTTCGCACTAGTTATTGCTCAATCTCGAGATTCTTTTTAAAAGAAGAGATCATAAAAGGACACGACATGTAGGCCGCATTTGCGAACATGCGAGGAATTCTTAGAGTTGAGGATTCCTCACTTCTCTCCTCACCAAGTATTTGTATAGGAGGATTTCTCACATTTCATGTTTGGCTTGGACTATGGAATGATTGAGAATTTCTTCAATCCATGTTTTGTAGGGAGAGAGAGAGTTTATGTTGCTTTTAGATGGGTGTCAATATTGAACTCACAAATATCCTTGTGTCTTTTGATGTTAAATAGCCCTAATGAACTCGCTATGAATGCTCTTAAATTTACTGAAAGATCAACTAAGGCCTCTCGTCTTCCTTATATAGAACAATCTCAATCACTGTAAATTCTACCTCTTTTGAAATTTCACATCTACTGACCAGTGTGGGAGTTCTATCAAACGGGTGCTTTTGATATTGTGAAAAGCCGGTGAGAGATCTCGGGGACTGGGTTACCAAACATGACATTAGTGGCAAGTTTTTGACATCTAATGTGGATTATTTTTTTGGGTAACCCAACCAAGCGGGTTGTGACCCAAGAGAGAGCCCCACACACATATAAAAAAGATTACACAAATGGAAAAGAAATCCTTACAAATAAAAGAAAAGCTCATGTAAGTGAGGAGAGTCGCCACTTACTAGTGAGATAAGTATCCGTTCTTTAATTTTTAGTGGGAAAACAATTACAAGGAAAGAAAGACAATGGGTCGTTCCTCTAATTCATTGACTAATAGCCACACACACCCATATTCAACCATCAATTTGATTGAGTGTGGATTTGAAGCAGGGAATGCACACCGACTAATGAATCGGCTGAACCCACCATCTCACTGATCAGTTGAATTCAATAATAAAGAAGGAAAAGTAAACGCTGTGATCATTGGTGGGCCACCCCAACTAGCCCCCATATTCCAATTTCCAAGCCACATCGCGACGCAGAAGCTGAGAAAAGTGTTTCCTGGCGTTGTCCAAACATGGACAATTCACAGTGCAACTGTAACTTTCCATGAAAAAGAGAGAGGGAAGTGTAAACACTGACCCGAGAAAATGATTACAAAGAACAGGTGCGATGGTGACAACAAAAAAGAGTTGACTGGGTCGTATGGGCCCCACCTCTCACATTGGATAATCATCCCAATTGATGCACCATATCCACACAAAAGAGTTCTGAAGTTGTGGCCATTGACAATAACTTTTTGCATTGTAAAAATCGGATCTCTAAACAAGTTGAATTTTTTTTTTTTTAGGATTTTACTAAAAAAAAAAATAATAAACAGATTAGATGATCAATGGGCTTATTAAAAGTAATTTTAACCCCATTGTACGAGAGATCAGTCATTTTACACGAAATGATATTTTTTTAGTACTTTCAACTAGCGTCCCTAGCGACCTTAGTTTTATAACGATAAGGGTCGCTAGGGTTCCTGCAGTGTGCATAGAGTAAAACAAAATAGGCGTATTTCCTCATGTTTCGTTTAGCACCTAGCGTCCCTAGCGACCTTGATTTTATGATATTAAGGGTCCCTAGGGACTTTGGGGTATATACAAATTAGAACAATCGATCTCTTCCTTATTTCTCAGCAACCAGGCCTTCCAATTCCAGTTGCAGGAAGCTATAGTCACCTCTCTCCTCCACCAACAACCATTCTCCTCCTCCTCCTCCTCTCTTCTCCACCGTCACCCATCTTCCTCCCTGCGATGCAAAACTAAACATAAATAATCACAGCTATGTAATGGAGGAAGCACATAAGACGATTACAAAATGAATATGAGTTCAAGCTGTCTTCAGATTTTGGACACACAATTCGACTCAGTCTTCAGATTTTACACACATAAAAGTTCCTTTTTAACTGCATTGTAAATAGTCACATGTGGTGAAGCCAAATCACCTTAATTTCTTATTTCTAGGTTCCTCTTAACTTTTCTTGTTAATTTTTGGCTCCTTCATTGTTAGACATTGAATTGGTTTTAATCTAACAGTTTTAATGCTTGCTCCTTTAAAAAAGAAGAAGAGATTGGATGCATTTGTAGAGTGTATGAAAGCAAAAGGAAGAGAGAATGTTGACATGGGTTTCTCTTTGGGAATCAGGATTGAGGGAGATGGAATCTGGGAGGGATGGGTAGTGGAGGAGAAGAGAGGAGGAGGAGGGTGGTTGTTGGTGGAGGAGAGAGGCGGCTATGGCTTTCTACAACTAGAATTGGAAGGCGAGATTAAGATCAGATTCTAGGGTTTCGGCAACCATGAGTTCTCGATGCCGCTGAGAAATGGGGAAGAGATTAATTTTTCCTTATTGTATACACCGCAGGGTCCCTAGCGACCCTTAACGTTATAAAACTAAGATTACTAGGGACGCTAGTTGAAAGTGCTAAAAAAAAAACACATTTCGTGTAAAATGACTGATCTCGTGCAATGGAGGTTAAAATTACTTTTGAGCCCACTGGTCATCTAATCTGTTTTTTTTTTTTTTTTTTGATAAAATCCTCTTTTTTTATATACTCTTTAAAAATGTTTTTAATAATTGTATATATCTCATGTCTTTTCATTTTGAGGATTTTGCAAAAAAAAAAAAAAACAGATTACATGATCAGTGGGCTCAAAAGGCCATTTTAACCCCCATGGCACGAGATCATTTTTTTTTTTTGTCTCTCTTTCATTGTCAACTCCCAAAGTCCTCTTGAATTAACTGGAACGAACTGTGTTAGATCTGCAGAATAAGCTTTGATGAATGACTCTCCCGATGGGAATTTGGTCGTGGGATTTTCAATGGGTTTGCTGTCTGATCTGATGCCATTTTGTTGGAGTTTTTTGGAGTTTTTATTTTTTGGGTGGATGGGGTTTTTAGTTACTCTGGTTTGGAATGTGGGCATTTGAGGATTTGGGTAGTTTTGAGTTTTATCATTTGGGGAGTTTAGGTTTTCAGAAATTTGTTTTTAGAAGTTGGGCATTTGGGTTTGTAGGAGGTTTTTATTTTATTTCTATATTCATTTGGGAATTTGGTTTCTGGGATTTTCAGAACTCTGGGTTTTTTTTATCCTTAGGGTTTGGAGTCTTGATTTTGTGTTTTGGAAGCTGGGATTTTGAGGATTTTTTGGTGCTGTAAATTGGGTTCTTAAAATTGGATTTTGGGTGTTTGGAGAATTTTGGTTTTAGGCGGTGATGAGGATGAGGTTGATGAAGTTAATTCTTTCCATTTATGATTTTGCATTCTTTGGTTTGGTGATTTATGGCTCTTATGCAACTTTTAGTTACCTCATTGCTTGTGGCTCTCCACAAAATATCTCATTTCAAGGCCAAACTTTTGTTCCTGATTCACATGAATCTTCTTTTCTGTTAAAAAGTGTAGGAGATGGTGCTTTTTCTAGCTCTAGTTCCACTGCTCCATCTCCTATCTATTCCGAATTTTCACCAAACCATCTTCATATGAATTCAGTATTTGTCTACAGGGTTGGCATTGGGTCCGTCTCTACTTCCATCCTCTTCCCAACTCTGGACATGACTTGAATTCTGCTTTCATCACAGTCATTACAAAGACATGGGCGTTGACAACGAAAGAAAGACAAAAAAAACTTTTTTGTTGTATTTTGTTTACACCGCAGGGTCCTTAGCAACCATTAATGTTATAAAACTAAGGTCGCTAGGGACGCTAGTTGAAAGTGCTAAAGAAAAACATCATTTCGTGCAAAATGACTGAATTTATGCCATGGGGGTTAAAATGACCTTTTGAGCCCACTAGTCATGTAATCTGTTTTTTTTTTTTTTTTTTTTTTGTAAAATCCTCTTTCATTTTAGTACCTTTCATTTTTCAAAATTTATAGTCTCACTGCCGCCATAAGTTTTTAGAGTAAAATAACATTTTGCCTATCTCGTTATCTTTATATGCATGATTTATTTTTCTTTAAAGTTTGTAACATCAATTACTACTGTAGTACTGGGAGAGAGAGTAACCCTACATAAATTCATTTTTATTAATACCGGGGCCCATTTCATTAAATCCAAATCGATCACAATGGCAATCAACACTTTTACTTATAACTAGCGATAACCCGTGCCGTTGGCACGATAAAAAAATTATCGTAAATTAACTTATTTGGATTTGGGGTTTACGATTTATTTTTCGGGTTTTTGATAAGGGGTTTACTTATAGGATTTAGTGTTATTAGAATTTTTGGTTTAGGTTTTTTTTTTTTGTGTGTTTAGTATATATGATTTAACTTTTATAATTTAAGAGCTCACACTCCAAGTTTCAAAAAACTTTATTTTTTTAATGTTCTTAACTTATAATATTTTTTAACACTCTGGCCAGCCAAATCGGACCCGACTCCCCTGCTTTTCTTTTCTGTTTTTTTTTTTTTTTCTATTTTTCTCCCCGACCATTCATTGAAAAAAACAGTAAGATGAATAGTGAAATGAGGTCCACAAAAAAGTGTGATGGACGGCCCCCCACCCCCAACCCATCAGCGACCACCCCCCCCCCCCCCCCCCCCCCCCCCCCCCCAAAATAAGCCCTTAGATCAAAGGCATAACCTTATGCTTTTGATGGGGATGGTAAAACCTTGTAGTGTGCCACGTATGACAAATGTCACTTCAAACACTGTCCTGAAATGTAATAGTAATTAGTTTTAATTGACCCGCACAACCCCCTATTAGTTTAATGAGAGTTTCAAATACATGAGTAGGCTTCATGTGCATGGGAGAATTTGAGAGAGACTATTGGTACGTACTTGGAATAAAATAATGGTATTTTTATAAATAATGACATATTTATCTTTGTTTAATGAATTTAAGGACATAGTTGTCATTTTTTTATATAAAAACTCAACAAAAATCTTTTGGTGGTCGCCTTTTCTCATTGTGACTAGTGATTTTGGAGACATGAAAGATAATAAAATGAGAATACTTATGCTTATATGCAAATACTGAAATCACATGGCGGGCCTATTTATATTTACAGATTCTATAAACCCTAGCGGGTATATAAAAAAAAAAAACCCAAAAAAGATTGCAGATACTATTTGGCCTAGGTGGACCCACCTTCATGAATCTTAACCGCTCAAACGATGGGTCCCTCCTATATGGTTGGGAAAAAAAATTGCTCTGATCAAATATGGGCACGCAGTCAGAGTTGCTTGGATTAATTATGGTGTTGGCCGGGCCCACCTTCCAGGGTCTCCCTTGCAGTTGTGCCACTAGAGAAGGTGGAGCCTGTGCCCAATATTTTGTGCGTGATCCATAATTTGTGGATCCACGCCAATCATATGTTGGTTCCCATATTGGATGGAGTTTGGAGTTTGGAGTTTGGAGTTTGTGAGGGGACTTTTTTCGATTTGTACATTAAGAACTGCTCAATCACCGTTCATAATAAGAATGATATATACTAGGATGATTTCACAGAATCACAATCAGTTGAAAACAATTATACAGGTATAGCATAGTTTTTAATTTTATTTCGGAATCCATTTCGGTCATTCTATCTCGGAAATATTATATTTGGGCTGATTCAGAATTTCGGTGAAATATTTTAAAATTACATTTCAAGAAAATAAATAAAATCAAAATATATACATGCTAGAAAAAATAAAAATTTAATGTATGCATTTAATTCATTATGATAAGATAATATTTAAAATATAAGTATAAAATTTAAGCACATTCCTTACTTTCATAACAATAAAAGTTATCAACCTGAATAAAGTTTGGACACATTCCCCACAACATTTTGACCAATTTAGAGACTATGGTCATTTCGGTTAATTAAGTTAGGAAATATTTTGCATAGCAATTGTATTTGGTTTGATATCTTATCTGACTTGCTCGGCTGACCTAGGGCTTCTTTCAATCGTGTAGTTTACAAAATTTTATTTTTTTAACCTATTTACACCGGGTAGCTTGCGATGCGAATACTTGATCAATCAATCAAAGGTGGGCCTCACATAAGTAAAGTTGAAGTTGACTCCGTGAAAACTCTCAGGCAAACATCACCATGTAGTCAACAACAAATATATATATTTTTTGGTAGAATAGTCAGCATCAAATATTAAACTGTCAAATACCTCAAGTATATATTCAAACTAGCTTGGAATCAACCCAAATACAGATAGCCCTATTTGGTTGCATAGAATGCATGAAAATACATGCCATAATTGGTTAAAAATGAAGATAAGAGTGAACATATAAAAAAGACCATCAAATAATCTCCCTTCATGTGAAAATGGAATCTTAAACATAAAAAATGGATATACAAGCATCGCCCTAGTAATTCAATACCTAAGAATGTCCAAGATTCTATCTACATGTCTACTTTATGTCCTTCACCTCTTACCTCATATCAAGCATATCCCATCTCTTTAATAATGTTCTATAGAGACCTTCCAATAAATACAAAACAATTTTAAATTTCTCTTCGATTGAATTCATGTTCTGCTTGAAAATACAAAATCAAATCCTAAGTTAAGTCCCATTTTGTTTGAAAAAAAAAATATAAACATTGTTCAGTCCAATAGTGTATAATCAACTGTCATGAAATCCAAGTCACCACGACACGTATTCAGTTCAAAGGAGAGGGGTGGGGTTGTTCATGTGACCTAATTAGATGGATTAAGTCAATCAACCGTGGGTCCCAAATATAGTTAAAGTCAATCAAAAGCTGGCCCGAAGTAAGTTAAGCTAGCTAAGATAATAAAATATGAAAACTCCTATGAAAACATCAGCCTATGTACATTCCTCATAGAAAAAGGCCAAACAGATGAGTGGCAAAAACCTTTGGATTCCTTGGAAAATTCAACAAGAAAGCTTTTTTGTGCAAGTTAGATACTTTTTATAATGACAATATTCCATCTCCACATCTAAGCTTGGACATTTCACATTTGGGATATCCCTTCCTTTTTTTTCCCACTTGCTTCTTATTGGCTAACGTTGCTTTAATTGACAAGTTGAAAATGCCATTGCCACAATTCATAACAGAAAACAAAATTGCTGATGTTGAAGAGCCACACTAGCAAGATTGTTGATAGCAAATGATGTTAACTCTTTCATTAATTGTTTTTAATTTTTAGTACATTATTGTTTATTTCTTTTTTCTGTTTTTTTTTTTTTTAGGTGACCCCAAATCTAAAATATCAGCTAAGGCAGCTCTATGGACTCTATGTGCTGTGTCCACTAGTGAAGATCATAGCAATGACTTATAATTTCATATTTAAAATCAGTTCACACTTGTAAATTAGAAAGGATGATTGTATCTATGCGAGTGATATAAAAGTATGAATTATTTTATCTAACTTCTAACAAGACAAATAGAAAATTTGGGAAAACTCAGACTTAGGCCACATTTGGTATCGTTTCTACCTTATTCTCAATTCTGTGCTCAGACCGGGTTATGCTGAGACCAAGTTGTGTTGAGACCAATCTGTGCAGAACTTGTTTGGCAACATTATATTAATTTATTCCATTGAGAACATGCTATGTGGAACTTGTTTGGTAACAACATAACAATTTTATTCCTCTAATATGAATATTCATAAATTCATCTTAAATATTAAAAAAAAAATAGTAGGGCCCAAATGAGCCCCGCATTTAGGAATTAGAATGTGGGCCCACCTATAGGAATTAGAGCCACTTGTAAGAATCCTTGTGCACCACCTTTAGACTTACAATGTTGGACCCACTTTAGTAAGAACATGGGGCCCACCTCTATAGGATTTATGATGTGGGCCCACCTATATAGGAATTTAAAATGCGGCCCCACAAATTGTTATTGAGAACATGAGAATCACTTTTAGGTATTATAAAGTGGGGTCTCCTTTTGTGATTGTGAACATGGGACCCATCTTTAGGAATTATGGTAATTGGGATCATTTTATATTTTTCAATTTGACAACATAAACATGACAATAATTGAATGGTCAATCAATAGTGACAATTATATTTTTCAAAAAACAAATCATTTACTGAGATTAATATAGTAAACATATGAGTAATGAATGATGCATACATCAACTATAAATAAAGTATTCAGATGGCTTTAATATCAATTGATTCAAATTAAAAAGTTTTTTGGTTGCTAAATGGTACCATAAATAAAAAGTTACAAAGAACATATAAATTCGGGGGAAAAATGATAAAGACATGAATAGTCGGAAGAATATAAAAAGAATACAAAAGAAAAATACAGATGGGAAAGAATCCATCCTCTAGAGAAGTTAATCTCATAAAAGATATATTTATAAGCACCATTAACATGAAAACCCAATGTGCACCAGCGACCTTAGTCTTATACTACCTTTTGAACTGATTTTAGTTATAACATTTTCAAATACCTTTTGCATTTGTTTTTCGTAACTTACAACAATTATAGTAGTGGGTAAAGATTTCAAATCATATCCCCTTTGTTACAAAATGGTTCACTACATTAATCCTATAAGATGTCCCTTGATGGAGAAACCAATGATCAATCCCCATTATAGCAAGGTTTTGTAGAATATATCAGATCTGTGGGAGACAGGTGAGGAGGGTGATGGGTGTCTGGCCTGAACGAGACTGGAAGGGAGAGTGAAGAGAGAAACAGAAAGGAACGAACGTACCATGAAGATCATTTACCTTTGGAAGATTGATGTAAGAAGTGACTTGAGAATTGAGATAAAGAGAGTGCTCCACAATGGTTATCCGCGACGCAGGAAAAGGCTTTTGTGCCAGCGAGTTGTGCCAAGAAAAAAACGAAATAAAATCGTTTTGGATTTCCTTCTCTGGCGGGACATGATTTTAGAGATCCATCCAGCGGGATAAATATTGGGAACACTAAATTATGCTTAACAAACAGGGTTTCTATGGCCTTGTCTCCTGGGAGCATGGAAACAACCGATTAGCACAATGCCAAACAGAGCCTTAGAAACCACAGATTTTGAGATGGTGATCCATGTAAATTCATTTCGATTGTGTTGGCTAATCGTTTGCTAGAATTCTAGGAATTCCTATCTGAATTCTCAGATAAGGTGCAAATCCTGAATCCTCCTTTGGACTTGAGCATTCAGGAATTCCACCAAAATGTAAAGAGGGTGGAATTCTTGAATTCTTAAATGCCAATTGAGACTTTTCATGTGCTAGAATTCATAAATTCTTCTCAAAAAATAAAGGATTGGGAAATGCCAAAGAGTCCCAATAACCCCAACCGCTAGAATTCATGTAAGGAATTATAGTAAAGAAACGGGTCCTAAGTCTCTTCAGGGATCCACTTGGATGCATGTTAGTCACGGAGGATAGTGCAATCGAAAAGCCTTATTGCATATATGATTTTTGACAAAGATCTTCTTAATCATATCATAACCATTGATTTAGGAGATTTAAAGAACGATTTCTTAAATTATAATAATTCATAAAAAAATTCAAGGATGAGTATAACTCAGATTAATATTCAAATAAGATGATTGCCAATTCATGGAGATTGGTGAGATTACCTAAATATGTGAAAAGCAACTTTTAGCAGAATATAACTCTAGAAATGGTTTTCTCATATTGGACATTTTATTAAGAAAAGTGTACAAGGAGAAAACTGCATGGAAAGAGAAAATCTCTCTACTATATATATGTTTTCATCATTTAAGAGAAAAAAAACATATACAAGTGGGGCCCAGTGACTAATGTACACCCTATCCATCATAAAGTTTTCACCACATCAATATCCAGCCATAAGAGAATGTACTATCCATGAAATTATTGTACACCTTCTAATGTGCTATAAAGTCAAAGCAGGTCTGAAGTAGGAGTTTTCCACCTGATGGGGCATATAGTCTCCCAGTTGATGGACAGCCCAACCTCTCAATAATTGAGGTTTGTTTTTAGAATTGAAGATACCTGAAGTCTTTGCGTATTTGTTGCATGTATAAGCTCTAGAATTAGAGCTATAATTTTTAAACATTTACCATATGCGTTTCGATTTTTATCTTTTTTCACTCAACCTTATTAAGAGCCTTATTTCCTCCTACTACACTATCAAATATGCCTTCTTATCTAGCCAAAAAATCAGCCTTTTCTTATCATTATTATACTTAAAGCGGCTATCGGCCTTCTTTTATCCTTTTTTATAGAACAAAATTAAATTATACTATATCTTTTTTACTCGAAATATACTTTATTTTAGACGTGTCCAAGCCATCTCAAATGAGAATCCCTTGAATTCTCTTTGATTAGAGTTATTGGTAATCCTCTATGAAACAAGAATAAATGCCCCACTGCATGTTTGTCATAAAAGAAGATCAAATATCCAAATTCTATATATCTTTCAATCTATATTATCTTTTGAAACATGGTCTAATTTTTTAGGGCGCTGAGTTATTGCCAAAATTCCAACATATGGCCCTATGTTTAGCTACATGTTCAAAGAAAATACATGATACATATCTTTGGGTCAAAAGATGCTGCCAGAGGCTTGCAAACACATTTGATCTTCAGCTGGAATTTTACCATCTTCGACCTCCTAACCAAGGAAGGCACAATTTGAACCAACCTGCACCATATGAGTGACTAACCTTGAACCACAATTGATTAATTAGATCAGACACAGGTCTGCCTGACTAACCTGTTTAACTTGTCTAACCCATTTAAAGCCTCTTAGTATTAATGTAATTAAAGTGCCCCCACACGGTTTTAGCAGAGCATTTTCTGAGCTACACTTTGAGTGACATCGCAGTAAAATGAATATTTGGTGTCATATTTGGATGTGCCCATGGTACTTAATTTGTTAGGACAAGCCAATGTGTGATAAAACCCCAAAACAAGAAAAAGTACTGTAAATGAATTAGATGGGTCAGGTCAAGTTGACCCACATTAGACGCGATTTGGATGTCTCTGGTTCGTTTAAAATATATATAATTGGGTCAAGCGTAAGTGTGTGCTAAATTAATAAATCACACATGTTGATCCAACCCATTTAGACTTGACCCGACCCATTTGCCACCCCTAGTCGAAACAATTACATTTTCTAGGATGCATGAGTTTGTTTGTAGGGCCTCCAATTTGGTAATTCAAACCAATATATTAAAAGGTTACTCATGGGCCAGAACAAAGCTTCAGATGACTGCTTTAATTATCTATGTGATTCCTTTCAAATAGATAACAACATATTATATGCCTAAAATCTTTCAAAACTGAGTTATTTTAGGACATGAACTATTAAAAAAGTGAAGTTCATCAAGTCAACTGTTTGAATTAGGGAGATTTCTAAAATAATCCCCAAATGGTCCAATGAATTAATAACATGAAAATGATCAAATGATTACTTCCTTTTACTACCCTAAATGATGTTCAGTGAAATGGGTAAAATGTCCTAGATTTCCATTTTCTCCCCCCAACAAATTTACAAATTGAAACTCTCCACAAAATTAGACTTCTCAAATTTACAAATTGTCCCTCACCGTTAGCACTATAAGCATAAATTGTTTCTATAGATGGCAGGTGCCTCAATCATCTGAGCTATCGGTGGTTGTTTTCTAAATGAGTTGCTTTCGTGCTATTAATTTCTTAAAATCTTTTTTATAAATGTAAAGTTGCTTTCATACAACCCATTTTTTCATATTAAAACATCTCCATCTAGAAAATGACAAGGCCTATTGCCCACCCAAACACATAACAATCAAGGAGGCTAGGGATGTAAAGTTAGTAGAAGTGTGTAAAATATCAAGCTGATTAAAATAATCTACCCTTAGGTTTTATATCTTCAAAGCTTATATTTCATGAAAACTTATTATTATAAAATTCACTGATGACTAACATCTACATCAGTGTCAAACTACAGTTAGTGTTAACTTAAAAGTAGGTACATGGGCAACTAGCAAAATTTGACAAAGACTATTTAGATTTTAGAGCCTTTTACTTTTAATTACATATTGATATGGATATTAATGGACCTCTTATTACCAATTTATGACTAAAATCCGAGTATGAACCCATTTTTTTGGCCCCATTGATACCCTTTGATGGTTTTTTTCTTGGTAAGCGATACCCAATTGATAGTTGTATCAAGTCCAAGTCCACATTCTGGGTCCAATTCATAATTGAGTCTAAATCAAATCAGATTCAAACCCAAATACCTGAGGGTATAATGTATTTAATGTTATAAAAGAGAGAGACCAAGAGAAAGAAGATTAGAGGGAGAAGAGAGAGCCTTTCTGATATCTCATTAACTGTGTCTAAATACATAGGGAGAGAGCCTATTTATAGGCAAAGTAAACTAAAAAGGAGGAACCCTAATTCTAACCCTATCTTATCACAAGTGGGCATCCACCCAAGATCCATATCTTATAACACTCCCCCTTGGATGACCACCATTTAATGACAGTCGCCTCATTAAAAACCTTGCTAAGGAAAACCCAGTGGGAAAAACCAAAGCGAAGGGAAAAAGAGTACAACATTCTTCAAGATCATTGAAATGGTGTTGGACGTGCATAATGCTGCCTCGTTAAAACCTTAACTAGGAAAACCCAGTGGGATAAAACCTAGGAAAGGAAAAAGAGTACAGCGCACAAATGTCCTGGGAAGCATACTTCAGGATGCTCCCTGATAAACTGCTCCCCCTGATGATTGCAACCATTTACATAGTTTGATGATGAACTCTTCGCATGCCAATCTCATATACAAACTTCTGGAATACTGATTTTGGCAAAGATTTGGTAAATAGATCAGCCAGGTTGTTACTCGAACAAACTTGTTTGACTTCAATTTCATTGTTCTTCTGAAGTTCATGAGTGAAGAAGAACTTTGGTGCTATATGCTTAGTCTTGTCTCCTTTAATAAAACATTCTCGAATTTGTTTTATGCATGCTTCATTATCTTCATAGATAACATTTGGGATACCTGCAATAGAAGGTAATTGACAAGAACTACGAACATGCTGAATCAAGGATCTTAGCCATACACATTCCCTACTGGCTTCATAAAGAGCCAAAATCTCAGCATGGTTAGAGGAGGTAGCTACCAGAGTCTGTTTAGTAGAACGCCAAGAAATGGCGGCATTACCATTTAGAAACACATAACCTGTCTGTGATCGACCCTTATGAGGATCAGAGAGATAACCTGAATCTGCATATCCTGTAAAACTGGAATCTATATGTGAGACCCCACCCCTGGTGGGCCCTCAATGTGAATTTGAATACTATATATTAGCCTAAGTATTTTAATTATACTAATTATGGGACTTAGTGAGGGTAGCTATGTATTTTCCTAGGGTTAGACTAGTGGTGTAATTAGTAGAGTCAATAGGGGGTCTTTTATTATTCTTAGAGTTAGTTAGTTTGTTAGAGGCCCTAGCTAGAGTTTTGTATTTACCATAGGGGGTTTGCACCAAAGAATCTTCTAGAAGCCCACCTAAAGACCTAAATACCCTCTACCCTAACCCTAATCCTATTCTAACCCCAAGGGCAATTTTGTCCCTAACCCAAAAACCCAACCTATATAAACAAAACCCTCCCCCTGCCCTAACAACTACTGTTCATTTCCTTTTCTTTCAAGTTTCAATCTCTTCTCTCCTCTTCTTCTTCTTCTTCCCCAATTCCCTCCAACGAACCATCATCTCTCCTCCGATCTCTCTTTTCTCTCCCTCGCCCCAGAAATCCTCGACAGAAGGCCAGCTGAGACCAACCTGCACCATAGGAGCAACTGCCGAGACCCTGCCTTTTGGTTTCCCTGTGGTTTTCTTTCTTTTCCTTCTACCTTCAATCGATCAAGGCAAGTGCACTGTGCTGGTAGTCTAGATTGCATGTTTCCTTCCTTTGATTGCAGTAGAATTCCAATTCGTAATATATTTGTTTAGATCGATCCTTGAGCATGTTTGTTTAGTTCCTTTGGCCATTGATGGATGGGATTACCTCTTTTGGATGATCAATGGCCGGTTGATGATGGGTGGATGATGTAGGAATGATTTGTTTTGTTTCTGTAATGGTTTATGGAGAATCCCAGAAGAATTGGGTCACGGGAATGAATTCCGGAGATGGAATGACGAGAACCCACCTCGCTGTGTTGTGATCGGAATCGAAGTAGGACCACCCTTGGTAGATCAGGACCCTACGTCTATGTGAGGGGCCCTGTGCGACCATGGGGTGCTACTTGATCTGGATTCTGATCAGAGGTGGACCACCATTCCTGTGCTTAATGAAGAGAAGTTGTGTCCTGTCGCAGAACTGGGTTCTGTAACAGAACACAACACTGATAGGAGAGATGGACAGAGTCCAGCGATGGCCGAGCTCCGCACCTGCAGAGCCCAGCGGTTGCCGAGCTCAGCATTAGTGCAGCTCAGCAACTGCCGAACTCAGCACTTGCAGAGCCCAGCGGTTGTCGAGCTCAGCGTTAGCGCAGCTCAGCAACTGCCGAGCTCAGTACTGGCCGGACTCAGCGATGGCTGGATTCAACACTAGCTGAACTCAGAGTTCTGCCGAGCATAATGGTCGATGAGATCCGCGTTTAGCCGAGCTAAGTGTCTAGGCCGAGCTCAGTGCTCAAAGCCGAGTTCAGTGTTACGGCCGAACTCAGTGTTATGGCCGAACTCAGTGTTTTACTGAGCTCAGCGCCAGACCGGGTTCTGTGCCAGACCGGACTTCGAGCTTAGCCGAACTCAGTGCTTAACCGAGCTGAGAGCTAAACCAATCTCAATGCATAGCCGAACTCAATGCATTTTCTGAACTCAGTTGGGTGGCCGAACTGAGCTAGGTCCTTTGCCGAGCTGAGCTGGGTGGCCGAACTGAGTATCAATTGAGCTCCATTGCTTAGCCGAACTCCGAGATGGATTTCCAAAAAAAGGCGGGATTTCAACAAAGGAGACTAGAACCTGGGACATTCCCTTTAGCCAGAATTCTTAGTGTGCACGGCCAACTACCCAGGCCAGGGAGTTAGCCGAACTCACAGGAAGTTCTGGACAAACAGGCTTTGCCTGTAGGGTGTTTTTCCTTCCCTGGTCCCAGTGTGCCGAGCTGACCGCCCAGGCCAGGAGGTCGGCTGAGCACACTGTGTACAGTGACGATCCCCAGATTCTAATTTCTATTGTTGCAATCATATGTAGGGCCCATTGACCATTCAAATAGACTTCCATCACTGTGCCAGCCACGAGTCAATGGTACGGCTCAACCTTGACTCGTGGGGTCCACTAATTAAAGTCCAGGTTATGTAATCTAAGATGATTCGACCTTTATACGTTACCAAAATGATGCATATAACTTCTAAGCACCAAACACAATATTCCTTAGCATCTGTGGTTTCACTTAAAGATCGAATTACCTGAGATGGACCTGTATCCGAAAGTGGACCATTTACCTAGGTTGGACTGTTGCTATCTCCCTTTGATCCTTGTACTTGGAGATTCATCTCCCTCATACTATGACTATCACTCTATTGTCCTTATTATTGCTTATACCTGTTAATTAAATGGAAAATGGAGGACCTAAACCTAGGAATACGTAGAGGTGACCCGGTAATCTGATGTGGTGGATCATTGACCCGTGTCTGTGGCTAGGCGGGCCCTTTTTTTTATGGCCTAAGTTGGATGGGAAATTACCCTAGAATGGAGAGGTTAGATTGTATGGGCTTGTGACCCATTATGGATGTGAATGGATCATATGTTATTGAACATGGACTTGTATATTATATGGACTGTTGTAGACCAGGCCATGTATTTGGTGGGCCTTGGTATGGATCCAATGATTGGAATTGGACTTGGACTATGATCCACAATTTGTATTAAGTACTGAGACCTCTTAGGGACTTTTGTTAGGACCTTGTTCACGCAAGGCAAAGCCTAGACAGACACAGACCTTTATTGTTTCCGAGTCGGCATAGACATTCACTCAGTTGATTTAAGCTCAGCCAGTTGGACTGATCATCACTGGTAGGAGCTATTGAGATTTGTTGTGTGGCTATCATGATGAGCACTGTTGGGACGGACGGTGTGATGCCGGTTCCGGTCGTTGTGGATGATGTTGATGATGTTTTGCAGGGTTAGTAATCCCTAGCATTAGCTTAGGATCCCTACCGCGACTGTGTTCAGTATGGGAGGGCCGCGGCATAATATCCCGCGGTGACCAGCTTATGTGGATGTGCCATATTGTGTAGGTTTATTACTGTTATGCTTATTATGATTCTACATTGTTATCTTGCACGACCGCATAGCATATGTACCTTTGTTACTCTCTTAACTTTATACATGTCTTTTCTCATTTTGATGCATACATTCTATATTATCTGCATATTGTGACTTGCCAGATCTTTAGATCTGACCCACTCTTGGTGCTTAGGTCTTGACCCCGAGTTCGAGGGCGATGCGTTCGCACTCGTTGAGGTGCCCGTAGCAGGCGACTACGGATGGGGGCCGGCCGACCATGAGGTCGAGCCGGAAGGTGGAGAGCCGACACTAGCTGCAGGGGTCTGAGTGTTCTTTTGTCTGGGTTTTGAGAGACATTTGTTGTGAGTTGGGTAGTAATGAAAAATATGTAATTAAACTTGATTTGTTATCTCTATACATTTAGGCTGGACATCAGCCCATCTACATTTGACATATATACGATGATACCTTATGCTTCCGCTATCTCTGTATGGCTTCCGCTATACTATCATGCTTCCGCAATTAACCATTGTTACTATGTTGATGAAAAAGTTTTAAATTGGACCTCACTGCGGACCTACGATCTTGGAAGTTCTCGGATTTTCCGGGAAGTAGCGCGCCAATTTCGGTACTTTGACGATTTTCTCGGTATCCGGAATTGGGGCGTTACACTATAGGATTATAAGAATAAAATATTCCTAAATCAGTTGTTCCACGCAAATATCGTAGGATATGTTTAATACCAACCCAGTGCCTTTGAGTTGGTGCGGAGCTATATCTGGCAAGTAGATTCACAGAAAATGCAATATCCGGTCTAGTGCATTGTGCTAAGTACATCAGGGCTCCAATAGCACTTAAGTATGGTACTTCTTGACCCAAAACTTTTTCGTTTTTTTCAATAGGACGGTATGGATCTTTCTGTGTATCAAGAGACCGGACGACCATGGGTGTGCTTAATGGGTGTGCTTTGTCCATACCAAATCGTTTTAAAACCTTCTCGGTATAATTAGATTGATGGACCAACATCCCATTAGAATTTCTCTCGATTTGCAACCCGAGACAGAATCTTGTTTTTCCAAGGTCTTTCATTTCAAATTCTTTCTTTAAACAATCAGCAGTTTCTTCGAGCTCTTCTGGAGTCCCTACCAAATTGATATCATCCACATAAACTGCTAATATTGCAAATCCCTTCATGAATTTCTTTATAAATAGACACGGGCAAATAGGATCGTTTGCATACCCATTTTTAGACAAGTATTCACTAAGACGATTGTACCACATTCTTCCGGATTGCTTCAGGCCGTACAATGATCGCCTCAATTGGATTGAGTATGTACTCCTTGGCTTTGCTTCAGGCAAAGGAAATCCTTCCGGGATTTTCATGTGAATTCTAGTGTCTAAGTCCCCATATAAGTAAGCAGTTACAACATCCATGAGTCGCATTTCTAGATTTTGAGAAACTGCTAAACTTATCAGATATCTGAAAGTTGTTGTATCTATGACAGGGGAGTATGTTTCCTCATAATCAATCCCAGGTTTCTGCAGGAAACCTTGTGCCACTAATCGTGCCTTATATCTGGTAATTTCATTCATTTCATTCCGTTTTCTTACAAACACCCACTTGTAACCTACATGGTTAACATCTTTTGGGGTTTGTACTATAGGTCCGAACACACCACGTTTATTGAGAGACTCTAACTCTGCTTTGATGGCACTTTCCCATTTTGGCCAATCATTTCTTTGTCGACATTCATTTATAGAACGTGGTTCTGTGTCCCAATCATCATCATCATTTACCTTTGATATTTGTGTAGCTATCGCATATGCAAATGCGTCATCGATGACAATATCATTTCTATTCCATCTCTCTTTTGAATAATTGTAAAATATAGAGATCTCTTCATTATCCGGTACCGGTGCCTCTTCAGGGGCTTCCAAAGTCTCACCAGGGACTTCCATTATTCTAGAGAGAACGGATTTTGTCATAACCTCTTCAGGAGCGTTACGTGCCTCTTCGGGAGGAACCTCTTCAAGAGTGTTACGTGCCTCTTCGGGAGGACATGATGATGATTGCTCATTTCTCCTTTTCCGCGGAGCTGAGTCCTTTGAACCTATAGGTCTGCCACGCTTCTGGCGTATTGCAGATTCTTTTGCGGTTGTATTTTGACTTTGTCCTACAGGGACATTAATCCTGGCAGGTGTATTCATAGCGGGCACATGTGATTTTGTCACCTTTGCTGCATCGTTAAATGCATCAGGTAATCTGTTTGCAATTTCTTGTAAGTGCACAATTCTCCGGACTTCATTTTCACATTGTGAAGTTCGTGGATCCAAATGAGACAGAGTGGAAGTATTCCATGTTAATTCTCGCCGTTCTTCAGGAACAGGTCGTTCTACAGGAACTATGTTATCTCCCCCTAACGGCGGGAATATTGTCTCATCGAATTGACAATCTGGAAAACGAGCAGTGAAGACATCTCCTGTCATTGGTTCTAGATATCGAATAATTGAGGGAGAGTCATAACCTACATAGATTCCCAATCTACGTTGTGGTCCCATCTTAGTACGCTTAGGAGGTGGGATTGGGACTTGAACTGCACAACCAAACTTGCGCAAGTGAGAGATATTGGGTTGATGTCCGGATGTAAGTTGTGCAGGAGAAAATTGATGATAGGCTGTGGGTCGAAGTCGAATTAACATTGAAGCATGCAACACAGCATGTCCCCATGCACTAACTGACAATTTGGATTGCATCAGCAGAGTCCTAGAAATGAGTTGGATGCGCTTAATCATGGATTCAGCTAAGCCATTCTGGGTGTGGACATGGGGGACAGGATGTTCGACAACAATTCCTATAGATGAACAAAAATCATCAAAAACCTGTGATGTAAATTCTCCTGCATTGTCAAGTCTTATAGACTTAATGGGAGAATCAGGGAAATGAGCCCTAAGTTTGATTATTTGAGTTAATAGACGGGCAAATGCTATGTTCCTAGTTGAAAGTAGGCAAACATCAGACCAACGGGTGGAGGCATCAATCAAAACCATAAAATATCTAAAAGGTCCACTAGGGGGATTTATGGGTCCACAAATGTCACCTTGTATCCTTTGCAGAAAGGATGGGGATTCGTATGCAACTTTAGCAAAAGAAGGTCGGGTGATCAATTTTCCTTGTGAACACGGTGTACATAAGTACCCACTAGGTAGGGTCAATTGATGGTTCTCTAAAGAATGCCCAAAGGAGTTATCTACAATTTTTCTCAACATAGTAGCCCCAGGGTGACCTAACCTATCATGCCAGAGCTGTAAAGTCTTTGGATCACTAAGCTTCGGGCTTAGTTTAAGCTTCGGGCTTAACTTTGTTGTTTTGCTCATAACCGAATGTGATTCAACATTTAAGATTGTCATGTAATATAACCCTGAGGAGAGTGCACTTAATTTTTCTAGTATTTGCTTCTGGCTTCCAATACTAGTAACAATGCATAAGAATTCCTTGTTACCTTCACTTACAGTCTCAATGTGGTACCCATTCATTCTGATGTCTTTGAAACTAATCAAGTTTCTTCGGGAACTATTTGAGAACAAAGCATCTTTAATGAATAAGTGGGTACCATTAGGTAACATTATGTGGGCTCTTCCGGAGCCTTCAATTATTTGTACAGGCCCAGCTATGGTTGATACCTTTCGTGGAATAAACATCAATTCTGGGAAAAATTTCTGATTTTTCAGAATGGTGTGTGTTGTGGCACTATCTACCAAACAAAGATTGTCCTCAGTTCCATGATCCATACCTTAAACAAAATAATAAAACAATATAACTATGCAATCATATGATAAAATTGAAATAATTAAACCATTCATTAGGACATGAAATAAATAAATAAAAAGAAGTTTAAGCAACATGCATCTCAAAAGAATAAAAAATTTAAGTTTGTAAAGTTTATTGGCCTTCTAGACCATGCCAGGGGGTGATCCCAAGTGAGTGTTAAAAGCCTCATTATTCAAAGGTTGGCTATCCTCATCCTCAAAAAAATCTCGAGTCTCCAAGTTTGTAATGTCAATTGGAGGTATCTCTGGTGTCATTGCATTCCAATTCCATCCTTCCAGATCATTTGTCTCTGCTAAATGAACAGAGGCCTTGTATGCTTTGTATTGTTCGGCCACTTCCTTTGGTGCACGGCAAGTGCGTGACCAATGCCCACTTTTTCCACATCTGTGGCACGTGTCATCAGGACGGTGGGTAGGATTAGCTGGTGGATTCTGGTTGCTCTTAGGCTGAGGGGCAGACCACTTCTGGTGATTTTTGAATTTTGGAGGGGGACCTTTAAAACCACCTCGTTTGGAGGAGTTATGTCTTCCTCTCCCCCTTCCTCTCCCCCTTCCTCTGCCTCTGTTTGAGCTAAAACTGGCATTTGCTTCAGGAACTGCCAAAGATCCAGTTGGTCTGGAGTTATGATTTTTCATCAGTACTATGCAATTTTGTTCAGCAACTAGGAGACAGGAAATAAGTTCTGAATATTTGGAGAAACGTCTTTCTCGATACTGCTGCTGCAGGAGCACGTTCGAGGCATGAAAAGTTGATAACGTTTTCTCCAACATCTGCTCTTCTGAAACCTTTTCACCCCAAAGTCTTAATCGGGAAACAATATTGAAAAGAGCAGAGTTGTATTCAGATACGGTTTTATAATCCTGCAACCTCAGATTTAACCAGTCATTCTGGGCAGCTAGTAGTATGACCATCTTCTGGTGATCATATCTATCCTTCAGGGATTTCCATAGGCCTGCTGGGTCTTCTTCAGTAAGGTATTCATGTTTGAGATCTTCATGTATGTGATGACGCAGGAAGATGAGGGCTAATGCCTTTTCCTCTGGGGACATCTTGTTACCTTCCTTTATAGTCTCTCCTAGTTTCTTGGATTGCAAGTGGATTTTAGCATCCAATTGCCAAGATAAATAATTGTCCCCATTTATGTTAAGTGCTTTAAAGTCAATTTTAGCCAAATTTGACATCTTGCAAGAACTGTAATATGAAATATATATGAAGTTATCAGTGTGCATATAATGATAAAAAAAATATTAACATCAAAAGTAATTAAGAAAGGAATTTAAACATGGAAAAAATAAAAATTTAACATGTTCTCATATTTGAGAATCAGAACTGCTGGTTCTGTCAAGACTTCAGGCTTGATTTAGAACTTCAGGTTCATAATACATGAAATTAGAACTTCAGGTTCTGTCAAATCTTCAGGTTTGGGGTAGAACGTCTGGTTCTAATAAGTGATCAGAACTTCTAGTTCTATCAAAAACTTCAGGTTTAATTTCATGGCTTTATAATTTATATGGATTGTTGAATCAAAAACTTCAGGTTTTGATTTATTGATACGAATCTTCAGGTTCATATCATTATTCCAACTTCTACTGGTCCATGAATATGTGAACTTCAGGTTCACTTTTAGAACTTCTGGTTCTCTTTCTTTTTTCTTTTTCTTTTTTTTTTATAATCAATTTATAGCATTAATAAAATTAAAATAAAAAATCGTGCAAGATAATGAATAGTAACCAAACACTATAATGACAGTAAAATAAATATCATAAATTAATTTTATGTATTCTAATATGTTGGATTTGAACTATGGTTTGGATACTACTTACTGTATTTAAAGAAAAATATTACTCTTTTCTGAAATCCACGCTGGGAAGGATTTTGCGATGGAAATCCGCGCTGGGAAGGAATCCGCCCAGGGAATCTGCGATGGAAATCCGCACTGGGAAGGAATCTGGGATGGGAATCCGCGCTAGGAAGGAATCTGCACAGGGAATCCGCGATGAAAATCCGCGCAGGGAAGGAGTTTGCGATGAAAATCCACGCAGGGAATGATTTCTTCTCTTTGGGCAAGAAGACCTGGTTTTCTTCCTTCTCTTAGAGCTTCGTGCTGATAACGTGTTATAAAAGAGAGAGACCAAGAGAAAGAAGATTAGAGGGAGAAGAGAGAGCCTTTCTGATATCTCATTAACTGTGTCTAAATACATAGGGAGAGAGCCTATTTATAGGCAAAGTAAACTAAAAAGGAGGAACCCTAATTCTAACCCTATCTTATCACAAGTGGGCATCCACCCAAGATCCATATCTTATAACATTTAATGTATAATAGTATTAGTATATAACATAATTTCAAATCACTATATTATAAAAAAAAATACGCGAATATGTTTATATACTGAACGATTGGCCTAAGATGGATTGGAATGGAAAAATAAAATTCATTTAACTGACCCATACATAGTTGGTATAAGACTTTGATGATGATACACGAATATATTAAGAATATATTAGATTGACTTTATAGAATCTTATAATATAGTAAAATATATAATATAGGACTTTTTACTGTTAAATAAGTCTTGAACTTCAAATCAATGACAGAGGGATGAAACTTTGAACATACCCCGCAAAGTATCTTTACTAAACATTTAATATTTGCCTAACACACTCATTGTTGAGTAGGTTGGCACCTAAATATCATACACATGTCCAAGCATCAATCCCTGGGTCTTTAGATTCATAGTAATACTCTGACCATTAGGCCAACCTAGCATATATATATATATTTAATATTTTTTAATGAAGATGCATTTATATCGTAATATCAAGACATGTATATGCACTTTTTTTTTAATTTTCTGAAATCCTATAAATACCATTTTCTTTAAATTGAGGATTTGGTTTTTCAAACATTTCCCCTCTCCTTATTTTACAGAGCACTTTAACTGCAACTGTCTTCTTCTTCTTCTTCTTCCTTCATCCTCATATCAATTTGTTTACCTTCATTCAAGAGTCACATGGACACCATTATGCTCCTTTCATCTTCTTACCAAGGTCTTTTTATCATTTTAAAGTATTTGAAATCTCACAACTCACCAAGGGAGTAGTTTTTTTTTATATTCAAACACCTAATGGGATAAATGCAGTAGCTGAAGAAGACAAAGAAGGTGGGACAAAATGAGGCAAGCAGCTGGGTTGTGGGGACCTCATTCAATTAGTAATAAGAGAAGGGTGTGGGGGTTGAAGAAGCCCTAAAAATGGGGAAAAAAAATCTTTCTAGGGGAGTTGACTATAATCATGATTGCAGGGGATTTCAATGAAAGTATTGACAAATCTTAAAAAAATGGGGTGGAAAGAAATTTAGCTATAAAAGCTAGTTTTTGCCTAAGTTTTATGGAAACCTATAGATATTTGACCTTGGATGCAATGACCTGGCCCTTGGCTTACTTGGTCTAATATAAAAACGGGTTTGGTTCATGTCAAAGAAAAATTGGATAAAGCCATAGATGATATTGATTGGAGAATGAGGTTCCCAGAGGGATCTTTCTTTACCTTGACAACAAGTAGTTCCAATCACTCCTCAATTCTTTTCATTGGAAAACCAAGCAAAGAAAGAAAAAAATCTCCCTCTCCCCTTTAGATTCCATAATATGTAATTTAGAGATGAGAAATGTGAAAAACATTATTAGAAGGTGGCAGACTCTTAAAAATGTAGATAGTTAAAATCTTGGTAAAACTCTTCTCTTGAAAAGAAGAGATTTAACCAAATGGAATAAAACTAGTTTTGGGAAAATTGAGACTTTGATATAAAATACTTAAAATAACATAGAAAATCTAAGATATCTCAATCGATCCCAATGTAAATACTATTACAAAGGAAATTATATTAAACGAAAAAAAAACCTAGAGGAATTTCTATGTAGGGAAGACGAACTATGAAGGCAAAAATCTAGGGAACTATGGTTAAAAGAGGGGGACAAAAATACCTCATGCTAGCACAACTAATAAGAGAAGGCTCAACCAAATAGAAATTTTTTAAGAACTTTGAAGGCTCTTGGTTGAAGAAAAACACTGTCAACTTTATAGAAATAGGGTCTTATCTTTTATAAAGAAGTTCATCAATTCTATTATATAAGGGAGATGCTCTTGTGAGAGTAACTCTCACAGTACTGTAAGAGTTTTTTTTTTTTTTTTTTTTTTTTTTTCTTTTCTTTTCTTTTCTTTTCTTTCAGGGCGCCGCCCCTTACTCTTATAGTACCATCACAAGACCATCTACCTTATGTAATATGAACTGAATAGGTTTCAATTGAGAAATCACCCAATTAATCTCGACTCTCTGACCAAATTCTGACCATCTTTTAAAGCATCAAATGCTTCATCTCCCATATTCCTTAATTATGTATGATGGCAATAATGAGAATCTCCTATCTATCCCCTTATTTCCCACTCAGCCACTCTTAATTTTTGCATCTTACGATTACAAGCTAAAATGCATGCCTTCCTTCCATTTTCTTCCCAAGGCCATTATGGCACATTGAATCCTCTTTAATTGATACCACGTTATGATTTCTATCCCGGTTTCCACACGCTCCAATATCATTAAAATCTATTCATCATTATCCCCTAAATCCTCTCATTTTCTAAGCTACCATATGTTCCCACTATGACTAAAATCTGTTCATCCATATGCCCTAAAACCCCTCTATTCTGCATCACAGTTCTATGAACAGAAACAACAAACATGAGAGGGTTTTTTTTTTTCCCTTTACATCTCTCAACGCAATTTACTCTTTCCACCGCCAGCCGCCGGCCGGGGCTTCCTCCCCGCCGGAGACTGGGGAGTTGTGTGTGTGTGGAGTGTGGAGGGTGGAGGGTGGGAGAGGAAGGGAGGATGATTAATGAGGAGGAGGGAGAAAGGAGGAGGGGTAGTTTAGGAAAGTTTTTTTTTTTCCGCTGGAACAGTAAATTTCGTGGTATGAATAGAGCTCTCCAAATAAAATTAGCCAATTTTGATAAAATACAAATTGTTGTTGCTAGTTTTAAATGAAGAGGAAAATGAGATTTTCAAGAAAAAGATATTGATGGGCACCACAAACATTAGACGCATGGTGGGTTCATTTACATACCTCCGGAATCGAGATTGATGAGCACCACAAACAGAGAGAGAGAGAGACTCAGCCCTGAACTTCTTGATAAAAACAAATGGAAATCGACCTGCCAACACAAGGGCCAAAACCATTGCTTTCCTTGAACACACAAGTGGCATTTCAGTCAAGTCCAAGTGCCAAAAAACCAGGCTACTCCGTCATTGTTACGGAAATAACAGGGAGCAACACATAAGGGGGCAGATGAAAGAGAATTCTGCCCCCTCATTCGCCCCCTGCGTGTCACCCCAGTTTGATCCAAACGGGGGATCCGGTTCCTGATTCCATATGTTCATTGTAGTCTCTGCCCTCTATGTCCCACACTTCCCATGCACTGATCATAGTAGAAAAGAAGATCAAATCAGAAAAAAATTGATTCATTTCGTTGAATCACTTTCATATTACATTTGTTAGACAGGGGCATTGATTCTTCCTTACCTTTCAGTGCCCTTTTCAGGCGTGTTTAAACCACACGCCACTTGTTTATATAGGAAAGAGAAAATACTAATTTCCTACAGTGAGAAAGAAAGAAAAAGCAGCGGTTACAAATCTATTTAGATTAGATGGGATGCATGTAAGAAGAAGAAATTCCACTGTTTGTGGGTAGTACAAAACTAGTGTCTGTACTTACTCAGTAGTACATATAGAATTTATTGCCTGTACTTACTCAGTAGTACATATAGAATTCAAAACAACCCAAAAAGCAAAATCAGTGGAACAAACCATCTTCTATATTTCAACCCTTCTCAAGCCATCCCAATTCCCAATCCCATCCTGCAACTCATTTTCTTTGTTTCCAATCTTGCAGTGGCCCGGGCCCACCCTATCATAGATAACTTTCCTCTCTCCTCTCATTTGTTACTTTGATATTATATTATATAAAGCTAAAATACTTGCATACTCTTCAACCTATCTCACCAGCATTCACCAAAAAACATAAACGAAAATTCCATCTCACTGTCACCCATTTTTTTCAACTTTTCCTGCGCTTCCCAGCAACGTTGCAAACCCCTCTTCAGCTCTGAGTCGTTTCTCTCAGGTCTCTTAAGCATAAAAAGAGCACCCATCAATCCATCATCATCCCCTGTTTCCCAGCTAAGACCAAGCCAAAATAATTTCCCCCATCTGCATACCATCTATTCAGTTTCTGTGATTGTTTTGGCTGAATATTAAGAAACGAAGAGTACCCAAGTCGTCGTCTTCATCAGAAGGAAAGTGATAAATTAGGAACACCCAGGTGAGAATTTATAAATGGGAGTTTGGATCCATTGGTGTTCTCCAGATTCCCTGAGGTTCCTGTTTGGCAGTTCCTAGTTTTTGTTTTAAAGGTTGAATCTTTTTCTTGATTTTGCAGTTTCTTTTACTGAATGAGAAGCTTTTAAAATGGGATTTCGGATTAGTCTGAGTTATTCAGATACTCTTTGGTTCCACCACTTGGCAGTCCCTAGTTTGTGTTTTAAAAGGTTAGATCTTTTTGTTGTTTCTCTCAGTTACCTTTACTGACTTTGAAGGAACAGGGTAAATCAAGAATACCCAAGTGGTTTTTTCTCTTTTAAATGGAAGTTTGAATTCGTTTATGTTCTTCAGATTTCTGTCGTTCCTGTCCTCTAGTCCCTACTTCTTCTTTTTTTAAAGGTCGGATCTTTTTGCTGTTTTTTTTTTTTTTTTTTTTTTTTGCATTTGCTTCTACTGAATTAGAAGGAAAAAGGTGAATTAAGAATAACCAGGTGAGATTTTTCAAGTGGGAGTTTGGATTTTGGACTCGTTGCTGTTCTTCAGAACTTTTTTTTCTTCCTCTCTACTACCATAGTTTTTGTCTTAAGGTTACATCCCTTTTCAGTTTTTTTCAGTTACTATCACTGCATTAGAAAGAAAAGGGTACAAAAAAGAATACCCAGCTAAGATTGTACATTTAAGATGTAGAATTTCATTGCAATTCTTATATTACTTCAATCAGAAAGAGAGAAGAAATCTGTTATTGTTCTTTTCCTTTTAAATGCAATTCTTGTTTTCAGATGAATAAAGAAGAGAATTAAGCAAGAGCAGAGAACCCAAGACATTGAATTTAACATCATGAACATGGAAGACACCAAAGAGGTGGAAGAAATTCAGAAGGCCGATTTGGAAGATCGACAGGGGCTCCAAGATGGGCTTAAGAGGATCCCACCATGGACTAAACAGATCACAGTGCGTGGGCTCTTCGCCAGCTTGGTGATTGGAGTTGTTTACAGTGTAATTGTTATGAAGCTTAATCTCACAACCGGACTAGTCCCTAACCTCAACGTCTCGGCCGCACTCCTCGCATTCGTCTTCCTCCGAACATGGACAAAAATACTGCAGAAGGCCGGATTTATAACGACGCCTTTCACTAGACAGGAAAACACAGTCATCCAGACCTGCGCAGTTGCATGTTATAGCATTGCAGTTGGAGGTAGAAGGCCTGTTACTGTGAATTTAGGTGTGAATGTGTATTTCTTGCTCTTTGCTTTGTGTTAATTTTTTTGATTTGGAATGCAGGTGGATTTGGGTCTTATCTTTTGGGTCTGAATAAGAAGACATATGAGCTGGCAGGGGTTGACACAGAGGGCAATACACCAGGGAGCTATAAGGAGCCTGGGATTGGTTGGATGACTAGTTTCCTTTTTGTCGTTAGTTTTGTTGGGCTTTTGTCTTTGGTTCCTCTGAGAAAGGTAATTTCTTTAAATTGGCTTCTTGAAGCTTTGAAGCTGATGTTTGTCTTTCTTGTAATGGAGTTTGATTTGTACATGGTCATATAAAGTTGTAGATTAAAGTCTAGTTTGAAGGTTCCATGGATCTCTTTTATGGGTATTTTCTTGTATCTGTCACTCTTGCATCATCATCGCCTTACCCTATATCTGGGTCACTGTTGTTGCTTGTATATTTGGGTTGCATATTCTGATTGAAGTATGGGTTTCTTTTTTGGCATTTATTAAGTTATTTGTGTTCATTTGCTGCATGTCTGATGGGGTTTTCTTTGACAAGATGTGTTTCTGCTGAGAGAGTAGTTCTCACTGGATTTGCTGAATTTACAGTTTTATGGTGTTTGGTTTAGATTGGTGATCGTGATTCAGTAGTCAGTACTGTAAATTCGTTTAGACAGAACACTGCATATCAAATTCAAGTTTGTAGCACAAATCCTTTTTCCTGGATTTTAGTATTAGTATTTATTTTGTCATCTGCTCCAAATTTACTGCAATCGGATGGAATTCTTTTTCTGCTATGTTGATCATGATAATATCATTCAAGTTGTCTGAAAACCAAGATATTTTTATACAGCAAAAAACCTATTTCTTTAAACTTCAATGGATGGGGTTTCATTAGTTTTTATCATTCTGCAGATCATGATAATTGACTACAAGTTGACTTATCCCAGCGGCACAGCCACTGCTGTTCTCATCAACGGCTTCCATACTCCTCAAGGAGACAAAATGGCCAAGTAGTCATATGTTTCCTCCTCACTTTCCTTTTCCCCGAAAATCAAAACCAAAATACAGATGTTCCAAGTATTCCTTTCCTCATGCAGGAAGCAGGTCCGTGGCTTTGCAAGGTTCTTCACGGTCAGTTTTGTTTGGGGCTTCTTCCAATGGTTTTATTCTGGAGGGGATGGGTGTGGCTTCTCACAGTTTCCCACTTTTGGGTTGCAAGCTTGGAAGCAGACGTATTTTTATCGATAACTCTATTAAGTTAAAATTAGCCTATTAAGTCTCACTTTTCTGTGATCTCTGAACTCTGAACTCTCTTGTATTTGCAGCTTCTATTTCGATTTCAGCATGACATACATTGGAGCAGGGATGATTTGTCCTCACTTGGTTAATCTCTCTTTACTTCTTGGAGCAGTGATTTCATGGGGGGTGATGTGGCCTCTTATAAGAGGTCTAAAAGGAGATTGGTACCCTGCAACTTTATCAGAAAGCAGCATGAAAAGTCTCCAAGGTTACAAGGTCCGTGAATCAGACCTTCCCTTTGCAAGTTAAAGGGAATTTATTTAATCTGGGTATGATTGGTAATACAATATGATTTAAACTGATGTGTTGTTTATTCTTCCTCACCACTTGAAGCGTGTATTTGGATTTTGGATTCTACAAAGTTGCTACCTGTTTGAGCATTTCAGCGAAATGGGTGGTCTCTGTTTTGCTGTTTTCCTGTAGCTGTGTAATGGGATACTGTTTTACAGGTTTTGTAATTCACATAATGTTTTGAATTGGACAAGCTAGAAAAAGAACCCCACCCTTTGTTGTTTCTGATTCTCTACTTCCTTAAGTATGTGGCAAAATATCTAATCAACCTTGCTGCCAAAAACCTCAAAAGTTCTTCAAGGATGTGGTATCAAGTTATTGGTGCAATAATCACAATTTATATAATATTTCCATGTTGCTCTGTTATGCCCTAGAATGATGGTGACACTATCAAGTTTGGACTAGCCAAGACATCCCAAAAGCTTAAGCTGTTGGGAGGTGGAAGACCAATCTACTTTAACATCCAATTTTTCTGTTTGTTGGGAAACTAGAGCTTCTTTTGCCTCTTCTCTTTTTTTTTTTTTTTTTTTTTTTTTTTTGCAGCTGCTTATTCAGCTATCTACTTCAACACCCAAATTTTCTGTTTGTTGGGAAACTAGAGCTTATTTTGCCTTTTTTTTTTTTTTCCGTCCTTTTAATTTTGCAGTTGCTTATTCAGCTATCTTTCACATGCAAACACAAAAGCAGAAACAAAGATTCTTTACTGAAGCACCATCTGAACATGTTTTTGCAGGTCTTTATCTCTATTGCTCTCATCTTAGGAGATGGGCTATACAATTTTATTAAGATAATGTTTTTCACCATCAAAAGCATGCTTGCTAGAATGAAAAACAAAAGCAACAGAAATGGTAAAAAAGAAGCCTAGACCCCACCAAAATCTGTAACATATAAGATTTTCAACTGACACAGCACCTCCTCTTAACAGTTGCAGATCCACAGAACCAGCCTCTTGAAGATATTCATCGAAACGAGACGTTCATGAAAGACAACATTCCTGTGTGGATAGCATGTTGTGGCTACTGTCTTTTTGCCGTCATTTCCATAATTGCCATCCCCCGCATGTTTCCTGAAATGAGATGGTATTACGTTGTCATAGCCTACATCTTCGCTCCATCTCTCGCATTTTGCAATGCTTATGGTGCTGGTTTGACTGACATGAACATGGCCTACAACTATGGAAAAGTGTCACTCTTCGTGCTTGCAGCATGGGCAGGGAAAGATTCTGGTGTTGTCGCTGGGCTAGTTGGCTGTGGCCTGATAAAGTCAATTGTCTCCATCTCCAATGATCTTATGCAAGACTTCAAATCTGCCCATCTAACTTTTACTTCCCCTCGCTCGATGCTCCTGAGTCAGGCCATTGGTACCACCATGGGCTGTGTGGTGGCTCCTCTCACCTTCTTTCTATTCTACAAGGCCTTTGACATTGGCAACCCCGATGGTGAATTTAAAGCACCATATGCTCTCATCTACCGCAACATGGCTATTTTGGGTGTTGAAGGATTCTCCGCATTGCCCCGCCATTGCTTGCAGTTATGTTATGCCTTCTTCATCTTTGCAGCTGGGGCAAATTTAGTGAGAGACCTCTCCCCGCCTAAGTTCGGAAGGTGGGTCCCCCTTCCAATGGCCATGGCAGTGCCTTTTCTAGTTGGCGCTTACTTTGCTATTGATATGTGTGTGGGGAGCTTGATAGTGTTTGTCTGGCATAAGATCAACAAGACGAAGGCTTGTCTAATGGTTCCTGCAGTCGCTTCTGGTTTGATCTGTGGTGATGGTCTCTGGATCCTTCCATCATCCCTTCTCGCTTTGGCAAAGGTGAACCCTCCCATATGCATGAAATTCTTGTCCACTTAGAATCAAACCAACCCACTTCTCAGAGAAAACAGAGACTCAAGTCTTTACTGCAATATCTTTGCAGAAAACAGACTCAAATCTTAACTGCAAAATCTTTGCATGGGAGGTTGGTATGCATGAAGAAAAAGGCTGAAAATAGCTGTGCTTTATTTGAAGAGGGCACTGAGGTGGAAGAGCTGCAAAAAGTACTTATAATTTTCCTTGTAAGGTTACATATGAAATGATAACATACACAAATAATTTAATGTCCAGTAAGTAATTCGATGACATTAATTCGATGTCGCATTGGTGATTCAACTGCAATAGTTTGTTAGAAGAATTACAAGAGAATTTATGAAGAGTCACTAGTGGGAAGTTGTTTGCAGCACTGATTTTTGTAGTTCAGAATCAATATGTGGTTTATACATGATTCTCTAAGTTCATATCAGCAACCTCTACTCTCAATGGGACAATGTTAATGCCTTAGACATTGGCATTTTGGTTTGAAGAAGCTAATTCTATTCAGTCATTCGTACAGAGCATTTACCTTGCCAATCATACTCTAATACTGTAATCAAGTAAACTTCTTTGAGCTTAGTGGCTGAAATGTTTTATTGAGGTTGCCAAAAGCCTGGATATTTATGTTGTTGATGAATGAATAAATGCAGTGGATACCACAACAAAATCTGCAAAAGTTATGCTCTGTGGGGCTCACTTCTTGACTAAGTAGACCATTGGATTACAATCCGACCTATGAGTTGACTTATGATGTACAAATATGGATATGGATACGGACACTGATACAGGAATCGGGGATACGGCTCCTTACTTTTTGAGAATCTAGGACATGGATATGGATACGGGTGTTCTAATTTTTTCTTTAGATCATTTTTGACCCAATGAAATTATAATTATTTTTGTCCCTTTCTAGTATTTTTTTATGGTGAGATGTAAAAATATTAAAAGAACTATATGAAATAAAGGATTTTATAAGTAAGATTTGTTAAACTTTGTTCTAGAACTATTAGTATATAGTATAGGTACCAATACAAGTGTCATATCAGTCTAATACGGATAATACAAGTATCCAGATTTCATAGGACAGTATCTGAGCTTTATTCATCAACTTATTTCTTAATAAGAAAGAACCTCATTTTAATCCAACACTGAATATTACTCTAATCTGCTGCATTTATTAGGTGGGCTTTACCATAAATGGGCCATGGTAAATCATATGTCTGATCATACAAACAAGTAGCTTGCTGGAGCTGATGAAATCAAACCGTTAATTGGGTAGGCACAAGTCAATTCTAGTAAGAAGGGTGCCAAGTGCCACCTGAGTAAATCCAATTCCCTCATATTCAGAGACTAGTTGCAAATATTTTCTATTTGGACTATGTAAAATTTGTCACGCAGGGCAGGCTGGTTATACACTCAGGCCAATCCAATCCAGACCCAGTTTATTGAGGTATGGCTCCAGTATGTAAGACCTGGGCGCAGCCCAGAAGTCTAATTAGCACAGTCTAAATCCGGCTAAACCCGAACTCAATGAAGGTCTGACTAGCCCAAAGACCCTCTACTGAACCCTTGCAAGTTTGATCTGAGTGATATTCACCTTTGGATGAATCACCTAAATATCCATCCATCCATCCATCCAGCCTGTCCCACCAATGTCACCAACCTGGTCTGAAGGGGCCACTTCACCAAAGCTTTGTCCCATGTATTTAAGAACACTGTCGATTGAGATTTTCTCTTCAGACTAGGCATTTACAGTTAAGAGCTATGGGGCTCCTATGGGGCCACCTTTGACACTTATTTGACCTGAATCTCAAATTAATAAAGAATGCTAAATTTTAAAATTGTTAAAATAAAAGTATAGAGTATGTATATACAGAAAAATAAATTTAAAAGGTATTTACTTGGTAGAGCCCTGTAGGATCCTATACCACTTCGGAGGTGTTGTATTTACCATGGACACGGATAAGGCTCTACATGTGCGGTTTTTTTTTTTTTTTTGATCGTTTAGCAAATGGTCGATATCGACCACTTTTATGGTCGATATCTACCATTCTGCGGGAACCCAAATAAAAATTGGATTTTTCAGGTTGGAGAAGAGGGGAGGAGGAGGAAGAGATGACGAGAGGGTCTGCTCATCTTCAAGTGGATGTCCCTTAAGTCACGATATCACAACTTTTTAACATTTTTCAATACATTTCTTCTTCAAAATGGATGTCCCGGTGGATGGAAGAGATGACGAGAGGGTCTGCTTATCTTCTACAATGGCCCATGAGAAACCATTTCAAGTGATTCAGTGAAACAGAGAACATGAGAACTAGCATGTTAGAGCTTGGCAAATCCAATTCATTCCAGAAACATGACTTTTACAGCCAAACCCGATTCAAGTAAAATGAGATTTTTACACCAAAACTCATTTCAAGTGATCAAGAGATTTTTCAAGCCAAACCCATTTTGATTACAGAAACGGAAATTTTACAGCCAACCCCATTTCAAGTGAAATGGGATTTTTGAAGCCAAACTCATTTCAAGTGATCAAGGGAGCTTTGCAGACAAACACATTTTGATTACAGGAGGCTACCTCCTCCTCCTCCTCCTCCTCCTCCTCCTCCTCCCCTATTCTCCATCTTGAAAAACTCAATTTTTATTGCATGATACAAGCATATATATATATATAGTTCCATTGTAAGTGGAAACAACTCTAAGTTCTTGTAACTTATCTTCAAATTTAACATTCATGGTTGAAAGTTGATCTATTACTCCTTGAAACTCATTCAAATGATCGGAAATTGATTGATGATATTTTATTTGTGGTTTGCATATTCTTCCATTGCTTGTGTTCAATTGTTCCTCATAGGATCGCTCAAGGGGGGAAAGGTGTTTGTTGTTTCCAAGCTTTTTTCCAACATAGTGGTATCAAAGCGCAAGGTTCGCCTTCAAGGTGTTTGATAAAATTCTTGTGTGAACAATGGAACAAAGTTTGAACAGAATGGTTAGTTTAAATGGAAGAGATTATCATGTTTGGAAGGGTAAGATGGAAGACCTTCTGTATGTGAAGCGTTGGCATCTACCGGTGTTTGGTGAAAACAAACCCGACAACATGACCGATGCTGATTGGGCTCTTGAGCTTATTAGCTAAGAAGAATTTACTCTCTGGAGTGAAGAGTGCAAAGCTTGAGAAGTGTGTGCATTGTTTGGCAGGAAAACAAAGTTGAGTTTCATTCAAAAGTCCCCCTCCTTCTAAAAAATCAGATTTATTAGAATTGGTACATTCAGATGTTTGCGGTCCAATAAAACCTCTAACACTTGGTGGTACAGCTTATTTTGTGACCTTCATTGATGACCATTCAAGAAAACTTTGGGCGGCTCTGGTCGAGCCAATCAAGAATATGGACGGGCAACAACTGGTCTGCAAGATAGCAATTGATGGGAAGAAAGGGAAGCTGGGTGGAGGAATTTAGGAGCTGTCGGGTGCCCCGGCCAATCAAGAATATGGCGAGCCGGGCGGGCTCTCTTCATATGGGGGATTGGGTGGTTTCTCTGGCGTAACCAGGTGTTGGGGCTTAGCCATTAGAATCTGAACACACCTTTGCAATCTTCAATTGGTGGGCAGGGGCTGTCCTCTGTTGGGAACCATGCACCATCATCATTGGGAGGTGGCAATGCTGGTGGTTTTGGTGCCAGTTTGGGCGATAGTGCTGGTGGGTATGGTTCTGGTTTGGGTGGTGGTGCGGGGTTGGGTGGTGGTTCCTATGGTTCTTTGCAGTATGGTGTACCTGGTCCTACTGGGTACAGTGGGAGCTCCTTCTGGAGGGATGCACCAGGGTGGAATGGAATTGTTACTTTGTTGGCCGTTGTTGGTTGAATTGATTGATGATATTTGAGATTGCAGGGTTGAGGGTTGGGCTGGAAATTACTTATAGAAGTGAGAGAATGTTTCTACTGCACTTGTGGACATGTATGCGAAATGCGGCTTTATTGGAATTGCTGGTGTTAGTATTATGGGTGTTTTACATGCATGTGCTGATTTGGGTGATCTTGAACAGGGGAGACAAATACATGAGCTATTGCTGCGAATCGGACTTGGTTCTGATGTTTCTGTTATGAATTCTTTGATTGCTATGTATTCCAATGAGACAAAATGGGCGTTCGAATGATGCGTTGAGTCTCTTTTGCAAGATGCAACGATTAAATGTGAAACCAGACTCTTTTACCTTGGTGAGTGTTATTCCTGCACTTGCAGACATATCGGTTTTGCGCGAAGGGAAATGGATCCACGAATATGCTATTAGAGCATGCCTTGACAACAATATTTTTGTGATGACTGCACTTGTAGACATGTATGCAAAGTGTGGAGGTGTTCATATTGCATGGAAACTTTTTGACATGTTGGATGAGAAGCATGTGACTAAGTGGAACACAATGATAGATGGGTATGGAACTCATGGGTTTAGGGAAGAGGCAGTCAAGCTGTTTGACGAGATGAGAAGAAGCCCTATCAAACCAAATGATGTAACTTTCTTATGTGTTCTTTCAGCCTGTAACCATCCAGATAGTGAATAGGATGTAAACCTTTTGGATGTTGAATTGGGTACATATTGTGTACATTTTTTTGGTTTAATGGATTTTTATTGGAACAGAATGGATTCCTTTGTAGAGTTACAAATGGGTGTTATGGAGCAGGTTAATTTACAGGTTTTGTATCCCCGAACGGAGCACTGATCTCTGCCATCATCCTTTTTTTTTCATTTATTTTAAAGTGGTCAATATCGACAATAAAAGTCGTCGATACTGACAACGACTGTATTTTTTGTATTTCAGTTATGTTGTCGATATCGACAATAAAAGTGGTCGATACTGACAATGACTGTATTTTTTGTGTTTCAGTTATGTTGTTAATATCGACAATAAAAGTGGTCGATACTGACAATGACTTTATATCTTGTGTTTCAGTTATGTTGTTGATATCGACAATAAAAGTGGTTGATATCGACCATTTTGCGTAAACCCAAATAAAAATTGGCTTTTACAGGATGCAGAATGGTCGATATCGACCATAGTCAATATCGACCATTCGCTAAACGACAAAAAAAAAAAAAAAAAAAAGGTCCTTGAGGACCCCTCTCGTATCCAACGTGAAAAGGGGTCCTCGTAGCACGTATAGGGCTTTACCGGGCTCTACCAGGTAAATTCCTCTAAATTTAAATTAGTCGTAGTATTACTCAATTTATAGTTAGAAAATAGAGGATTTTATGGGTAAAAGCCTCATAGGACCCCATACCACTGATGAGGTCCCAGTAGCACCGTATAGACGAGGGGGGTCTTCTTGGTGCTTTTTTGTCCTTTTTTTTTTGTTAGTTAGCGATATGGTCGATATCGACCATTTTATGGTGGTTGCTCTCGATTTGCAGAACCCAAATAGAAAATGATTTTTTTCTCTCTTGGTTGTTGGGGCTGCTCTAGAGTCTAGAGCGGTAGATGCGGGGATGGGATCAGGGAGGAAGGTAGAGGGAGGATAGGAAGGAATGAAGGGCGGTGAGCATGTGATTGTCTTCATCGGAGGAGGGAGGATCGCGCCATGGAGGGAGAGGAGGAGCCGAGTAGGGAGAAGAGGAAAGCGGAGACAGAGGCGAGGTTGTAGGCGCAGATGAGGAAGAGGGCAGGGCCTGGAGGTAGTGGGGGAGGAAGGGGATGGGGCCAAGGACCTGCAAACCCAAAGGGAGTGAGGAGGCAACGGCGGAGGACTTGCAGGTAGACCTACAGATTCGTCTTTTTGTTTTCTCCGCGATATGGTCGATATTGAGCATTCTGTTGTGTTCAGCAAATAAGACAGTTACATGTTGAAGAAAATCTGACTGAATGTTGTGTTCAGCAAATAAGATAGTTGCCGGGTAAAAAAAATCTGACTGATAGAATAGTCGATATCGACTATATCGCAAAATGACAATTTTTTTTTAAAAGGGCCATATAAGGAGCCATCCCGTGTCCAACATGATACGGAATCCTAGTAGGATGTATGGGGTCCTACGAGGTTTTTCCCGTAAATTCCTCTAGAAAATAAAAAGTGAATAAAATCTATGGTGAAATTGGTACAAAGTTTTATGTAAAATAAGGATTTAATATAAATCTAAGGTGAAGTTCTCTATACATTTAAGAATAGGTACAAAAAATCAAAAAGTAAAAAAATAAAATAAAAAAGACATGTTCAATAAAATTAAATATAAATGTTTGTTGTTATTGATATATGCCTAGATATTTAGGACTAACGACACATTTGTGTAATGTCCATGATAGATTCTCTACGAGAAATGTTATTTCAATTCCTATTGGGGGCCATCATTAGATTGATTTCTTATAATAAATATAAATATTATTTAAAATATAAATATAAATAAATGGATAAATCAAAATCCACCTTCACCTGGTTAAAAAAATACATTCATAATAAAATGAACTCGTAGGTCCCGCGCAGTTTTCTATTATTATTCACAAATCACAATGCTAGAATTCTTATATCTTCTAAACATTCATATAAGAAAAATATCCAAACGACATGAAAGCTACTTGACATGAATTGGATCTTTCATCCCCTATGTGCCCAAGGCTCCCACCCATTTATAACTCTACTTTTGACATTTTTAAGGGTTATTGATTGTGCTTCTGTCCTTATATGGACAATTGCTTCAAAATTGTCGGAATTTAGATAATTCCTTTAAAACTGTTGATACAGAAAAGGACACCCTAAAATTAATAATTTTAGAGAGCTCCTATTGCCCACAACCAAGCTTTTTCCTTTCACATCCCTTTTTTTACGTGACCGAAATATCCCTATGTAAATTACCTAAAGGGACATCTATCAAAATCTCTCATCTCTCTTCCTCTCCCTCTCCGCCCCATCCGCCCAACCCTCATTCCCCTCCCACACAGCCCTAGCGCCCAGCCTACCTTTAATCCCATCCGCCCACTTCCCCCATCCGCCCCCAACCCCCCAACCCCTTGGGGGGAGAGAGAGAGAGAGAGAGAGAGAGAGAGAGAGAGAGAGAGAGATGGACCACCATGGGCAGAGGGCGCGACAAGGATGGGGAAAGAAGGGGAGTGAGAAGGGTATTTTGGAAACAATGGGATGTATAGAGAGAAAATTTTAAAAAGAGAAGAGACGTGGATAAAGAAGGGATGTGGAAGGAGGAGCCTTGGTTGTGGCAATAAGGAGTTCTCTAATTTATTTTACCCTTAAATCGTTTCATATTCTAGGGCCAGGGATATAGGATATCGCACAAATCTATATACAAATCTTTCTGTAAATAGTTTTGGTGTAGATTAAAAGTGAGATGTCTGTCAATCAAATTTGTACAGGCTCTATATATAATAATGGGCAATCTGATCAACTTGAAAAGGTCATTAAACGTGGATTATTACTATGGATTTACATCTGCTTACATTAAATATTAATCTATATCCCAATTAGGATATCTAATTAAAGAATAAATTAGGATGAAATTATGTGGCCCAACCTGGCTAGTCCCTGCCGTCTATAAATACTTATGAATATATTCTTTTTTTACAAATCTATATACAAGAATCTTATGTGGTCCAGTGGTAAAGTAAGGTTGTAAAAGCTTTTAAGAAATGAGTGTTGGTGATTTCCAAA
Source organism: Litsea cubeba (assembly GCA_012931725.1). NCBI lineage: Eukaryota > Viridiplantae > Streptophyta > Magnoliopsida > Laurales > Lauraceae > Litsea > Litsea cubeba. The sequence continues at coordinate 115,328,032 of CM022946.1, forward strand.
TCTATATAATCTATATATATTTTTACTTTTTAGCCTTACTCCTACAAAATTAAATTCAACTTGGTCACTTTGGACTCCAAAGTCAATGAGAATTTATGTGAACTCCATGTCGAGTCAAAGCTAATAAAACGGTCAAAATCACACTTAAAATTGAGCATTCAAAATCGATATGCGGTCAGCATAAGTAAAGCACGTAGGAATGCACCTAAGTGGGCCCCACATACTAGACTTCATATAACAGTATATAGCCAGCTCCTAGGTGAAACTTCCCCTGATATTAAAAGCATCCAAACATCTTTTCCTCCTGTAATCATGTATGGCAACCAAATTCTCTTTTGAAAGGATTTTCTTTTCCACAAACTCATGAAAAACCCACGTATGAAAATTGTAAATCTCCGAAGATTTGGACAATAGAAATCCTCATTTTTGAGGATCTTCAGGTTCAACCTCCTCCATAAGATTTGGAAACTATCACTTTCACGAATTTGCTAACCAAAACCAATTTTTTCAACTAATGCATTGATACGGATCGATATTGATGTGAAATTCTTAAAGAGAAATCCATATTCAAAGGGTAGTGAAGAATCCCCAAATCTGCATACTTGTTACCAAATGTAAAATACGAAAAATGTCTTAAAGCTGGTAAAGCTTGCAATAGGTTCTTGGACCAGGCAAAGTGCCATCCCCGTCCTGGGATGCAACAGGTTCTGCTAACATCATTCAATGGTAACAGTTACATGTAATTTGTACATGCACTAATAAAATATTTAACTAAAGTCCAAATCTAAAAAATCGGTTTTAACCAGCAAACTTGAATATCACCCATACAATGCTCACAATTGAATTGGACCATGCTAGAGAGGGTGTGATCGAGTTGATTGGGAGTTGAAGTTGATCACACCACATGGAATGATTCAATCAATCATACTGTAGAGGTGAATATTCATGCAGGTCCTTTTATCACAGCCACAAGGTAGTATGAACATTGAAACCCAAAGTTTTGCCACCTTAAACAGTGGCTCTCTATGTAAGATTTGAACTAATTGACGCAATTGGACCGCCTGGATGTAGACACATTCAAGCCAACACAATCACTTTAGGATTCTATCCAAAGAGAAAAAGGAACTTTTGAAATATTATTAATGTTGCAAAGTGAATCCATTATAGCATGGACAAATTACTGAATAATAATTTTGCACATTGTACAAACTATAGGCAATTATATCAGCTGTCCAAATAGATGTTGCTGCTGCAGTAATGTAACTTGCACTTAAATAAGATGCAGATGCTTAAGCCAAAAACCAAGGCGCGGGTAATGATTTGACACCTCAAAGCCCATGACACTCGGTTTTTTCATTGCCCTCAAGGATTCGGGACAAGACGCATTCAATTCAGATACAACAAATATATGCTGAGGTAAATGATAGATTATTTCAGAAATGCCATGATTCCAAATGCAAATCTAAGCCCCTAATTCGATTTATGATGTGATAGGAAAGGAGAAAATATTGAAAAAAGCAGTGGGCAGGTTATCCAATCTGCACAAATAATTGTTGCCAGTAACTTCAGCATATCCTACTCCCACTCAGTTCATTACTTAATAAAATACAATTAATGTTCATTAATAATTTCATTATAGACAAAATTTCATAATGAAAAGGAGAGACCAATATCTATCCAGATTTGCCTGTCTCAGATTTCCAAGGGAACATAAAATACGTGTCAGACTTGTCAGCAACTTGTATGTTCTTCTAATCATCATGTTCTTTTTTCATCTAACTGGAACTCAATTAAAGCAAATACTATGAGAACTGGAAGTCTGGAATGAACCACATGAATAATAAGTGCAGGAAAAAGAGAGAAGGATGGTGGGATGAAGATAAACATGAATGATATCTATGAAGACCACATGATTATCACCTAGGAAAGCCATCAAAATATTTCAAGGGGAGACAATTCATTGCTGTCTACCCTGTTTAAACTATATGTTCCTCAAAAGCCTTTATGAGGATGATGACATCAGATGCAAAAACATGTGCCCTAATGAACGATATCTTCCATAGGATAAAAAACTACAGTGGCCCATTAGTGGAAGTTCATCCAGTTGGAGCAATGAAATCAAGTCAAGAAGTTACATGCATAAGGGAATGGATGGTGTTTTATCAATCTTAGCCAAAGACTTTACTTCCATCATTATCAAACCTTATTTATGATGTTACCACTCAGAAACAAAGGTGAAAAGGAGACAGGAATCTTTATCTTAGACTTTGACAAGAAAGTTAATGGAGCATGAAACCCATATCTGATTTGTTATGATTTCTTTTGAGAAAGACTAATATAAAGTGGAAACACTATTTTCCACATATAAGCTCCACTCATTCCTGGCTCCACCATGGTGGGGACAAGGCTTTGATAATTATGATGAAGCTCTATTATTACGTAATACAATGAGAAGATTAGCAAGGCAATGTTCAAAATTAATCACAGTGCACACATCGGAGGTATTAATCCTACTTACCCTACCCATGTATCTAGAATTTGTAGCTCCTATTGTAAAAGCCATTAGATGGAGAGGCCATCATGTTTCCTGCCTATAAGCTGCTTAGACCTATCGCTCTTTATCATCATACATATATATATTTTTTTTCTCATCATACATATTATGAAAGCAAACTCAGAATTCCATTAGCACAATTTCTCTGTGAACACTCTTCTAGGAGACAATACATTCCTGAGAAATCTAGCAATGTAAGTATGTAACACTCTAAAAAAAGGGGCAAAATGGTCCTTCATTATTTTATAGTGTTTTGATGGGACAGCAAAGCAGAGAACAATATACTCTAAAATATTGAACTTGGCCTTTGGTTCCTACTTGCCTTCATGTTCTCCTCCAGAGTGCTAACCAACTTCAGGTACTCTTATGTTCTGCCACCTTAGTGGTCTTCTATTTGCCCCCATCTTGTCACAAATGGTTAAGCCACTCTTTTCTTTGAGGCCTCCATAACCACTTTAGATTTTGGGTGCAATAAGCTTGGATAGATCTAAACAGTTGCTCGACTCGTTTCACTAATATTTTTCTCATCATAATTTATAATTATGCCCTGAATATTATGTTGCAGTATTACATCATTTTTTTAAATTTCTATGCTAAATACTACTATCTTCTACCTTATTGAAATTGAACAGCTCATTAATGGGAAATGCCCTCATTCGCCAATAAAATTATATCCATGACCGCAATAGTGCGGTTTTGAATCATTTCCATAGAAGAACAAGAAGAAATAAAGAAAAAGAGAAAACACTTACCCTCTCAGGGAAATTTTTTTTTTTCACTTGTATCTAAAGTTCCGAGAGGACAAATTGGTAAGGCTGTGAAAAAAAAAAGGAACTTCTATAGAGGAGTAGAAGACACCCACGGTGAGAAGAAAATCCCATGATCCAAAATATAACTATTCTTCTGTAAATGTGCTCCTCACAAGGTTCTCAGGTCATGCCCGATAAGGCAAAACCAGGTTGTTGATACCTGACCTGATTGAAGCGCTGTCCCATCCATGTCACAAAAATTGGAGCCTATGGAGATGTTCTATCAACTATCAAGCTATTTTGAGAACTCCTTTGGTGAAGGTTCTTCAATATCAGTTCCTTTAGTCAATGGATCAAATACTGGAACAGATGCTTTCACCAAATCCACTGATTGCATATACTTGTTTTGTGATTGGTGTTTCTTTTGTTCCTTCCAACCTTTTTATCTTTTATACTTCTTTCTTCTGTATAAGTAAAGCCTAGTTTTTCTATCTATGTGGTTCAATAATGGTAGCACATGGCACTCCTAGGGAAAGCTATACTAAAAGTCCTCTAATCCATGGACAAGGATCTAGGCGATGTTTGTTTGCATGGATTTCATAGGAATTCATGGTAAAATGAGGTCCGCTCAAAGATTATTAAAGTCATGTTGAAGAAAATAAAAAGATTATTAAAGAGGTGAAGTATATAAGATATAGAGACATAGATGAGACATTAACTTTCGTGAGGATTTGAATTACTAGTATGATGACCGAGCATTCATTTTCCATCTCCCCTTGATTCAATTTCCATTAATGGCCTATTTGTTTCATGTAATTGAATACCTAGGATTGTATTTTATAACCTCTCCTTCAATGGAAATTGAAAGAAGGGAATATGTGAAATCAATACCCAGCCATCGCCATAGTAAACCTAGGAAAGTCAAAGTCCCTCTGCACCTCCATCCTATATCATTCACTCTTCACCAAACATTCTTCACACCTCAACTCTTTAAAAATTGGGGCTCATTTAACTCCTCCTCATCCCCAATTCAACAATACAAAAACAAGATTTAACCTAAAATCCACCACTCAAATCATCTATATAGAGTCTTTTCTCACAAATATACTAGCTTACAGTTCATGAGATTCAACTTCAAAAACAGAACAAGAGAATATTTTTAATGAACCCTAAAACCCTAACAGTAAACCTCCAATTGCATAAAAACTTGCAGAAAAGAAGAGAGATTAGGGTTTTTCAATCTAAGAAACCTGTCTTCTGCCACACCGCATTCCGAACGCGCCTCAGATCCCTACCTTTCAGGGTTCTTCCCTTCCCTTGCACGACAGATAAGGTCGTCGTCGTCTGCGACCTCGCCACGATCTCGTGCGGCGGAAGCATCTCCTCCTCCGCCTCCTCATCCTCCACATCCTCAAAAACCCTCAGCCTCGACGACCGGACCGCCGGGCTCCCCCTCGGCCACACCGGCACGTCCACCGGCGCAGACTGGAGGAACTTCCCTGAGAACGGCCGGGAGAAGTCGTCGGATCCAGATCCCGACCGGGGGAAGGGCACCGGCGGGATGTTGCGGGCGGCGCTGGCGGCTGAGAGGGAGGGGTTTAGCGAGGGCTTGCGCTGGAGGAGGGAGCGGTGGTCGTCGGAGAAGGCGACGGAGAGGCCGAGATTTTCGGGGCGGTAGCGGGCCGGGGAGATAGGATCGGAGGCGGTCGGAGAGTCGGAGAGATCGGACGCCGTCGTCGACCAGATGACGTCAGCCTCGTCGAGTTCGAAAGGATTGGAATCGGGAGATGGCTGTTTGAGGATCCCTAGGAACCGTATTGCAGAAGAAGAAGAGGAGGAGGAGGAAGAGGATCTGCGGCTGCGATCTTCCATGGAAGATCGAACGGCTGAGATCGTCTTGCAGAGATTCTCCTGCCGCGAAGATTGAGTTGAGGCTCTTCATGGAGACTGAAAGGAGATTCATGAAGAAGAAGAAGAAGAAGTGGAAGAGGACCGTACTGCCACGTCAGCGATTCTGTTGGTTTTGATGGCAATCGGAAAGGGAAGGTGAAGTGGGTGGATTGTATGGTGGATATGAGGACACGTGGAGATTGGAAGGGTTTTGGATGGCCCACCACTATCTGATTATGAGGTTGCTGTGGCTTCTCTCTGCTGCTGCGTTTATACGCAATACGCATGTATATATTGGTGGTGACAACGACGTTGGAGATTCGGTTTTTGCAGTTGAAGATTGAAGAAGATTGAAAAAGATTGAGATTGGATGACAAAGCCATAATGAGATGGATGTTTGAGATATGGAAAATCTACCATATCAATTGGATTAGCTTTCATTCTTTCTATCTTTGATGATGAGGAAGAAAAGAGAGAAGGAGAGAAATAGCCAAACCCGTTTGATAACTTGACTAGTAAAGTCAAGTAAAGTTAAGTCATTCTAAACATCACATGAAAATCACTTTTTCTCAAAACTTCCTCCAACTTTTCCAATAAAAAGTCAAAAAGTAACCACATTTATTAACTAAAAGACAAAAAAAACTCAATTTCCCATACCAAAAGTCAACAATTTTCCATCCCAAAAAACTAAAAATAAAATATCATCATAACTCACTACATATTTTATTCATACTTTTCATTTCACTTCACTCTACTTGACTTTAATAGTAAAATGCCAAACGGGCCCAAAATTAGGGTTTGGAGGACATGAGATAAGGAGCCGATTTGCATGATGAGAGGATGACAAAGGAAAGTGTAGGAAAGATTTTAATTGGAAAATAAATAAAAGATTGAGAGTTTTGGGTAGAGATGGCCCGCCCCGGCCTTCCCAAATCTCAGCCCTCCAGCTGAAACTGGCTGTGCCGGCCCAGCCCACCAGTCAAACGGGCCATGCCGTGCTCGGCGTGCCTCTTTTAATTTTTTTTATCAATTCCTGAGATTCGATTTCGGAGATTTAATAGTCGGCACACATATGATTTAAAAGTTCAAGGCTCATTTAACCATTGTTATGATATGTTATAACTTATGATTAAATATTGGTGTGAAATATAATATAATGCTTAACAACTACATGTCACACAATATCTCATTAGGTGAGTTTTATTGTCACTATATATTAGAATGTTCTCACATGACTATCATGATCCAACGGTTCATATACAATTAGAATGTTCAAGATTAGATTAATTATTATGTTTAATTAGTGGTGCCACACGTACATCTTCTAATGGACAAATTGAGAATCGGAATGAGTGATCTCAATGATCCAGTGATACAAACACACAATGAACAGATCACATAAAACCACACCTCATGATTTTACAGCTGGGATGATCATCATGATAAAATCATTAATTGATCAAAGGTGGGCCATGTTCATACAAATAAATAAAGAACCTGAAACCTAGAACCTTGATGATGTAAGTGTAGGTCGTTTCTTCTAGGTACTACCGTACTCCTGCCCTTTTTATGATCATCCTCTTTTTTTTTTTCCTTTTAACATTCTAATTCAACAAGTACGTAGAAATTAAAAAGAAATTTTGGAAGATCCAAATCTCAGCCATTCAATACAATCAATAAATTAAAATCCCCAATCATTAGAAATATCAAAGAAAAATCCAAACATTTATACATATCATCATTGCAGAGAAAGAAAATAAAAAGAAAACATGACAACATACAATAATTGCTTTTTTAGACTTATAATGAATGAACGGAAAAAAAATTAAAAAAAATCATTAAAATAAACAAACAGGGAAAAGTGAAAGAGTGAAAGAGTTGAATGCCTTGAGAGAAAGCTAGAGCATGTATAGAGAGTCAAATAGTTGAATGCTTTAGGGAGAAATAAGAATGGCAGAGTTAGACTATTTATAGACTTTGTAAAATTTAAAAAGACACAAAATACCTCTTATATGATCATTTTATGGCTATTGGGGGTTAAAATGGACAAAAATACATGAAAATAGCCATTGGGGTGGGCCAGGCGGGTCGTGTCTGGCGGGCCTGCTAGGCGTGCCGACCCTTATGGATGGGTCGGCTCACAGCGGGCCGTGCCTTAACGGGCCGGCCCGGCCCATTTGACATCTCTAGTTTTGGGAGAGTTATAAATTAGAAGATTTTAAAATAAAACCTTATGAAATATAAGAGAAAATGTGTGATTAAACTTAAAATTATTTTATCAGACTTATTATAAATGATATAAGTGTGGCAGAGGGGGATTCTTGCATTATCTATGTATACATATCCTTGTCCAAATTCTTCATGGGATTCCTTGCTTTATCCACGGATAGATATCCCCAAATTTTCAGAAATCGGAAATTCATTGTTCTTTGGTTCTTGAGCATTTGTGGACTTACATGAGGGACAATAATTGGAATTCTTCCAAATTCGCCAAACAAGATCATAGTTATCCTACAACCAAATAGGTCCGTTGGAATGTAGATGCACTATGTTCAAGCTATCCTCAAAATTTAACCAACAAAGTTTTAACAATATTGTTGATAATAATGAGAACATTTTTTAAAATGAGAGATGTTTTTACGGGTGTGTGGACCCATGGGCATCACATAACTCAGTGAGGAAAATCAAATTTGACCGAGTTGACGCAAGAACCCCCTTCTTTTTTTTTTATCCTAGCAAAAGGGATTGGGACCCATGAGAGAGCTTACACATGCAAGAATTTATTCACATAAATGTGAAGAAGACAGCATGCCGAGAGATAAAAACCCTAGGCAAATGGGCGAGAGGCGGAATTGCTATTTGAGCAACCCTAGTTCCCAATGCAAGAACCGAGTTACCTTGCTTTTAACGGCTTCAATCTTGTGTTTGGGGCCCATAAAATTCAGAAAGTAATATCAAAATGGTTTTTTTTTTTTTGCAAATATATCGAGATTGATGATCATTTAACGGCTGAAATTTAGACCCATTGCAATGTTTGACCTTAAGAACAGTTTGAACAGTTTTGAATCTTGATTTATGGTCTAAGAATCTTAAAATAATAAAGAAAAAGCACTTATTTGCTCTACTTTTCTACTTCAAAAGGGGTGTCCAGTCACCGTTCACCCCACCTCTATTTTTTTGCTCTACTTTTCTACTGCTCCGAATTTGGGGGCTTTGGTTTTTAGAGGGTTTGCCTCTACTTCTCTAAAGCGGATAGAGGCTAGAAACGTCTGCAAAACGCTCTTATTTTCCAAACCTCTACCTGCTTTAGACATTTAGACAAGTAGGGGTTGAAAATAGAGATTCCAAACAACGGCTTAGTTTTCCTATATTAAGTATTTAACTAACCATTCATACCAAAATCTCAAGGCGTTAGTAGAGTCCCACTACTCACGACCAGTTGGCATTAATATCATATTAAGTTTCTTTAGCTAACCATTTCTACCAATACCTTGACGCTTTAACAGTGGCAACATAAATACTTTACTCCCTCTCGGGTGGAGCCCACTCCTCAAATACTCCCTCTCACGTGGAATTCGGCCAGCACACTTTTGACGACACGCATTTTTTTTCCACGCCAAGTCATTTTTCCCGAGGATTCGAACTCGCAACCGGTTAGCTTTGAGCCTGTACCTGTTGCTGCATTGTGACGCAGTGACTGGAAAAATACGGTGAGGTGGCCCAAGAACTGATTCTTCCATTTCTTGGTTTCCAACCACCCCTTTTATCTGGCAGAACCCAAATGAGAGGTCTGATGGAGCACAGACTATGAGTTCATGAGCATTAGGTAGGCCATCTACTTTTTTCTATATACACATGCAATAGAAGCTACAAAGAGCATTATATCTGGGCCCTGTTGGCATTTCATCTTTCTGTTTGGCAGATGGCTAGAAATAGAATCCTTGACAAAGAAGAGCAAATGGACCTCTTGTACAGCTGTGATGTTAAACCCACCATAGGTTTTTTTTTTTTTTTTTATGAAGACAAGTGGTTGCAAAACTTGCTGTCCTCTTTGGATGATTTAGTGAAAAAATAATGGCATCCAATGCAATGACATCCACATTCCACCGTCCTCATCCACGTAAAGATATGCTGGTGATTCATCAAGCACACTCACATGGAGGGTGATATGAATTGAATGTGAGCCACTAGAGAAATAACGCCGTCCTAGTATGATGTGACAATTTTTTGCTCTAATAATAACTATTTGTTTCAGCATAAAATTGAGCGTATGATTGATGACAATTAAAACATGCATTTCTTTTTTTTGATATTTTATTCAGGCATTCATATATGCTCGATCTTGCAGTGGAACAAACTCTTACGAGTGAAAGTTTGCCATACTCTTACGAGTGAAAGTTTGCCCTATTCCATAAAAAAAAGGAGGGTATTTACTCTGAGCAACTTAGATTTTAATAGGTGGATGCCAGTGTGGAGTTCCACTTGATCTCATGAGCATGAGCCTCAAGGGTCTAGACTTCCTTCTCTGATAGTGCTGGGTTTAGGAATGAAAGAAATATGTGAGGTCAACAACCCTCCCTCATATACTAATAACTACTTCGTGGTGTTTGGAGAGAAAAGTTTCACTAAAAACTTTCAGCCTGTCCTCTTTTGCTGCAATCATAAATTGGGATTTAGATTAGATACTTCTCTTCATGATATTCTTGAGAGAGAATTTTCACAAGCTCAAGTAGAACAGAAAATTAAATAGTGTTGTTTGTGATGATTTGAGCAGCTATGAGAGAAGGGAGTGGGGACACTAAAAAAGACTCCCAACAAATAAAAGACATAATATAGAGACTTATTGGATAGTAGTGATAAAAGACATTAATAGATTGTGTAATTACCAAACTCCTGCCTAGTGATTTAATGCAAAATAAAACAGCAAGACCACCTAATCAAAACCCTTAACCACTGGCCAAGTTTCACTGCAATCAAAGTGCACTCACCATTTAGATTGATTGCATACAAAACACACAATTGGCACATGAGTCTCTCTGTTTTTCAAAAATTATTTTAATCATGTGTTTTACAAAAGATCTATCACAATGGACCTTCTTGTTGAAACGAGGTGCCAATATAAGATGAGGGTAAGAGGTTGGACCCAGGATTGGGCCCCGCCGACTGATCTCAATTGCCCACAAAGGATCTGCATTCTGAGTGACTTAGCTCTCTAAACATCAGGCACCCAAACCCACTCAGAAATCTCGGTCCATGTTCGACTTTCATGAGGGTTAGCTTTCCCTGTTCAATGGTGTTTTCCAAATTAGGTCCTAATAGTGATCCAAGTTTGAGCCAACCAGATTTCCACGGACAAGAGGACCCATGCAAAAGGACAGAAAAGCCAAGGTCTAAAACATATACAAGAGAAAATAGGAGGAAAAACAGCATTTGATCATGACCATTTGTTTGGCCCTATAAACTATACATCTGATAATTTGATGATCCAAACCATATATAGAACAGACCTAACATGGAATACCAAAAATACACTAGTACTGAATGTTTGTAACCATCCACTTTTGTGCTAAAGGTGGTCCACTCTGGTGTTGAAGGTGGATCATCAGATATCATCGTCCTTTTGCAATCCACCCGTAAGAGCTTGGGGCCAACCATCGCAAGGAGTTGATTAACAGATGTGACCCACCTATACCAGAACTTCCTGAAGAAAATCTTCAATGGATTGAGAGACATACCTAAAGTGAGCGTTGGACAGCAAGCCAGGCAAACAGGTATTCAGAACTCAGGTGCTGCCAGTCTAACGCAAACCACTTTCACGCAATGAGAAGATAATTAAGCTCGAGAATTAAAAAAGAAAAAAAGAAAATGTATAATATACAAGTCATCTGAGCAAACAATATGGATGCAGACAACATAATCTCCATTAGTTTCAAGGATAAATTAATCAGCCAGTAATAACACCTGCAAGAACATCGCTCTTTCCACGAGCAAAGATGGTATAAACAAGGCAAATAGCATCTAGCCAGCCATCCAGTGACTCCCATGTATCAGCAACCTGAAATCATAGATTCAGATTTGCAGATGAAAGCAATGCTTCAATCAAAAACAAAGAAAACAGCACATTTGTATGGAATTCAACGTTTCCATTTGTACTTTTGTGGTTGACACCAACAACATAGTATTTATTTGACCAATAATGATGCAGAACACAAATTTATAGAATTCAAAAATTTTCTCTATGGTAAAAACGAAACAGGCTCAGAGAATGTGATTTTTACCAAGAACACTGGCCCGTGAATTGTATCGATACAGAGGCCTGCACCTGGCGGCAACGTAAGATCGGCGCATGCTGATACAGAAACAATATCTGGAACATCCACTTTGACAAGAGATCTATCAATGCGTGTTGCTCCTTGTAGCCTGACAGAAGGGCTTCCAGATAATTGCTTTTGGTCAACCTTATTACCCTGCACAAACAAATTTGAGCATTTCTAGAAAACATCAACAGTTATCAGCACTAAATGTCGGTGTTTCACCAATGTCTTATCAGAAAACAGATTAAAAAGACACCAGCAACACCACCATTTAGCCTCATCCCATCAATATGATGTCATCAAACATTTCGTTATCCAGGATAACTTCAACAGCACTCTGAGAGAGATGAATATGATGAAGGCTGGTCACTTTCGTAACATTCAAAACTAGGTGGGCTTCTTCGCTAGTCAGAGGACACTTAATGGCAACAGAGCCAGTAAACTTTGTCTCTTCAAGTTTAGCCACTTTTTCTCAGAATTGCTAAGAATTCAATTCCATGCAAACAAAAACCCAGCTGATAAAGAATAGAACTGCATCTAGATTCATGATACATTGCATAAACAAAAGAATGGTAATCGGACCTGTTTTAGTCCTTCATGATTCAAAACGAACTCTGAGCGTCTCCAATCACTGTGAGGTGCAATTGGATTCCCTGCAGGTGGTGCAGTCAAATATCCGACCTTGAGATAGGGCAAAGGTAGCTGCCAAAAAGTAGCTTCTTTCATCAATAAACTATAAAGATACCCACAACCTGGCAAGATTTAATTCAGAATGGGATGCCCAATAAATCACTTTCTTCTAATAACAAAATTTACCAAACTTAGTTTCCACCAAATAAAACCCAGAGAATAAATTTCCATTCCCCCACTTTCTGTACAGCACAAGAGGGCACTTGAGAACATGATCACTAATCAGTCCACCATGAACATGCTGAAAAATCAGAAAACAGAATAATTGATTGTACAGAAGACAAAGTGGGTGAACTGAGATTCTGCCTGTGAATCAGATCACAACCCTTCAAGACTGACATAGCACTTAACACTTAGCAGTAGCATGCAAGATTTAAGTTCTCTGGAAACTGAAGTTTCGTATTGTTTTTTTATTATTTGCATGCAGAAATTCTGGTGGAGCTTATGACAGACAAACACATGCATGCGCACATTAAAAAAAAAATACAGCGCACACAATCAGTTGTCTGTTATTTTTTTTATTTTTTTTGAAAAATAAAAAGCATTTAAAGGATTCATCTTGAAGAATTCTTGGTCTTATTTGTCAAGTTACAGAACAACCCAACAGGGACCCAATGTGTAAAGATAACCCAATGGATCCTAGAACTATGGATCAAAGGAAATCTCTTGTATTGTAATTGATTGTACGTTCCATTTTAGTTCCCTCATAAGTTCTTAAATTAGATTTCTTTGATTATAATCAACTGGAAAAATGGAAATGCCTATACTATATAAAGGGATGCAACACAAAGGAATGATACAGTGTTCCTCTTCTCAAAACCATTTTCCCTTTCTTGATTTCTCAAATACCTATTGTTTGATTCCAGAGGGCTCTCTCAATATGTTGCTAAGAAAGTCAATCAGACAGGACCTCTGATGGTCTGATCTGTTCTATATCTGCATACATCTAGTCAGGGGCCGACCTAGGCACAACCACGCAGATGCGGTCGCACCCATTAAACCACGGTGCGCTTCAAAAAATCCAATAAAAATTGTGGGTCCACCCTCAAAATCCACATGAAAATCCTCGGTTTGCCCCCAAAACCAAACTACCTATTAAGGTTCGCAACCCTCAAACGAAAATCCTGGATCCGCCACTGCATCTAGTGGGGTCCATTGCTATAAAATCACCTCTGGGACAACCAAGGATCCTCTTAGCCTATCTCTACTGGATCTCTGACAAAGAGATCTTCCACAGATCTTGGAGGAAAGAGTTGCTTTTTGAAGATGCCTTCTCAATCAACTCTGTCACAGTGCCAGAATTCTGTTTCCTGATAGTGGGGCCCCTTAGCAGATCGACATGGTCTGAAGCAGCAGCGATCTGGTCAAATCCATTACTCAGGATTTTTTCTATTATTTTCAGAAAATTTTTGGCATTTCGAGTTGGCCATTTTCTGTTCTCCTCTGACATCAGTTTTGGGACTCAGTTTCATCTACACCATTCAAAATTCTGGACTTTTGGTATTATCCTGAAAAAATTACTTTTTCATTAGATCAGATATCGGAATAGCTGCCAAAACGGTCAGGCGCTCGTGCCCTTTAATTTTCTGCATTTTAGGGTTTTTTGAGTTCCTTTGCGCTACATTATGCAATCATGAGGACTGTTCATAATACCATAAATCCTATGGATCTTGCATCACAATTACAGTTCATGGTTGATGAGCACAAGCAACAAATGAATTTATCTTCTCCAAGGTAGGTGTACTCTCCATCTGCTGCTAGTTCTGCCATGACCATCTCTGACCCCTCATGTACTGTCTGCTTCCAATAGATTTTTTATTTGGTCCTTCCTACCATATGGCTTCTGATCAATCTCTCTTGCTTAACTGGCACTCTCTTTCTGCTCAGTTGACCATACATACAGCTGATGGATCCCCATTGCCAGTACGAACCCTGGATCAATCTCAAATGACTCTCTCTCTCTCTCTCTATATATATATATATAAGGGAAATATTCATCTGCATCCATCCCTCACCATGTTATGGAGAGGGACAACATAGTAGGATTGAATTTATAACACATCCGAACCATCCACACACATGGAGCCCCGTTAAGTACACTAGAACCAAATGGATTGGACCGTTGGATTGAGGGTCAAGTTTTTTCTTTTAATATAAAGTCATTAAATTTGTGGGCCACGGATGAAGGGGTTAGAGGCATGGGATTGACCCCAAATTTGATATATGGTCCCATCCAAGATGTCTCTTCCCATCCCCCACAAGTCCCATGATCAGTGGGTCCCTAGGTGGGCCCCATTAAGTTTGTCCCTCACCATATGGTGAGGGAAGGATGCACAGGAATATCCCCCTATATATAATATCTTATATGTAGCATAACTTTGTTGATCAGTTAACAACTTTTGGGTCTACTGTCTCATTCTCCTCTACTGGTTATTCTATGCAGGACGCTCACACTAGAAAGCAGATTGGGGCAGGCCGTAGGTCTTACTTCATCAAAAACAATGACTACTTTAGTAGTCCCATTCGAACTCTCGATTCCTGCTTGGGGCATTTGTCCTTCAATAAAATAAGGCTTTACTTTCTAGTGATTCTCTAGAAAATAATTCAGTTACAGATCTTTCTGAATGTAATGGTTGTAGACTTGGCAAACAACAAGAATTCCCTTTTAACAAAAGTCAACTTTCACTCATACACCTTGTGATTTGATCCACTGATATTTGGGGGCCTGCTTCACAACCCACAAAAGGTGGCTCTTTATGTTATGTTCTCTTCGTTGATGACTTCACTCATTACACTGGCTTTATTTGTTTTTTTTTTTTTTTGGTAAAAACTTGGCTTTATTTGTTGAAACATAAATCTGATTTCTTTTATTTTATATGTTGCCTTTTCAAACATTATTGTCACCCAATTTAAAAAGAAAATTAAAATGTTCTGATTTGATTCCAGAGGAGAATAAGTCCAATTATCCTGTTAAGTGACACATCAACAAAATGATAGTACTGAAAAAAAGAATAGACATTATTGAAATAGCAAGATCTTTAACTTCCTCTTCTCATATACTCGTAAGTTTTTTGGGGAGAATCTTCTTTGACTGCCATTTATCTGATAAATAGAACTCCTACTGTGCTATCTGACATGTCCCCTTATGAGAAATTGTATCATGTTAAACCTGATCTCTCACATCTTAGTCTTTGGTTGCACCTGTTTTGTTCTCTTGCCTGATCATGAACCGTGAACGTACCAAGTTGTCTCCTCGCTCCTCTATTTGTTTATTTGGGATATGTATGGAACATAGAGGATATAGATGCTATGATCCTCAAACCAATAGATCGCAAATTTCAAGCAATGTCACCTATCTTGAACATATTCCATATTACACATACCTACTTCTTTTTCTCCGAACAAACCGACATTTTTCTATCTTAGTCCCTGCTCAGACTTTTTTCCATCTGAATCCCCTCCCACTAAATAAGTCTATCACCGTCGTCCCAAAGGACCATCCATTGACTCTGCAGTCTGCACCTGTCCCCATTGCTCCAAATGTAATTGATCCCTTTTCCTCTACAAAAGTATCCTTTGCATGACAGAATACCAGTTTCTCGTTATGGCTTTGTATGCACTGACCATCTTTCTCCATCTTATCAGTCTTGCCTTGCAGCTATTTCCTCATTGTCAGGACATCAATCTTACAAAAGAGGCAATCGCCTCTCCTCATTGGCAAACCACTATAGCAGATGAACTTGCAGCTCTTCAGAAAAATCAAACATAAGACCTAGTTCAGCAACCTTCAGGAAAACCATGGCATTGGATGCAAATGGATTTATTAAAAAAAAAAAAATCAAACAGTTCCTTTGATAGTTGCAAAGATAGGCTAGTATAAAGGGGTATAATCAAGAATATGAGATGGACTATAAAGAAACATTTTCCCCTGTTGCCAAAATGACAAAATGTGCATAGCTTTCTCTGTGACAACTATTCGCAAGAGGCATATTTACCAACTTGATGTGAAGAATGCCTTTAAATGGTTTCGCCACTTAAGGAATTTATATGCATCCGCCTACTGTACTTGCCCGGCCTCCACACTGTGTGTAAATTCAAACGTGCTCTATATGGCCTAAAACAAGCTCCACATGCGTAATTTGACTGTTTCAGCACTTGTTGTCTAAACATAGGATTTGATCAAAGTGCTCATGATTCGGCTTCCTTCAATATGCATTCAAATGCAGGTTGTATTTTCCTCTTACTGTATATTGATGATATGATCAATACTGGTAGTGATTCCACACACATCCACAATCTTAAGCATTTTTTTTTCATCAACATTTCCAAATGAAGGATCTTGGTCATCTCCAGTACTTTTTGGGAATTGAAGCGGCTTATTCTCCAGAAGAAGATCTTCTTTCTGAGACCAAGTGTTGTAATGATGTGATCCAGAGGACCAGCTTGATGATACAAAGATGGTTAGGACCCCAATCAAGACTAATCGGAAACTTCGGACCACTGATGGCATTCTTTTTTATCCCACTTGCTACCGTCAGGTTGTTAGCAGTTTGGTTTATCTTATCACTACCTAAACTGCCACTTCTTATGTTGTTCATGTGGCTAGTCAAATTGTTGCTTGCCCCACTTTTGTTCATTGGGCTACAGTGCTTCGAATCTTGCAATACTTAGAAGCCACTACCAATCATGCTTTACTTATGCCATCACAAACTCATTTGCTTTGCACATTTTTCTGACTTAGGTTGGCTAGAGATTTCAATGACAGTCAAACAACGACGGGATTTTCTTTCTGTCTTGGCTCTTCCCTTATATCATCAGCAGAAGAAAAATATCAAGCTGTGGCTAACACAACTGCAGAAATTATTCCACTCCGTTGGTTGCTTCATGATTTAGGGGTCAAGAATTCTACATCTACACCTCCACCCTAATAATGGTAGTGCCATTAGATTGCTTTCAATGATGTCTTTCACAAACTAACCAAGCATGTTGAGATTGACAATCATTTCGTTCGTCAAACATGGCACTATAAAACTTTTGTTTATCCCTTCCACTGACCAAGTAGGAGCCTTCTTCGCTAAGAATTATCCATCACCTCAGTTCCCGCAACTGGTCTCCAAGCTCTCAATGCACACCTTCTCCCATCAAGAGCTTGAGGGGGATGTCAAGACACAGGTCAACCCAATAGGCTAAGATAAACCAATGTATCCTAAAACCATGTGTCAAAAGAAGACTATTGTATTGTACTTGATTGTACATTCCATTTTAGTTCCTAGATTAGTCGCTGGATTAGATAACTTTGTTTATAACCAATTGTAAATATGGCAACGCCTATATTATATAAAGGAATGCAATACAATGGAAGATACAGTGCTCCTGTTCTGAAAACCATTTTCTCTTTCTTGTTTTATCTAATTGTCAATCTCATTAATAACATAAGATAATAATTAACCATATCAATGGCCTAAATTTAACTCTGCAAGGTCATATTCAGCTTATATTTTCAATGAAGCTGCTTTATTTACCCATTATGTTTCTGGTGGTTCTGGTGTCCTCATTATCATTGGTCCTTTTTATAATGACTGGTCATTTGTCATCTCTTTGTTCATAGCATCTAGATTTAAGAATTTCAATTGCATCAACATTGATTCAAGAAGATATGCAAATGGAGGCACATGAACAGAACCTGCTTACTTGTTCATGGATACGGTCTAAACAGATTTGGAGGTTCAAGAAATTGTTTGTGTTTCCTCTATTGCTTAGTAACACCCTCCTGTTTTCTATGAGGGTTCTTGATATACAGATCAATACGAAACCAATTTTTTGATTAATAGAAATAACAAAATCATAAAATCTTTACAATTTCCAAGAACAAAATCAACAAGCATGGGTTGGAAGTTATGTTTCCCATACACTTGAAAATAGGTGCCACCGTGCCCTACCCCATGTACAACACTTCAATTAGGTGTAAATGTTGTATTAGACACATACATCATCGCATACTCAAATAACATACATTGCTTCATATACTGAATTCTGTATAAAAGTCAAATGGAGTCAATTATAAAAGCAACAAAAGCAGATGAGCAATCAGTACTGACCATAGAACGGACAAGCCTCAAGGCACTGCGATAAACCTGCATGTCAGGCAAGTTAAAATATTACTTTATTCCAGCAGAAAAACTCAAATTGATTTAGTGGGATGTCCACCCAGAAATTTCTGAACAGAAAAAAAAATATTTTACTTATTTATTATCTTTGAAATTTGGTGCTGGTTAAACTCCTATGGTTGTAACCCCGAGAGGTAGCTCAGTTGGCCTAGGACCACAGCTTGCTCCCAGAGGTTGAGGGTTTGAAACTGTGCTACCACACTGGGGCTACAGGGGATTTACCCGGCTCTGACTGGGCCTGTAGGGATTAATCTGGCCCAAAGGGCTGGGACACCCTTTGTAAAAAAGGGGCTCACCCGGTGCACAAAGTGCTCCCCGGCTAAGCGGGGGTAGGGGGAGGGTGCGCGCATGTGTACGCAGCCTTACCCTTGCATTTTTGCAAAGAGGCTGTTTCCACGCCTCGAACCCGTGACCTCGAGGTCACCAAAGGAGCAACTCTACCGTTGCGCCAAGGCTCGCCCTCTGGGACACCCTCTGTAATAAATTAAAAAAAAAAAACTCCTATGGTTGTAAAATACAAGCCTAAAGCCATTTATTTTGCCAGTCAATAACCATATAGTGTTCATAAAAAAAAAGAATATATTTATACTTTGTACAATATACCAGATTTGAATGCCTGTAGCATGCATTCATCTTCGGCGTAAGTTAATATTGTGCACCAAACTAATATTGTGCACCAAACTGCAGAGAAAGATTTAATGATACAGCACTGACAAGAACTTGAGGAAGAATGACTGATGAATCAAGGACATTTTCAATAATCCAACATAATCTACCTGTTGGGGAGATATGGAAATCTCCCTTCTATGTAAATCTTTCAAGGAAATTCAACAAAAATTAGGGATACACAATCCCAAATATACGACGACAACTAGAACTATGGAACAAAATAAAGAGACCAAAGAGTAAAGAATCAACACACCAATTTATGTGGAAACTGGAAAACCCTCTTAAGATAAGAGGGAAACCACAGAACCCCGTCCAAACCCACTCTGCAAGAAAAGGTTTTACAAGCTTTTTCTTCCTAAGCCAAGCCAAGCATGAAGATAAATGAGAGCTCTTATTTGTAACCTCTTGATGAAAGAGAGACGAAAATGAAATCTCTCACTTTCTCGGGCACAAACAAGAACTCACCTTCAGTCTTCTAGGGCTTCTCTCCAATTCTCTTTATAACTCTCTTGTGGTTTGTGTTTTGCTTGTTATGAGGAGAGCAGAGAATAAGGCTTTATACGACTCGGAATCTCTACATTCACATGTGCACTAATTCCATATGGGCCCAATACTCCATACTTGAACCAAAACCTAATTAGGCCACCATATGGGGATGGCCTAAGAAACCATTCAGTACTCAGTCTTGTATTGTTTGCAACTAATTGTTATTAACATGTCCTCAGGTTCCTTTCTTCACCACTCACATCACAGACCCAATTGTGAGACTGCAATAAAAGAGTAAGCAATACAGCTGCCATGGGCTGTGGGATTATCTAATCACAACAATGAGTTATCTGCGCCCTTTGCTGCTAGGGATGCAAACGTGTATCCAATTCTCCGATTATCAAAAGGTTCCGACCTGTAAAAGATCGGGTTTCGAACTTGTTTGACTTGATATTTGGAGAAATCAGCCAAGCAACTGAACTGAACTCAAATTAGGATAACTCACGATGGAATTCTAGTTTTTACATGCAAAAATATGATAACTTCCCTAGTTACCATGCACTGCAAGTGCCAAAGACTACATTAGCAATGTGCATCATGGACGACCCCAATAATAGATATTGACGGACGACCCCAATAATAGATATTGCTGCTCGCAGCCTATCACTCATGAATTTTCTTTGGTCTCCAAAATAGTCAGAATAAATCCAAAAACCCAAAATATTGAAAAATGTTAGAATCCATTGGGTTTTCTTTATTAATCAGGGCACATTATAAAGAAATTTATTAGCCCTCCAAAATCATATACAGCAGGTATTGTTGTTTGATAATAAATTCCTAGATCATATTTTGGCATGGACCATCAAGGTGGAGAGCATCATTTCAACAATCAAAATCATTAGAGTATTAGAGAATAGGCCCCGCTTCTACAAACTGATAACCAACTATAAGATCAATAGAGTTGGGAATACAGGATGGCCTGGTGGTAACAGCTCCCGCTCCCATCCCTCCCACCAGGGATCGATCCCTAGTGGGAGGCTTTAATCCTCTCCAACTTGGCCACTAAGCCAAGCAGCAAAAAAAAAAAAAAAAAGAAGAAAGAAAAAAGATTAATGGAGTTGAAACAAGTCTTTGGCTTCCTCATTGTATAGTCTATGTTAGCAATGAGGGGAAGGGGGGGGGGGGGGGGGGGGGGGGGGGGGGGGGGGGATTGGACTTAGGATTGGGGAAAAAATTAGTCCCATCAGATATTTCTAACCAATGATTTAAGGGCCTTAAAGCTTAAAAGTCTCCTAAGTCTTAACTATTTATTAGAACCCACCTTTGATTGATCCAAACCCTCACTACCAACTGGGGATGTCAAAATGGATGGGTATGGGCCCGGCCCGACCCGTAATGGTAAAAAAAGGGCTATATTGGGTAGTTTTACCCCTTCCAATGGTAAAAAAGCTATATTTTGGGTATTTTAGGTCATGTTAACATTTGGAAGGCTATAAATGCCCCCTCCCCCCTCATTTCTCAACACACTTCTCCACTCTCTCTATCTAAGCTCTTTAAGCTCTCTCTCTAGTTGTAAATTTTATTTCAAGTTGGAAATTATCAAAATTGTAAATTTTATCTTAAGGAAAATATCATAGTTGTAAATTTTATTTCAAGTTTTTAAAAATTATATTATAACCTTTTAATTTTAAAAAAAATGAAAATATTTTTTGGCCCGCGGGATAGCACAGCCTGGCCCGTCCCATAGCCATGCCTAGAGGCTGTGACTTGACACCCCTACTACCAATAAAGAATGAGACATCCCCACTAGCTTATCAAACAAGTTTTAGATAGGACAGTCGACAGCATATGATGGACCTGATATTTTGTATATGGCTAAGTCTTAAAGCCCTTTTTTGTATACGGTGGGTCAGTGGACCCGGCAATATTTTCATGGAGTTGCTTTCACAAGGAAATTACTGTAATGTCCTGAGTATTATCGTTTTCAATGCCCTAATATGAAAGGAAAGAAATCCGCACTCCCATGAAAAGGTTCTCACATTGACACAACTACTAGAGAAACATAATAGTCCTAAAGGAAGTTTCAAGACAACTGGTTTTATTCACCAAAGGACAAACCACACCACGAGAGAGAGAGAGAGAGAGAGAGAGAGAGAGAGAGAGAGAGAGAGAGAGAGAGAGAGAGAGAGAGAGAGAGAGCTCATACATCCATTTATCGCCTAGATGACTTCCTTTTTTTTTATGACGCCAAGATGACTAATTTCGGGGTACAATATATAGAATTCTTTGCGTGCACAACAAGCTTACATTATTTATAGGTGCCTACTGACTAATACTCTTTCTAGTTATAAGACATCGATCTCTAAGATTTCTCCTTCCAAAATACAAATACTTTTCAATCATGTTAACTATATAGAGAAGGGTATCTAGAGAAAATATATAGATTGATATAGATATAGGACTCTTAAAGAAACAAATAAAATAAGATAGAGAGGACCTGGAAGGGCCCACTGGGAATGGATGCTTGGCCAGATGGAAGTCCAGGTCAACTGTGGCCCAGTGGGGGCCTGGACTTGGGCTCAATGGCCGTGAGTCTGGGAGGTCTAGCCCTGCTGTGGTACACGGCTAATGGGCCAAAGTCTAGGAGGTCTAGGCCTACTGTGGTACGCGGCTAAGCCTGTTGGGCCAATCTTGGGGCCTGAAATTGGGCCAGTGGGCCTGAGTCCTCTTCCTTTTTCAATAAGAAAACCATGGATTAAAAAATAGGCCAAGTTTGAGTCTAAATGAGTTGGGTCCTATGGAACTTGGACTCGAATTATGGGACTCGGTCAAATCCCTTGTGACCCGGCCACACGACATAGACTCGGCCCTGACTGAGCCAGGTCCCAAGTCCAAGCTTTTCTTCCTCGAAGAAAACTAAGACAAACAAACCCTCTTTCTTTAATAAAAGCATGAAACAATAGTATCCCGTACAGGACATATTAGCCGTACCAGTTGTATTGGGAATTATGCACAATACAAACCAATACCAAGGCATACTTATTATTGTATCAGTGACCCAGTTTGTGTTAACCAATATAGAGTGTATTGTATTGGCTGATATTCCACACCTAGGGATGGCAACAGGACAAGACGTGTTCGGGTTTAGGCCAACCCAAACCAGACGCAACTGACATGTTGTGCACCGAACCCAACCAGATCCATGACAGGTTTATTTTTCCTATACCAAACCAGACCCATGACTGGTACAAGATGGGTCGGGTTTGAATACTTATTTTAAAAAATAAAACCTTTTCTATCGTGTGGGTGTGTGAAACCTTGACCTATCTGCTAATGATTGCGGCGATAATGTTGTGTAAAAAATTTATAAAATAACATACAAAGTATACAGCTGGGCAGGGCGGGGGTCAAGTGCACCAAAAAACTGACCTGCCCCGGCACCCGGCTCAGGTCAAAGTTGAAAACCCATATCTGCCCGAACCGACAAACCCACTACTGAACCCACCCCTATTAGGCACGGATCGGGGCAGGGCACATGTTTTAACCCAACCCATTGCCATCACATGAATATAAAATGAAATGTGGGTTCTCAGTGATTTACCGAGTAATTTGGTTTCAAAGCATGAGCAGCTGCAATATAGATAGCTGACTGACTGTAAAGCTCATTAGGGGAGACTTCTTTAGTGTTGATTGATCTCCCAGTTCTTAAGGTGTCCTCTGCTAATCCATACTGCAAAAAGTTTTGAGCATTACAAAGTTAGATGAATTTTATAATCAAACTTGAAAGGAACAGGATCAGAGAAGCACAGGTTAGATTTTACATATGTTTTTATGAGTGATGTAACTTAAAAGGGTTGAGGTTGTGAATCAGAGTAAACCAACCAGAACTGTGCCGAGGTTGTAAATTGCCCGATGAAAATCAAACTGCAATTGTATTGCTGCACGAAACTGCCAAAAAGATGCTAATTGATGGCATCATACATAGATAACACCTCAAGGAAGCATTTACATCCTAAGTCCTAACACAGTGAATGACACATTATTTTGGCCACTTGTATCTACACCTGAATCTCAAAAATATTGCGGTTGCTTCCATTTGTATATTACCTTACTTATTGCAGTTCTTACAATAGTCTGCTTTTCCCGGACAGGAACAATAGCACTGAGTTCCTAAGTAGCACACCCAATAAAAGAAGTTAAATCAGCAGAACACCCCAGAAACATCATCAAAAAGATTCTTCGAAATTCTACATAAAAACCATTTGCATATGTAAATTACATTTTCCTATTACATGTGTAAAAGACAAGTGACCCCTAAAAAACATGATTTTGTATTTTCACAAGTCATGACCATTGACCAATAAAAACTAAATCAGTTTCTTGATTGTATTATGAAAAAACATACCTGCAAAGCAAGACCCCAATTGTTCAGTGCCTACAATCAGGAATAACAGAAGCTGTGAGGAAAGATGTTTAGAAACTGCATGTCAGTAACTTCTTAGTAAACATGTGCAAATGGCATGCACAAAATAATCACTTAAAAAAACAGAGATTTTTCTTAATACATGCCTGAGGACTGTTCCAGTTGAGTTGAACGGCTTTTTCATAGTTTTTTGTTGCCTGAAACACAAAAGAGAAATAATCACACATTCACACTCTTGTATTTTCTTTTTATTAAATATGACAAAAGGGAAATCCCTAGCACATAGTTATGCTTGTATAAACCATCACACTGAAGGCCTACAATGTAAACTCACCAAGTATCAATGACTTGAAATTAGAGGTCGCATAGCTATGTCAAGTTTTTATTTCCTGGCCAGGTCAGTTTTGGAAGTTTTGACTCGTGAGTTCAATGCCAATGTGCTTTGGTGTTCCTCTAGGCAAGTGGTCTAGTGAGAGACAAACGACCTAGAGCTTCTAGCAATGCTTTTTGGTACAAGGGCAGTTGTTCACCTACATTTTTTTCCTTACAATTGAAGGAGACTAACATGTGTAATCAGGTCCACTGGTGGTTGTTGTAAGGCTTCCTGGTAATTAGCCAATTGGTTGGATGAGCACTTCAATCTCTTGCATGGCCCCCATGTTTCTTTTGTCCAAATCCCTGGAGGGGTGAATGGGTATACAGACGGACTAACGAAACAAGGTGTATTATGTCAATCTTTAATGTTTGGGCATGTAATTCATTTGGATTGACATGGCCAGCCTTGGATATAGGACTTGGGTGGTGCCATCTTTCAATGAGTTTCTGTTCTTTTTGTATCATGGTTTTCTTTTTGAATAAAACTCTGTACCCTTTCATAAAGGATTTTCCGTTGTCGTTTGAATGAGTCATGTAAAATGGCTCAGTAGCCCATCTACATTAATAGATAGAAAAGTAGAAAGAAGAGATAGAAAAGCCATCTGCTTCTGTTTTTTTTACCTTTTTTTCTGAACCCTGATAAGTGATAGCCTTATCCTCACCTCCTCAGTGATCATACACCAGGAAGAAAGTGAGCTAATATTAACGGTGGATGGCTGACAAGGTCACACCACGCTCTCATATCCCAATATCAAGCATGTATTTAATTTGGACTGACTGGTGCTTTAAGGAGACTGATTAGACAATCAGTGGCCAAACATGCCAAAAAACAGTTTGAAACAATCTATCCTAGAAACTTCCATGTTCCTGCTTGTCGATGACTGATGAATGAGCTGAACAAGGAAACCTCACCAAACTGAGCAAATTTGATACTATGCCTAGTAATGCAACTGGAAAAAACCAGCCTTATTGCATGACAATAGGCCAGCTGTCTGACTCTCAACATATTCCATATCCCAGGGACCCTGAGAGAGGACCACAATGTGCTTTTGACCAATCATTGTATGATTAGATCAGGTTCTCTGAGTTCTAAAACGAGGCATAGCATTTCTCTCTGCCGGGAATAAGTGGTTTTATGTCAGTCTGCCAAGATAGGCTCAACGTCAATAAAAAACTGACTAGGCTTAAGAATAGATTATCAGAATTTATTTTTTGAAGTGAGAATAACAGATAGTGCTTCGAATGATTGAAAAGATCTCCGACTATGTTCTACATTAACTTTATCTAGAATTCTTCAAGATATAGAAATAAATTTGAAAGTGTCACTATTTTAAGAACAGATAATTTAAGTCAATTCCAGAGGTGATCAATACAGACCACCAGAACTCTGCAGATCATGAAAGACATCATAAAATCTCAAATAGATAAAGATGCTGAATGTTCATGACAATTTGGACTTGCTCTAATGCCTAGTAAAGAAGCTATGTCGGACAGATATATCTCTCAAATAATGAGAATTACGAAGCCCTCAAATGCACAGAATTATGGGAAAAAGGCATGACTATACCGATAAAAAAAAAAAAAAGAGGCATAACTGTACTTACCCTAAAGAGCAAAGGGCAACAACAAACTGCGATAAAAAATGTTAGATACCACAATAGGATGCCACATCACCTCTCAAAGAAAGTGAATAAATAAATAAAATACATGCCAATATCAACACTGTGATTTACAAACTACATGTCTAAAAGCTAATTTTGGGCTTGGGGTATTTTCATGCTGTCTGCATTTTCCAAAATTATCTGATATTCCATGTTAAAAATAATTTGGCAGTATTCTTCGAAACATCTCAAGCCAGATTATCAAATTGATTCAGTATTTAGTATACCCACTGTTTATGAACCAAAAAAATAATAATAATAACTACGTTTTTTTTTTTTTTTTCTGAAGAGGTAATGAAATATTTTATTAAAGGCTTGATTGTACATTATAAGAAAAAATATCAGGAAAAAAGTGAAGAAAGCAAAAAATGAAAAAAGAAAAAAAAAATGATGCATATTGATGTATGAACATTCTGTGGCAAGAGTTACACAAACACAAAGTAGTAGAAAACAACAGCAACATCTAGCATCATGATCAAAGCCTTGTTCGAACTATGTTGGGGTAAGTAACATGAATTCTATTTCTCCATTCCAATCTATCTATCCTAAGCCAAATCCTCGGATAGAAACTTCCAACGTGTGAATTGAAAAATATTTTGCATGATGACATAATGATATTGCAGAAATAAGGCTCCAACCGGGAAGGAAAATGAAGGTAAAAAAATACAGCATATGCATGGCCAAACCTGTTTCCATAGTTCTTCAGCCTCCTTAGTACGACCACGCATTTTTGCCCGATCAGAAATAGCAATGGCCCAGTTGTAATATGCCTATCACATAATCATAGTTACCTGTAAGGTATACTGTAAGGCGTGCTACATTGCTACTATTATCAAATGGAGAGGTTAATAAGTAATCTTAAAACTTGTCTATATCCTATCATATGGAATACCCCTGCAAAAATAAATTCAGTGATCTAATTCCAAATCACATGTAATAAACATTTTTATCAACTGCTAATAACTTTACAATCCAATGAATTAGAAAGATTATCGTTCTGAAACTTTTTTTAGTGATTACATCAACAAAGTATACAAGGGACAAGAAACCCACTATCTAGAGCATCACAAATCAAAATACAAGGAAAATCTTTCCAAAACTCTGAAACTGCTCACATGAAGCAATAGACAGAGAACCACAAGGACAGGAGTCTCCTCACAGGAGATGTCAATAAGACAAAGATATGAAGACAGCATGCTGATGTATATGTTGTATAAATATGGAATCATACATCATGAAGAGTAGGGAAAAGCTGTGTAGCCTCGTCATATTTTTTACAAGCCTCCTCTAGCAAAGCATCTTTTGATGGTGAACTAGAGTCTGGACCAACATTATCTGCACTTTCCTGCATAGAGAATAAATATCAGATAGGAAAAGTGCCTGCAGCTAAAAACAGCATAGAGTTTATCTGATGTCCTAAGAACCACATATTGCTATATACTCAGGGGCCTTTTTTTTTAATGATAACGACCTAATGATGTTGTTGAGAGAGAGAGAGAGAGAGAGAGAGAGAGAGAGCTGCTAATACATCATAACAAAAACAGAGAGGAACAAAACAACCCAAGGACATCGGTCATTGATGCCACAGAAAACAAGATAGCAACATCACAACTTTGAGGAAGATATTTTCACAAACTCCTTCAAAATAAGGTTCCAATAAATAATGCGCCTTTGAGCCTTTCCCATAACTGCCACCAGAGACTTTGATTTGTTTTGGAACACTTATCCATTCCACTCAAGCCAAAATGACCAAAGAATGGCCACCAGAGTGAAAATCCAAAGAATATAGCCCCTTATTAAAAAAAAAAAAAAAAAAACCTGCCATTGTTCCAACTGGGTTGTGAAAGAGTTTGATGGATTATTCAATAACCTTTCTCATAAGCCAGAGATTGTGAAATTATGACAAGTATTAAGGAACTTATGCCTTGTGGTGCATTTTTCCAACCAACAAGTTTTGTGTTTTAGGCTATCTTAAGTATTTTAATAAAAAAATATATTTATTTGAAGGTTGTATACTTGTATTTCTATTGTATAGTTCTCTCTAATATATTGAATCCTTCACCACTTCAAAATATATATTATAGTAGAAGTTCGCATTAAAGTGGAAAAATAAAAACTATGAATTAAAATTACGCAAAATTCATCACAATGCATAGCATGAAAATTTTAAAATAAACAAAAGTAATTGTTTTTCCTTGTTTCGGGAATTTTGTCTCATCAATTCCTCGCAACCCAAGCCTCATTTTCTCCACTTGTACAAACCATAAAAACTATCCTTTTTTGCTTGTTAAATAACAAGATAATGTAACTAATTCCTTGCCCTACCCTTGCTTGACAAGTTTTCAAAAATGTGGCACACAAATTATAGGGGATAAGTTGAAATAGCACCCAAACATATGCATAAGTTAAGGCAATAAGCTACATGGAGAAATAATTGAAGGGTTTAGTAATCTGAAAACACACCTGAAGAACCAATGCCCAATTGTAAAGTGCATCATGGTCGTCAGGGTTTCTTTCTATTGCACTAGCATACCTATAACGAAACAAGAAAAGGGATTATGAGTGGATACATAATATTACAGCTTGAAATATAAACAATGATTTCATTCATTATAACAGAACCTGATTCAGTGATAAAAATATGGCAAAACAAACCAAAATAGTCATCAAGGAAGTAATAAACTCAACAGAGGACAGCTAAAACCTTCTTCGGCAAGTGTATGCAAACATGGATATAACAACAATAGCTCAGCAGTGTAGTTCATGCAACTTTCATCTAGATCCCGATGCAAAAGCAACTAAGCACATGCAATTTGTGATGCAAAGCAAAAGCAATAATTAATAGGTGTAGGCTTAAGTGTGAAAAGTCTCTTTAAGAGCTCTTACAAAGATGCACTGAACATTCTGTCTTCCAGACTCGTGAGTTTGGGATGTTCATGTATTTTAAAATTTATAGGAAAAGTCAAATGGGTCTTTCAGCCATTCTAGGTCCATATTGAATTTTATACTTCTGCTTTAATAAAGAGTAAAGAGTAAACAAAATTAGGTAGTTACTCATTTAAATTATACTTGATATATGGCTACAAATTCATTTATCAAAATCTCATTCGGACATTTGGATTGACGCATAGTTGTCCCAAGTGATAAATATATGGCTCTTTTTCTCTTGACAAGGCTATTTTTCGTCAAAGAAGCTTTGTATAAGCTATTAAAATCAGGAAACAATCTTCTGTAAATGAGGCTTTGGATAATCTTATAAAATGGGGTGAAGAGTAAAGATGTTGACGGAACGCCTCAACAAAAAGATGAATACCTAGCGAACATTCAAGTCCGTATTCTCAGTAACCTAGATTGTTTGCCTATTTTAGGCCTGCATGGCCTTCAGTGCCTGCCCAACCTTCGCACCATTGAACATTAGACTGAGTCTTTGCTACCCTAAAGCTCAAGGTCTGCTGGAGCTTGATCCTATCCAACACCATCAGCACTTCAGCAATTCTGCACTAACTATCCAGTGGGTAGAAATCATAAAGTGGTCAGCATAAACTGAGATACGAGGCATGGGATCCTAAGGAGGGCTAGCTCAAGCATGCATTAACACTTCTGATGTAGAATGAGGGGATGAGTGGACAGTAAAAAATGTTAATGGTGTTAAGAGTTGTCACAAGCTTATGGGTGATACCTAACAACAGGTGGGTGACATGATGTGGTGATTTACAAAACCGACGCAGCAATCATCCTCATGGACAATGGTGAACCATGATTGGATGAGCAAGGAAGACCACTTGTGCGAGAGGGTCCAGAGGGATATTGTAAGACCCCGTCCCGAGTTAATCAAGATTAACTCTAGTTAATCTGAATCGAGACTAATTAACCATGTTTAATTAGACTAATAATGGAAATGGATCAAATGGAATTGATTTAGCCTTATATGAATGAATTAGGCTTAATGAAATGGAATTAAAGGAGGTTGAATGGATTGAATGAGTTTTTGAACTCAAACTAGAAAATGAGGGACTTTTGTGTAAATACGAATTTCCACGTATTTCGTCGAATACGGAAACTCTTGATACCAACGCGCGTATCTTGACGAGTACGTCAACTTTCATAATAGACTCAGACCCGTCCGACGAGAAATGAGTCAAATGACTCCTCATTTGACTTGAAATGAAATTTGTATAGAGGTGGAGGGCTTGGATGCAATTCCGAAGCTCATATAAGCTAAGAGAGTTCATTTAGCACTCTTTTCACTCAAACCAAACCCTAGGCTCTCATTTCTCTCCTTTTTTTCTCTTCTTTCCTTCCAATTTCTCTCTATCAAACATCAAGCAAGGACTTGAGAAGTTGTTTTGAAGAGATTTCACTCCCTTCATCACCTTCTTCATCTTCCTCAACTCATTTTCCACTTGTGAAGTTCTCTTAGCTTGGTTTGGAAGAGTTTTTATCTCAAAACTCAAGCTTTCAAAGAGGTTTTCTACATTTAATCTTCATAAAGGCAAGTACATATGTTTTTCTATGAGTTATGATGTATTTAGGACTGGTTAGGACCTTAGGAAAGAAAACCCAAATTTTTGGTTCAGAAAATCTGAACTCAAAAATGAGTTCTGGGTGCAATGCAGCTAGCCGCATTACTGACCGCCAAGTGACCGAACTCACCTGGGTTCATTTCACGGAAAAATGTCAGTTTCTGGAAAGCTGACCGCTAGGTAACCCTAATATCACAGTTAGCCGCATTTTCCGTGAGGTGGCCGAAATTGGGAAAAATGTATCAGAAAATGTAAGGTTCTGGAAAACTGACCGAAATGAATTCGGTTAGCCGCTTTCTGGAATGCGGTTAACCGCCAGGTAACCGCTAAGGTGACCGAATTTGACGAAAAGTGCAAATTAAGGTCTGATTTTCTGGAGTAAAAGCCTAATTTGTATAGGCTAGTCCTTGTTAATGTCTAAGCCTTCATAAGTGTAAATTGAGTTCCTCGAATGCACAACATAATATATATAAGTGATATTCCTCATAGTACGTGCATTGGGTAACGAAGACTTCACTCATTTGATTGGTTTAGGAATTGAGTCGGTTAAATTTGATTTCCTCATTTGATACAAAGATGTTTGTTCCCAAGCTAAATGTTGAGCCAATAGGCATAATGTATACAGAATTAATGAAATGAATGAATGGTTAATAACTGTACCATTATTGAATAATTCCTGCTGCAGTAGATGAATGAGGTGTTCTGGAGCCTCGTGGAGGTTAGTGATCTCTAATCAAGATACTGACTCATTCCACCCATTTGATAAGTCACCAAAGCCATGTAATAGAAAGTGAAATAGTGAAATGAAATGAGTGTCTCGTAGATATCAATTCAATGATATTACTTGACCATATTGCTTCCGTTGGAAGAACTCAAATGAATTGAAATGGATGTCATAGTAGATATCAACTCAATGATATTGCTTGACTCATTATTAATTGCAATGAATGTTGATATATTGAATGTGTAGAACTGTTAGATTGATAAATCGACAGATTCTTTTAATTGATAACATTTGTTGTCATAGATATGTTTGTACTTGTTGAACCGTCGTGTTCATGGTACTATTGTTGAATGTCACAGGCCCAGATGCCCGTGCCGGTCCTGCAGAGGCCGCGCCGCCAGCGGAGAATACCCACCCGATACCTCCAGGAGGTTTAATCGAGAGGATTTGATTCCGGAGTGCGAATACGAGATAGTGATTTTGGAAAGTTGATAACTTTATCTTAAAATGTAAATAGAAGTCCCCTGTATTGTATTAAGTATACAGTGGTTGACTTTGTTAGTGAACGTTTAGTAAAGAAATACTTTTCCGCAATTGTTTGTCAATGTATATCTTCCGCAATTGTATACAGTTGACAGGATAAATGTTTGTGATCCCTTGTGAGTTTCGTCTTAGCTTTTGTTAATTCGGAATTTACGGGAATAAGTATATAGTCGCGACTCGGGGTTTGTCCGAGCTAATCAGATCTCGGGACCGGGTCGTGACAGATATTGGCCTTTTTCTTCACTATAAATCGATCTCATCCTGACTATATCACCAGTCATCCTGTTAGCCTCAACACCAAAGTCTAGAAGGTGATAGGAGAGGATTCTATGCCCAATTGCCCTGCCTTCTTCCTCCTTTTTTTTTTTTTTTGGAGAGAGAGAGAGAGAGAGAGAGAGAGAGAGAGAGAGAGAGAGAGAGAGAGAGAGAGAGAGAACAGTTATTACATAATACAAATCTGGTGAAACTGAGAGGCTGGGATGATAAAGAAGATAACCCAAGTCCTAATGAGAACACCTAGCAGGGAAAAAAATTTCCCAATGAGAGCAATGATAATATCTGAAGTACATTATCCAACAATATATGTTATGCAAAGATGTCTAACAATGAAACTCCCCTTTGTACTAATGGAATGATACCTATTGAATATCTCACAGAGAGTGAGCAAAAGATGCATCTATGTCATCAGTCAATGCATTAATCTCATCTCCAGTGCAGAATTATCTCCAAGGCCTCTGTACTTTACTAATCATACAGCCAGGCTAGTGTAGCTCAACTCGAGGTCTTTTTGTTTTTATTACATATACTGGAGGATAACCACAACATGCAGGTTAGTCGACAACTTGTGCTGATGTGCTTCTTTATGAAAACGAAGATGTTTTGTCTCTGAGCCGTGTCTAGGTTGTATCCATATTTTGCCATGATTCTTCTCACCGGTGTTAAGGGTTTCAGAGAAATTCCACTCCATTTATATCTTCATTGTTGGTTTCATCCGTCTCTCCTTCTTTGTTAATTTAGTTCTTACACAGTTGTCTCAATTTGTAATAATAAAAAACTTGTGTATGATGAAATTCAAACAGAAATTTGTGAGTTGGCTTCATGAGAGGAATTTCAAGTGCATAACATGGAGGGAGCTACTACATTGCAGCTCGCATGCAAAAATTAGTGAAAGATGAAATTCTTCAAACAGACATTTTCGAGTTGGCTTCATAAGAAGAATTTCAAGTGCATAACAAGCAGGGAGCTAGTACATTACAGCTCACATGCAAATTGGTATTTGTATTATTTGTACAGACAACACAAGCTCTGATAATTAAATAGTAGCACTTTCTTTTGGTATGCAGTTCTCATACTACCAACATTTAGGTTATAACATTATGCTAACAAATAAAGTCACGTAACAAAGAAAACCACGACATCAAAGTAATAGATGTCCAAAAACCATAAACAAATACCTTTTAGCAGCAAAAGCAAGAATGCGTTGGCGAGAACGACCCTCCTCATCACACCACTTACACTATTGATCAAGTCCATGGCCGCATCCTTTTGTTCCATGTTTTGTTGTTGTATACTCTCTTGGCTGAAAATTAAAAGAAAAAAAGAAAAAAAAAAATTGAAAACAAAACGTATAGCACTAAAAATGGAAGCATTTTTGTAAGTAGAAATGGTGAGAACATTTAGACAGTGAACATTTCCTTTATAAGAAAATATGCAAGCAATATTTTTCAACATTGAAAGGAAAAAAAGAAAAAGAAAAAGAAAAAATAAATAAAAACTTACTAAGACAAAGCACAAGCATGGTTATCCCCTGTGAAATTTAAACTCAATTGATTCACAATTTACAGTGAATTAATTTATCAATTGGTATCACCCCTGCAAATAGATCTTGCAAATCAATGACCCCATCAGCTCTCTTTTATTTTTGTCAGCACCCATAGGCTTTGTTCCATTATCATCATCATCATAGCCTTATGCTATCTATCTGGGGTCAGCTAAGGTTTTCTTTTCTTTTTTTAAAAAAGGAACTTTTGGTTATTGGGATTCCTGGTTTAGTGAAGATGCCATTATGGAGTTAAGAATTATCATGTTTTGCAGGATTTCTTCTGCAAAATTAGAATTTTCAACATAAAAATTTGAGCTTCTTTCCAAAAGTTCCATTTTTTGCAGCAAAAGCCTATAACATAAGAACCTTTCACCTCTACCATAGTTCTTCTCATTAAAAAAAAAAAGTCAATGTCAATAAACAAATAGCTCTGCTTCCATTTCACCAACAGAAGCTAAAGTTGAGCAAATAAGCTTTTATAATTTGCACAAATCTTCTATGTCTGTTCTATAAACCATCAAAGTTAAAAGAATCATTGCCCACTAAAACTGCCCAAACCTCATAGTTACGAGATGAAATGCACGCCTGACATGAAAGAATAGAGACAGAGTAATGTTCCTAGTTAGTAAGTAGTAACTACGCCAATAAGCAAATCAGATGCAATAAATTCAAAAAATGTATATTTATGACTAGGCCATTAATTGAAACTAAGGGCATGTTTGCCTATTTGGCTATTTCGCTATGAATTTCTACGAATTCATAGTAAAAGAGGTAACATCAAATGAGTATTAAGCAGGTGCGGAATGAAGGTCAAAGAAGGAGATTCAGATTGCACCATCACTTACTAGGATGTAGTTTACTAGGGTGATAGGTGGGTAATCTCTATGCAGGTTAATGGTACCTCGAGGAAAAAAGGTTGGCCGAAGAGGATATTGATGTAAGTAGC
Organism: Litsea cubeba; assembly: GCA_012931725.1. Lineage (NCBI taxonomy): Eukaryota > Viridiplantae > Streptophyta > Magnoliopsida > Laurales > Lauraceae > Litsea > Litsea cubeba. The sequence goes on from CM022946.1 coordinate 115,362,568, forward strand.
AAGGATAGATCTAAAGAAGTGCAACTTGATGAGTCAGGCCCAAGTGGCCTAGAATATGATGAGCCAGATCCAAATCCACCAGGGAAGCCCAGGTCCAGATCCACGGAGTGACCAAGTCAAGGCAGGCATCTACGTCGCTTTGGAAGCAGTCCCGCTTCTACCAATTCCTACGGAGAACTCACCTGCCTCCACCTGGCCCGTCCCTCGATGACAGCTCTGAGGCTCCAAAGAGAAGTTGTCCCCATCTGTTAGGGGATGACTATAAATAGAGGAGCCCTCTTATCACTGAAAAGGGGATGAACATCTTACTCTCTCTCTCTCGCTTGTAATCCACCTTATCAATCAAAGATCACCATATTCAAAGTGGACGTAGGTCATACAGACCGAACCACTATAAATTCCCTCTCTCTCTCATTTATTTACTACATTTTCACCTAACATTTATTACTTGACCGGTGGTGTCCGAAACCTATTTTTGGCATCATCACAACTTATCCAAGAATTTGGCTTAGGATAGATCGGAATGAAGGGATAGAAATTGAATTCATGTAGCCAACCCCAACATAGTTGGGACAAAGCTTTGATGGTGATGGTGATGGTGATGGGTGGATAATCATTCCCTACTAAAGAGGAGATTATGCTTTGTTCCCTTTGGATCTTCATCTTTAGCCCATTCAAAAGAAAGGCATTCCTTGAAAATCCTCATAATCCATTTTCAGATAAACAAACGGGCCCCGAACAACAAATGACAAATAGAAGCTAGAGAACCAGATTCATTAAGAATCCACGAATTATAGATCGAAATCTGGACTCAAACCAAATCAAGCTACAAAACTGGTAACTATAGATAGTGGCGGAGCCAAGATTATCTTCTAGTGGGGGCAAGCAATAGTTGACTAACAGCTGCAGTCTACAGAGCCAAATTCTTCTTAGAGGGAATCGATAATATTTTTATATTTATAAAACTTTTGCTTATCATTTTAATTTTTTTTCATAATATCCAAAGAAATAAGATCCTATTTGAAAGTACCTAAATGCTTTTAAAGACATAATTTCTCAAAAAATTTAAGGATAATTAAAATACAAAAGTAATATGGCCCACCATAATGAATCCAAACTGCTCCAAATAATCATTTACTCACTTAGGACTAAGAATTGCATCTCACTCGAATTAAAATAGGGCACATGCCAGACTGATAACTTGTAAATAGATCCATCCATAATTAATTAATAAATTGATTGGTTAGTTATGATCGTTTAATGTGCCACAATGCCTGTTGAAGATGTAAATGATTGAAAATCCATTGATTGATTACTTGTAATATTTTGATGTAAATGATTGAAAATTCATTGTTGATTACTTGTAATATTTTGATGGGCCACGATGCTTGCAATAGTATAGATGATTGAGAGCATACCATTGATAGCCATTTCCTAATGTTATAAAAAGATGAATAATCAAGGTGTAATATCCATGCTACTTAGAATAAACATTGTTCCCTTAAGTGGTTTCCCCAAATTTTCCTCCAGTAAAAGTTAGCCCCACCATAAGATTGAGCGCATAATATTTTTAATCATATGCTCAATAAGGTGAGACCAGCTCCTACTTGAGTAAGATTTGGGGACAACCAAACTAAGGAGAGCAACTGAACTTTTAACGGCTTGGATTTCTATTGAGATTATCTCACTAGCCCTTGATTTAATAGCCACACAATTTAGTGGTCCTTTAACCATAGATTTCTTTGCGATTCAATCATGGATAAGGGTTTGAAATTAAATCCAAAGAAGAAGCCAAGATAGCCCAATCTATATGCAATGAAAGACTTCTCCAAAATTGTCGTGAAGGAAAAATGTTTGGGAGAGAAAGAGGGAGGGAAAGATTTAGTTGATTGATTGCAAGTTGCAACCTCTCCTTAAAACTTGGAGAATGATTTACTTACTCTTTAGCAACCAAGTGAAAGACAAAAGTATCCTCAAGCCCTTTTTAAATTCTCTCATTGTGTAGAAGAATTAGATGAGTGGGGGAAAAATTGTAAGTGACCATCAAATTCTTGAAACTACTCCCATGATTTCAAATGACCATCCAAAGTTGAGTGGGGCCAACTGCCCCCGCTAGAAAACACCCCCCACCCCCCCGCATCTATAGATTAAACCTGATATAGATAAACCTCTATGTTCTATACAAGATAAATCAAGTGGCCTACCAAATAGATTACAGTCAACTTGCAGATCTTAAGAGCACATCTACTCTTTTTTTAATCCTTTCATGTTTGACACAGTGCAGAGACCACTGAATGCACAACCATGATCTGGCCGCACCTCCTCTGGACACATTATCAGCCACCTTGTTGGCCTCAGAATCTACATGGTTATTAATTACATATTCATCCACAAATACATTCCTGTGTTGAAAAATAATAGTGAATAAAAACACACATCATTGTCATCATTGAAATCAAGAATAAGAGCAGCATATTACCAAAGGAATCTTATTGCCTATCCAAAAGTTCCGATGCAAAGCTTAAAAGCCGTTGCAACAAGACTCATGGACCACATGTGAGACCTGAGAAAGCTTAAGATGTTTTGTTCCTTTATTTTTCCTTATTGAATTGTAATTAGGGATAGCTTTCTAATTTCTGTAGGTTTCTGTTTCTGCAATAGAGAGAACTCCCCCCCACCCCCACTCACACGGGATATCCAAATCCTCTCTATTGTGGGAAAAACAATTATTTTTCCCTTTCTTATTTTATTTTTCCTAATCAGTGAGTTCTTTTCTTTTCTGCACAGAAGGTTACACAACAAACACCGGAAAAGTGATCTACAACAAAAAATCAGAGTGACTTTTTTTCTCCATCAACATGCCCCCATTTAAAAGAGAAACACAAACCAATCCTAGGATCTTTTTTTCTTTTATTTTCCTTTTTTTTTTGGCAAAATGCAGGAGAAACTATTTCTCTCAACTGCGTGGAGTTCTCAAGAGAATTTAATTTTTTTTTATGAATTCAGGAGTGCTTAGGGATGGATAGCATCAATAGGTGATAAATTAAGAAACTCATTTGAAAACATGTCCAACACAGTCTAGCAATGGAATCTTTGAGAACAAAAGTAAGAAGGGTTGGCAGAGGATTGCATGGATGAAAGTAGTAAAGATAGATTTGGCCCATGATAGATTGAAATGGAGAAACAAAATTTATGTATCCAACCCCAAAAGAGATTGGGCACAAGGCCTGGGAGGTGGTGGTAGTGGTGAATTTTGAAGTGACACTTAACCATTTAACTATTTTTCTATTCAAATAGAAGTTCCAGTGTAATTTTCTCCTCCCAAGTTTTCTCCTTTCAAATCCAAACACACTGGCAAGGTGTTTCTCTACCCACTAGATTTCTCCTCATTTCACCACCTAGTGAGGATTCCTCACTTGTTCTTTTCTCCATATCCAAACATGCCCTAAAGAAAAATGCAAACTTTTCCATCATTTCCACTATCAATACTCAAAGAGACATTCTGTCAAAATTCCAGCCAAATAACAATAATCCAAATCATCTAAATTCTAAACTGCTCGTAAGCTCAAACTCAACACTAAATCCAATCATTCTCAGCAAAATGCAAATCTCAGGCGTTTCAGACAACAACGACAGAAAGAAAACATGTATTTTTCAACAAAACCTAAGCCTAATCAAAGAGATCCAGAAGACAAACCTGTAAGAGGAGCTCGCCTCTCTCCTGTCGCCATCCGAAGCAGCCGTGCTTCTCCGTAACGCATCTGCTTCGGAAGAACCGTTACGATCTACGGTTTTGCCAACCTTCAAATCGTTGAGTAGCTCTCGCATGGTGAAAGTCCGATTTCCTTCGCCGTTACGAAGTTCGGAATTGTCGATTTCGGCAGCTGATGTTGCGTCGTTGGATCTCATCTCGTTCTCGACTGCATCGATACCCGGATCTGCGTTCGTAGCAGCTTCTGGTTCGGCTCCGTTTTGAGAATCCGATTTTTCGTCCATCTGTAGCTGTGATTTGTAGCAGTTTGCAGAAAGAGAATTCGAGCCACAGGGCCTCGCTGCTCGCGAGCAACATTGGTTTTCTCGTTTTGTGGTGAGTAATAAGTGGCCCACCTTTGATTAATCCAGAACCGTTGATCAATGGACCCAGGATTTTCTTTTGAGTGGGCCGGATCCATTGTGGGCAAACCTAAAATTTTCAGGTGGGTTGGGGGTTTTTTTTTTTATAGATTTTGGTTGGGGGGGGGGGGGGGGGGGGGGGGGGTTTTATAGATTTTGGATGGGGGGGTTATAGATTTTGGAGGCGGCCCAAGATTTACGTAAAAGTTTTGGAGGCAGAACTGTAATTTTTATATAGATTTTGGAGGCGGCCCAAGATTTACATAAAAGTTTTGGAGGCAGACCAAAGTCCAACGGGAGCAATTGCCCCTGTAAACATATATGTTGGCCCTGTAAACATATATGTTGGCACGCTCCTAAAAAACTTTTACCCATAAGAGTAAGATTGACCATGGGATAGACCATAGTAAAAAAAACGAGGCTAGTAAGTATTAAGTAGGTCTGTCAGTTCAGCCCTTTGCCAATTGGGCCGACTAGCAAAAACCCACAAATATAAGGGGTTTTTTTCCAATATAAAAGCCTCATGTGAGAGCAAGGCCCAATTTTGAAAATCCAGATTAGGGAAAGACGGAGTTCTGCTCGGCCCTTTGTTTATTAATATGTAATATAATATATCTAAAAATGTGTCAATACGTCCTTTGTGCGTTTTGTATTTAATATATGTGTCTACATGTATGAAATTAATTTTTATAATTAGATTAAATAAATATGAATAATTTTCATCTATATGTGTAATCATTTTTAAGGTTCATTTGACTAGGAATTTCTATGTATTCCAACTCCATGAAGGTAAACAAATCCATTTGAATTAATTGCTTCATATGTATTCAAGTCTCGTAAAAACTGAAAGGGGGTACAATGAATTCCTATCTATAGTAGTTCCATGCAAACAAACAAGCCCATTTAACAATGAATTTCTATGTATTTCAATTCAATGCAAAGAAACAGGCCCATCCATGTCATTTACTTCTTGTGTATAAACAGGCCATCTAAGTTATCAACTATGCAAAAATAAGGAAGCAATGACTCATGAGGTAATGTTCTCCTATGAGTGCTCATATGTAGTCCAACTCATGGGGCCCACCTAGATGCCGACTAATCAATGCGAGTGTGATACATGGAAAGGTCTCCTTTTGGATAAAGGATCATTAAAAAAAATCAGCTCCGTTGGATCATCCTAGCCATTGATTTAATATCCATGAACATCGGTGGTATTTAGACCATAGACTTCTTAGAGATTCAATCCAAGCGTGGATAAAAGGTTCGATGAGTGTGAAATTGGGCCTCCTGCCAAATCATGAGGGGATGAGAGTATGAAAGGGCACGCACTTATCAAAGGTGGGCCTAAGTGGGCCCCACAAAGCTGGACTACATATAAGGTTGCTTATAGGAGAACATTTCATGTGATTTATACTCTTCATCATGGACTTACATTTCTTCATCATGAATCATGTCAAAAAAAAAAGATTTATCTCTTCATATTTGAGGCCAAATTTCTCACCAAAAACCAAGAAAAGACATCCTTCCTCCCATGCTTATATTTTCTAGTCAAAAGTAAGTAGTCAGAAGGCCGAGTTGGACCGGGTATGCCCTTACCCTTCCCTCACATATGCAGGCAGGACCTAGGCTAGGCCAAAGCCCTTGGTAGGCTTGTAGTAACTAGGCCCCTACCTTGTCCTCAAGGGCCAAGATTAGAAGAAAATAAAAATCATCTTCCCTTTATTATATCTATGCATTTAAAAGGCCATTATCAGACGAGGCCGTTGTTTTGCATGGAACTAGGACCTATATGGTATTGGAACTTGACCGTTTGTATGAGATTGAATAGATGAGAGTTCATTGTGAAATGGATTTATTTATTTGCATAGAATGGAAATATATAGAAATTTGTTGTGAAATGGGACCGTCTAATTGCATGAAATTATGGGTCTACCCGTTTGCATGGAACATATTATGTAATGGATTCAAATAGGGCTATTTGTTCCCATGGAATTGGAATACACATATTATAATTATTGTAGTCATTGTTGACTCGGCACACGCACCGAGGAGTTGGGCCGGTGACGCTATATAGATTAGGACTATATTGTTTTCCCAACTAATTTGGTTTTTGCTTGTTTAATTAGGATTGTGTTTCCGATTGTGGGTAAGACTTTATTTAGCAGAAAAGACTTTATTTAGCAGATATGCTCATGGCTTTTCTATTTATATTAGTGGATGGAATGCAATAAATTGGTTTTCGTTGCGTTATCAATTTTCCCTTTCCCTTTTCCCTCAATTGTAAATGTTTCAAACAAGCCTATTTATTCACATGAGATTCAAATACATAGGAAGTTTGTTCACACGAAATAGGAATACACAGATATCCATTGTTAAATGGGCCTATTGCTTTGCATGAAATTTGAATAGATAGGAATTCAATGATGAAATGGGCAATGGTAGTTTGCAAGAATACATAGGTAATCAGTTAAAATGGACTTGTTTGTTTGTATAGTATTGAAGTACATAGAAATTCATTCTGGAATGGGCCTTCAAATTGATGATACGTGTAGATGAAAAATATCTATACTTATTTAAATGCAAGTACACATACCCTAGAAAGCAAAATCTTACTTTGTGCAGTACTTCTTTGGGGGTGTTGTTTTGGGTTTTGTTCCCTCATTGTAATATGCATAATTCTAACAAGAGTCGGTTTGTCAATTGTAAATATACATGCATGCATAAAGAGATTCTAACAAGAGTCGGTTTGTCAATTGTAAATATACATGCATGCATAAAGAGATTTTCTCATGCAGGTGTATGCAGGAGTTACTGTGTGTGAAACCTGTTGCACACCCATAATACATTTAGGGGGCCATGAAAGGTTTAGGGTTCGAGATCTCTAGATTGGTCCACTCAATAAATCAACCCACTGGTGTGCAAAAAATAATAATCTACGCAGCGGAAATAAAATCACAAGCACACACCACAAGGACACCAAATTTAAGGTGGAAAACCCAAACCGGGAAAAAAACCACCGATCCGTACTGGATCTAATCAAACTATGAATCTCGCAATTACAAGAAACCCAGATTTCTTCCCTAGATATCCCCTATCTAAAGACTGAAGTTACCTTGTGTCGCATCACGCTTCAACGACATCACACCGTTGATTGCAACAGATCCAACGCTTGACTCCTCAAATCTTCTACGCAAGAAGATGATCTTCTACAAGGGATGCAGAAGAAACTTGCTCTCTAGAGTACTTGGCAGCACAACTCCTCAAAATTCTCTAGAGAAAATTTCTCTCAATTAGATCACAAATTCAGAACTTGAGAGATGATCTGTGTCTTTTTGGGTTGTGAGAAACACCCAATATATAGCCTTTAATTCGTGCTTAAGACTCCTTGTAATTATCCACTTAGAATAAGAGTCCTTTTTCAAACTTTCTCAAAGAGTCATGAATCAACTGGGCTCTCTGCGCTACCCTCGCTATAGAGAGGATCATCCTCGCTATAGCGAGGCATGATTCTGCCAACACTCCTGTCAACTTTTTTTTTACCTTGCTGCCTGTCAACTGTCAGCAAACATGACAGCCTCTTTTGTTGACTTTTGCCCTAACAATCTCCCCCTTTTGGCAATTCGTGGACAAATCTCCTAGAATAATACAATAAGATCTACCCAAAAGAAAAACCCAAAATACAATGAATTTTTAAAACAAAAAAATCAGCACTGTAGATCTTGAATTGCCTTGACTTGTAGAACTCCTCTGGGCTTCATTCTTCTTCTTCTCCCCCTGAATTTGTCCATAATTGACAAACAAAAATAATCATGCAGCTTCCGTCAATCTGGATGCAGTAGCTCCCCCTCGATTTTGACTCCCCCTCACTATGATCTTCGTATCAGCACTAGGGATGGGGACTTGACCTCCTTGATCAGGGCTTTTTATGATTAGCCACCCACACTTTTGTAGTTTGAACTTTCAGCATAGTGTGAGCAAACTCCTTAGGCAAATCAGATTTTCTAACCCAAATTGGAGTAGTCTTGGGTGGAGAAAAATTCTTTCGCCATTGCTTGGTCTTTGGTAAACTTTGCAGCTTCTTGCAATGGGGACGAATGTGTCCTTTCATTCCACAATGGTGACAAGTGGATGTGCGTGCAGTGCGAGACACATTCTTTTTTCTTGAAACTACTCGACACATTATGTATATGTGCAGTATGTGGAGTAGCATGTGCAACACTTGAAACAAAAATTATTTTACCTGTAGCATTCGAAGTGGATGCACCATGATCAAAACCGAGACCGCTTCTGTCAAACTGTGACTTCTGACTACACAAGATATTTGTAAGAGTCTTCGAACCAGTGTTCATCTTGTTTAGTGAAGCTTGTTTCACTTCTAACTCAGACAGAGTGATCTTCAGTCTTCCTTGCAAATCTTCTTTTTCAGATTTAACAACCACTATCTCTTCCTTCAGATTCACTATCTCTTGTTCAGCCTTTTCAAGTTTTTGACTCTCAGTGGTCAAAGTTTCAGCCATGCAGTTTTTCTAACTTTCCAAGAGATGAATCTTTTCAAGTGCTTGCTCTAATTCAATTTTCAATGCAGAATTTTCTTCTTGAGCAGCTTTAAACTTGATGGAGATCTTGTAGCCATACTTGGACATCTTAATACAATCAGCATATGTTTTATGATACAATGCTTCAAAATCTTTCTCTTGATCTGACATCTCATCAGCATGATCTTCGTCAGTATCATTGTCAGATAGAGAATTAGCCATGAATGCCACAAACTTGCCATTCACAGTTTCAGAAGATTCAATTGAAGGATCTTGTTCTTCTTCTGATGACTGTTCCTCCCAAGTTGTATTGAGAGACTTTTTCAATGCACCCTTTTTCTTGTTGGCACACTCACTAGCATGGTGACCATAGCCGTGGCACTCAAAACACTTAGTTCCTTTTGCAGAATTCTTTTTTGCAAAATTAGAACTCTTTCACTTGACTTGTTTTGACTTCATGTAGTCCTTGAAGCAATTGAACATTTCAGTCAAATCATCTTCAGCCTCAGATTCAGAATCAGATGCAATTTTCTTTTCAGGCTTCTTTCTTGATTCTGAGTGGGCTTTCAAAGCAATACCATTCTCTTTTGATTTTCTTTTATCCAAACGGTTTGCTTCAAAGGTTTGAAGATTTCCAACCAACTGGTTTACCTTGAGGGTATCAAGATTATTGTTTTCTTCAATAGCATCAACTTTAGAATCGAACCTCGAAGGTAGAGACCGCAGAATTTTCTTGAAAATCTTGTTTTCTTGAATTTCCTCACCCAGATTGAAAACAGAATTGACAATATCATTCAGCTTTGCATAAAATTCATCAAAGGTCTCATCTTCTTCCATCACGATGGTTTCAAATTCTTTAGTCAGCCTTTGCAATTTAGATTGCTTCACCGTGTCTGTACCCTCATATACTGTCTGTAAGACTTCCCACGCTTCTTTTGCAGTTTTGCAAGTGGAAATCCTACGGAACTCTTCAGCAGACACTCCATTGTATATACTATTCACTGCCTTGTTATTACAATTGGAGGCATGCTTCTCATCCTTAGTCCATTCAGATTTAGGTTTAGGGACAGTTTGTCCACTAACCACAATTGTTGGTTTGGAGTAGCCCTCCTCAACAATATCCCAAACATCATCATCAATGGACTTAAGGAACCCAATCATCCTTTGCTTCCAATATGCATAATTAGAACCATCTAGCAAAGGGGGCTTAGAAGTTGATGTCCCTTCTCGATTGAACACCATTCTAGAAATCTCTTTAGATCAAACACAGAAAATTAGTGTAACCCGCTCTGATACCAATTGAAAGGTTTAGGGTTCGAGATCTCTAGATTGGTCCACTCAATAAATCAACCCACTGGTGTGCAAAAAATAATAATCTACGCAGCGGAAATAAAATCACAAGCACACACCACAAGGACACCAAATTTAAGGTGGAAAACCCAAACCGGGAAAAAAACCACCGATCCGTACTGGATCTAATCAAACTATGAATCTCGCAATTACAAGAAACCCAGATTTCTTCCCTAGATATCCCCTATCTAAAGACTGAAGTTACCTTGTGTCGCATCACGCTTCAACGACATCACACCGTTGATTGCAACAGATCCAACGCTTGACTCCTCAAATCTTCTACGCAAGAAGATGATCTTCTACAAGGGATGCAGAAGAAACTTGCTCTCTAGAGTACTTGGCAGCACAACTCCTCAAAATTCTCTAGAGAAAATTTCTCTCAATTAGATCACAAATTCAGAACTTGAGAGATGATCTGTGTCTTTTTGGGTTGTGAGAAACACCCAATATATAGCCTTTAATTCGTGCTTAAGACTCCTTGTAATTATCCACTTAGAATAAGAGTCCTTTTTCAAACTTTCTCAAAGAGTCATGAATCAACTGGGCTCTCTGCGCTACCCTCGCTATAGCGAGGATCATCCTCGCTATAGCGAGGCATGATTCTGCCAACACTCCTGTCAACTTTTTTTTACCTTGCTGCCTGTCAACTGTCAGCAAACATGACAGCCTCTTTTGTTGACTTTTGCCCTAACAGGCCACATTTCATGAAGGGCGAAAGAAGAGTTTCACATACAGCGACTCCTTGAAGGCACCAATGGCGAGTGCTAATTTATAAGAGAATTAATGAGTGTGAGGGAGTTGAGTTTGTCATGAATTATCCCATGATAGTAAAAAGGTTACTCTTATGCAAATGTACGAGGGATACATCTTAGCAAAGCATAGCCCAATATATATATATTATATCCATTGATTGACAATGGGTCAAGCTCAAGGTTGCGTTCTTCCTAAAATTGGGCTCTATCTAACCCATCATCGAGGCAACTTAAGTTTTCAAAGATAAATAGCTCTTCAAGACTTACATTTCCAAGGCACATGTACTCAACAAAACCAAGGCATACTCACTATCAAAATTAACAATACTATTAATTACGAAGTCAATGGTTTTGATATAATTTCTATGGGATCCCCTCTATTGAGCGTCTGGTTATTGTGGGGGCCACCTAGGTGGACGGGATCAAAAGATCTTCCCACACAGCCTTGTGTAAGGTGACGGAGACTAGGATAGCCCACTTAATCCACGACCAATAAATTCTCACCGTCTAAAATCCGTGCACGCTCGACTCAAAAATCCAATTCATTCGGATAGGTGCCAAACGCCAAGATCCACGAAGGGGAAGGGGAAGGGGAAGGGGAAGGGGTTGTTTTCCCTTTTTCATGGTTCACTTAGATGGATCAAAACATGAGCCACACCACGTATTTCATAGCACGGGTGCTCATCACAAGGTGATCGATGGCGCTCAGCTAAGGCTGACCTAATTTCTATAGTTGACTTAAGCATCGGAGGGAACTCGATCAGTCCCACCAATCGAGACTTCTTTGTTTGAATTTTACAGGGCCCATCCGGAGAATCTCACTCAGACAAAAAAGGAGGATCTGTTGACATTAACAGGTCAGATTACTAGTTCATCTGGAACCGATATCAATTTTTTACTCTATAATTGGCACCGTGTATGGGAAACGAAGGAAGGAAATCACCCACTGACGCTTCTTGTTGCTGAGAGACATGATGGATCAAGAGCATGCTCTAGGATTGTGGCATCAGGTTGGACGACCTCCGTCTTAAATAAAGGGAACCCAAGATAAGGGGCGACGAAAACGCTCAAGGATCCTATAATCAACCACTCTGGTGGCGCAGATGTTGAATATGTACCATATACTGATAGCGACCGGACCGTCCCCTTTCCAGACAAGAAAGAACAGATTCAGTCAGAAGTTTACTGCTCTGACCTAAGCCGTGCCATAAACTCACCATCCATGGATAAACTTCAAAGGCAGGTGGCCACCCGATACAAGCTCCACTGCGGGACGCATATGCTCGCCTGGAGCAATCTTGCAGAGAAGCTGTTCGGGATATGACAGAGGGAGTAATGCGGCAAGAGGAGAATGGAGGCCTCCAAGGAGGCGCACCGACGCTCCCCGAGCCCGGAGGATGCTCGAAAGTGCTCAAAAATTGCTCGCAAAACCCGGAGAATGGAGCGCCGAAGTAGCACTGTTGTGCGGGGGCCCCGAAGCACCATTTTGAATCAAAAGCTTGGCGAATCCAAGCTAAGGCCAGAGCAGGAGATGAAGGAAGCAGGACTTCAAGTTCCCGACCACGAAGACAAGAGGAAACCGAAGTCCGAGCAAGATGCATTGAGGTTGGCGAAGCCCCGAGGAGGAAAGCACCCCCACGAGCACTTGCCGAAGAGGATGTGCAAGCCCTTATAGAAAAGGCGTTAGTAAACCAGAAGCCCCCTCAGGAGAATCCGACCAGAGCAAGGTACCTGGAAAATGCACAAAATTTCGAATCTCCATTCTCGGAGGAGATTGGAAAAGCAGACCCTCCTCGGCGATTCTCGATCCCCAAGTTGAGGGTCTATGATGGAACCTACTATCCCTTCGATCACGTCCAGCATTACCAACATTCCATGGCATTGTGGATAAGGAATGAGCCAGTGATGTGCAAGGTTTTTCCCTTGTTGACACCAAAAATGTCACTTTGCCTCTTCAAGATCCAAAGAGCTACATGAAGTCGCAACCTGCCATAAATAGGCAAGGCCACTTCCAAAAAATCAAATCTTGTCAGAATCAAACAAAAACTGCAAGATCCTTCAAGACAGCCAAAAGAGGAGTACACAAGAAGTTTCGGTCCATTTCAAAATCATTTGGCCCAACTTCGCTTCTCCGACAGCCGAAAAGGAGCTCTCGGCGGCGAAAGCATCGGAGACACCAAATCTTCGATCAAAGCCGATGGATGGTCTCAAAATACATCCAAAAGGCTCCACGTCAAGTTCTGAGTCAAACCGACAACGTTTGACCCAACATTAACCCTCGAACAGCTAAATCAAGCCTCTCGGCAGCAAGAACCGCCGAGGCCATCACTCATCAGATAGAGCACATGGACGGCTTCAAAATGCTTACAAGGGGTTGCACGTCAAATTTCAGGTCATTTCGACAACATTTGACCATAGTTTGACGCTCGGAAGTCAAATCAGGCCTCTCGGCGGCAAAGCTCTCCGGGACCATGGTTTCCAAGACAGAGCCTATGGATCACCTTAAAATGACTCCAATGGGTTCCCTGTCAAATTTCAAGTTAATCGGACATCGGTTGGCCGCACATCAAACCGCGACATCTTCATCGCGACAAAAGCGAGTCTACTGGTGATAGGACCCCAAACGGCTTCAAAATTCAAACAAAAGCCTATGGTTGGTCTTATTTATTGCTCAGGAGGCTTCACACCAAATTTCAGGTCATTCCGACATTGTTTGACCCAGTTTCAGCTTCTGACGGAAAATCGGCAGCTCTGCGCGACAAAGTCTTCGGCTTTCTCAGGAAATCAGAAACTTTGCAAACCAAAAATGCAAGGATTCTTATCAGGTTTCCTACAGGGAAATCAAGCCAATAAATGGTCAAAAATGTCAAAGAAAAATACAGAAGAAAAAAGAATCGAAAAAACAGCAAAAACGGACACAAAACGGGACAAAAATGGGGAAAAAACCCCCCAGGGTCGCAGACCCCTGCGACCCTGGAGCCCGGGATCGCCGGGAAGGCCCCGGAAACCCCGGTTTTCGCCGTTTTTTCGCGATTCGAAGCGTCCGGCCTCTGGTAGTTTCCAAAACTCATACTTTTGAGACACCAAATCCTCTGACATCCGTCAAAAACACGGGTCAATCATCAAAAGTATCGAAAACAACATTGATCGCCACCCCGTCAACAAAAAAAAAGTGTGCTTTCTACCCGACCGATCGAGAAATCGACAGGACGGATGGCACTGACCCGCTGTTGGCAACCAACACCTGAAGTCACATGGTCATCCGATGTCGATCTACATGAAGATCCATCGATGATCATTATCAGAAGAATCCCAAAAGACGCGGCACGGCCCGCGACTCTTCAACTGCTCGGCGACCACTTAATGCGATTAATTGACTAGCTTTATTACAGTCATTAATCCATTTCTTTGGATGGACCAATCAGAAGCAAGCATCCGGGAGTTACAAGTCAAGAGATTCATGGCATTTAACCCATGAAACTCCTCCCATCATGGCGATTAAAGGCGATTAAATGCCCTCAATCTCCTCCGGCCAATCAAAAGCCAAGAAAAGGAGTTACAAAATAAAGATTTAAATCCTGTAACTCCTCCCATTATGCGGCTTAATGACAATAAAAGCCCATAAACTCTCCTAAATGGCTACCTAAAAGCCTATAAATAGGAGAGCTCTCCAAGAAGAAAGAGATCGGGAAAAATCACAAATAGAGACACAGACAAAGCACAGAAATTCAGAGAAGGAAAAGAGAGAAAACTCTGCGGAAATCCTACACCACCGCTACAAGGTGACAAAAGTCCCTTGGGGGTACCCCCCCCAAGGTCCTTGCCTTCTCCTTCTGCCTCCAATGGCTTAGATGTGGCTTTTTCAGCCCGTCTACTCGGTTTTTTATTGGACATAGGACCTCCTTTTGGTCTTTGTCCTCTAAAAACCTGAGGTTATAGCCAAGCCAAGCGAATCAATAGCATCCTCTGTTCTCATCTGCATGGATGATGGCGAAGCCCACATATGGCTTGCGACCGTCAATCTGAACGGGTCCCCTACAATCTCCTGAGAAGTTAGATCCTCCTTTTCTTGCTTTTCATTGTAGTTTGTATTTTTCCAAAAGAGACAAAAATCACAACTCTTGTCTTTCATTATTGATAAGGATTGTAAATTGGCTATAAACGCCAAAATCGGCTATAAACGCCAGAAACCGGCTATAAACGCCAAAATCGGCTATAAATGCCAAAAAATCGCCTTTCACGGCAAACCAAGAAAAATGTCTCTTTTCTTAAATATATGTGCAATGGAAAACTTGAAAGAAGTTGATTTCTTTTTACTTGCGAAGGTTGATCTCCGGATAACCACTTGCATTCCGAGTAAAATAGAAAAATCTGGCACACCCACACAATCAAAAATGTTGATGCGCGCCTCTGCCCCCCCGGTTACGAAAGGGTCGGACCAAACGGACTCCCACGTCCGCCGACCTCGGTAGAACCGAGCGGAATGCGCCGGTCCATCAAGCTGGCACACCCGGTGGGACTCGTTCATTTGAGAACACGAAGCTAGAAATAAAATATTTGCATATCATATATTTTGCTCTATGCTTATATTTCTTTTCTCGATTCCTTAGTTACTTTCTAATTGGTGGCCTATGTTGGATTCCGCTTCTAAAAAAAATGAGATGAGATTTTTTGGAAATTTCTAATTCTTTGAATTTATTTCCGCTCTTTCTCTTTTAAAAAAAAATCAGATTTTTCATTTTGAATTCAAATTGAGAAACCTTGATCCGTTCCTATCGTTCATCGCGCTTGCAGAAATGTTGAGCCTGTTCGACTAAGGTTTTGGGCCATCGTTTCTCTTCGATGAGTTCATTAAAGATCTAAAAATAATAATAATAAAAAATAAAAAAAATTAGATTTCTCATTTTGGATTCAAAATTAAGAAACCTTGATCCGTTCCTATCGTTCATCGCGCTTGCAGAAATGTTGAGCCTGTTCGACTAAGGTTTTGGGCCATCGTTTCTCTTCGATGAGTTCATTAAAAATAAAATATATATATATATAAAAAAACAAAAAAATTAGATTTTCATTTTGGATTCAAAATTGAGAAACCTTGATCCGTTCCTATCGTTCATCGCGCTTGCAGAAATGTTGAGCCTGTTCGACTAAGGTTTTGAGCCATCTTTTCTCTTCGATGAGTTCATTAAAAATAAAAAAAATAATATATATATAAAAAATAAAAAAAAAGACATAGACCACTAAGGTTAAACCAACTGTGTTCTTTGATCATTGTTGATTCAAAGAAAAGCCTTGTCCAGAGTGTGGAGACAGCTTGACTGTTCTAGGCAAGGGTCCTCCAATGGGTTCATTAAGTAATCCTACCCTTACCTGGGGGCAATTCTATCAATCAAGATTTCATAAGACCGGGTTAGGAGGCCTATGTGTACTCTCTCGTCTTTTAAAATAATTTTTTTAAAAAAATAAATTTTTTTTTAAAAAATAAAAAAAAATCTTAAAAAAAATAAAAATAAATAAATAAATAAATAAGATTTTTAAAAAAAATCTTCAAAATCTTCAAAAAAAAAAACTTCCGTCATTTTGGGTTTAGATTGGAGAAATCTTGGTCTTCTCCTTTCTGAGCACTGGCGCTCGCGGAAATCGCTGAGCCCGTGTTCAGATTGGAGTGCCTTTTGCTCTCTTTGATGAACCCGATATTGGCCTTTCAAAAAAAAAACTCGTCATTTTTAGATTCAGTTTCGAGAAATTATGGTTCATTTCTTTCTGAGCACTGGCGCTCGCGGAAATCGCTGAGCCCGTGTTCAGATTGGAATACCATATGCTCTCTTTGATGAATCCAATTTTGACCTTTCAAAACAGAGAATCTCATCTCATGGATGCGGTCTCAAAACATTTGTGTCTAGCGGTACTAGTACGCCCTTTCAGGGTCTACTATATTGCGACCGGCACATCTGTAACTCCAAACTTTATATTCTTCTTATCTCGAGCAAGCTTTGCTTCTCGATAAGTCGAATTTAAGTTCACAATTGCTTCTAGCAGTCACTGGGACGCTCATTCTGGGCTTACCATACCTGAGATCAGAATAATTGTACCCTCTATGGCATTTTGCCTTCCTCATATTGCTTGGGTCATCTCCCTCGAGCAATTTGAAAAGACGAAACCATAGAACTTCCCATTTATGATCATTATATTCTTGTGATTAGTAATGGATGTAGTCTTGTTTCAGAAATTTTCGAAAAAAACTAACAATGGCAGCATCGCTTACCATTACCTTCGATGAGAACAAGCACCAAATCATGCTTCAACAGAAGCAAACTGCGCGCACCTACAAGCGCCCCATCAGCTGCCGAAGTGTCAACTCCCTCGGCAACTCTCTGAACTCCGGGTCGACCTCGACTCCCCGGACTATTGTCTTTGGGACGCTGGGACCATTCCCACTTCCCGAAGAACAAACTGCTCCCTCCAAGAAGCAGAAACTCACCTCTCAACGTGTCACTACCGTGACACCAAAGGCGAGCACCAGAAGGCCTGAAGCCCGTGGCACCCCCACGAAGCCTCGACTAGCAAACGACCAGGTCTATCCCAAGACTTGGTCCCCAAGACCTTCACCAAAACAGAGAAGGTCCTAAACATCCACTAAGCCAGCATTCCTGACCCCACTCAAGGAGAACCAGTTCTACCCTCTTGCTTACATGAAAGAGGAGAGACCCATCTCCAACCTGACTTTCAAGTCAACCCAGCATGAGCCGGCTTGTTCCTACAAGCCCGAAATCAGATCATGCATCACAAGGCCTCTACAAGCACCTGCTAAGGCCTACAAACCTGCAGTTCGACCCTTCATCTCTACAGTGGCCGAACTCAAAAAATTCAAAGCTTCGTTGCAACAGGCGAAGGATAGGGTTCGCATCCTGTCCTTGCCCAGCTGCAAAGAAGACAGGCTCGGCTGCTGCGCCAGAGGGAGCACATCCTTCATCGTCAAAGCCCAGCCAGAGCTGACCGAAGCTCAAATTGCTCGTCGTATACGCCGTCGCGCGTCATACCGGCAAAAGAGACTAGAGAAGCAAAGGACCCAGCCTCCTACACTTCAAGTCTCTCCCAAATGGGTCGAAAAAGAAAGACCCAACCAAGTTGCTGCCGTCCATATGGTTGGAAAAACCAGAAGGCGCCAAAAATCAGCAACAAAAATCCATGTCCGACGTCTGATGACCCGCAGCGTCTCCAGTGCAAGAAAACATTCAGAAGAATCCCCTGCTCCTTCAAGCAAAGGACGGCAGAGTGATCCTTCCTCAAGCTCTTCTTAAAAAAGAATGAGCCCCAGCTCAGTCACCAAGACAGTTTCTTCGTTCGAATCACGAAGGATGAATGTCTTGGCTACAAATTCTGAGCCACCACCCCGACAATCCACCTCCAGAAGATGCGATCACCCGCATCCAGCAGTTGGAACAGGGCCAGCAGAGGATTGAAACTCTGATGGAAAACCTTATCCTCGCCTTCCAAAATCAGGCGAACAATGAACCTCCTCCGAATCATCAAAACGACGAGGTAAATGGAGAAGAAAATGAGTCACGCGCCCTTACCAAAAAGGACGTAGACAGTATCCTCACCAAAGCAAAAGAAGAGGATATACTCAAGGAGCATGGGATCAAGCCACCATATCCTTCATGGATGGACTCGGTCCCGTTCCCCACCAAATTTAAGCATCCTACTCTCCAAACATATACGGGGAAAGGATCAGCCAGACAGCACGTCATCCACTTCAAGATCCTGACGGGAGCTATCGCGGATCAAGATGCACTCAAGATCCACCTCTTTGCAAGTACCCTAAAAGGTACGGCCTTCGATTGGTACTCCACTCTGCCGGAGGACTCAATCCAAAACTGGGCCATGCTAGAGACACGCTTCCTGACTCACTTCAAAGGTGAGGATCATCCCGCTACTATGGCTCAGCTGTGCAGCCTAAAACAGGGGGAGAATGAATCAACATATGACTTCATTCACAAGTGGAAAGCAATGGCATACAAATGCTCTGATGTATTGCCACAAGCGTCGCTAGTCGACATTTGCCGAAACAACATGAGAGCCAGAATCCGCTCCATGATCATCGGCAACAAATCAAAAAACCTGGGAGAACTCCTAGAAGCCTCCATGGAAGCTGAAACGGTGATTAAAGACCTCAACAGTCAGAAAATCATCAAGAAAAGAGCCAACCGCCATTGCAACCTCTAAACCAAAGAAAAAAGAGGTCCTCAATGTGCAGACCAAGTCAGCTCCTCAGCCACCAAAGAAAGCTAAAAATAAAGTTGCTGGTAAGAGACCTGAACTCTCAGATGCCTTCAAAGAACGAGTAGAGAAGAAATACCCGTTTGATGAAGATGTTGATGAAATCTTCGGGGCTCTTGTGGCAAACGACAAGCTCACCTTGCCTGAACCAAAAAGACCGGGTGATGTTGGCAAAACCAACGATCCTCAGTACTGTCCATACCACCAGATGATCTCGCATCCTCTCAATCAATGCTTCGTTGTGAGGGAGAAAATAAACGAGATGTGGAAAAACGGAGTCATCACCTTTGACAAAAACTATGGGCCTGCCTCCGTCAACATGGTGACATGTGGACAAACATCAAAATCACCGAATAAGAAGATCACTACTTCCTTCAAGGTAATAAACTCAATCCAAGCGTCCGAGGAACTGGTTCCTTACCCGACACCAGATGGACAACCGATATGGGTACATCCCGATCTCCTGGAAGATGAAAATTAGGAGCTCGTGAAAACAAAGCCTACAGCTTAACAGCGAAGGCAGGCTAGGAAACATCTCCTCAAGCTCAAACGGCAAGAGAAGACCCAGCCAAAACTAGAGGTCAAAGAAAAGGCAGAGGCTTCCTCTACCGTTTCACTGGAGGCAACAAAAATATCCCTTCCAGAGACTTCAAAGGGGGTAAGAAAATTCACTCTTAGTGATTTCATGCCACCTCAATTCAAAGAAGCCATGCAGGAGGCATCATACTCTTGCAATTCGGTAGTCGGATTCTCCATTGATGGATACGAGTCCAGCGACACCGATGATGGATTCGAATCCAACTACACAGATGAGTGGGAGGAGTCCCTTGAAACAGGAGAATATCTCTCCGATGAAGAATGGGTTCCTGAGTCTCATCTTATGCCAGTAATCTGGTATAACCCCCTACAGCCACAAGGATCCTGGTCTGATGATGAAGAAGACCAAGAAGCTGTACAAGAAAATTCTGCTGACCCAGCACCTCTCATTACTCCAGTGGAAATCAACCATGTTGAGCCACAAAGAGTTGATGAAGAAGAAGATCCGGCTCCCATGCCTGATCTTGAAGAATATGCAAGGATCTTGCAGTGACTCGCTCTAGAACAAGAGCAAGACCGCGTCAACGAGCCTCCTCATAACCCAGAGCCTGAAGTCCCTGAAGACCACCAGGTACATCCTCCCTTAACTCCTGAAAATGGAGAAAATTGCTGGATAGACGATCCTCTTACATCCGAGGATGAGTCTGACTCCGATCAGGCAACGTCTCCCGTCAGAGTTTCCTGTAATGTGATAATTCGGATTATAGCTCTTCCGAAGCATCGTCTGATGAGAGCACTTACACTCCGGCAACGCCTAGCAATGTATCTTCTGGAGCCACCTCGTCTCACGTGACTTTCACTGAGATGACACCCTCTCAGGTTTCTTCTCCTGAGACTGTGACTTCAAAGTTCACACCCTTCCTGACCGAAGAATTCCCAGCCATTGATGCTTGGGACGATGAATTAGTCAACGAAGAAGAAAGGTTGCTGGATGCTGTTCAGGACTTGTTCCCGGAAAATGCTCCGTGCAACACGATCACTGAGGATGGCAACTCTACTGCTGATTCATCCTCAGCAAATGAAAAACGACAGCCTCTTGATCCTGAAGACAATCTTCCAAACGAAGACCCTTCTCAAGAAGCTCTCGAAGCTGGTAGAGGCACCCGCTCTGGCCGGGACTACCACAAAAATTACAACCAATCTTCCTTTACATATGTAAATCCTTTGGGAAAAGATGTTGTAAGCGCCCCTAGTGGCAACAATGATGAACATGCAGGCCCTAAGGAGGCTTTCAAGTATGACTTGATTGAATACTTCAAGCACATACCTGCACGTCTGCACATCCTAGATTTGTTGCGAATGTCTCGGCACACTCGTGATAATCTCATCTCGGAATTACAAAAGCTGAATGAGGATGTCGACAAACATGCCCCGCAAGTCCTCCAAATTGAAATGGATTACCGGGTCAAAAACTCAGAAGCCTCCTTAAAAGGAGAAAAGAAGAAAACTGAAGGATCATGCATTGAATGCCTCTCGGTTAAAAAAGCAGCCAATGCAACCATCGCCTTCACAAAGGACGACCTCCTACTTGGCGAAACCAGGCATAACCGACCCCTGTACTTCACAGGGTATATCAAGGAAATGCCTATGCACAAAGTTCAGATCGACCCAGGTTCTGCACTCAACCTCATCTCCACATCGGCTCTTGAAGAGTTGGGCATCCCACCCAGCAAGCTTAACCACACATCTGTATCTATCTTTGGATACGATGGGAGTACTCAAAGGCCTATCGGCAAAATCAGGTTCAAGTTGCAGATCGGTGATCTTATCTCTGAGGTCACTGTGTATGCAATAAAAACCCCTTTATGCTACAACATCCTTCTCGGACGCCCTTGGATCCACGAGAATGGTGTTGTCCCTTCAACTCTACATCAATGCATCAAGTTTGTTGGCGACGACGGCATGATACATCGAGTCTTTGCGGACAGAAAACCCTTCAAAGGTAAAGAAGTCCACTTCGCAGACTCACAGATGTATGAAGGTGAAAAAGAAGAAGAGGATAAGCACACAGCATCCTTTGCCGAAGAGAGCATTCAAACTCCCTTCGTCATCTCCCTCAAACCTTCAAAGCCTTTGGTCATCACAACTAAAGTGAAGAAGGCAAAGCAAAAGCCTGGGGGCAAATTTGTTGTCTCTTTCGTGTCTATCATGCAAGACACGGGTTCGGATTCAGAGCCAGAAGACGACGCATCGTCAAGCCAAGCTGACACTCAGCAAGTTCAGCCTGCTCTCACTCCAATGGAGATAACTTCTGACATAGAAGATCCTACGTCAGCTTCCTTCGTTGTTCCAGCAACTTCAGCAAAGGAAAAACCGATCTTCTTCCATAGATCGGATGCTTCTTCATCAAACTCCATGCTCGAACCTTTCCAAAATAAAGGTATGCCTCAACTATCCTTATACAGTTCTGTGGCACAAGCTATTATGAAGAAAATGGGCTATGACGCTCAAAACCCAGTCGGTTTGGGAGAAGGACGCGGTATTCTCACGCCATTGGGGCCCGTCTTGACCAAAAGCCAGCTGGAAGATTGGAGACTCTATGGCTATGTAGAAAAGTCTTCACACGGATTAGGGTATGATCCTGACACTCCCTTGAGACAGTTGACACAAAGGCTTAAAAGTCAATATACTGACCAAGCCTCAACATCTCAAGTCCACGAAGACATCGATCTCCCTGGATATCTCTTTGATGAGTTACGTGACAAAGATCCAGGAAGCTCATCCAATTGGTACGATTTCTCCGAAAATGAAGAGGAGTTGTCCGATGGCAGAGACGTGTGGTCTTCTGACCCACAAGAACCTTCATCTCCAAAAGAAGTAGCCTACTTCAACCCGGTTTCAACAAGCAATTGGGATCATCTCATAGCAAGCCTGGGGAAAATTACCGATCAAGAAGACCCGTGGAAAGGAACAAAACCTTGGTCTGGAAATGCCTTTGAAACCCCAGAAGGTTTCGTTGAGCTGGAAGCCTCTGAAAATATTGTGGAGGAACCACCTTCGAACCTTCCAACAGAAGATCTAGTTCAAAAGATAGACTTGGGAACGCCAGATAACCCACGTCCTGTATTCATAAGCAAGAATATAAAGGATGATGAGTTACCCGAGTATATCGCCTTTCTTTGTGAGTTCGTTGATTGCTTTGCATGGTCTTACGCTGAAATGCCAGGCTTAGACCCCAAAATAGTGGTTCACAAACTCAATCTTCAAGAAGACATCAAGCCTGTCAAACAAGGCCAAAGAAGATTCCGTCCAGATGTGATGGATAAAATTAAACAAGAATTTCAAAAACTCAAAAACGTCGGCTTCATCCGTGAGGAACAACATCCTGAATGGTTGGCCAACATTGTCCCGTGACAAAGAAAAACGGGCAGATCAGGGTCTGTATTGACTATAGAGAACTGAACGGCGCATGCCCTAAAGATGAATTTCCGCTCCCCATACCAGAGGTAATGATCGATAATACCTGTGGATTCGAGCGAATGACATTCATGGATGGTTTTCTCTGGCTATAATCAGATAAAGATGCATCCTGAAGATGAAAAACATACATCTTTTCGGACCCCATTTGGCGTGTATTGCTACACTGTCATGCCATTTGGTCTGAAAAATGCTGGTGCCACATATCAGAGGGCTATGATGAAAATATTTCAAGATATGCAGCACAAGACGGTTGAATGTTATGTTGATGACCTCGCCGTCAAAAGCAAAAGAAAAGAAGATCATCTCGAAAACCTTCGAGAAGTCTTCCTCCGGCTTCGCAAACACAAACTGCGAATGAATCCTTTGAAATGCTTCTTCGGCGTCTCGTCGGGTAAGTTCCTCGGATTCTTAGTTCGGAAAGCTGGAATAGAACTTGACCCCATAAAAGTCAAAGCCATTCTAGAAATGCCCTCTCCAAGAACCTTGAGAGAACTCAAAGGGCTTCAAGGGAGATTGGCCTACATCAGACGGTTCATCTCCAATCTTTCGGGGTAATGCCGTCCATTCTCTCGGTTGATGAAAAAAGGTGTAAACTTTTTCTGGGATGCTGACTGTGAAGCTGCTTTCCAAGACATCAAGTCATACCTGACAAAACCTCCAGTGTTAGCTGCTCCTACAACTGGAAAACCATTCATCTTGTACAAAAGAGCCATTGATCACTCTTTGGGAGCTCTGCTTGCACAAGAAAATGATCAAAGAAAAGAAGCTGCTCTATATTACATGAGCCGCATGCTAGTAGGTACAGAGCATCGCTACTCTCCAGTCGAAAAAGAATGCCTTGCAGTGATGTTCGCCGTACAAAAGCTGCGTCACTACTTGCTTTCCAACACAGTATACCTGGTCTCGAGGGTCAACCTCTTGAAGGTCCTTGTCACAAAGGCAGGTTCTCTCAACGCTCGACTGGCAAAATGGTCCATCCTTCTGTCACAATTTGATATTAGGTATGTACCACAAAAGGCAATCAAAGGGCAAGCTCTAGCGGACTTCCTCGCAGAGCATCCATTGCCTAAAGATTCTCCGTTCAGAGATGATCTCCCAGACGAACCGGTCTATAATGTGGAGACTTTCTCGCAAAGTGCCTCCTGGGACATGTACTTTGACGGTGCAACCAGGACGAATGAAAAAAGACAGCTGATCTCGGGAGTTGGCATCCTCTTTGTTAGCCCCGACAAATACATGATTCCACACGCTTTCTCGCTACTGGAACCATGCACAAACAATGCAGCTGAATATCAAGCTCTAATCCTAGGATTGGAACTCGCCATCGAATCCGGTATCACCATGCTGGAATTCTTTGGAGACTCTCAACTGATCGTCAACCAGATGAATCAAAAATTTGAAGTCAGGAAGCCAGATTTACTGCCTTACTACAACAAGGCACAATCACTTCTGCAAAAGTTTGACATCTGTCACATCACCCACATTCGTAGAGGTGAAAACATACGTGCAGATGCCCTAGCTGGACTTGCCGCATCCATGGCAATTCAGGAAGGGGAAAACATGCAAATCACAGTGTGCGAAAGAAGAATCATTCCTCCTTTTAACACGCACCAAGCTGTTGCTGAATGCCACCAAATGGTTGGAAGTAGGATTTCAATCCTTCAAACTTCAATTGGCGACTGGAGGGATCCGTTCATTGATTACATTATGTTCGGAATCCTACCTGAAGATCCAAAAGAACGGGTAAGCACCCAAAGGCGAACCCCAAGCTTTCATTTGGATATTCCTTCAAAAATCCTTTATAGGAAATCCTTCAACGGAGTACTTCTACGCTGCTTGTCACAACAAGAGGCTGAAGAAACACTCAAAGAAGTTCATGCTAGTCTTTGCGGAGCTCATCAGGCTGGTCCCAAGCTCTATGATCAGATAAAAAGGTTAGGATATTACTGGCCTACCATGGTAGCTGACGCAATGCAATTTGCTAAGCGCTGCCAACAATGCCAAATTCATGGAGATTACATTCACATGCCTCCAGAATGGCTGCATCCTACAGCGATCTCATGGCCTTTCGAAGCCTGGGGTATGGACATCATAGGTCCTATTTCTCCCCCTTCGAGCAAAGGTCATCGCTTCATCTTCGCCGCTACGGATTATTTCTCCAAGTGGTCAGAAGCATTTGCGTTCAACGAAATGAAGACCTCATCAGTCCTTCAGTTCCTGCGCACCAACATCATTTGTCGTTTCGGCATACCCAAAAGATTCGTCCATGATAACGGACCACAATTCAGGGATCATCGATTCTACAGGTTCTGCGGCAAATACAAAACCCAAAGCTGTCCTTCGACTCCATATAATCCGGCAGCAAACGGGTTAGCAGAAGCTTTCAACAAGACACTCTGCAAAATCCTCAAAAAAATGGTCTCTAGTCACAAAAGAGACTAGAGCGACAAAATTTCTGAAGCTTTGTGGGCCTATCGAACCACCGTTCGAGGACCAACCCATAGCACACCATTCTCCTTGGTCTATGGATGCGAAGCTGTCGTGCCTTTGGAAGTACAAATTCCTTCCTTGAGGGTATCCTTGCAAAATGACATGACTCAAGAAAGCAATGTCAAATTGCGACTCCATGAGCTGGACAATCTCGATGAGAGACGGCTCGAAGCTCAACAAAGCATTGAACTTTACCAAGCACGCATGGCAGGATCTTTCGATAAAAAGGCCAGGCAACGCGCCTACAAAAAGGGTGACTTGGTTCTTGCGGTAAAAAGACCAATGGTCTTCGCTCACAAGTCCAAAGGCAAATTTGAGCCAAAATGGGAGGGACCCTATGTCATCGACAAGGTTTTCTCCAACGGCGCATATGCACTTCTAAACATAGAAGGTGACAGATGTATGCTGCCCATCAACGACAAGTTCTTAAAGCGGTACTACCCTTGAAGACTTACCCAACTGGGTAAGAGCAATGCCTGTACGGCCAAAACCGGTTTCCAGGTACACGCTCGCTAAACCCACCCTTTTTTAGAATTTTCATGTCAAATGTTGAAATTTCTAGAAATTTAAACAATGCTTACTTCCATCGTTTCATTGTTAAAAAAAAAACCAAGTTTAGGAACCTTTCCCTAACTTGACCAAAATTTTCAGCCCTTGAACTCAAAATTCATGGTTTGAAACAAAACCCGGATTCAGGGATTTCCACCCTAGTCCACCCTGCCTTTTACCGCCAAAATGGTTTTAGGTCAAAACTTATGACCCTCGTGTCTTTAAACAAAAAAAATAAAAATAAAAATAAAAAAAATGGTTTTTTTCAAAAAACCGCGGGGAAGCGACGCTTAGTCGATACTCGCACAAATCGGAAGCATGCGAACCACGTTCGACACTTCCAAAATTGCAGGGAAGCGACATTTCGTCGATACTTGCAAAATTCAAAAACCGTGGAGACAAAACATTTCAGTTGATATCCACAACCCAAATTTCAAAGGTTCGAAAAAACCTAAAAAACCATGGAGACGCAACATTTCAGTTGATATCCATAACCCAAAGGTTCGAGAAAACCATAAATTTCAAAAATCATGGGGAAACGACACCAAGTCAGTACCCGCAAAACCAAAATTTTTGAAAGCAAGGATGCGACATTCCATCGATACTTACACCCAAATCCGCGAGGATGCGACATTCCATCGATACTCGCAACCGAATGAGCAAGGAGGCGACATTCCATCGATACTTGCAAGAACATTCAGCAGGGAGGCGACTTTTAGTCGATACTTGCATTTTTGAAAACCAAACCGGCTATCAATGCCACAAACTCGGCTATCAATGCCACCAAAAACTGGCTATAGATGCCACAAAACAAACCGGCTATAGATGCCACAAAACAAACCGGCTATCAATGCCACCAAAATAAAACCGGCTATCAATGCCACAAACAAAAAATTGGCTTTCAAAAACCCCGGCTATCAATGCCACAAACTTGGCTATCAATGCCACAAACTTGGCTATCAGTGCCACAAACCAAAAACCGGCTATCAATGCCACAAATTCGGCTATCAATGCCACAAAAAAAACTAGCTCTCATGCCAAAATCGGCTTCCATGCCAAAACAATCATTTGACAAAAGATTTTCACAAAATGACAAGCTTTTGATCAAATCCCATTCAGCAATTACTTTTATCACAAAAGGATTCAAGTGAGCGTAGGGATAACAAAACACAAAAAAAAGAAGAGCATCCCATTTAGCAATTACTTTTATCACAAAAAGATTCAAGTGAGCGTAGGGATAACAAAAAAAAAAGAGTACCAAAAAGAATACATGTGGTACCAAAAAAAAAGAAAGTGTTCACAAGCACTACAAAAAAAAGAGTACAAAAAAAATACATGTGGTACCAAAAAAAAGGAAAGTGTTCACAAGCAATATAAAAAAAGTACAAAAAAATACAAGTGGTACTAAAAAAAAAAGAAAAAAAAGGAGAGAAGGATAGTTTCTGCTACAAAATCAGGAGCTCAATCAAAAATGGTCTCCAGCCAAGAGTTCAGCTCCTTAAGCAAACTTTTGGCTTCAGCCGTCAAGGATTCCAAGGCACGCTTCTTCAGAAATTTGCCATGAGATGCTGGAGTGGGCTGTACCCCTTCTTTCTCACCGGGAAGCTTATCTCGAGCAGTTCGCCATTGTTTGTTCTCATCAGACTTCCCTTTTAAGAACTCGATTGGCATCTGCAACTCGGTGAATCATAGCAGTCTCCCTTTCACGAGCCTCTGTTATTGCAGTCCACTTGGCAGCGACTTGTGCCTGCAGATGCTAAAGATGTCTCCTGGCCTCATCGACCTCCCTATCAAGGATGTTAAGGTCATGTGTTAGCCCAATGATGTTTAGCTCTTCTAAGTTCTTCTCTCGGACTACCTGCTTCCTGCTTTCTGTAGCCTCATCCAGGTTAGACTGAGCCTTATCCACAGGGTCCAGAAACATCTCCTTGAAGAACTGGTCATCAGGAAAACCAATGGTCTCAAACCACCCGTCACCCAGCTCAATGATCCTATCAACGATCGCCCTGGCACTTGTGACATCTAGACCAGCCTCTTCAGCATCACCGAGAATCTCACGCACATGCTGGATCATCCCAAATCCGGCATCTAAGTGCCCAGAAAGCAGAGTCTCAATCCAAGAGCTCAGAACTCGCACCACCACCTTCTTCGCAAAAAGAAGAGATGGCCCAGCTGAAGATTCGCCCAACTCCGTTGGTCGGCTGCTCATGTCATCATCTGTTGGAAGAGTAACAAAAGAACTCTTTCCAGTTGAAGCTGCTCCTGCTCGGGAAGGAATCTCAGCACGAGGTATCTCCTCAACATTGTCAGAACTGGTCCCAGGAGTCTCTACCTCTGGATCAACCTCTGGCATCCCTTGCTCTGGTTCTGAAGGAAGCGACGGACCCTCCTCTGTCACTTCAAAACCTGCCAAAGAAACACAAAAAGGTATGAATATGATCCTGTTTGAAAATCATTATCAGGGTTATAACTACAAAATACCTTCTTTGACGACTGGCGGAACACTTTCTTCCTCCATGAACTCATCTGAAGCATCATCAACATTTGCGTCCATCGATGGTTCAAAGTCATCGGAATCCTGTGGCAAGTCAGCTGGCAAGAAATGTGTTAGCAAACCAAGTCACAGACAAAAAAAAAGAAAGCAAAAAAAGTCGTACCAATTGGAGATTCTGGATTCAATCCAGAGTCCCTCGGTTCTTCTTCAGGTGCCCCGACAGGATCCGTCACCACCTCATCGGTTGGAACCTCAGGCATCACCAAGTCTTCCTCTGCTAAAAAAAAAAAGAAAAGCAGAAACAAGAAGCAAATCAGAACATGGAAAATCCCATGAAAACAAATGGAAAGAGAAAAAGGAAGAATCATACCTTCACCGACGGTCTCTTCTTCTCGGCTTCTCTTCTCTGGAGGCTCGTCAGCATCCACTGGCACATCCTCATTGATAGTAAGAGAAACTTCCAAGTCAAGAGAGTCCTCATGCTGCCCCTTGCTGCGATGATGACTCCTCCTCCTCTTACTCCTGCGGGCTCGCTTCTTGGAGGAACCTGCCCCGCTGTCAGAGTCAGGTTTCCCACTTGACTCCTCACTGGATGGTCTACTCTTGCCAGTAGACTCCACGGAAGCTTGCCTCTGTGCCGCTTGCATCCAAGCACCAAGTTCGGCTTCCTCCTGTTCTAGCTGCTCTAAAGCCTCATCAGGTATTTCTCGAACAGCTTCAGAACCAATGACGCCCTGGTCACCGAGAAAGCCTATGTTGTGCTTCTCTCCAGAAAGGAAGGCCCAAACTTCCTCTCGCCGGACACCATCCGACTTTCCAAGGCCCTTTCCAGATGCTAGCGTCACATCAAGCTCCTTCTTGGAAAGCCCCCGATATGCCGAAAAGCTCTCCGCGAACCACTTCGCAAAGCCGGCAGTCCAGGAAGTCAGCAACACAGGATAAGAAATCATGGCTGTAGTATCTTCTAGGGGTGTACATGGGTCGGGTTGGGTCGGATTTGGCTAAATACCTCATCCGACCCAAACTAGTATGGGTTAAACATTTATAACCCTTAACCGAACCTATACTAGTTTGGGTTGGGTCGGGTCGGGTTACTCGGGTTGGGTCGGGTAGGGTTGGGTTTAAATGGGTTGTACTTGTAGCTCAAATCTCATCACAGGAGCTCAAATCACAAGATATTATGAGTCTTACTGACAAATATCCAACTTGAATGAACTATCTGATTCTAATATTGTACGGGTAACTGTGGTCCTTATATTTGTAATTGAGTAAGAAAACTGATTGGGTAAAGGCTCATGCTAGATGGGCAGCTCTAACCTATCTAACCTATGCTAGATGGGCTTTGGGTAAGGTGGATATCGTTTCCAAAGAGGCAAGAACCAAACATATTTTATTGGATAACAAGGGTTTGTATTATGTAGGGTTGGGTCGGGTACATATGGGTCGGATATGTACTACATATATATCCGACCCGTTTATAAAATGGGTTACACATTTGGACCTGTACCCGACCCGTTGTGCTGTGGGTTGGGGTCGGTTTTTGTCGGGTTGGGTCGGGTTGATGGGTTGGGTCGGATTGGATATGGGTTTTGTACACCCCTAGTATCTTCAGCACTATAGAAAGCCCATGCATTTCTCCCGTCCTGTAAACCTCCAAAGCGCTTCACCATGCTTGAAGGCGCTCCAACAACGCCTTGAGAAAAGCCCAGCTGCAAAGCAAAGCGAGAGGGTACATACGGCTGGATGTCGACGAAAAGATGTCTACGATACACCATCGTGCCGACACGTATGCTGAAAAGCCACTCTCTCTGCATTCGTCAAGGAATAATGCCTTCCCGACCCCGCCCTGGTAGAGTCTCGGGAGGCACCAAAATCAAAAGCCTTCTTCCGCAACTCCGGAGAAAGCTTCACTGAAGACTGCCCCATCTCGACGTCCCTGAACCGTCGGATCCTCATGCGGGCAAACAAAAGTGATTCGGACACGGCTTTGCCCTTAGCCAGTCGAATCATCAGAGGATCATCATCCTGTGCAGCACCCAGCCGGTGGAAGCCAGGACAGTGGTACACGTACCACGAATAAAAGATGTGGGCTGAAAATACCCTATTCATGGGAAGCCCAAGCCGAACCAAAAAGCAGCAGCCTGCAGTTCGGTACACAGGTAGGAGTAAAGAGCTGGCACCAAAGCAAGCTGCTCTCCAAACGCCATCTGACAAGCCGGAAAAATTACAATGCGGCCTGTGCGTTCCATCTCCTCCAGCAAAAAGAGCCTCACCAAGCCAATAAGTGAGGTAAACAGCGAGATCTCTCCGCGGTGCAATGTCAGGACATATGGCGTTTGTACTGGCACAGAAATCTCTCAACTCTTCTTGCATTGCCAAGATCTTCTTTGAACTTGGATCCTGAGCTCCGGCTTCTTGGGTCACGCTATCAGAAGACTCCCTGCTATCAAAAAAGTTGGGGAATGAAGAGCTAGAACTCTTCCAACTGCTGGATCTAACTTTCAAACCCTCCTTCTCCTTCAAAAATCATAGAAGGCGACGAGCTGAAAGTACAGAAGCCTGAACTCCTCAGACTGCCCCTCAACGACGCTGTCAATCGGCATAAACTCCTCATAGAGTTTGCTGAGGATGGGCAATCTAGTAATGGCGCTCAGCTCCTTCAAAGAGAAACCAATCTCACCATTCGTCACAACGAAGGTATTGGTTTGAGGGAGGAATGATTCCAGCATAGCCATGAAGGCCTCGTCGGAAAAGATCATGGTCTCCCTAAAGGCACGGACCGCATAAAAAATCCCGGCTTCTTTCAAAACGGCGCCACCAATCAGTAGGACGCGATCAGTCCACGACTTCCACTCGGAGTCAGCATTGAAAACGGCCACGGAGTCGAAAAGGCTTGATCCAATTGCTGCCGTCACCGCTAAAAATTCCAAGGCCCACCGGTCTCAAATCGACCGACGGATAATCAGAACCCTGGTAGCCGCTGGATGGCATCAACAAGTCCATGTCAACAGGCGACCTCTCCATATATCCAGGAGAACCGCCAATAAAAACCCCGGTCTTGATTACATTTGTCCTTCTCACCCAGCTTGGAGGATCTTCCCTCTTAGAGCACGTGGGGGCAAGGCTCATGATCGAGACAGTGCGATCAAACGTCGACCGGGGTAACAACAATCTTCTTCTCACCATCTGCTGTGAAAGAAAACTGAAAACACCTCCTCTGGTATGTCATGTCATCAGGGACTACATCACCAAAGAAGAAGGTAGGCTTGGGCAAAACGCTCTGATCTTCCATCACCCATGGACGACTGCTTACTATGATCTTATAGAATTCCTCTCCCTTGAGAGTGATCAGTCGCTGGTTCATCTCATCTCTGTTGAGGGAGTCGCATTCTTCCAGATTTCTCTCAACATACTGGACGTTCTCAAAGGCCTGCTGAACGGCCGGATTAGAAGTTCTAGAAGATCAACGAGGTACGCTTATAGCAGGCTCTTTACCCTTGTTCGTTCTGGAGGAACCACCTGCAAAGGATGGAAAAGAAAAAGATCAAACATCAAAATGACAGAATCTCGCTAAAAAGAATCTGGCGAAATTTTGACATGATGACGGGGCAATTCCGAAGAAAAGGAACTATCCCGAAAGAAATAGAAAGCTTGAAGATGGGCTCAACATCGCTGCGAGCTCCGAAACTCCAAACTTTCGAAACCTCAAAGTCTCCGCAAAATCAGGAAGGGCTCAACATCGCTGCGAGCTCCAAATTTCCAAATTTGCGAAAACTTTCAGGTATGCTATCACATCATGCTACAAATTTAATTTACAATTGAATGCATGCATGAACATCTAGGTTTGCCAAAAAAAAAGGGGGCATTATCATGATGAGCAAAAGAAAACAAAAAAAAAGAAAAAAAAGAAAAGAATCTTTCTCGAAAAAAAAAAGAGGGAAAGAAAACAAAAAAAAAAGAAAAAAAAAAGAAAGAAAAGAAACTTTCTCAAAAAAAAAAAAAAGAGGGAAAGAAAACGAAAAAAAAAAGGGGATTTGTCCGTACGGCCCACAAAAAAAAAAAAAAACAAAACAAAACATGAAAAAAAAAAGAAGAAAAGAAAGCAAAAAAAAAAAAAAACGTGTGAAAAAAAAAGAAGCAAACACATGGAAAAGAAAAAAAAAAAGAAGAAAAGAAAAGAAAGAAACAAAAAAAAGGAAAAGAACTTTTTTTTTCCTACAATGGGGTTTTCTTGAAAAAGGGAACTTACTTGAAGCCATTGATGGAAAAGAAGAAGAAAAGTCTTGAAGATCTTGAAGAAGAAGAACTCTTGGTCTTGAAGCCCTCTTGAGATTATTGCAAAAGAAAGTAATAAGAGCAAGAGATCCAACCTCCTCCTTGCTTTTATAGAAGAGAGCAAACCAAAGAAGGAAAGAAGAAAGAGGTAAATGTTACTAATTAGTAACCTTACCAAAAGAAAGAGATTAGAAATATTCTTTCCCAAAAGAAAGATATCTTGAGGGATTCTCTCCCAAAAGAAATCAATGAGAGATTTTCTCCTAAAAGATAGGATCAATGAAGGATTCTTTCCCAAAAGAAAGATATCTTGAGATATCCCATCCCAAAATAAAGGGAACATGAGAGATTCTCTCCAAGTAAAGATATTCTTAGATATTCTCTATCCAAATGAGATATTTTTGGATATTCTTTACAAAAATGACATCATATGAGATCTAAGCCATTTCAAAAGCTTAAGGTCCCATGGGTTAGCCCACATGAGCCAGGTTTGACCACCTAGGCACAAAAAAAAAAAAAAATTGGGCTTTTAGTGAAAGAGAAATCCCTCCTACCAAGAGCATACAAAAATGGTTCCATGCCTCTTTTGAGTTGATTCAACCATACAAAGAGAATTCCAAGCCCCATGAGCTTCCAAAAATCAAACCATCCAGCCTCATATACCAAATTGAGCCAAAATCTTGAAATTGACATTCCACAAAAATCAAACCAAATCCTGGTCCCCTAACTTGCCACAAACAGCTTGTTGGGTCACAAGACCAAAACCAAAAACCAAAACCTGATCCCTTAACTTGCCACATATAGCCTGTTAGGTCACAAGATCAAAATCAAAATTGATCCCCCAACATTCCACATACAGCTTGTTGGGTCACACGATCAAAACCAAACCCGACCCCCTAACCTGCCACATACAGCCTGTTAGGTCACAAGGTCAAAACCCAAATCCACATCCCTGATGTCATCTTCAAAACTTTGCCTCGAGATGGTACGTGATCTCTTTCACTACCATAAAATTCGCCTGGAAGCTCAAAAGGCTACAAATACCAAAAAGAAAGACTGCCCAAAGACTCTTGGTTAAGTCACAGGCTCTCCTTCAAAAATCTCTACGAGGCACATCGACTACAAAAGTTAAGCAACTCGTCGCTGTACCTCGAGGGGGCATTTGTTGACACCAAAAATGTCACTTTGCCTCTTCAAGATCCAAAGAGCTACATGAAGTCGCAACCTGCCATAAATAGGCAAGGCTACTTCCAAAAAATCAAATCTTGTCAGAATCAAACAAAAACTGCAAGATCCTTCAAGACAGCCAAAAGAGGAGTACACAAGAAGTTTCGGGCCAATTCAAAATCATTTGGCCTAACTTCGCTTCTCCGACAGCCGAAAAGGAGCTCTCGGCGGCGAAAGCATCGGAGACACCAAATCTTCGATCAAAGCCGATGGATGGTCTCAAAATACATCCAAAAGGCTCCACGTCAAGTTCCGAGTCAAACCGACAACGTTTGACCCTACATCAACCCTCGAACAGCTAAATCAAGCATCTCAGCAGCAAGAACCGCCGAGGCCATCACTCATCAGATAGAGCACATGGACGGCTTCCAAATGCTTACAAGGGGCTGCACGTCAAATTTCAGGTCATTTCGACAACATTTGACCATAGTTTGACGCTCGGAAGCCAAATCAGGCCTCTCGGCGGCAAAGCTCTCCGGGACCATGGTTTCCAAGACAGAGCCTATGGATCATCTTAAAATGACTCCAATGGGTTCCCTGTCAAATTTCAAGTTAATCGGACATCGGTTGACCGCACATCAAACCGCGACATCTTCATCGCGACAAAAGCGAGTCTACTGGTGATAGGACCCCAAACGGCTTCAAAATTCAAACAAAAGCCTATGGTTGGTCTTATTTATTGCTCAGGAGGCTTCACACCAAATTTCAGGTCATTCCGACATCGTTTGACCCAGTTTCAGCTTCTGACGGAAAATCGGCAGCTCTGCGCGACAAAGTCTTCGGCTTTCTCAGGAAATCAGAAACTTTGCAAACCAAAATGCAAGGATTCTTATCAGGTTTCCTACAGGGAAACCAAGCCAATAAATGGTCAAAAATGTCAAGGAAAAATACAGAAGAAAAAAGAATCGAAAAACAGCAAAAACGGACACAAAACGGGACAAAAAGGGGAAAAAAAACCCCAGGGTCGCAGACCCCTGTGACCCTGGAGCCCGGGATCGCCGGGAAGGCCCCGGAAACCCCGGTTTTCGCCGTTTTTTCGCGATTCGAAGCGTCCGGCCTCTGGTAGTTTCCAAAACTCATACTTTTGAGACACCAAATCCTCTGACATCCGTCAAAAACACGGGTCAATCATCAAAAGTATCGAAAACAACATTGATCGCCACCCCGTCAACCAAAAAAAAGTGTGCTTTCTACCCGACCGATCGAGAAATCGACAGGACGGATGGCACTGACCCGCTGTTGGCAACCAACATCTGAAGTCACATGGTCATCCGATGTCGATCTACATGAAGATCCATCGATGATCATTACCAGAAGAATCCCAAAAGACGCGGCACGGCCCGCGACTCTTCAACTGCTCGGCGACCACTTAATGCGATTAATTGACTAGCTTTATTACAGTCATTAATCCATTTCTTTGGATGGACCAATCAGAAGCAAGCATCCGGGAGTTACAAGTCAAGAGATTCATGGCATTTAACCCATGAAACTCCTCCCATCATGGCGATTAAAGGCGATTAAATGCCCTCAATCTCCTCCGGCCAATCAGAAGCCAAGAAAAAGGAGTTACAAAATAAAGATTTAAATCCTGTAACTCCTCCCATTATGCGGCTTAATGACAATAAAAGCCCATAAACCCTCCTAAATGGCTACCTAAAAGCCTATAAATAGGAGAGCTCTCCAAGAAGAAAGAGATCGGGAAAAAATCACAAACAGAGACACAGACAAAGCACAGAAATTCAGAGAAGGAAAAGAGAGAAAACTCTGCGGAAATCCTACACCACCGCTACAAGGTGACAAAAGTCCCTTGGGGGTACCCCCCCCCCCCCCCATGGTCCTTGCCTTATCCTTCTACCTCCAATGGCTTAGATGTGGCCTTTTCAGCCCGTCTACTCGGTTTTTTATTGGATATATGACCTCCTTTTGGTCTTTGTCCTCTAAAAACCTGAGGTTATAGCCAAGCCAAGCGAATCAATAGCATCCTCTATTCTCATCTGCATGGATGATGGCGAAGCCCACATATGGCTTGCGACCGTCAATCTGAACGGATCCCCCACAATCTCCTGAGAAGTTAGATCCTCATTTTCTTGCTTTTTATTGTAGTTTGTATTTTTTTCAAAAGAGACAAAAATCACAACTCTTGTCTTTCATTATTAATAAGGATTGTAAATTGGCTATAAACGCCAAAATTGGCTATAAACGCCAGAAACCGGCTATAAACGCCAAAATCGGCTATAAATGCCAAAAAATCGCCTTTCACGGCAAACCAAGAAAAATGTCTCTTTTCTTAAATATATGTGTAACGGAAAACTTGAAAGAAGTTGATTTCTTTTTTACTTGCGAAGGTTGATCTCCGGATAACCACTTGCAATTCCGAGTAAAATAGAAAATCTGGCACACCCACACAACACAAATGTTGATGCGCGCCTCTGCCCCCCGGTTACGAAAGGGTCAGACCCAACGGACTCCCACGTCCGCCGACCTCGGTAGAACCGAGCAGGAGCGCGGTCCATCATCCCTCGAGTTTGGGAGACCTGCCCTTGAAATGGTTCTCCCACCTAGAGCAGAGATCGGTCTGTAGCTTTCGGGAGCTTGCTGGATCATTTGTTGCTCGTTTTGTAACAAATTTCAAGCAGCCCAGGGACATTGGGCCGTTGCTATCTCTTAAGAAGCAGAGCTCAGAACGCCTGAAGGAGTTCGGCGCTCGTTATTAGTGCCTTTATAATGAGGTAGAAGAGAGTAACGAACAAGTAGTTGTGGCAACCTCGGGCTGTCGTAAGAGAGTCAGCTTCGCCAATTGTTGATGAAGTGATCCCCGATCATACAAGGAGAGTTGATGGAACGGATCGAAGAGTTCATAAAATTGGAAGAAGACATGGGAGCACCTAAGCCAAGGTGGGCTCGCCCGACGGAAGAAGGATCCATGAGAAAGAGAAAAAAGGGAGTTCGGAGAAGGCTCTGATAGAAGAACAGGTCGTACCGAACCCACAGGAGCAGCCACTGAAGGGGCGCTGACGATCTTTAAAGACCCAATCAGTTGAGACCCAGAGAAAGAGGGCCGCACACTTAAAAGAGGTGTATCGGATGAGCACCAAGCCGAGCATAGTAAACAAGTCTGGGCGAAGGAAAGCGGAGATCTCGTTCTCAGATGAAGATTTGCGAGACGTGGTCCAGCTCCACAATAATGCCCTAGTACTAACTTTACGAGTACAGGGGTATGGTGTACGGAGAATGCTCATAGATCCAGGAAGCTCATCGAAAATAATGGATGTCGGGCTGTTTGATAAGCTCGGCCTAAAGCACTCAGATTTAAAGCCGACCTCGATACCCCTATTCGGGTTCAGTGGCCAAGCAGTGCACCCGATGGACATGATAACCGTGTAGATTGGCACAGGTCCTGTAAGGTCTGTGACCTTACTGGGTCAGTTGGGCCCAAAACCCGGCCCGTTGACTCATTTAATTTGTTATTATTTATTTAATTGTATTTTAGATATTTATGTGGGTTAGATCATGAGCGAGTTTCTTTTGGCATTAGAATAGTATTTGCGAAGTTTCGTTTGATTCTGAGTTCGTTTGATCATAGCAGGGGGGGTAGTTTGCAATTTAGGGAAAATTGAGTGTTTTTCCGAAATACTCCAAACGCCGTGATTTTGGGTTCGTTGGAAAGGTATCATCGTTCTGATGACTTTTGTCTCTTGACTCATCGCGATCCAGCGATCAGAAACCTTTCAAGTGGTCCATTCTTTCACCGAACCCACTTAAAGGATAAATTGGTCTTTTCCTCTCTATTGTCTTCTTTAACGAGGGTTGCCTAAACTTCTCATTTCGTTCTTTGCAATGAAGTAACCCAGCAGCCTCCCCCTTTCTTCCTTTTCCTTTCTCAAGCCTGGAACCCAAGCCCAGAAGATCCCATTCGAAGATCCGATCCGCTAGATTTCTTCCTCGCGATCTTCTCTTTCCATTGGTTCTAGTTTGGTAAGCATGCTCTCACCTTCTTCTTTCTATCATCTTTTCTTTTGGTTAGATTTAGGTTTGATATAGATCTTTTCCTCTCTTTTCTTCTCCTTGGTGTTTTAGGTTGTGTTTGATTGGGTTAGATTGTAGATATTGCGGTAGAAAGCTTCTCTTCGAGTTTTCCCCAATTGCTTCATCTTCTGACATTGAGGCAAGTAGATATGCATTACATTATAAGCATGTGTGTTATTTTATTATTGATTTGGCTATGAGTCTTGATAGATATCCTGTTAATTACAAGCCTTTCTGATATTGATTTGGGGATTTTAAATGTTAGATTAGATTTGTGGAATAATTGGATAAATAGTTTAATTTATAATTCTAGGTTGTCTTAAATTGGGAGAAATGATGTTATGTGATTGATGGATTGAATGGGGAGCAAGGAGGCTCAGTTTTCTACAGGTTAGCCATGGATTGGCCGGAGAAAAAAGAGAGCAGAAACTCATTTGCGGGCTACAGGTTCACCGTCCGATCGATCGATCGCTCAGTGCGATCGGTCGGACAGTGAACAGTCCCCAAATTAACTGTGGGCGATCACAGTCCGATCGATCGGCCACACAGTCCGATCGATCGGTATGTGAAAACTCTCGGTTAACTGGAAGGTGCCCAGTGCCGATCGATCGGTCACTCAGTCCGATCGATCGGACTGTGCACTAACAGTGAGGTGTTCAGTGCCGATCGATCGGTGCGATCGATCGGAGGGTGCATGGTCACTGAAACTTCAAAAGCTTGTAACTTTCAATCCGCCCGTTGGATTTCTACATATGATATACCTTGGAAAGCCCTTGAGACGTAGAATCCAATGGTTCTGGTTTCATCACGATAGGAGGTCGGGAAGTGATGTAAATACTTAGATTATTGATCCAGCTCATGTTTTATTGGAAATAAGACCGGTAACCTAGGTTTGGGCCTTAGATGTTGGAAACCATTAATTTACTCTCACTTGACCATTAATGGAGATTGAAATCGAAGCACGTGGCTTGGTGTCCTTCGATGGGTTGTCTAGGTATTCGTGTATTACACGTAGTGTAACCGAATGCATATGGAGTTGAATGGAATGATGCTCAACATGATTGTACACCAAAGAATTATCCTAAAAGCATCATTGATCCAATTTCCACATGTACTCCGTTAGAATACGTAGGATACATGGATGACACCACTTACCTAGGATTGGATTGTAATTCTTTCTTGACTTGTGACTTGTATCCGTTGATAACATCTCCTTGTACACTCTCTTGGCATAAAACACGTAATCAATTATGAAACATAAATTCTTATAGAATTTAGGACTTGGACTTGACTTAGAGTGTACCATAGGAACCCATGTCTTGTTTGATGAACATGACTGGCTAGTAATGGAAGAGGATTATCACGTGGCTTGTTTGACTTGTATTATTTTGGAGAAGATAATCCCTATAATCTTGTCTTTTACATGGAACTAGCCAGACTTGCTTGTCTTGATATTCTTGTGTCAGAACCACTTTATTATTGTTTGCATATCATGGTCATCTGCAGTTTGGGATTTAATGACGAATCGGTTACTCCGGTTGTCGGGGTGGGCAGTCGCCGTAGGACGGCGTCCATGGCGTTGAATAGCTGGGAGCGGGCTAGGACCATGCTGCTATTCCCAGGACAGGGAGCTAGGATCCTACTGGAGTCGGACTTTGGTATCAGTAGTCCAAGGGGATTGTTACTGGTACCCCGGGAGGTGGCTTTGGACATCCTCGGAGTCTCCCTCTTGCTTGTTCTTGTTTGCATTTGCATGGATAGTGGTTATTGTTAGATGATGGCTAGGATTCCTTTTATTGTTCCTGTTGTTTATTAATCTCGCTTTATGCCTAGTCTTGCATTCCGTGTATTCATATGATCTTATACTTGTCATTATTCTACACTTGATGCATGTGTGTTTATTATGCTTTATATATCTATTGCTCAACATGTTGTTGACCTTGTTCCTTGGTGTGCAGACACATCAGGTGAATACTACTACGAGGAGCAGGCAGGTGAGGAGATCCCAGAGGATCTCCAACCAGCTGAGGAGGCACGAGAGTGGCGTGCCGATGACGTAGAGTAGCGTCATCACTTCCGGGCACGAGAGAGATACACTGGGTTTTATTAGATTGTTCTTTTATTCATTTCTTTCTCTCGTTGGACATTCTTTTATTATTGACTTCCATACTTTTATTGGCCTTGTATCTTGGGATGGCCAATGTAATAAATAACTTAATTCTTAGTTTTGTTTATTCTTTCTTGCAACTTTAATTTAATGAGAGTTATTATCTATTGCTTGAGATTCCATATGCCTAGAGTTGTATTAACTCTACATTTATTGTACCACATGAGGTTTGAAATATTAAATCCTCACCGCGGACTACGATCCGTGGGCCCAAAGGACAAAATTTTTAAATAGTCCTAAAATTCACTCTCCGGATCCGGTTATTTCTTTAATCGGGTTCGGGGGACGTGACAGGTCCCGTGCACTTAAACGTGAAATTCCTGGTGGTAGATGTGACATCTCCCTACAACGCCATTATGGGGCGAACATGGATTCATCGCATGAGGGCGATGCCATCAACCTATCATCGAAGGATACACTTCCCGACACTAAAAGGGACCACGGAGATCAAAAAAGATCAGGCAGCATCTAGAAGCTGTCTGATCGCGGCAATCAAAGGAAAGGCAAAAAGGGCGGACGTTGAAGGCTTAGGTCCAGCTAAGAAGGCCGATAAAAAATAACAATTACAGTTAAGTCGGTCAGAGGTCGGAGATCAAATTGCCGACCTGACCGACGAGGCCGTAGAGGAGCTGAAAAAGGTTTCGGTAAATGGACAAGACCAAGAACAAAGTCCAGGATCACCGCCCCGAACTGGACGACCTCCATCTCAGGTGGAGGAAGCACGATTCAAGCTACAACTTGAACGGTCAGGCAAAGACCCTTTGACCGACCACTTCGATGGAGCGGACTTCGAGTATGTCCCGTGCACAGAGAGCGACCGGACCATTCCTTCAGCAGATAGGAAAGAACAGGTCCGATCAGAAATTTGTGGTACATGCCCGAGCCGAGCAATAACTTCACCTTCCATGGATAAGCATCAAGAAGGAAAATTCCCATACTGATAGCTTGGCTAGTTTGGCAACAGCCATCAGATCTGAGCTGAGGAGAGAAGTCCTCGTCGACTATCAATCAGAGCCAAGCATAGAAGGTCAGCAGATCATGTGCGCCAACCAGGTTGAAGAGCGGAGAGAACAAGCATTGATCAGGTTGGCCGCCTACCAGCACTTCGAGTCAAGGGCTTAGAGGAGCCGAGCAAAGGCTAGAGCGGGCGACGAAGGAAGCAGAACTTCAAGTTCCCGACCTTGGAAGGAAGGGGATGCCGAAGTCGGAACACGATGCATTAAGAATGGAGAAGCATTAAGGAGGAAAACCCCCATGCTAATAGCTTGGCCAGTTTGGCAACAGTCATCAGATCTGAGCTGAGGAGAGGGGTCCTCGTCGACTATCAATCAGAGCTAAGCATAAAAGGTCGGTAGATCATGTGTGCCAACCAAGTTGAAGAGCGGAGAGAACAAGCATTGATCAGGTTGGCCGCCTACCAGCAGCAACTAGCTTGGAGCTTCCAGAAAAAGGTAGGGAAACGAACATTCCAGGTCGGAGACCTAGTCTTGAGAAAGGTGCTCCTGAACACCAAAGATCCCAGTCACGGCAAGCTAGGTCCGAATTAAGAAGGACCATACAGAGTTACCTCCGTCGGAGGAACATGAGTTTACCACCAGGGGATGCTTGAAGGAACAAAGTTGCAAAGGCCTTGGAACATAGCGAGTTTTAAGAAATTCTATTTTTTGTACCAAAGAAATTGTCACTCTTGCATTCCATTTATGGAAGTTGTCTTATTTATATTCTTGTGCCAATGATGAAATTCCCTAAAAACTTGTATATGGTCGGGGACCCGCAGCAGGGGCACACCCTATCGGGACAACCATGACAAGATAAGGTCAAGGCCTAAAAATAAGGGGTAGCAATAAACCCACCACTTTGTGCCGAAGGAGAAAAATCCTAATTGGGAAGATCCCAATTTAGGTATGCTGCACTGATCTCCTTTTTAACTAATGGCTAGGCTGGGCATGACGATGCGAGCATTAGACTAAAAAGAGTGTTCGGATAGAACTGACAGTGGCAGTAGAAACAAGTCTTCAAACATCGCTGGAAACATTAGAGGCAGGTGGAGCAAGGTCGGCAACTGGAGAAGTACCTCCATCCCCGACCACTGGCTACCTGGCCTCCCCTACCGGGGCCGATGCAGGAACCTCGGTAGGTAGTGGTTAGGGAGAAGCATCCTCGGACTAAGTTGCTTGTTTGGCTTAGAGGGGGGAATCCTCATGTATGCCAGCATCACCGAAACACACGTCATAACCTCGTTTGAATACGAGGGCTTTGATCTGCTCGACCTGCTCAAAATAGATCGCCTCAACCTCTTCAAATATTACGTCTTTTGACTTCTCCATAACATCCCGCATCTCCACCTGCATCTCGGCTAGTTTGGAACGGAGAGCCTCTTGCTCCATCTCACTTGCGGTCATGGGACTCAAAGCAGCGACCGCCTTAGCCCCTGCAACCTACACAGCTTTGGAAGAATTAGTAGCGTTAGACTTCGCCAAACGCCAAGCAGCCTCGGAAGCGCCGCGTGTCCCAGAAAAATCTCAAGCCCCCTTTCTTCTCGGAAAACGAAAAAGAAGAAAGGAGGCTTGGGGGGCAATTGTTGGGGGGGAGGATTTTAAATCTCCTGAGAGCGGGCTCGAGCCAGGCCAGATCCGACTTGTGAAACAAGTCCGGACCTGCAGAGGGGTTTATCCCATAGGATTGGATCGGTTGCTGGATGGACCAAGTCAAATAGGGTCGAGACAGTTGGCAGAGGGTGGAGAAGTTACAGAAGAAAATACGGAAGTGGGGATGAGATACCCCCTGAATGTATGGCATGATCTCAACTTGCGCCTCAAGGGGGAAAATGCCAAGGATCATGAGAGAATGGGCATGAGAAATCTAAGGAAGGGAGAAATAAAAGAGATGAAAAAGAAAGGAAAGAGGTACGCCAAAATCATATGAAAAACTGTTCATTACACGGATTTCCATTCTCAGTGGCTGACTTAAGTATCGGAGGGAACTCGATCGATCCCACCGATCGAGACTTCTTTGTTTGAATTTTACAGGGTCTATCCGGAGAATCTCACTCAAACCAAAAAGGAGGATCTGTTGACATTAACAGGTCAGATTACCAGTCCATTTGGAACCCATCTCAATTTTTAACTCTACAAAACTCATCCGAAACAAAGTTATATTAATGCTTGATACATGAAGGTTTAGCATAAAAGATACTAATCTTTATTGTTGACTCCCAAAAAAATAAAAACAAAACCTAGTCGAAAAGTTTGCTCACCACCTTCATGTTATTTTTGTTATTTTACTTGCCTTTAAAACACCATAATGGATAAAAAAACAAAGATTCAAAAGTTGAATATTTTCTAATTAACTTTTAAAATTTGTTTTGCTAAAAAAAAAACAAATAGAAAGTGGAATTCCAGCTTGAAACCAACACTTTTGAGTATGCCTAACTACCTGATATGTCTTGTTACAGTCCCTCCAAATTAAAGAAGAACATTCTGTCCACCACAAAACAAAATTCTGAAAATCTCAAATTGAAATTTAGATAAAAAAAATCCATAGCCACATAAATATTCATGGCCTGGGATGGAAGGTGGGGCTCTCAGAAAAAAGGAGATCCATTAAATGATCAGAAACTTCAATAAGAGCAACAAAAGGAAAGTGTCTATATCCAATGCTATCATATCCATTTCAAGCATTTGGAGGAATCCAAAGTGAGTTGTGCCTTGAAGACGACATGATAATAATAATAGCTTTTATGGCAGCAGGAAGACAAGGAGACCAACACTGCATGCTCCTATCTTTCTTGATTTTTGCTGGGCTTAAACATCCAAGCAGACCAGACGGAAACAGTCATTGCACAATCCACCTCATACCAACTATCCCCTCATTGCATGTGTTCATTGTTTCCAACTAAGCACTTAACTTCTTCTACCAAAAAAGAAAAAAAGAAAAAGAAAAACACTAAGCACTTAGCTTGCCTGTTAATTTCCTTGGCTCCTTGTCTATTTGGACTAGGGTTGCAACTTGGGTGGGTCGGCTCGGGTACTGGGCCAACCGTATCCTTGCTCGAATTTCATTTGGATGAACCCGCTCGCAAGCCTGGATGAAACCCAAAATGCCAATTTTGAGCACGAGCCCAAAACCAAAATCCAAATAAGAATCTAAGGTGCATCTGTGCAATGAGAGGATTCCACTGCTACGGAAATTTAAAAAAAAAGAAAAAAAACTTTTTGATTCCCTTGCAGTGCACTCATTGCAACACATTTTCCTTGCTGAAAAGGAAAAAAAGAAACTGATTTCTTATATAAAGAGAATCTTGATTTCAAATGGGAGGGGTTGGAATGAAGGATTCCTCTCTCGCGTTAGGAAATAAAAATCTGGAAAGCACAGAGTCCTCTCATTGCACAAACAAGTCTTAAAGTGCTCTCTCTCTCTCTCTCTCTATATATATATATATATATGCGCGCGCCTAACTTGGCTGAAATCCAAATTCTCTGG
Source organism: Litsea cubeba (assembly GCA_012931725.1). Taxonomy (NCBI): domain Eukaryota; kingdom Viridiplantae; phylum Streptophyta; class Magnoliopsida; order Laurales; family Lauraceae; genus Litsea; species Litsea cubeba. Next base: position 115,407,322 of record CM022946.1, read on the forward strand.
TAAAAAAAAAAAAAACAAAGAGTGATTAAGGCTATATTGTGGGGCCCATCCGGCCTAACGGGAAAAAGGAACCCTCTAGAGTAGACATCTATATAGATTTAAAAATATTGCAATCTAAGGCCATGAATAGATGGTCATACATTAAGAACGAGTTTCTATTTTGACTGTCATTTCATGATCTTAGATTTAGCTGTTAGAAACTTCCATTGTGCCTGAGTTTTGAAAAATGCCCGAGATCTACTACATCCCAACGTGAGCAGGGTGATCCCAAAAACATGCCTCTTGCCCCATTTTCTAGAAGAAATTTTTTTTTTCCTGGTGACATATGGGCTTACCCAGCCAAATCCAATCCAGCCTGCAGTTTCTGGCCTAGTCCATTTCAACAATTTTAGGTCTATTTACAGGCGTGGCTGGTCACCTATTTAGTGGCTCCCTCTATTGATATAGGCCTTGCCTGATTATCTATTGTCTCAAAAGAAATTAGTATTGGATCATTCCCACAGGCCTGAAAGCAGAGGGTAATAAGAGAGAGAGAGAGAGAGAGAGAGAGAGAGTAGGGGATACAAGATAGACGGGGCTCAGGTCGGCACAGCCTATCAAAAACACTACGTTTAAGTCTTAGCTAGGATGGAGCATAGCTAAGCCAGGTAGGGTTACTCATGGGCTGAACTAGCCCTGGACCGACCTAAGCCTGGCCCACGGCAGAACAAATATGGGCTGTGTTTTGGGGATTAGCAGAACCTGGTCGTAAATTTTTGGTCTGATAATCTAATGGATCGATCCTGGGTCCAAGCATTGCTAAAGGCCCATCCTGACATATATTTAATCCATATATGTACATGCATTTACAACTTGGCTGGGCTTTGCTTTCAGGCCAGTGGGCTGATGCAGGCCTTAATGTATGGACCAATACATCAACGCGACAATTTTGGACAGGCTTTGCGCATATCCTTCGGGCCCATGAACGATCCCTAAGCCATGAAAATCTTTGCCAAACTTCAAACCCGGCTCATTTACTAGTCAGGTTCTGTTTATGCCTTGTTACAGTCCATGGGTTTGAATTTGGAACCCTCACCCTTCCAAAGGATGTAAGAGGAAGGGAGAGAGAAAAGACGAACACACAACAAAAATATCAAACTTATATTATTGTGTTCTATTGAATTCCATTACAATCACCAAGATAAATACTTTAGACAAAGGGGTCGCTTGTATATTCTGTTGAAATGAAAGGTATAAAAACTTTAGCCGTCTTCGGAAGTGCTGTAAGGAACTCTAAAGTTAAAAATTAGTTTTGCCAAGTGGCTCTTTTTTATAATTTTTTTTCCAATTGATCGGGAGTGATATTTTAAACTTCTCAAGTCCTATCCTTGGGCATGCTGGTGATATTAAGGTGCCAACACCACTTAATCATGAGTATGTTGATGCCTGTGTAGTTGGATGAAGTTCCGATTAGGAAAGAACCCTTTCTTTCCTGAATGGCCTTCTAAATATAATTACATAGCAGCCCTCTCTTTCCTTGATCAGTAGGGGCGGACTTACATATGAATGACCTGGGGCCACCGCCCCATGTCGATTTTCAAACTCCCTAAGATTTGAATGGGTCATCGCCAGTCCACATATAAATAATAAATAATCACCCCACGTCCGAGCATTGTGATTGCCTCAAGTCACAAAGTCTCGGTGAAAATACTTTTCTTTTCTTTCGAGCAAAAAAATTAGCCCCACCCAAATAAAAGTCCTGGTCCGCCACTGTAATGATCAGCCACTATTTCCAAGGAAGGAGATGGAAAGAGAACTCCTTGGAGATGGAAAGAAAACTATGCCCTCATAAAAAGAATCCACATCCTCTTTAGAGCATCTCATTCATGTCTTATTAATTATATATATTTATCAACTACATTATTGATATATGCTCAATCTTATGGTAACATCAATTCATTTTTTAGCGGTTCATTTTTTCAATATCCTCTAGATGGCTCCGCTCAAAGGATCCAAACTCCTGTGACCAAAAATAAAAAAAAAAAAAAAAAAAAAAAACAGCTGATGTAGCAACTCCAAAAGCTACTTCCACATAAGTGCTCAAAGAAACCCAAGGAAAGTATGCATTCAAACGCAAGGAGGGACCCGATATCAGACAGAAATTCAAATGAAAAAGACTTCAACGAATGTTCTAATCGGAGATGCATGTTACTTGCTATTTGTGTTAATCCCTCTGTTCAGCTAATATTTGAGTAATCATTGACATCCTTTACTTAAAATGAACATCTAATTAAGTGCTATAAGTGCTTATCGAACTCCGCACAAATTAAAAAAAAAAGGAAAATTAACATGGTAATTAACAATATTGTTGCAAGTAGCTCCCATATTTTGAAAATATAATGACAATATTGCAATATATTTATGAAAGATATAACTAATGGGATAAAATTATAGGAATATTATATAAAATGAGCAAGTAGGGAAAAATCTACAAAATACTTTTAGCAGTATTCTATCACTATTTTTTATTTCAATTTATTTAAAAATTAAATTCATTTTCAGCAACATTTTTTTTTTCGAAATTACATCCCCAAAAGCCCTCAAATGTCATGAAAATATCTCCATACTTTTCCAAGACATACAATAATTTTCCTAAAGAGATATTTGTGACAGTAGTAACCAAAAGACTGCCTATTGGATTTGACTAAGTGCCAAGGGGCACTCATATTTTAATACAGTGTATTGGCCAATGTTGAAACCTCTATCTGTCAGCTATTGAGAGTGACATTTTCAATCATCTACACCTTCTTTTATATCAACATAAATAATTGAGGAAACTAAAAAAAAAAAAAAACCTTAGATGGCTTCTAACCGATAAACAAGCCACTAGTCAAATATTGTACAGAAGTGGCTCCCTGTGACCACTTTTGTTTTTTTTTTTATTAAAAATTTAAACGTGTGACGACGTGAATGCTTAATATAGAGAGTTAGCGACGACGTCATCGCTAATTCGTCAAATCTGCATCTTCTCTGACCTTCATCATCTGTGATTGCTGGTTTTCTGTACCAAAATGAACCGGAACTCCATGTTACTATTTTTTATACACGGATATATGGTGTGGTCATCATCTGCGATTGCTGGTTTTCTGTACCAAAATGAACCGGAACTCCATGTTACTATTTTTTATACACGGATATATGGTGTGGTCATCATCTGCGATTGCTGGTTTTCTGTATCAAAATGAACCAGAACTCTATGTTACTATTTTTTATACACAGATATATATATGAGTGTGGGTCACTGATATGGAAGAGCAACAGAGAGGCTCAATGGGGTATTATGGGGGAAAACGATGGGAGGAAGAATGCATCAATGGGGTTTTTGAATCTAAGATCCTTTTGAACATGTATTTCCCCATCGATACCTTCTTCCTCCCATCGTTTTCCCCCATAAACCTCATTTACCGAAACTCTACTCCATACTCCTTCTTCAAAACGCCAACGAAGTCATAGACCTTGTGAGGGTCTAGAAGGACCTTGTAGACACTCTCCTTTTCCATGCATCTCTTTACCCAAGCATTTAGCTTAGGACACTCATTCTCTATGCTCAGCAGCGAATGGAACAAGCACCACATCCACATATCCCAAGCTCTTGCCACCGTAAAATGGTTTGTCTTCGAGCTCTCCTTCCAACAGTTTCAAGCAGTTGATGAACTCTTTCTTAGCTGCCTCTTGAGCCTCTCCCATGCTCTTCTATATCCGTGACTCACACTCATATATCTATGTATAAAAAATAATAATATAGAGTTATGGTTCATTTTGGTATAGAAAATCAGCAATCGCAGATGATAAAAGTCAAAGAAGATGCAGATTTGATGAATTAGCGACGACGTCGTCACTAACTCTCTATATTAAGCGACGACGTCGTCACACGTTTAAAATTTTAAATAATAAAAAAAAAAAGTGGTCACAGGGAACTACTTCCGTACAATATTGACCAGTGGCCTGTTTTTCAGTTAGGGGCCGTCTAGGGTTTTTTTTTTTTTAGTTTCCTCTAAATAATTTACAAAAATATTCAGATTTGAGTTTTCTGTTCAATAAAACCAACCATAATTAATTGACAACAAACTCTAATTGCCAAGAGGCCATGTCTTAAAAACAGCTCCTCTCTGACGTGTACCAGCCAATATCAAAACCTTTGTGTGTCAGCTCGTGACTGATATTTCAAATCATCTACAACCTTTTTTCATATTCACATAAATAATTTATAAAAACATTCAGATGTGAATTCTCATTTTTAATTGCTTTCAATGTGTTGCACATGTGAATAAATTACAAATAATATAAAGGTGGCACAATCATAATTATAACAAAACCTTATATTTGCGGTGACGCCCGAAAGGAAAGGCCGAATCAATCAATTCTACCTGTAGATACTCTTTTCAGAGTTGGTGGAGTGGTATAAGTCATTGATTTATTTTCCATTTCTTATGGCATGTCATTGTTTGAGTTTAGCGCGGAATTATCGGGTCAAAAAGCCGAGAAATACCCACGTCATAAAAAAAAAATCATAAATAATAAAAACAGATGAGGAGAATACCACAAGTGAAGCATAGATGATATAAGAAAAATACATCTGGTGGGTCCCTTTTCCTAATTATGACAGGTGTCGCAATATAAACCAGCAGGACAGTGACCCTCGTATTATTGCAGAATTCGCCCCCCTCGTTCTCCTTCGCTCTTCCCTTCCTCCACTCTCCTTGCAAGCATACGAAAATGAAGGTAAGAAAACATTAGAAATACTCACTCAATGCCATTCAAACAAGTGAAATGCCATCTTTCCATGTATTTTGCTTTCCACATTCCAATTCTCTTCTTTCTCCATCTTGTAACAGATCTTCACTTGGATGCACCGAAAGCTCCATACCAACGTCGATTACTCCATGATTTCCCGCGAAAAAGGTGCAATCTTGTACTCATTTCACCCGAATTTCTGTCCCAACTTGTCCCCTGTTTCGTCCGATATCGGTCCTAGGCCGAAATAACCTTTTTATATATATATACTGTGCAGATGCTTTCTATGAAGATGGCAAGAAGTCGGTTTGCGAGAAGGACACAGAAGCACTGTTACCAGACCGAGATCACGTTACGGTCGTCGACCCGTTCGGACTTCTCGCCATCGGCACGTTCGGGTTCGACCCGTTACATTTCCAGGATGGATATTCCGTTCACGAGGAGGAATATTCCGTCGAGGAGGATGGAGAGGAGGAGGAGGAGGAGGAAGAGGAAGATGAAGAGGAGGAGGTGGTAGTGACGACTCCATTACCCGTTACGGCGGCGTTCAAGAGGGATGTGGGGAGCGAAATGCTGAAATCGGAGCAACCGGTGATGGTGAGTGTGGAGATGGAGGACATCCGCCGTCCGTTTCTGAAGGATGATGAGGAGAAGAAGAAGGAGGGGAGGAAGGGAGAGAGAACGACTTTGGCCGATCTGTTTTATGCCGATGCTGTTAAGATTTCCTTGTCGAAGGAGAAATGTATCGCACCCGAGATTTCGGCTGGTACCGGGAAGAAGACGGGGTGCTCTACGAAGCAGGCGCGGTCGTTGGCAAAGAAGCTCATGCCTTGGAAAGCAGAGGATTCTCGTCCAACCACAAAACTACACCATGTACATAACTCTCTCTCTCTCTCTCTCTCTCTAGGGTCTAGTGTAGTAGAGTGTGGACCAAAGTCATAAGTAGTCCATGGGATTACATGAAATAGTAGTCACTAGATCCACCTAGAACCCCTCTCCACAGCCTGATTAAAAGGCTGATTAAAAGGAATGACATGTGGCATGGTTTGTGAGCCCCACCCATTGGATCTATTACATAGAAGGGGCTTTAGATCTAGCCATAAGGGGGGAAATTAACGGTCGATAATAAGTACAGAATTTTGACCCACTTAAGAGTTGGTGGAATAACTTAAGACATAGGTGGTTTCTCTTCTAGTCTGGTATTTGAAACCACCATACATTTGGTTGTGCACTTGTGACCCAGCTAAAATTAGTCTAGCTGGATCAAAGACCTCAAAATACCACTCATTAGTAAAAAGAGTACATAGTTCTATTTGAATAAACCTCTGCTTTGGGTGATGTTTTCTGAAGATGTAGAGAGGGAGATGAATTATAGCCTCCATTTTAGGAGTTAGGAGTAGCACCTGATGAAATGGGTCATCTTTCCATGATTGAAAGGGTTGAAATAAGTGGGACATCCACGACGGGGTGCAAACAACTATATGGAATGATTCGATGTTTGACTACTGAAGGTGGACCACCTGGTTTAGGTATCACTGAAACTGTTAGGAAGTTCACGTTAGTTACAGTTTTACCTACCGGTTTCTGCCATGACAGTTACCAGAAAATTTGGTGTCGGTGATAAAGTAAAGTAATAGCATTTTCTCCTGCCTACGGTGGCTTACATGGACTTCCACATGTGAATAATATAACAAGGGTGGTCTTGGGGCCCACACTTTTTTGACGGATGGATTGGAACATCCGCATGTGATCCCGTGGGAGACATTTTAGCATATAAGGGAATGTGATCCTACAATTTCCAAAACTAGGCGACATGAAAAAGTCCCTTTGTTTCTTGTTCTCATCCATGGAGAACCTTCTGCCTACTTGATTTGAATTTCTAAAAATTTAGAGAGATTATAAGAACTAAAGGTCTAAGGAAGAAATTTGAGTGGGACCATCTTAATTTTATAATTAATGAGTAGTTTTGTGACGGTAATTTCGTCTTTAATTCTTCACTTTTAACCTTTTTTTTAAAAAAAATTTCTTCGTAGTACTAAAATCATTTACACCAATAAAAAATACGGGACTAAGTCTCTAGCTCAAGGAGATTAATAAAGCCAACCTTGCTCTCTTAGCCGAAAAATGGGCAAATGACAATATGAAACCTTGTTTTTGAAAACCCTCTCAATTTATCAGAAGCATTGCTAATTTCATACCTTCATTCTCCAAATTTCTTATCAAAATAACTCTTAAACATTTTAAAGAGTTAAAACATTAAACATTTCAATCAAATCTGCAGCTGTTATGCAGTAGGTTATATTAACCGGATTTTAAAAAAAAAATGGTATTAGCAATGTGAAATTACACTATATTATCTGTATGATTCTTGGACATTATTAAATGAAGGGTTATGATTAATTATGCCCCATCTTAGTGTCTCTCTCTCCCTCTCTTGCATTCATGGAACTCCTTCCCTTCTTTCTCCTTGAAAAACGCTTGTGGTTTTCACTTTAGGGGGCCATTGACGTAGTGCCCTAGATTGAAAACGACTTGGGTTCTTTATTTTTTGACTTTTTTTGTATACTTTCATAAGGATGCAATCAACTGTAATTATGCTTTCTTTTGTTAATTGACAGTTTGATGAGAAAGATGTTGAAAAGGAAGATACACCCAGAGATGGAACGCAAGGTTCATGGAGAGATTGGCGCTCGTGATGCATCAGAGGTCGAGGCTGTGCTCGGTGACCCAGGTCTAAAGAACAACGATTCGAGCATCGAAGCAGATGGAAATGAATCAATTTCGCTCCTTCAATGAAGAAACTATTTGAGTAAAAAAAGGTAAAGAAAACTTTCCACAATTCAAATTTATTTTATTATAGTAAAACTTAAAACTAGTAATTATCCCCAACTCATGTGGAATTTTGAAGTACACTACTCCATAAAAGGAGTCTCTTGGATGTAGAGAAAAGAGTGAAACAAGCTCCACCTACAAATTTAGACTATGAATAGTTTTCTCCACCCTTTCTTGCCTCATCCAGATAGACCCTTGAATCTTGTTTCTATTATCTTTCATCAGTACTGTTTATCATCATCACTTGCACCTAACATTATGTATTTTCTCTCTTTCTTCTTTCTTGTTTGTTCTTTTGTGTTTTATGGTGTTTCCAGGTGTTGTGCTGGAATTGTGAATGGATTTCATGGGTGGGGTTTGTTGTAGGTGCATTGGACTATTTCCAATGGCCTAAGCTATGTTTCAGGCATGAGTAGTGTGTTTATTTTAGTTGCTATAGTGTTTTCAGAGAGTGGGGAGATGTGATTGATCATGAACTTCGATTATGAATATATTGGCATGTTTCACATTGGCTTTTAGTGAACATTAGTCATTTGGACGTCTTGATATCCAATTTCCAATCACTTCATTACTCTTGAATTGAATGGCACTAACAGGCCCTAAATCCATGCATTTGTCATTGTTCATCATTTAAAGCGTAGGATGATACATCATAATCTAGCAAGGGAATATAAAAAGTGCCGGCTAATTAGTTAATACATCAATCATTTGAAAGGGGAACAGAAAAGGTGCCTCTAAAATATCTTTGGGGGTGAGAAACAGAGAAAGGAAGATATTATGTCCTCTTTAGATGGGCACATAAGTTTATAAGGTGAATAAGTAGGGTAATGATATGTACTCAACTCATATATATGGTTTCCATAGACTCATGGACGCTGTTGTTTGGTTGGGGAAACAAGAAAAGTTGAACTAAAATCATGTAAAAGTTTAACTATCAAGTTCTAACCTGCCAAGGATTTGAACCCTGGATACGTCACCTCTTTCTGTTTGTACGGGCTCCTTAATTTTTTACTTGTGTGGGCTTTCTTTATGCTTGAGTGAGTTGTCTTCTCGTGTGTGTGCGGGCTCTCTCTTGGATCCTAACTCCCTTCCTGAAGTAAAAAAAAAAAAGAAAGAGCATGCATGGTTGTGTAATCTTGGAATTGTGTGGTGTTGGCGGAATTTTGGTTTTGCAATGTCGTGGAAAAGCAATATGACTTGACGCCTCTATTATAGGAAATTATTATTTTTAATTTGAGAAAAATCAATTTAAAATTTTCAATTTTTGCTTAAAAAAGCACGGTACTAAATTGTAGAAAATTGCATAAAAGGAAAAGTCAAATCTTTTTCTGCAACACCAAAGAATCCTGAAAATTTATGTCCTAAAGGCGCATTGTGTAAATCCAAGGAAAGAGTTTTCATAGACTTTTGTTCGTGCTTTTCTGCCAAAAGCTATTCCAACCTTGTCTTATGAATTTTTTTTTTCCAAACTCACATAAACATAATCTCTTTTTTGTCATTTATCCAAGTGAAAAACATATCACACTAAATTACTAAAGGTAGGAAGCATGGAAAAGTGAATCCTTTTCCAAAACTTTTCCATGAAATCAGTGTTACATGAGCGTGCCCTAAAAGTTATGTTATACTAATTAAATAAGAAGCACTTGTTTGCCTACTTTTATTATATCTAAGACGTGATTTGGTTTTGCAATGTCGTGGAAAAGCAATATGACTTGACGCCTCTATTATAGGAAATTATTATTTTTAATTTGAGAAAAATCAATTTAAAATTTTCAATTTTTGCTTAAAAAGCACGGTACTAAATTGTAGAAAATTGCATAAAAGGAAAGTCAAATCTTTTTCTGCAACACCAAAGAATCCTGAAAATTTATGTCCTAAAGGCGCATTGGTGTAAATCCAAGGAAAGAGTTTTCATAGACTTTTGTTCGTGCTTTTCTGCCAAAAGCTATTCCAACCTTGTCTTATGAAATTTTTTTTTCCAAACTCACATAAACATAATCTCTTTTTTGTCATTTATCCAAGTGAAAACATATCACACTAAATTACTAAAGGTAGGAAGCATGGAAAAGTGAATCCTTTTCCAAAACTTTTCCATGAAATCAGTGTTACATGAGCGTGCCCTAAAAGTTATGTTATACTAATTAAATAAGAAGCACTTGTTTGCCTACTTTTATTATATCTAAAGACGTGAAAATGATATTAGGTGGGTATATAGATATTAGCTGGGTGATGGATTTCCTTTGAAGAGGGCTGGCCATTTTATAGCTTATTCTGGATCTTCAAAACTACTTTAACTTTAGCTCCTTTGATGGAAATGGGCTTGTTCAACTTTCTAAAAAATATAATACCAATCAAAGAAACGGACCTTGAGTATCTGTTGTTTTCTGCAATTGAATTAGTAGGGATTTTAAGAAATATTGTTTTTAACGTCATTAGATTTGAAGAAATAAGGGTAAAGATAAAATAATGGGAGGTTATGGTTTCAATCTCGCGCTTTCTCTGGGAGCCACTTGTTCAGACAAAAGCCTGAATTTCCCAAGACATGGGGGCAAGCAAGGACTTCTTATACTTAACAAAAATAGTCGGTTCTCAAAGACATTGGACACCCTCCTTAAAATCAAGTCCTGTCAATCAATTTGGTTGCTATTTTTTCTTTTGTTTTTATTGTGCTGCCATAATTGGATACCCAGGGGCAAGCAAGGACTTCATATACTTGAAAAAAATAGTCGGTTCTCAAAGACTTTTATCACCCTCCTTAAAATCAAGTCCTGTCAATCAATTTGGTTGCTAATTTTTCTTTTGTTTTTATTGTGCTGCCATAGTTGGATACCCTGCACGGAGTACAAGTGTGAATCTATAAAAGGTACTAACTTGTACCCACGGCGGATCTAAAGAGTATCAAGTGACTTTGGTGTGGATGCTCTACCACGATGATGGTAGGGATTTCTCCATTGCAAATCAAAACGAAAGGGGCCATGCTTTATTAGTTGGTGGGATTCGTTGACTCACCTCAGGTGTGGAGAAAAAGAAGACACAATTATATATAATAAAAAAAAGGGCTTCAAAAGACCCAAAAAAAGCCCTTCAAACCATGAAATCCCAAAAAAAAAAAAAAAAAAAAAAGTTATGAAATAGTGTTTGCACCACTTCTCTTATATTTTTTTTGTCCGCGACAATTTTTCGTATAACTTCTTTGTCGACGCACTGCATTTCGTACAACCTTTTTTTTTTCTAAATTCACACAAGTGCATGTATCTTGTAGACAAGTCACACGTGCGTGTATACAAGTTGCACGTGCATGTGTACCATGATCACCATGTACAAGTCGAATGTGTACATGAGATACACGCGTATATGAGAGTACAAGAAAAAAAAGTTGTTCGAAAAGCAGCGTGTCTACAAAAAAGTTGTATGAAAAGAAAACGTGGACAAAAAGTCAACACTTCTGGACTTTTTGGGACTTCATGGTTTGAAGGATTCTTTTGGGTCTTTTTAAATATTTGAGGCTTTTTTTATAATTGTCCCGAAAAAGAAAGAAAAACAAGTATTTTTTTTTTTTGTTCTTTTCACATACTTTGAGAAGGCAAAATAAATTTGCCTTGAATTGGATTTTGACCAGCTATTTCATTGTCTTAGATAGATTAAAAAAAATACTGATAGAGCTATATGTTTTTATCCACCGGGATCTCATGGACATCAGGATTTTGTGCACAATATTGAGCCCTAAGATTCTTATAGCTACGGATTAATTTTACTAAATAAATTTATGGATAAAGAAAATAGAGTTTAAGCACTTATGAGAATTCTTTTAAAAAAATTTCCTGACAACCCATGAGAGTTAAATTGATGGTTAAAAAAAAAAACCATTAGTTTTACTGTAACCAATCAATGGACAAGCCCTTTGGACTAAAGGTGCAGATCAAGACCCAATGGATAGGGGTGTACACGGATCGGATTGGTGCGGATTAGACCAAATCTGTCACCAATCCGTTACCTACGGATTGACGGATTTGAAATTCGTCACCAATCCGTAGCTATTAAAAATCGATCTGTGGAGGACTAGATCGGATCAGTTTAATCTGTTCAATCCGTTGCATCTAATGTTAAAGAAAATTTGAAGAGTATGCTTTCAAGGCTAAGGTGAAATTTTGTCCAGGGTTTCATTTGTTATATAACTTATATCTATTTATAAAAGTGAATTACATTTTGATCCCTAAGTTTTTTCTTCTTTTATATTTAGACCTCTTAAGCTATATTTAGACCCCTTGAGTTATTATTATTATTTATATTTAATGTCGATGGATCGGATCGGATTGAATCTGCAGATTGTGGGTGAAATCCGTCACCGATCCGTTACTAATGGATTATAAGATTTTTAATCCTTCACTAATCCATTTACCTTAGGTTTGGTTAAAAATCCACGGATCGGATCTGATTGATTTTACGGATCGACGGATTTTTTGTGCACCCCTACCAATGGGAAGAGAAAGGGTATGAGTTGTATAATTTGGTATTGCTAATATTTTACTTTGTTGCTTGTAGAAAGTTGTTTGTTGTGGGATTTAAAACTCATCAATTTTATATTTTTGTTTAGCTAGGTTTATGAGAATGATACACATGGTCAGGTCATTTTTTTTTACACCACGATTGAGTATAGTAGATGATATCACTCAATTTCTAGTGAAATTTAAGCCAATTTCTAAATAGATGGTGGTGTGTGATATGAGCAGTTTTTTTTTTTTTTTTTTTTTTGTAACGGAGGCTTTCCTGACCTTTGGGAAGAACTAATCCCTCCGGGCCCAGAGAGAAGCCGGATAAAAACCCCTGTGGCTCCTAAGTGGTAGCACAAGTGGACTTAACCTTCGATCCCTGAAGATGGGAGATTTGATGGTCGATACCAAGATCTCTAATTCCAGAAGAGGAAGGAACCGTGGCCCTGACCACTCAACTAACCCCTAAGAATTATGATACGAGCAGCTTACATCACACAAAGTAGTCCTACAAAAAGGTTGCAAGCTGCCATAAGCACCACAATGACAGAGCATAGGCCACTACCATGTAGAGGGAGAAATACAGGTGCATAGCCATCCAAAAGGGACATGCCACTTTTGCTTTCATGGATCACCTTTCTTTGCTGCCTCTGCCAATTTTAATTTCTGCTCTGCTTTCAGTCGTCTTCTCATCGACTTTTGAAGTGATTCATGGATGGTGGAAGGGGCCACTTTTAATGCTAATTCTCACCAAGGCAAAAGATAACCCTTAAAAGAAATGGTCCAGGAATGAATATTATCAAAGAACATCTGATTTAATCTAGCTATTTCATGCATTTAAGCTTGAATGATGAGATAAAGCTAAAATGATAACGATGCCGACAATTACAATTTCAAGAAACCATGAGGAATATTCATGACCAATCCATGAGTTAGGCCTACCACTAGGACATGTTAAACTAAAGCTCAGTGGTGGCTTCTTTCTCTACTCACTTTAGTGCAGCTTTCAAATGGAAAAAGGCTTGGTGGTCTGATCACCTGAAAAAGAAGGGGTGGTCGCAACAGAAGCTGGAGGACCTCGCGATAAGGATGGTACACTAGCCATGAAAATGGACTCAGGCCTAAGACATGTTTGCTGCAAATTGAAAAGAGTTGCTGATATTGACAAGGGATGATATAGCTTATTTACAGGCCCTGATATAAGGATGTTATGGGCCTTTGATTGCTTGGTCATGCAAATATTTTGACTTGAAAAACTCAGGTATGGTATGGTCCCCCCCACCCCACTCCTTTTCTGAACATGGGCTGCCCTCTTCGATACTCCAAGCAGACCTCTTATGGGCCCACATAGGGGCACACCGATTCATGTGAAAGTGGGATGGAAAGATCTCAACGAGACCTACGTGTGTGTGGTTAGGTCATCCTAACCATTCATCCATGGCCTAAAGTCTAATGATTTTAGAAGACACCGACTCTTATGGTTTCAATCCATCTGTACGCGGTTATTTTTTTTTCTCATTTTTTTTTGTGTTTGGGGGCATTTTGTATTGCAGAGGGCGTGTTTATTCTCCATGAAATATATTTTATTAATATACTGACAAATGTATGTTTGAACACGAGGGGTTGCTTAGTTGGCAACCCTGCATGTCACCCGGCTGCGTAGGGATTGACTCAGGGTATGCCACTCTTCCCACTTGTGTGGACTATTCTTTCCACTTTTGTGAGTCCAGCAGAAGGGAAAAGAAATAAGTCTAAAAAAAGTTGGGACTAGTTAGGTCCAAAAATATACATTTAGTCGGGTTTGGGTCCATCCTTGATCTGACCTGATCACCTGAATACACCCCGTTCACAAACATGGCATGGAGAATTGTCTTAAAAACTCACTCGGGCTCAACTTAACATAAGCGAGTTGACTGAAACAAGTTATTTTATCGGAATCAAACCAATACATAAAAAATGAGCTAAGGATTTTAAGTCGAGCTGCAGCTTCAGGTTCTAAAGCAATGACAGAGACAAAAGATCATGTTCATGCGCCTCAATTCATCTCAACACCCTTCTAGCTATTTTAAGATGCTTCTTTCTTAAAGACTCATCAAGCTTGCACTGATCTGAAAAGTTACAATAAGATAAAGAACAATAGGCACATAGGACATGGATGCAAAATTGCAAATAGAGTCCAGTGGAAAAGTGCAACTCACGTAATTGCCCCCAAATAAGGCTTCAATGATCATAATGATGATATATAGTTATAGTGGTGGTGGTCGTGATGATGCAGAAAGAACAGTGGAACAAGATCAAGGGAACACTTTTGATACTGGGTATCAATGAGCTGAATTAGGGCTGGACCTACTTGGGCCTTATCAGGTCGGATGAGACCCGAGTTCGAGCCAGGGTCAGAAATTTTTGGAGGCTTAGCCTGCCAATTTAAGACTCGAATGACTAAGATCCGGGCCAATTGAGGCCCTTATCCATTAAAGGTTGTTTTAACTCAATGCAGCCCTATTTGTACCATTCAGATATTTACTTAAAAACTATGTAATAAATATATATATCTATATAATATATTATATAATATATTATATAATACTAAAATCTATGTATTACCAGAGTCCAAAAGGCCTAGATTTCAAGGCCCAAGTCCATCCTGATAAGAGATTTAAACTTATAAATCTGGTCCGAGTCGCACTCATTGGGCTCATCAGATGGTCCTAATTAATCCTCAGTTATTGGACTCAAACTGGGGTGGATTCACACAGGACCGAGGTCCATCAACCTCCATAATTCCCTTTGGTTCAACAAGATTTTGTGTGTCCAAATAAATGATGAAGAGTAATTGTAAGACTCTTGGTATGCCTTCTAACAATAACCAGATTGAAAAAGATTTGGTATGTAGGTATGGTATTCATTTGAAGAACAGATCTTTCAAATGAATACCATACTTAAGTTTACAGTATGGAGCCAGCGTCGGTCGTTTCAGCTTGCGACAGAAAGATCTCACCTTTCCCCGCGCTACGGATTCCCTGGTGGTTCATTTCTGCTCCTAAACGGAGCTTCCTACGGCAATGGCCTTGCGGCCTGGGTACCGAATTAGTGCCCAATATTTGGTTTTGTTTGTTAGCTCCCCTGAATAGAACCCAAAACAAAATCCAGAACCGGGTTTGGGTCCATGAATTTCATAAAGAACCTTGTTTGTCACAACCATATCTTTAGCAGTATAGAACTATTTGGGTCTCAATTTAGGCATAGACACAGGCCCTTTTCTGTTGTAGGCCCAGACCCATCCCGTTTCCTACATAGATGCATCCTTTTGTTTCACGTTTTTGAAAGCTAGCTGGGCCTTCAAACATGAATATGCCCAGACCGGCCATTTAATATTGGACTGAAAAATAAGGCCCATGTGCATCTCTCGCCTGGGTCCATGAGCTGACTTGGGTTCCAATTGCGGTTCTGACTGGTATAGATCCAATCCAAATCCAACCTTTCTCGTCCCCACATGCAGGGGACGACATGACAGCGAGTCCATTGAATGGAATTATCTTTACAATAAGAACATTCAGTCTGGATCCTCCAAGGCTTTTGACTTAGAGAAATCCAGGAGTTTAGGGCTAATTTATTGAAAATCCGATCGATTTAAATTAACTCCCTTCTAGTGTACGGTGTATTCATAATTTTTTTTTTCTTCTCCAGTTAGAGTTTGTCACACTATAAGATTGACAATGCAATAACCAACGAGTGGTAGCTCAGTTGACTCCGTACTCTGTGCCTAATTAAGCGGAGATGTCTTGTGTTCGACACCTACTTTCGTTGGGTTGGCCACCTCCCATAGTTTTACTGTAACGACCCGGAATCCGGAGCCCTTCGAATTCCGTGCCGAGACTCGTAAGCATCACACACATAGGTTAAATCAAAGATCACATAAAGATTCAGGCATTTACCAGCTTAAGCAAACTTGTATTAAAATCCAAATCTAATAAACAAATGTAACATTGACGAATAAAATAAAATAATTGCAATGTCTTCCAACTCTAAACAATCTAATAAATCTATTTCTTCTCTATCCATGTGGCTTCGACGCTCAAGTAAGCATCCCAAAGTCTATCTCCCGGTCATCACGGTTTTCCTGAGTTGCTAAGTTCTGGTTACCTGGATTGGGGCAAATCCACAAAATATCAGTATAACTGAGTGAATAGATATTCTAATCTATTTGTACATTTAAACATATGCTTAGATAAGATTACACAACAAATTAAAATAACATCCAAAGTCTCATTCAAGCCAAGGTTGGAATATGGTCAAACAAACGACAACCTCCTAGCCATCTGTTAGCACCAGCCCATAAATCGACCACCAAGGTCCAAAACCATCGACCACTAAGGTCCAAAATCATCAACCACCAAGGTCCATCGTATACATGTATACCGGTCACCATGACCCTATCTCGTCAGACACGTCCACTAAGGACCAGCCATCATAATGGCCACTCACGTCAACTAAGCCGTTATGACGGACCGGACACTAAGTCCAACATCAACAATCCTCACAAAATCAGCTATACATGCTCGTGGTCTAGGGGTGCCCAAAAGGTTCCTCCAAACAGACAAAGTCACCGTGTCTCAGTTTTCTAGTCAAATAGCAAATACATGTCTCATCAAAATATGATATATAGCACGTCCTCAACATTACTAATGGGCAAATTCCATAATCAACCCTTTCTCAAATTATGCGAATTTAATTGCCCCAGTCCGAATCAAAATTGGTGTACGAGATGAGAGAGGTCAATTACATAACTCACCCTTTACAGTTTTGAGGGACTTATTCAATCACTAAATTAACCACAACATACACATATACAAACCACACAATCTACCATGTGAGATCCCCAGATAACAAAGACATAAGCATATTAATCTACATATATATTTCAACTCACCATTATTCAAATAACATTGTCCAAAATACAGTTTTGACACAAATCAAGAACTAAAGGAAACCATAACAATGAATAACAAGCCTTTGTTTGCAATTTCAGAAAACTTAGGATCCCATTACAATTTATATAAGATAATAGGGTCTAATGGTAATTTCATAAGAGTTACGAAAGTAAAACACAGGTTCCACAGATTTCCAACATGGTTTGAAGCTTCTCATATTGAAGGCAACTGGATAGTGGGTCACACTCTATCTATACACAAAGGATTTGACCTTAAGAGGGTCTGAGTAAAAATACTAAACGAGCAGGGGTTGTTTGCAATCTTTGCAAGTTAAATATAGGTCGAAAACATCTAGACGGAACTCAGCTTTTGGGAGAAAAGGGATTTACGTCTGAAATACTTGAGCTAGCTGGATAGTGGGCCCCACTGGTCCAAACCTAAGATGAACCTAACACCAAGGTCGCCCATCAGTCCTCTACCCATTGCATGGACCTGATCACTGATCAGGTGGGCCAGGGGGTCCCACTAGGGCTTGACGACATGAAGCCACCAACCTGGTATCTGTCACCTTTTCTGTATTATAACAATTGGATGAGGGCCCAGATGGGGCCCACTCCTTATGGGGCCAGGTCCCCTTGGTTCGACCATGGGTCTGCTTACAGCTCTATGGTCCAGATCATCCATTCGGTGGGCCATGGGGGTCCCACTATTCCAAACGTCAATTCCCCATTGACACCCAGCTTCTGGATTTTATGAATCCTGATTTGTTACCGAACCCTATGAGAGATCAATGAGAGAACAACTCCAAGTTAATTGTATTCTTCTGTCAACAAGACTTACATAGCTTCCATGACTAAAAAAAATAGAGTTTATATCTAATAGATGGTTACAGAGAAGTTACTGTGTACAGTAGCATTACGGAATAGTTGAAACATACATTATTATCAGGCATCTGATAAATCGTTTAGGGCATCTAGGAAGATCCACTCACATACGCACAACATCATAACTTATATATGAGGAAATCCTACTCACCATAAAATAGAAGAAATACAGCAGAGCAAAGTCAGAAATTCAAAACCTTACAATTAGATGAGAATCTCTACTCACCTGTTATGGCTGACTAGAACTGGTTCTTTCTCCTAATTTCTTCAAGGCTAATACTAAGCTAGGCTTTGGGTTGATCAATATATAAAAGCTAGAAGTTAGAATCCTTCCCAAAGTTTCTAATTTTATTATTTCCTTCTCACATGCCAATCCTATTCCTAACAATACTAGGAGTTTATGATATAACCAACACAAGTCCCACTCGAATTCCTCCATTAAACTATGGGTCCCAATAAATTTTAAGTAAAAACAAGATAAAAAATATTAAATATCAGAAAATAATCTAGCCTATATACTGCACATTCATTTGAGGATTCCCCCCTTGAAAATTTTCGTTTCTATACTGATTTTGGCCTTGCGGGCGTGCCCGAGGATTTTGTTGATTCCCTTGTTGTTGATTCAGTAGATATCCTTGTCTTGGATTCTGTTGATAACCTTGTTGTCTATTCTGTTGGGGGAACTGATTATGTTGTGGATATTGGGCCTGTTGCTGATACTGAATTTCTATGAAGAGTACATGCATGAATCACAGATTATTCTTGGTGTATGTGGATAGAAGGGTTTGCATGTGCCCAGAGATTAGTTATCGACGGTGTAAAATCGAGTGTCCCTCGGGCTCAAGGCCAAAGGCTATTGGCCTGGGCTGGACGGGAGATACTCTGCGTTATAAAAAAAAATGCAATGAAAAACATGATTAATAAA
Source organism: Litsea cubeba (assembly GCA_012931725.1). Classification (NCBI taxonomy): domain Eukaryota; kingdom Viridiplantae; phylum Streptophyta; class Magnoliopsida; order Laurales; family Lauraceae; genus Litsea; species Litsea cubeba. The sequence goes on from CM022946.1 coordinate 115,426,157, forward strand.
TATGCATGCTTTAGTGTTGATCATGTTTCTAACATGGGTGCACTTAGGAGTTCTTCCTTTCCGAAGAGGTTTCATATGAGAAAAATTGTTGACCGTACTAGAGTTTGACTCCTCAAAACTTCAATTTTTTGCTAGAAAAAGGCATTCATTCAAAGGAAAGGAGAAGCACAGGCCCCATATAGGAAATTATAAAAGATGGGATCCCTTGGGGGCAAGAAGGCTCCTGATTGAGATTGAATCCGGTAAAGAGATGATTCGTGACCCTTTCGGGTCCAGAGCCGGCTCGAGACAATTCGAAGTCATAAATTAGGCTTTTTCTATGTTTTAATATTATTATAAATATTTTATTTTTCTTACTTCTTTATTTATATTCAAATTTTGCTAACCTATCTTAAGCCACCTCCAAAACCCACATGAGAATTTTGGGCCCATCCCAAAACTCACATGAAAATTTTGGATCATAAAATCCAACTACCCCCCCCCCCCCCCCCCCCCCCCCCCCCCCCACGCATAGCATGAGTCAGGACCATCCAAGATGGACTTCAGAGGTGTGCCCCACGTATTGGATGTTCCAGATACACAGTACTCATATGCACTGTGGGCAAGTGAATAAATTCTGGCGGGGGCCCATTGTTTATCTTAAATTTTAATATCTATTATTAGGGTTGAAACCCCAAGCTATAGATTTATTATAACCACATCATGGATCAAATTTGAATGAGCCCCTATTAAAATAGGATGCACAAAAATAATGAGAATCGCTTGTGAAATAAGTTCATTACTAAATGTATGGCTGAGATTTGATACACATGGACTGCTAAAAATATAATGGCATACTAAAATCAATTGGACTCCTAGCCATAGAAATATAAGATGCAGATTTGAAAATAGACAAATTAGCGAAAGGTCCCTATAAGTGAATGTGTCCAGCCTCCAGTCCAAAGAAAAACTCTTTAAGGCCTATAGTCCACTCAGGTAAACTGTTTGCAGCCATAGGTCCCTAAGCCCACACGTTTTCATTTTTCAGGACTAAATTGCCATTCCAACCATTTTAGGCATAAAATTTTGAAATTTCAAATTTCAAATTTTATATTATCCCTCTTCTTCTACAACGAACCTAGGTTTATATCAGAATAGATCTAAGGCTTTCATCAGGCTCTTTCGTTTGTTTTCTGCAACAAATGGGAAGAAGAAGATGAAGTTGCAATTGTGTTGCCTCGGGATTCATGCGTCATAAGTCAATAAAACCAAGCAAGGAGACTCACGTGTTCTTTCTTTCCAAAAGCACTTGTCTTGTCTTCTCATTTGCATCGGGTTTCGTGCGCACACTTCCCATTCTTTTTCTTTCTTTCCAGCGAAAGAGAAGCACGTGGTGGATGTTTACCAGGCACTTGTTGTTCGATTTTTCCAGTTTGGAAAAGAATAAAAATACAAAAGAAGAAAGGAAAAAAGGAACAGAACCCATTCATCCCTTTACTGTTTACACCTTTTACTTCGGAAATGGAAAAAAAAAAAAAAGAAAAGATTTTGGGGCTTTTTTGGTGAAATGGAAAGGACCCACTTGGGTTTCTGACTTGGAGAGGATGATGGGTATGTTATGTCTTTCATGCATGATGAGAAGACTTCAAGGTCGGTGTTGCAGATTGAGAATGCTGTTGATATGAGATTGGAGGCTTCTGTAATGTTGCCTTCTAGAGTCTGATCTCTGCAATTCCACAAGCACTGTAGAAACCAAAACCTCTGTAAATCAGATGGCCCACCACATATTTCCGACGGAGAAGGAGGGTCGTCGCCGCTAATGTCGTGCCTTGATCGGAGAGGACGAATACCACTGGGAGCAGTGTCTTCTGGTTCTTATTGCAGAACCAGAACGGGAGAAGAAGAAGAAGTGGGTTTGGGTTCTGCAGCAGCTCCGGGTTGGTTCCAGGTTAGGTTCGACCTAACTCGTTTCAGAAGCCAGGTTGTTTTTTCGGCTGAGCAGGAAATTTATCTGTTTTTTTATCAAATTTATCTGAATTGTTGTCAAATTTATTTAAGTTTTGTTCAAATTTATCTATTTTCTGTCATATTTTTTTAATTTTTCTTGTCAAATTTATCTGAGTGTTGTTCAAATTTATCTGTTTTCTGTCATATTTCTTTGTATTTTTGGTAAATTTATCTGATTTTTTTCAAAATTTATCTGAGTTTTTGAAAAATTTATCTCAGTTTTGTTCAAATTTATCCGAGTTTTTGTCAATTTTATCTGAATGTTGTTCAAATTTATCTGTTTTCCGTCATATTTCTTTGTGTTTTTGGTAAATTTATCTTAGTTTTTTCAAAATTTATTTGAGTTTTTTAGCAAATTTATTTACGTTTTTTGAAATCTATATGCGCCTTTTAAATTTATTTAAGTCTTTTGAAATTTATTTGTGTATTTTCAAATTTATTGTGTTTTTTGAAATTATTGTATTTTTTAAAATTTATTTTCATTATTTTAAAATTATTTGCATTTTTTGAGATTTTCTTTACAGCTTTTGAGATTTATTTGAGTCTTTTGAAATTTATTTATATTTTCTGAAATTTATTTGGATATTTTGAAACTTATTTGCATCTTTTTAAATTTATTTGCGTTATTTGATTATATATTATTTTTTTAAATTTATTGGATTTTTCGAAATTATTTTATTTTTTAAAATTTATTTTTGTTATTTTAAAATTTATTTATGTGTTTTTAGAATTTATTTAAAAATCTGGAAATTCTATTAATCGTGGGCAATTAAATGTTAGTTGGCCATTATTAATGGGATATCCCACCAATCATGGGATTGGTTATGATTTGAAGAAAGGGTAAATTAGACATTTTAGGTGTAAATACGTGTGAGAGGGACCTTTGGCTCTATGACTTTTTTTTTTTTTGGATCTAAGGTCATAAAGTGTAATTGAGGGACCTGTCGCCGAATGTCCCTTGAAAATATAATAGGCATAAATGATACTTTAAAGGCCCCATGAAAATCTTGGTCGTATCTTCTCAAATTATTATGGAGCCTTATATTTTGGGGAGAAAAAAAAGGGATGACAGTTAACAAGTTTTCTATTTTAAAATTTTAAAAGATGTAATTTTGCTATTATAGGGCCTTTTTTATGCCTTATTTTTTCGGGCCTAAAGCTATTGCTTTCTTGGCCTTATGGTTCAGCCAGCCCCGTTCGGGTCCATGCATTATCATGGAAGGTTGTGAACCTACATAAATTCAGTTTGGATAGATTATGAGCCACTTTGTTTTCATTCCTTCTTCAAGAGTCGAATCTCTCAATGTTGAAATTTCTTAGGATCATCTAGTGGCATGATAATGTGAGCTCTTTTATGAGGGTTTTTCACGAACACTTGAATCACTTTGTTCATGCCATTTGTTATATACACGGCCATTTCTTAAATAACAAGTTTTCTTGGTTTCACATGCAACTTTATTTAATCTCACTTTATTAGCAACCAAACGGGCTTAAAAGATTGAAAAAATCGGGTCCACGTAACTCACATTGAATTTGGGAAAGTACAAAAAAAGGGAAGACGTGCCAAAACGAGAGTTACAGAGCCTTGAACGCGAAAGATACTATGGGCGCAGGTGCGAGGACAAATTACAGATGTAACCTCCCTTATCTTAGAAGACTTTCAGGAATGCCCTCATTCAGTCATTCTATATATGAAATGCATATTTTAGCGCCTCTCCAATTTCAAATGTGCCCATAGGGTTAAAGAAAAGGTCAGGTTGATATGATATGATGAATGAAGTTAAGTTTTACACAAAAAAAAACAAAAGAGAGAAGAAACAAAACTACATTTAACAAAAATGTATATGCTTCTTGTAATCTATGAATTTTCTTTTCTAAAAATTCTTACACATCTATACACCCTTCTAAATTCATTAGAGTTACGTTACAATTACGAATTGATCTCTTATTGTTTTTATAGAGAGAAGACGCTACGAGTGGATTGAAAATAAAAGAGAGAAGAAATGAAATTATATATTACAAAAATGTATATGTTTCTTGCAATCTATGAATCTTCTTCTTTGAAAATTCTTACACACATCTATATACCCTTCTAAATCCATCGATGTTACGAATTGATCTCTTATTGTTTCTATAAAGAGAAGGCGCTACAAGTGGATTGAAAATAAAAGAGAGAAAAAACGAAACTATATATTATAAAAATGTATATATTTCTTGTAATCTATGAATTTTCTTCCCTAAAAATTCTTACACACATTTATACACTCTTCTAATTCCATCAACGTTACTTTACAATCACGAATTGATCTCTTAATTGTTTCTATAGAGAGAAGGCGCTACGAGTGGATTTTTGAAAAAAAAAAACTCATTTTTACAAGAGCTTTTTCCCAAAATAGAACTCTCAGGTAAACTAATTCTCATAATAGTATCCATTTGAAAATAATACCCAAAATAGCATCCCGAGCCTATGTGGCATATCCAATCTTAATACATTTTAAAACACTCCCTTTCTCAAATCTACTTTTTCAAGTGAATGTTGCAGATAATCCATCTAACAAAAGTAGATCTTCTGGACTTTGCAAGCCATATGCTTTGGAATAGACGGTTAAAATTGAAACTCCCCTTTGTCTAATGACTGCCCAATCTGTGGTCTTGGATCTAATGACTAGTGACATTCAATCAAATAGATTTTTCTTTTGAAACTATAAAAGGCCATAAAGATATAGAAGTAAAGGCTTAAGCCGAAGATTTACAAGGGCCATTAAATAATCCACCAATTGGTAGGAAGTAGTTACTCATCCACAACCCTAAATATCAATGGATAGTTAATTGTTCATTGATAAAATCAGAAAAAGAGAATTTCTATCATTCTCTTAAATGTCACAAAAAGGTCTTTGGAATTCTTCAAGTTTTAAAATTTAAAATCATTCTTTTAATTTTTCCTAATACGAAGAAGATTTATAGTTCTTCTACTTATGAAATTATTTCAATACAAATTCTTCATTGTGTTCATACTCTTTGGCCATCAAACAAGCCCAAAAAGAAGATCAAAATTTTACCCAAAAGAAATCAAAATTATTCAAATGAAAAATGAGAATTTAGAGGAGAAAAAAGAAAACTTGGATACTTACACCCCAAAAGCCATACAATACGTCTTGTTAAATTGTCTCCATATATCTTACTGGACACCTGAAAATTACCAATATAACACATGAAAAATGCACAAAAAAATGCCAGATTTATACACAAATGGACTCACATTAAACCAATTCAAGGTGGCATTATGGATTTATGGTACTCCACCATTGAATGTGGGCCTTGAAAGTGTTGTTTGATGGAACAGTGGAGTTCTTTGGTCGAGGATATTGCATGTCCGCGACCATGAATTTGTTCAAAGTGGGGGTGATCAAACGGTGGGACCTATAAAGTAGTGGGTCATTAGGCCATTTATTGCCTTTTTCATCTTAGCCAAGCATTTTGAAGAATCTGATCAAAGATTTAAAATACTCGATTTTAACAAAAAAAAAAAAAAATTCTTTAAAAAAGTAGATTGAGAAAAAGGGGTGTTTTAAAATGTATTAAGATTGGATATGCCACATAGGCTCAAGATGCTATTCTGGATATTATTTTTAAATGAGCGCTATTATGAGAATTAGTTTAATTGATGGTGCTATTATGGGAAAAACTGTTTTTACAACTAGAAGCATGTAATTTCGTAAATATCTGGAAAACAAGTGGTAATAGAGCAAATAGAACGGATGCCCAGATAAAAAACACTACAAATACACTGATCTGGAAGATACAGAAGAAGTCGTCAGGTTCAAGGAGAAGAAAAGAACACTCGTCTCTCTCTGTCGCTGCCTGTTAGTATTGACCTGAATCTCTCTCTCTCTCTCTCTTTATACCTTTTCTTCTTCTTCTTGTTCTTAATCTTCTCTTTGTACCAGTTTCGTTCGTAAGTACGGAATCTGATCACGCTTTTGGTACTTTTGATTCTGTTGAGCAGATCAGATCAGATCTAAGTGAAGAGAGAGAGTGTACAGATGGCGTCAGATCGCAAAACCCATGTATTTGAAGAGGTTGCGAAGCACAACCAAACCAAAGATTGCTGGCTCATAATCCACGGAAAGGTATATTCTCTCAGATCGCTTTCTCTAAAACCCTCCTCTTTTTTTTTTTTTTGGTTTGATCAGTCGCTTTAGTTCCGTGCCGGTAGTTGATGTGTTGGGACGGACCCAGCAGTGGAAGAAATCAATCACAGCCATCCATCGTTGGGCCCTGGATCGGTGGTGTGGATGATTGTTGAAAAAGGTGGGATCTTTTGGAGGTGGGGTCCACATCTATCTCCGTCAACGGCCTGTTATTGTTGGCCTTGTTGGGTTCTAAATTCTAATGCCTGGTGGGATGTCAAATGTCAAGTGCTTTTTGAAATGATAGTTTTGGTTTTTAAGTTATGGGGTTTTCATCATTTGTGAAATTGGCCCTGCAGTTGTGATGTGCATGATCAAAAAAAAAAGGCGTTGAATTTTTAAAGTTGGTGTATTAGCCCAATTGGGAAAAAATCTCCATACATGTTGTTTTCAGTTTGCATTCTGTATGAGATATCCAAACTTATAGAGCCTGAATCTAAAAACCCAAGTAGTAAAAACCCATTATCAAGGAAAGAAAGGGAGCCCAATTATCAAACTTAAAGCATGATCTTTGCATTGCATTTTAAAGATTCAATCTTTGAGTTTGATGGGCATCGACCTGTTTGGCATGTTAGATTTTTATTTTATGGATGTGAGAGAGAGAGAGAGAGAGAGAGAGAGAGAGAGAGAGAGAGAGAGAGAGAGAGAGAGAGAGAGAGAGAGAGAGAGAGAGAGAGAGAGAGAGAGAGAGAGAGAATCGACCTGTTTGGCATGTTAGATTTTTATTTTATGGATGTGAGAAAGAGAGAGATCGACCTGTTTGGCATGTTATATTTTTATTTTATGGATGTGAGAGAGAGAGAGAGAGAGAGAGAGAGAGAGAGAGAGAGAGAGAGAGAGAGAGAGAGAGAGAGAGAGGAGAGAGAGAGAGTCTTTAATTGGGAAGAGTGGAAAAAAGAAGAGCAGCTAAAAATACACTAATGATACAAATGCATATAGCCAAGTTTGCATGATTATTGGAACCAACCTGTTGCCATCCCCATTGTCCCCCGAAATATTAATTTTGGTGCTATGTGAGAGAGCAAGTTTGCCTAATTATTGGACCAGGTGAACTTTCCCCATAGTGCAAAATACTACAAAGTCCATGCACTTGTAATTATTCTTTCCTCCTCTGTTCTTGTGGGTAATCTTACGACAAAGACATCCCCACTCAAGGACCCATGGACTTCTCAACAAGACTTGATCATGCTTAGGAGAACTCATTCCATTCACTAAACTTTTGAACTTTGTGATATAAGAAAGTGGAATTTTGTCTACTCCCCTGACCAACCAGTAGGTCACTGATATGGGAATTAGTGGGTCATGATACAATATCATATATCCAATTTTCATTTATGTCCATGTCGAAGACAAATGAAATTATAAGCAGCCATCTTAATTGCTGTCCTTTTGGATTCTAGAGCCACCCTTAAATGTGCTAACAACACTTGAACCTTCCCAACCTCCCTTCTTAGTGCCTTGATTGAACAAGCAATTGTACTGTAAGTTGGACTCTTAGAAGCTATATTACCTTTTAAACATGTGAAGGAATTGGTCACATGGGTTCTCTTTGTTGGTTTCTACAGCTTCTTGCTAACTCCTTCCTGAGCATAAGCTTCTTAGAGCAAGAACCTCTAAAAGATATAGCTTTTTTTTTTTCAGTGTTTTGGATATAGATTTTGGAGTTTATGTTTTCCTTTTATCTCTTCTTCTCCATCTGATGTTCTGGATTGTGCAAGTGATATTGTACACTCTGATTTAATCCAAATGTACAAATCAAAGAAAAAAAAACACCAAAATAAAAAGGTTGATAACAGCAACAACGGAAAGGAGAATCAAATTAAAACTCACGTAAGTATTATCTGCTGATGGCTTCTATTACACCTCCCAACTAGGTGCCTCATTTGGTTTATGAGCAAACCGAACTGAGAATGGCTTTCTCATTAAACCATGATAGAGCATACAAAACTGTATAAGGTTGTCTATACAATCGATCAATATAACTAAAACCATCACTTTGTTTTAATAAAGATCGAAAATCTTCTGCTGATATTTCAACCTCTTGTTGGACCCCCTTCACCCTTACCAGCCGCATGAATCCACACACCAAAGATAGTTAGTAGCATCAACAACAAGGAGAACCAAATTAAAACTCATGTAAATCTTATCTGCTGATGATTCTGAGTACAGTTCCCAACAAGGTGCCTTAATTGGATTTTTGCTGAATGGCTGACTCCTGAAACCATGAGAGAGTATAAGAAACTATAATAGGTTGTCTATATGATCAATCAATATAAGTAAAGATTGACGAAGGAGAAGGTCAAAAATTTGAGGCTCTTCTGAAATCAAGGTTTAGGATGCTCGAACGGCGACGATTTTCCCAAAATCTAATCCACAATGAGACCTAGTTTCCCATGATTGGCATACATCCAAGCGGGCCACACAAGGAGGAGAAATGGTTGCCTCTTGTGGAAACTGCAAGAGGTACCTCTCGGCAAATAATTCTCCAGAGCTTTATGATGACCAACTTACGACTACGAAAATCAGTTGTTTTATAATACAAGCAAACCCATTCTTCTCTGAAATTTTAACAACATTCATAGTAAAAAAATACTCAGAAGGTCTAACAAAACATTTTACAGTAAATAAATGAGATAGAAATCCAACTAAAAGAAAGACAACTGGGCCTTACTAGGTTCTCTATACCTAACTAAAGCTAACTTAAATACAAATAAAACAAAATCTGAACAATCACTAGAGAAGAAAAACTTTGGAGATTCTAAGTTCTCATGGGACACCTAACTGTGTCATTATTAGCTATTCAGCTATACAACAAAAATATGGTTAGGGATATGTTTGAGTATACTTTTATTGAGGATTCAAAAGTATGATTAAAACTCCATCCATAAAATGGGAAATGCCAAAAGGTCATCCATTCATATGTTACAATATAATGCAATTTTTTTGGAAACTCTGGAACAAATTTTTTGGCATATTTATATATATTTCTATGCGTGTCTCTAAGCTTTTACGGTGACTAGTATTTCATTTTTTTTTTAATATGATTTTAGTTTTAGCATATTTAAAATTATTTTATATTTGAAGGTGTGTCTCTCTTGAGTTTTCTTTTGTATAAATGTTTTGTACTTAGTTCTAGAGAAAATCTTAAATTATGCATACTAAAAATGTTTATTTCAGTCATATAATTGTTTTTTTAAGTAGCTCTATAATGTGTTAGTATCTTTTAGTATACACATATAATTTATGACTATTAATCTGTATCTTTGAAAAGATGTGGCATACGAGATGCTTTTTTGAAGACTTTGGTATATATACCAGTATAATATGGTACTGACTAATTACAGTGGGTTCCACTTTATGAACCCAAGCTTGTACATGTATGTGTTGCAACTTCAAGGCGGTATGATCCAATCTTCATATTAAAAAGGGATCATTTTTTCTTTCCTTGTGTGCTTTCTTTGTTCAAGATATGAAACAGTTCCCTAAAGTTGCCTTTGACATTTTTCAGAGCAACACTTCTGTATCTGTTCAAACATTTCTGTCACCTGGCTCAAGATGCCATTTAAAGGAGAACTCAATGGAGATTTAGAGCCTGTTTGTTGGCATGGAATAAATAGGAATTGAATGCATAGGAGTCCATCTCAAATTAGCTCCACCGAAGGACTATTAAAGAGGTGATGGGTGAAGGATATAAGGTGATGTAGATGGGACCTTGACTTTCCTAGGATTTGAATTAATAGGGTGATGGCAGGTATTCATTTCTCGTTTCCCTTGATTCAATTTCCAGTAAAGAGGTGCTTATTTGATGGTCATTGTTTGATAATTCACCTTTATCCTTCATTTTTAACCACTTATAGAAATACAATCCTTGGAATTCAATTACATGAAACAAACAGGTCCTAGCCCTTTTCTTTTGGGGAATCTTTCTATGGCCTCCTTTTCAGTAATTTCCCTCTTCTGCTCGTGAACCTCCTTTTCAAACCTCTCGACTTGTTTTTGAAATGGGACCTATTGCATTTTGGACTTGAGTCGTCACTCGTCATAGCCTCAATTACCGAGGCCCTTCCCCATTATCTCTTACAGACTAACTACTGTCCAACATGAACACAAGAATCTTTGTTTTAGTGAGTGTGTGCATGGCATGTGAGTATTTATCAGATCTTAAAAAAAAAGGAAAAACAAAAAAAAATCCTTTTCTAGGTTTGTTAAATCATTAATTCTAGAGACTTTTGTGTTTTCCCCTTCCAACAGTTTGTCATAGGCCATTTGTTCCTGAATTGTGCATCACCTTTATGTGCCACAGATTCAAAGGGGTTGGTAGGATCATAGTGTTGATTGTACCAGATCGTAGGTGAAATGCTGTCAGACAGCATGTAATCATCTAACCCCTTTCCATTGATCTCCCACTGTAACATATATTTGCACTGCACTTCTTATGGTTGTAATGGGTTGGATTATACCTGCGACCCAACTGGACACAACCTCAGAAATATTTGGCCTATGTCAAAGTTTAGATCTGATGGGTGGGGTCTAAGTCCAGGGCCTACCTTAGACTTGAATACCAATGATGACCTGACCTAGAGCCTAATATTGCTACAATGATATCATATTCGAAGCCTTATCCCATGTAACTAGGGTTGGTTGAATGTTATTTTCTCAAAGTAGAACTCAAAATGATGCCTGCCAAGTTTTTATAGCTTACTGTCAATTTTGACACAACTTTATCCTATCTCGGGACTGCTAGTCTGCCACATGTTCAAAGAACGAATAAAAAAGTGGAATTGGTCAATGAAATGGGGCTATCAGAATAAAATCTTTAAAAGAGAAAGTAACCATCCGCAATGAGGGGATTGGGCGATCGAGATAAGATCTCCCAAAAGGGGCCATTGAGGCATTCATGTGTGTCAACAAGACATCATCATTATTCTGAAAATTGAAATCGTATCGCAAATCGTTCAAGGGCATGAATCAAATCATATTGTTATCATATCACGAATCATAATTTTTTTTTCTTATAAAAGTAAAATAATGCATTGTAAAAAATAAAATTTATTATTCAAAATCCATCCTCTATTTTACATCTAGAGCAGTATAATTACAATGACATATACGACTGGGATGCAATCATATGAAGAATGCCATAACATATAGTAATATATCATAAATGGTATGTGTGACTAATTAAATAAATTTAAGATATCAATGTCACTAAGAAAAATAAGCGAGCTACATAAACTTTTTTTTGTTCTCTTTGAATAAATAAAATAAAAATAAAAATCAACCTCACTTGATTAGGATGTCTGTTGAATTTAAAAAAAGTTTCCTTGAAAAAAATGAATAAATATTAAAAGAAATAAAAGTGTAAGAAAAAATCCCATACATACAATTGAATGCCATTGTTCACGTGCCTGGTTCTCACTAATTTCTAAAACGCCTTCAAAATCACAAAAGTTCTTACGAGGTTTCATTACTCAGTATATAACATTTTCAAAAAATCCCATACATACAATTGAATGCTATTGTTCACGTGCCTGGTTCTCACTAATTTCTAAAACGTCTTCAAAATCGCAAAAGTTCTTAAGAGGTTTCATTACTCACTATATAACATTTTTAAAAAATAGAAATGCTAACGATAAAAGGAAAAGAAAAGGACGGAAAGTAAATACGAAATTACTAAAATAACCTCTTAGCTTTGGCAATTCTTGCTTAGAGAAAATCGCTTGAATTGTAAGATTTGATAAAAACAAGTATTGAATCGTAAGGTTCACAGAATCCTAAGACTCACTTTTAAATGGGATTTGTTGCATACATATAGAATCTTTTTGCTTAGGATTCAATATGAATAGTAGAATTTTGACAACAATGATTACTTCTACTATTATTAATGTAATTTTTAATGGCCATTTTAAAAAATGGCCTAGTGTTAGAGTTCCCTCATGAGCTGCATTTGTGCAAAAATAGTAACCATCTGATCATGGGCAGGGGTGTTTAAGGGCTAGGCCAGCCTGGGCCAGACCTGAGCCTAGCATGCTTTGGGCCGGGCTTGCATGAAGTGATAGAAAGCCTGAACTTGGCCCAGCTGGCCATGCTTGTAATTTAGTATCGATTTACCCAAACAAGTAATTAAAAAGCCCAAAAGAGTGATAGGAGCTTGGCCCAACCCAGCCCATTTGACTAAATGGGCGGGCTCAGGCCAAGACTTAAGGCCCATGTTGGGTTGGCTATGGGCTTGTATTTCTAAAGACAGGCCAGCTATATATATGCCTCGGCCTGGCCAGGCCTGGCCCATCCCATGAACACCCCTAATCATGGAGGTCTCTTTTGATGGCCTCAAAGTTGTTCATATCCTAGCCATTACATAAAATTTGATAGATGCAAATTTGCATGCTCAATCCAAGGGTCTGACAAACTCAAATCACTGTCAAATTTGGGTGAGTGCGTGGGGGTACTAAGCATGAGGGGTTTAGTTGATCACCGGGTGGCATAGATGGGTCTTACAGGCTACGCCTCTTCATGCTTAGGGACAGCCTTATCAAGTCACTTTTCCCTTAAAAGTTTCTTCTTCTTCTTCTTCTTCTTCTTCTTCTTCTTTTAAAAAAGAAATCCCATGGACTTAATTTGGACTTACCTAATCAGATCTGGGTGTGGATCTCAGGGTTGGGAATATTTCGAAAAATAAAAATAAAAAATCTTAGGGTTGGGACTCTATACCTGGACGTGAATCTATATACAATATAGAATATATGGTTTGGACAAAAATTTTAACTTTTGTACCATATATTGGCATGATTGTTCAGGTGTCATAATCTCACACACTAGACATATACTACAATGCATATTCACTATACCCTATACCAGTATACCCAGTTCAGGGAATCAGGACCATGTACTAAACATGTACTGTATTCAGGTTTAACAGGACAGCAGTTTTACGGGAGTAAACTATAAAAAATAACTTAGCACTGTGTGGCACTTTCTGGGAATTAAGTTGTAAAGGTATAATGACACTTTTCGGTTTCTGGGAATTAAGTTGTAAAGGTATAATGACGCTTATCCCTTTGTTCTGTGATTTAGTTTCGATAGTCTCCTTCGGTAGCTAATTTTTAGAAGCTTCTTGTCCTTTGCTGGTAGTATTTTCTATCTTTGATGAAACTGATTGTTTGATGTTGCCGAATGAATTCACGGAAAAGGCTATCATGGAGAGTTGGTCACATACTAGGCTCCTAGTGATTTATCTGATTTCGCATCTGAAAGACTATTGCTTCTCTCATTATCTTCATTGTAATAAAATTATGTTTTGGTTTACAGGACCTCTTTTTTTCTTTTTTGTGAATGAGTTACGCTAAAAAATCATTTGTTTTAAATTGAACATTAGCTACTTAATTTAGCCAACCCAAGATTGATGGGATAAGACTAAGATGACGATGACAATTAACTGCTCAATTTACTACGTCAGGTTTACGATGTTACTCCGTTTATGGAGGATCATCCTGGAGGTGATGAGGTCTTGCTAGCAGCTACAGGTATAAGATTTTGATCTTAACATTTTCTCTGTATATTCATCATCGTTTTCCTTGATACCATTTACTTCACCTTACATCATGTCTTTCACTTTCCTCTAATGATTTTTTTTTTTTTTTTCCGGGAAGGAAGAATTGTGGGGGTTCTGAGCCTCACCAGTGTATAATTTATTGAAGTGTCCATTCTACATATTTTGGGCCTGGTTTTGCTTATTCATTTCATTTATTGATTAGCCCTACATATTTTGTGTGGGGCTGATTTGAAGACTTCTCTTATTAGCATAATTTTAGACTTAAGATCAGTAGCCTATAACTAGGAAATTTCCAAATGAATATGTAATGGACCTCCAGCAAAAAAAAAATTGAAAGCTAAAGAACATATTATTAAGATCTTCTGATCTACGAAATTTTCTGGGCATACCTCATTAGGATGTATTAGGTCAATGGTCTGGATGGAGAAGGCGAAATGCCACAGTTACAAGAATGTGTATCAATGTGGGGGGTCCCTCAGCAAACAGTATACCTGCTGAGGTACTGGCCCCATAATCCATCTTTGTCAGAAACACAAACAGTAGAGTCTTTCTTGGATTTTCTTACCAACCGGTACATAGTCTGCTCAAGCCATCATGTGAGCAATGCAGTTCATGCCATATTATTTCAACCCATTCATTTTCTCCATCTGATATTTTTCAGGAAAAGATGCAAGCAATGATTTTGAAGATGTGGGTCACAGCAGTACTGCAAAAGAAATGATGGAGAAATACTACATTGGTGAAATTGATGCTTCAACTGTTCCGATAAAGCGTAGCTACATTCCTCCCCAGACAGTGGCTTACAATCGTAACAAAAGTGGTGAGCTTATGATAAAGATTTTACAGTTCCTGGTACCTCTCATGATTTTGGGCCTGGCCGTTGCAGTTCGGTACTGGACCAAAACAGAGTAGAGGAAATGGTAGGACCAAATCTAGAGTCATGTAAACTTAAATAGTAGATTGTTAAGTTCGAAAGAAATGTTCCTGGACCATTTTCAAATGTTGTGTGTTCAGTGCTTCCTTATACTTTCTATCCTCCACCGGAGTTGAGGACCAAATTGATGTCTTCATATTTTCAATTTCTATTGCCGAGTTTCTTGTTTCAAGTCAGAAATATTTGTGGATTATCTGCATATAAATAATCACTTGGCCATGTTTGTGAGATGATAAGTGGAAATCATCGATAAAATCAGGCACTTGGAAGTCAAGCTAGTTGTAGCTTCTTCATTCCCATCAATAATGCTTGGATAACAATAAATAGTTGTAGTAAAATTCCAACCTTGGTCCTAGAAGTGGATTTTAGTTGATTAAATTGTATGATATTTCATTGATTCTATTGGTATGCATGCCTGTGCATTTTATACTGGTGCTTTGTGGATATCTTGGTGAATCTGACTTTGCATTTATCCGGTAATCTGGTTTGTTACTATTATCATTCTCTGAAGCGCTTAACAAAGTTGCAGCTCACAATCTCTTTCCTATCAGATTTTTTGCAACTTATCTGTTTTCCTTTTCTGATGCTTCATGGAATATATTGGTGAATCTGACTTTGCATTTATCTGGTCATCTGGTTTGGTACTGTTAGCATTCTCTGAAGTGCTTAACAAAATTACAGCGTGCAATTTCTCTTTCCTACCAGATTTTTTGCAAGTTATCTGTATTCCTTTTTCTGTTAATTACTGGGTGTTGATACTCCAGTGACTTTGGGTGGCGACAAAATGCCAAAAAAAGTCTTTTATTTGGCGGGATAGTCTTTCCAATGTGTTTTTTCCACCATTGTTTAGCAGTTGGGGCGGATAAAAGTAAGGCAGAGAAGTGTTGTCTGAAATTGTGAGCAGAGTTGGGAGTTTTGAGTCTGGACTGGAATTGGGAGGGACTGTTTTTGTGTTTTTAATTTTATTCCCGTGTAGATGGGATGTGATGATGGATCAAATAAAGATGATGATGATGATTGGACACGAGCCTGTAGTCAAGGTGGAAGCTGTTCAATGTTGCACCCATGGTCATGCAGATTTGAGCCTTGTGCTAGATTTGAAACCTCATATTGTTTCTATCGTTTGTCCCGCCATATAATGAAATTAGCAGTGTTCATGGCCTGGGATGGGCAATATCTTATCCAACGTGCCGTATTTATTGTCAGGGTTTGATTTTTGGGCTCATCCAGCCAAGGGGCCTCCAATGCAGGGCCATGCCCAACCCATTTACAAAACACAAACCTTTTGTCCTAAATATGGCTGGGCCAGAAAATTAGGACTGGCTATAGAGCATAGGCCTAAAAACAAAGTTCAATTTCAGCTCAATGTGGGTTGGTGTTTGAGGTTGGTCTGCTCCCCCAGCGCATGATCACCCCCACAAATGAAGTTGCTCAATTGCACAGTTTCAAAAGCGAAAGAGGTCGTGGTAAATGAAGTTGGAAATGCCTCATTTTGCATGATAAATGTTCTAAGAGCAACCATTTATGCAGCCTCTAGCTCTGTGGGGCTCACATTTGCTGAATGCAGGCTCTTTCACACTCTCAACTCCCAGGATCAGGCACTAGGCCCAATTTCACTATCATCAAACATTTATCTATCATTGGATTGAATCTTGAAAGACCACTAAACTTTATGGCAATTGAATCTAGGGCTAGGAGGATCTGCCGAGAGTAATTTCTTTTGTTGACCCTTCCATATGGAGCCTTTTCATGAACCCCACCCCCATTGATAAGTAGTTATCTAAGTGTGCCCTATGGGCTTTACTGCATATTAGAAGTTGCAGTCTGCTTGTAGAACACTTTTCACAAACCATGCAAACCACGACCAAGGGTCCACTTTCATAAGAAATTGAAGGAAAGAACATTTGTGTATTGCAGTGGGTTTTCCAAACCAAACAGCAAATGGATGATGCAAAAACAAGGAGATTTCCCTTCCAATTTTTCATATAGAAGTTTTAGTGTTTTTCCTTTAAAAGCATTTCATATACTACTTATACAATTACAGTTTGAAAATTTGTTGGAAAACCTCCAACACAATTGAACATCATAGCAGCAGGTCATCCGTTAGTATCAATGCCGGTAGTGTAGATGAGAAAAATTGGTATATGTGCGTAAATCCACAAAATCAAGGATTTTTAAATCCTCTCTGGCCAGACTTGAAAATCCTCAAAATTATAATCATGAGGATTTTCATTAGCCCAAATCCTTGACGATTTACAATTGCTAAACTTGGATTGTCCAAATTCTCAAAGAAAACCGGTGATGAATCCTTGAGGATCTGGTTCTGACCTAAGTTATGAAAAATGCCCTGTTTATATATTTAAGCTGGTTATGCGCCAGTCTTCCTAAAAAGGCCAGCTAAACAACTCAGCTTAATCAACATATACTCTAATAACTTAATGGTTTCAACCCCAACTTTCAGGCCTTTGTGCTATAGATTTGTGTTTAAATGTCAGGCCAAATGAACAATTGAGCTGGGCTTGGACTAGTTTCAAATGGGCTCGCTTATGTGCCATGCTACTCTCTACCTTCTAACTCACCTGATTAGATAAGCTTCATTTATAGGAGTATATATAGCTGAAATGTACAAAATCCTGGTTACCAATGCCTCTGATGTTCTGTTCACTATAAGAGCCAGGTTCAGATGGCCCAGCCCAACCGAATCAAGGTTGTTAATTTGGTAAGGAGGGTTATTGAGGAACTGAGATGATCTTTATATAAGAACTGAGGCTGTCAATGTGCCTAAGTCTAGCCAGGTGCAGTGGGTCAATTAAGCAGGCCTAGACTTGCATGTGGGTTCAACGGCCTGCATCCCTGTCTATTGTGCCAGATCTGAGTCTATGGTCTTAAGCCCAACGGACTCTTATCGATAATACTTATTAAACATAGATCATCTTAGCACATATAACACACATGTCAGTCCTAAAGCCTGGATTTGGGTCCGATTATACTAACGGGCTCTCAATGTGCATAGTAGGTCCAATCTATTCTCCAAATGGTTGGACTTGGATCCAAGCACTAGGGTCCATGTGAGACTCAGAACTCAATGTTGGACTCTGGAGTAAATACAGGTGAGTCCAGCCCAAATCTTTTACAGTATTGTAAGGAGCACTTAAAACAATCTTTAGAAACTCAACCTAGCACATTGTAGTCAGTGCTGCAAATATTGTTGCCGAAATGATATTGGTTGGAGATAATCTTGGGATGGTTTTATATTTTGGTTTTTATTGAGATACCACTGGAAAAAATTGTTGAGAATTCATTTTTTTAAATAATAAAAATGAGGATGAAGATCAATAATCTAAAAATATATTTTTTTTATTTAGAAAATTATATTGACTTGGGTAGTTTGCATATTTTTATAGCAATATTATTACAATAATACAGAGATAAATTCATCTTTGGCAATATTGGGCTTTATCATGATATGTTTTTGATGGATTCAGAATATGAGTGACTTTTTTTTTTTTCCTTTTTTTTTTTTTTTTTTTTTGCATTGATTAAAGTAACCTGTTTTTGTATGGATGAAAACATATCAGCTTGATAGTACTCTCCCTACTTATGAGGTTGTGCATCGACTGGGCCGGAATAACTTGCATTTCAACTGGGCCTGATCTAGTGAGAACGAGAGGTTGCTCGCTCAGTTGGCAACCCCACCTCTCACCAGAATGATTAGGGTCAACCCTGGTCTCGCTCTCGTATTTGCGAGTTTCTCTCTCCTCGTATGTGCGAGTTGTCACTCTCGGCCTGTGTGGGCTCTCTCACCTTGCATGAATGAGTTCGTCAGTTTCTTGGGGTGGTCACTTAAAAAACGAAAAAAAAAAAAAAAAAACTGGGCCTGGTTGGTAACTTGGTATGATTTTATAAATCCAATGGATGGAGCCCATTCTAGAAACAACTCATAAAATGCTTGGTGGGATGATCTAGAGTTCTAGACCTTGACTAGAGACTCTTAACACTCAGTACTTCGTTGAGTGGCCGAGTAGAATAGAACTCTAGCTTGAGCCTTAAACCCCAACTTCAAATCCAATGTTCAATGAACTAGGGTTGTTCATGGGCTGGGGGCTCGGCCGAAGCTTTTCTGGGCTGTCCTGTATAGCTATAGGCTTAAAAATCAGGCTGTATTCAGCACATGGGCCGGACCCATCCAATCTGCAAAATGTATAAACCTCCTTGTGGTTAATTTGTCAGGTCTAGCCTTTAAGTATGTATAAGCCCAACCCATCCCATTCAATTAAGCACAACTATCAATAACATGTATCTAAAACACTACCTACAGCCAAATGTGGGGCGGGCTTGGGGTGCCCAGCATGGGCCATGAATAGCCAACATTCAGGAGGAATGCAAACAGATCATATTCAGTGGTGGATCTGAATTAGATTTTGAATGGAACCTATGTGTTGCATCCGGATCTCGTATCAACTTAATAAATGGACCCGGCTCCAAATCCAAATCTGAAATAAGACCTAGAGTGCATTAGTATAATGACATGAAAGCAGTGCGGCGGACCCAAAATTCTCATTTGAGGGGCACTGTCGATGGTCAAGATTTCATCACATCTATTGTGGGGTCCATCCACACCGTCCAATTGTGGATGTATGTATCCATCATCAATTTATTATGATCAGATATATATTATTAGGTGATGATGTATTAAGTATTTGCATGAGCAAATTGCTTTGTATGATTACGAGAGAAACAATAAAGAAACAGTAAAAAAAAATGAACATTCATTTAAATGATAACATAATTGTGGTTGTCAGGATCTTCCATTTCTGAGATTTTATTTCTCTTTGTGTTGTTCAACACCTTGAGCCTTGTCAGATCAATGATCTAGATCACCCAATGAGAGTACAGATCCTTTTACTAGGATCATATCATTCTTCCTAAACCCATTTTTATTAATTTTGAAAGATCAAACTCATTTCCATTCAACATTACACTTAGAGTCCTAAGATCTGAATTTCACACCCAAAGTTCCAAACATTATAAGCACAAACTGTGATATATCGGGAGAGGCAGTGAGAGAAATCTAAAGTTAGAGCTGAAGGGCGGGGGGTGGTTTTTGAGAGGGGGGAGATGGAAGAAGGGGGTTCTATTGGGTTTTTTAAGAAGAGGATGGGCCCACCATATGAGATTTTTCAGATTGGGTGGGAGCCGAAGCCCTAGACCCTTACATGTGGGTCTGCCCAGCAAAAAAGTCCTTCGGAATTTATTTTTTAAATATACTAGTGAGGCTATTAAATCTTATATAATTAAAGCTAGAGGATTTTACCGGAAAAAACACTTTATCCGGTCATGTTACGCAATCAAGTAGAGCAATTGGGTGCGAATTTCATTTTTTTTTTTTTTACCAAAAGAGCACATCGTCATCGCCGACCATATTTACACTTGAATAAGGTCGGCGATGACCTTATGTATACTTGAATAAGGTCGGCGATGACACTGGCCGCCAAGTCTATACAATCCGATTTCGAGCATTTTTCTTCCCACTTCTCCAAAATCGCAAAGAGGGTGTTTCTAAGAGTGTTGTATAGCCGCGAAACTAGATCACTAGTGTGTTTTTCCACCATTGATGTCACCCGGTGAGTGAAAATAGGGGGAGACCACCACTCCCGAGGGATTTAGTTAAGTGCTCTAAGAGGCCTTGGATACCCCCGGTTAGCCTAAAAAAAAAAAAAATTGAAAATTCTTTTTGTGTACAAATATGTGATATCTTATCCAAAAAAAAAGGGTCCAATATTGCTTAATGGTGATTGCCAAAAACTTAGGAATACTATACTTTAAGATATAATGGAGTGCGACCAATTCAACAATGAACAAGATCCTCATTTCGGGACATGTTCATGAGTTTGAAAAGTCCAGATTGGACCACATGTGAAACCTTCCAGGAATCTTGCAAGACTAATTAACCGACCCCGACCCCGGTGCGTCATTTTCCTGTGTAAATTGATTTGAGCCCAGCATCAGCATTCCAAATAGGTTCATGTGCATGATAGGACATGCTCTGATGCTTATGTGGATAACGATGAGTCTATATCTATAGAGGTGGGACCCATCTTCTTGATGATTCATCTCTTCCATTCAGAAATCCTAATCATCCTTGGATTCGAATCCTCACCATTGTTTTCTTTCGGCTGTCATCTTCAAATGGAAAATGGCATCTTACTCCATTGATAAGAATATACATCTGTTGTTAGGTTTCCAACACCCCCCCCCCCCATATGCAGGGTGTCACGGTACAGCCCGTGACTCTTTCGTGCCCAGGTTAGTTGGGTAGGCTCAGCATGGCCCACGGCACAGCTTGGGCTGTGCAACCCGTAGCTGGCCCACAAACTTCTTCTAATTTTTTTTTAATTCTTTTTATATAAATTGAAAGAGAATTTATCGACTTTTAGAGGTTCTCAACTTGAAATAAGGTTGAAGCTATTAAAATAAATGCATAAATATTTATGCTAATTTACAAATGACAAATAATTAAAAATTTATTAGTCTTTGATTGGAAAGAGGTTAAGAAAATATTAAATCTATAATAAGGAGAAGGTATTTTTGTCATTTCTCAAAAATGTCAAGGAGAGGACTTAATTAAGAGAATTGTGGAAAACTTTTATATTTTTCTAAACTGTTCAAATCTTTATTTACTTTTTTTAAAATGAGCCAAAAATTTTATAATTTTGAAAATTTCCCTTCCTATTACCTCGCATGTGGAAGTTATCTATTATTTCATATGCGAGTTTCTATCACCTTATTTGTATAAAACTCTCCGGTCCTAACCCCATAGGATTATAAAAATTATCAGAAAGAGAAATAAACTATCATCCTCAAATGAATTATCATCCAGCTCCAAAGTTTTTCAAAATCATATTTTTTATATAGCCCTTTATAATTTTTTTTTAAAACATGGTCCCTTCAAGAAAAAAAAAAAAAACATCTGAATTTTCCAATGATCATAATTGATTTAGGACCACTTCTCTTCATTCTGAAATGCCATTTAAATTGGATGGTTGGGAATTGGGATCCTCCTGTGGTTTTCTACTTTGTTCAAAGTGTATTTTACTAGGGTCAGATTGAAAGCGTTGTGATGTGGCCCATGTGGGGCTAAGGCACCACAGTCTAGTACGACCTTAAAAACGATTCATCTGTGGATAGATATAGAATTATAGATAGAGCTATCTGATTAATCCCAACGTGGCATTTATTAGATAACACAGTTCCAACCAGACAGGAGAACATGATGTGATGGGACTGGATACGACCAGATAGTTGTTGTTCTACCATAAGTTATGGGTCATATTTCAAACATGGAAAAAGGAAAGATTCAAACCTGGCAAACATTTTTCTACGCGTGACCTTATCTCTTTGCTAGTGATCCATGCCTTATCTTTGATAAGGATGGCTGATAGGGCCTCATCTACTCAGCACCAATATTGCTTATGTGAGGTTTCTGGAAGGTCTGTTTTAGTGGAGCTTTATGGTGGGTTGGGACTTGACAACCTGAACGTATAGCTCTTTTAAGTGTTCAATCATTTTTGACCAAAAAACCAAAAACTGTTGAAGCATGTCATGGACCTGATGGGCCCACCTTGATATGGTTTTGATCAATTGGATATTGTGGCATTGGATTGTAGGGATCCAACTGATGAAATTTTCTAAATGATTTGGTGAGATTCTTACAATCAGCTTTGTGAATTGTCAATTTTGGCTTCTAAAACTCCAAGTTTCTGCTTTCACAAATCACAATGACGAAAATACTTAGCATTTGCAAATTCAGCCTCCAGTATGTTGGGGGTATAGTAGGGCCAAATATAAAAATAAGAAATAAAAAAAATCATTAATTCTCAGAATTTGCAATAGGTTCTTAAGGATTTTAAACTTTTTTCAGATATGCATCTAGGTCTGCCCTCGTTGAGATGCATTATTATTATTATTTTGATATCGAAGGGTTCTCAACCCTTTGGATTGGACTAATCCCTCTGGGCCCAGAGGGAAGCCGAGTAAACTCCGATGTAGCCACAGTGTGGTAGTGCGGTTTTGAATCTACAACCTCCGGGAGCAAACCGTGGTTCTAGGCTAACTGAACTACCCCTTGGGGTTCGTTGAGATGCATTATGATAAACACTATTTTTATGATTCATTTCTATTTTGTTAATACGATATTCTTAGATATATGCTTGTATAACATATATCAGTCAGGAGTGCTACTTAGACAAATTTAGTGCAATGGAATTCATCCCATTTGAGTCCCAATCCTCTGGGTCCTTTTTGTTTCATGTAATTGAATAATTATGAATGATAAGATTTCGAATCAGGCCATTTTTTACTAACATAATCCACACCTTCCTGTGATAAGTCTGAGAATTGATTAAATCGATCTGATGCGTTACAAATGGTATTTATATATAATTTTACAATGACGGTTGTAGATAGGATCCAGTAAGATAAGGCATATCAAATCCCATATGTTATAGAGTTGCAGTTTTGACTTGACTTGGTATTTCCTAACACTCCCCCTGAGAATTGAGTAATTCTTATATCGATTTGATGAGTTACAAATGGTATTTATATACAATTCTACAATGGTTGTTGTAGATAAGATCCGGTAAGATAAGGCATATCAAATTCCATATATTATGGAGCTGCAGTTTTGACTGGACTTGGTATTTCCTAACATCCTGTGGTAACTATTCATATTTTAGGTGGGAAAACTTGCACCAATTTGATGATCCATGCCAGTGGCAGGGAGTTCAAGATTGTTTCTACGAATCTTTTTTTTTTTTTTTTTTTTTAATTTTTTGTACCCTAGCCAAGTGGGCTGGAACCAAGAGAGAGCCAGCATACACATAGGAAGGCAGCACACTTATGTAGGAAAGAAGCTCGCACACACGGGAAGAAAGCCTACACAAGTGGGAAAGCTCCTTACCACGTAGCAAAGTAGCCGTTCTTATGAATCTTTTATTTCTTTTTCTTTTTTTTTTATTGGTGATGAAAACTTTCATTAAGAAAAGGAGATTACAAAAAATAAAAAAAAGAAAAGAATAGAAAGAACAAAACAAGATAAAAGGTATAAGAGTATTATACCCTCATTCATACCACAATTACATTGCAATATCCCAAGGATGGAGTCATCATCTCTCATCATCGATTGCTTAACACTGTCAACCCCCTGCGTAGCTAGAGCATCAGCCCTAGAGTTTGCTGATCTCATTAAAAGAAACTGAGATTTCCACGAGTTGACTTTCATTTAGAGACCCAAGCAATTGCCTCAAAGGAATCACTTTCAACAATAAGGTCACCAACATAATACATCGAGTAGCATTAGAGAGCATTAATCATTTTTAACCAAAAATTGTTGAAGCATGTCATGGACCTGAGGGGCCCACCTTGATATGGTTTTGATCAATTGGACATTGTGGCATTGGATTGGAGGGATCCAACCGATGAATTTTCCTAAATGATTGGTGAGATTCTTACAATCAGCTTTGGGAATTGTTAATTTTGGCTTGTAAAACTCCAAGTTTCTGCTTTCACAAATCACAATGACGAAAATACTTAGCATTTACAAATTCAGCCTCCAGAATGTTGGGGGTATAGTAGGGTCAAATATAAAAATAAGAAAAAAAAATCATTAATTCTCAGAATTTGCAATAGGTTCTTAAGGATTTTAAACTTTTTTCAGATATGTACCTAGGTCCGCCCCCGTTGAGGTGCATTATTATTATTATTTTGATATCGGAGGGTTCTCAACCCTTTGGATTGGACTAATCCCTCTGGGCCCAGAGGGAAGCCGGGTAAACTCTGATGTAGCCTCAGTATGGTAGTTTAGTTTTGTATCTACAACCTCCGGGTGCAAACCGTGGTCCTAGGCTAACTGAACTACCCTTTGGGGTTCACTGAGATGCATTATGATAAACACTATTTTTATGATTCATTTCTATTTTGTTAATATGATATTCTTAGGTATATGCTTGTATAACATATATCAGTCACGAGTACTACTTAGACAAATTTTAGTGCAGTAGAATTCATCCCATTTGAGTCCCAATCATCTGGGTCCTTTTTGTTTCATGTAATTGAATGATAAGATTTCGAATCAGGCCATTTTTTACTAACATAATCCACACCTTCCTGTGATAAGTCTGAGAATTGATTAAATCGATCTGATGCATTACAAATGGTATTTATATACAATTTTACAATGACGGTTGTAGATAGGATCCAGTAAGATAAGGCATATCGAATCCCATGTGTTATAGAGTAGCATTTTTGACTTGACTTGGTATTTCCTAACACTCCCCCTGAGAATTGAGTAATTCTTATATCGATTTGATGAGTTACAAATGGTATTTATATACAATTCTACAATGGTTAGTAAGATAAGGCATATCAAATTCCATATATTATGGAGCTGCAGTTTTGACTGGACTTGGTATTTCCTAACATCCTGTGGTAACTATTCATATTTTAGGTCGCAAAACTTGCACTAATTTGATGATCCATGCCAGTGGCAGGGAGTTCAAGATTGTTTCTACGAATCTTTTTTTGTTTTTTTTTTTAATTTTTAGTACACTAGCCAAGTGGGCTGGGAACCAAGAGAGAGTTAGCATACACATAGGAAGGCAGCACACTTATGTAGGAAGGAAGCTCGCACACACAGGAAGAAAGCCTACACAAGTGGGAAAGCTCCTTACCACGTAGCTAAGTAGCCGTTCTTATGAATCTTTTATTTCTTTTTCTTTTTTTTTATTGGTGATGAAAACTTTCATTAAAGAAAAGGAGATGAAAAAAAAAAAAAGAAAAAGAAAAGAAAAGAAAAGAATAGAAAGAACAAAACAAGATAAAAGTTATAAGAGTATTATACCCTCATTCATACTACAATTACATTGCAATACCCTCCCAAGGATGGAGTCATCATCTCTCATCATCGATTGCTTAACACTGTCAACCCCCTGCGTAGCTAGAGCATTAGCCCTAGAGTTTGCTGATCTCATTAAAAGAAAATGAGATTTCCACGAGTTGACTTTCATTTAGAGACCCAAGCAATTGCCTCAGAGGAATCACTTTCAACAATAAGGTCACCAACATAATACATCAACTAGCATTAGAGAGCATTAATCATTTTTAACCAAAAATTGTTGAAGCATGTCATGGACCTGAGGGGCCCACCTTGATATGGTTTTGATCAATTGGACATTGTGGCATTGGATTGGCGGGATCCAACTGATGAAATTTCCTAAATGATTGGTGAGATTCTTAGAATCAGCTTTGTGAATTGTCAATTTTGGCTTGTAAAACTCCAAGTTTCTGCTTTCACAAATCACAATGACGAAAATACTTAGCATTTGCAAATTCAGCCTCCAGAATGTTGGAGGTATAGTAGGGCCAAATATAAAAATAAGAAATAAAAAAAATCATTAATTCTCAGAATTTGCAATAGGTTCTTAAGGATTTTAAACTTTTTTCAAATATGGACCTAGGTCCGCCCCTGTTGAGATGCATTATTATTATTATTTTGATATCGGAGGGTTCTCAACCCTTTGGATTGGACTAATCCCTCTGGGCCCAGAGGGAAGCCGAGTAAACTCCGATGTAGCCACAGTGTGGTAGTGCGGTTTTGAATCTACAACCTCCGGGAGCAAACCGTGGTTCTAGGCTAACTGAACTACCCCTTGGGGTTCGTTGAGATGCATTATGATAAACACTATTTTTATGATTCATTTCTATTTTGTTAATACGATATTCTTAGATATATGCTTGTATAACATATATCAGTCAGGAGTGCTACTTAGACAAATTTAGTGTAGTGGAATTCATCCCATTTGAGTCCCAATCCTCTGGGTCCTTTTTGTTTCATATAATTGAATAATTATGAATGATAAGATTTCGAATCAGGCCATTTTTTACTAACATAATCCACACCTTCCTGTGATAAGTCTGAGAATTGATTAAATCGATCTGATGCATTACAAATGGTATTTATATACAATTTTACAATGACGGTTGTAGATAGGATCCAGTAAGATAAGGCATATCAAATCCCATATATTATAGAGTTGCAGTTTTGACTTAACTTGGTATTTCCTAACACTCCACCTGAGAATTGAGTAATTTTTATATCGATTTGATGAGTTACAAATGGTATTTATATACAATTCTACAATGGTTCTTGTAGATAAGATCTGGTAAGATAAGGCATATCAAATTCCATATATTATGGAGTTGCAATTTTGACTGGACTTGGTATTTCCTAACATCCTGTGGTAACTATTCATATTTTAGGTGGCAAAACTTGCACCAATTTGATGATCCATGCCAGTGGCAGGGAGCTCAAGATTGTTTCTACGAATCTTTTTTTATTTTTTGTTTTATTTTTTTTTTGTACCCTAGTCAAGTGGGCTGGGAACCAAGAGAGAGCCAGCATACACATAGGAAGGCAGCACACTTATGTAGGAAAGAAGCTCGCACACACGGGAAGAAAGCCTACACAAGTGGGAAAGCTCCTTACCACGTAGCTAAGTAGCCGTTCTTATGAATCTTTTATTTCTTTTTCTTTTTTTTTTATTGGTGATGAAAACTTTCATTAAAGAAAAGGAGATTACAAAAAAAAAAAAGAAAGAAAAGAAAGGAAGAGAAAGAACAAAACAAGATAAAAGGCATAAGAGTATTATACCCTCATTCATACCACAATTACATTGCAATACCCTCCCAAGGATGGAGTCATCATCTCTCATCATCGATTGCTTAACACTGTCAACCCCCTGCGTAGCTAGAGCATCAGCCCTAGAGTTTGCTGATCTCATTAAAAAGAAACTGAGATTTCCACGAGTTGACTTTCATTTAGAGACCCAAGCAATTGCCTCAAAGGAATCACTTTCAACAATAAGGTCACCAACATAATACATCGAGTAGCATTAGAGAGCATTAATCATTTTTAACCAAAAATTGTTGAAGCATGTCATGGACCTGAGGGGCCCACCTTGATATGGTTTTGATCAATTGGACATTGTGGCATTGGATTGGAGGGATCCAACCGATGAAATTCCCTAAATGATTGGTGAGATTCTTGTAATCAGCTTTGTGAATTGTCAATTTTGGCTTGTAAAACTCCAAGTTTCTGCTTTCACAAATCACAATGCCGAAAATACTTAGCATTTACAAATTCAGCCTCCAGAATGTTGGGGGTATAGTAGGGCCAAATATAAAAATAAGAAAAAAAATCATTAATTCTCAGAATTTGCAATAGGTTCTTAAGGATTTTAAACTTTTTTCAAATATGGACCTAGGTCCGCCCCTGTTGAGATGCATTATTATTATTATTTTGATATCGGAGGGTTCTCAACCCTTTGGATTGGACTAATCCCTCTGGGCCCAAAGGGAAGCCGGGTAAACTCCGATGTAGCCTCAGTGTGGTAGTGCAGTTTTGAATCTACAACCTCCGGGTGCAAACCGTGGTCCTAGGCTAACTGAACTACCCCTTGGGGTTCGTTGAGATGCATTGTGATAAACACTATTTTTATGATTCATTTCTATTTTGTTAATATGATATTCTTAGGTATATGCTTGTATAACATATATCAGTCAGGAGTGCTACTTAGACAAATTTAGTGTAGTGGAATTCATCCCGTTTGAGTCCCAATCCTCTGGGTCCTTTTTGTTTCATATAATTGAATAATTATGAATGATAAGATTTCGAATCAAGCCATTTTTTACTAACATAATCCACACCTTCCTGTGATAAGTCTGAGAATTGATTAAATTGATCTGATGCGTTACAAATGGTATTTATATACAATTTTACAATGACTGTTGTAGATAGGATCCAGTAAGATAAGGCATATCAAATCCCATATATTATAGAGTTGCAGTTTTGACTTAACTTGGTATTTTCTAACACTCCACCTGAGAATTGAGTAATTTTTATATCGATTGATGAGTTACAAATGGTATTTATATACAATTCTACAATAGTTCTTGTAGATAAGATCTGGTAAGATAAGGCATATCAAATTCCATATATTATGGAGTTGCAATTTTGACTGGACTTGGTATTTCCTAACATCCTGTGGTAACTATTCATATTTTAGGTGGCAAAACTTGCACCAATTTGATGATCCATGCCAATGGCAGGGAGTTCAAGATTGTTTCTACGAATCTCTTTTTGTTTTTTTTTTAATTTTTTGTACCTTAGTCAAGTGGGCTGGGAACCAAGAGAGAGCCAGCATACACATAGGAAGGCAGCACACTTATGTAGGAAAGAAGCTCGCACACACGGGAAGAAAGCCTACACAAGTGGGAAAGCTCCTTACCACGTAGGTAAGTAGCCGTTTTTATGAATCTTTTATTTCTTTTTCTTTTTTTTTATTGGTGATGAAAACTTTCTTTACAGAAAAGGAGATTACAAAAAAGAAAAAAGAAAAGAAAAGAAGAGAAAGAACAAAACAAGATAAAAGGTATAAGAGTATTATACCCTCATTCATACCACAATTACATTGTAATACCCTCCGAAGGATGGAGTCATCATCTCTCATCATCGATTGCTTAACACTGTCAACCCCCTTGCGTAGCTAGAGTATCAGCCCTAGAGTTTGCTGATCTCATTAAAAAGAAACTGAGATTTCCACGAGTTGACTTTCATTTAGAGACCCAAACAATTGCCTCAAAAAGAATCACTGTCAACAATAAGGTCACCAACATAATACATCGAGTAGCATTAGAGAGCTTTAATAATAATTAACACCTTCGCTTTATTAGAATCACTAAAGAAAAACCTCATTGTTACTATTAAGAAGAACACTACCAATTTCTGTTGGGCCCAACTTCCCTTTTGTGGCACAATCAACATTGAACTTAATCATTGGGGGGAGGCACTAAGGAATGGATTCCCTAACCTTACAAAGACCACACTTCATACAATCTCCCTGATTAACAAGATATCATCAAGGCTGAGCACTATGTAATTCTTTCTAACCAAAGTCCACTATGTAATTCTTAAGGTGATCAAATCAATCAACTCGTGAAGAGAAGAGGAAGCACCTCAGAATACTCTTTTCATTTATTTTCCTTCAAATGAACCACAAAATAGCGAACGGATCTATCCTCAAAAGCGAACAACTACACCCTGCAAAATTAGCTCCCAACAAGACCCGGCCGCCTCCACAATCTTCTTAGGGCTGCCTCCGCAATCTTCTTAGGACAACACCAAACAACACTACATCTAACAATGAATGGCCCAAACACCAAAAGCAATACGTACCACTGACCTAATCTAGCTATAAAAAATAAAGATAGTAATCAATATGTAGCGTCCATATAATAAACAGGCCCACTTCTCATTACATATGCTTCCGAAGGATCACTTTGATTAGACGATTCCACATATATAAAAATATGACTTTCAATGAATGGGTGATTATAGTACAAATAATGAAAGCCCATCATGCAAGTAAACAAAGCATTCTCCCACTAAGGAGAGAGAAACACTATAATTGGATAAACATATCATAGAAATCCTATCTTATCCTATCCTAACATGAAAAGCTGGACATTCTATATGTAGCAAGACTTTAATAAGTGATTCTTAGGGGTGCAATTTGGACATTCTACTGGCCCGATCCAAGCCAAACCACCCATTAATCTAGACACATGGTCTCAGCCTGATCCAAAGAATAAACTCCTTAATTTGCAGTTGGGACTGAATTGAGTTGACTGGGGTCTAGTCAGGCTCCCAACTTTTTATGTTTGGTTTATATAACTTTAAAAGGTTTGATATTTTGTA
Source organism: Litsea cubeba (assembly GCA_012931725.1). Taxonomy (NCBI): domain Eukaryota; kingdom Viridiplantae; phylum Streptophyta; class Magnoliopsida; order Laurales; family Lauraceae; genus Litsea; species Litsea cubeba. The sequence continues at coordinate 115,456,630 of CM022946.1, forward strand.
AAATGCATATATTTGGTATAACTTGTCTTTTAATATAATCATCCATTCCATAAAAAAAAAAAGTATATAGTTTATGTCCAGAGTGTTCAAATGAGAGACAGTTTTTGCATTAAATGGATGTCAATTTTAGCATATGCGAATCACTGTACTTAAGATTCTTGTACCTTTAAAAATTCAAAGCCTGAAAGTACTTGAAAAATGAATGTTAAAATCCAACAGGGCAAAGCTACAATGCACTATGATGTCGCGCCTGACATATACACATGAGTGAGGCCCACCTTAGAAATTCAACTCGATCATTAGTTCTAACATCCACTGTAGATTAGCTAAAATTAGCAATATCCACTGTTGTATTAGCTAAATCTTGAACACATGATTCAACTTTATCTACTTTCGTTCTCTTTCCTGATGCAAAGAAAAGTTGGACACATATTTAAAATCAGCTGGTCAATCCAACGGTCTGCTCCACCAAATATACTTTGAAATTTTATATGCAAAGAAAAAATGGGTGTAAAAGATGATTAATGGATTGGATTTCTTAAAGGTGGGGCCCCACTCATGTGCATATACATTATGACGTAGCGCTGCTGCATTGTAGCTTTGCCCAATCCAACGTTATTATCAATCAAATAAGTAACATGTTGGGGTAGGTGACAATTTAACGGCGATAATACATGTGAGGAGGTAGATTGACAATAGATTGATTCTCAAGTAGTTGTATGCAAAATTCGAGAGAAAAAAAAATACTGTTACTGCATTTTTTGTGTGATTGGGCAGGCTTACCAACTTCTTGATATTTTGTAGGTAGTTGTGAAAGAAGTATTGCAGCCATTGTTACTACATTCATGTTTCCTGTATTTTTTTTTCGTTTCAATCTAATATCACTTCAATTGGTGTTTTCCCCACAATGTGATTATAATAAAGAGAAAGTCTGAAATGAACTTTTATATAATGAGATCAACCTGATGATCCGTATAACTTCAATCATATTGGATATTCATTTGGCGAGAATGCTTTCTATAAGGAAAAGGATAATAATGGCCTTGATTTGCTATGATTCTTAAGAAAGGCATTTTTTTATTGAATATGAATAAGAATTTCTCACTAAGAAATAGAACTCGATCTGCAAAATTGATTTTTTTTACGAATGCTATACAAACGTGTCATTAGATTACATATAAGACATTGCAAGCTACTATAAGTTTGAATGGTTTGGATATTATTTATCGGACTTAATGATGGATTTATGAAGCTCAGATGACGATAAGCACGAGGTGTCATGGGTGACGGACAAAGGGCTCCATGCAGGATGCAGCATGACGTAGGAAAAAACGTGTTGTGCTACACGTGACTAACTTTCTTTCCCATCTCTGTAAAAGCATCCAGATTCAGTGGTCCAATTTCAGCATCTGGGCCTCTCTCTCTCTCTCTCTCTCTCTCTCTCTCTCTCTCTCTCTCAAGTGTCTCACGACTCTCACCTTTACAAGAAAAGCAGCTAGATTCACAGTTTCACACTATCACAATTTCAGGGGACCTTCCTGGACATCCTAGTCATGGGTGCCGTGAAATTCAGGAGGGGCAGTGGGAACTGAGTATTGTGCCCATTTATCAGGACCCTCCTTTCATGACCCATTACAATAGGGTTGAGGCATTTATGTTAGAAAACAAGATCTAGATCTATGATCCAGTAAAATTTAAACAACCAAGATCCTCCATGTCAAATCATCGAGAGATGTAAAGCGGAAAACGTACCTTGATCCATTGTGGAAGTTACTCGCAGGTTGTTGATCTTCCAATCTAATATGGCTGCCCAGAGAAACCCTCTTGATTCTTTCTGATGATGGGATGTCAGAGAGAATAGGAACTTACCTTATGAATTGGGGACCATAACCCTAATATATATAATAATGAGATTTGCTAATTCTAATTTGTCCCCTCATCAAATTAGAATTAGTATTCTGGTATCTACACATTAATCCCATGACAATTATACCCTTAAGCCTTAAAACTTTAAGTCTTAATTAGATCACTTCAATTAGGCTTAACCAAAGATAGCATAACACATTTAATGGTTACATGTGTGGCCCCACATGATGGAATTTTCCAACAATCTCCCACTGGGCCATATATGTAACTTAACAAATGTGTATGACTGTATAAGCTCTAAAATTCTGCTATCATACTCTGAGGGTATATCCAAACAATCCCGTCCATTGATTATGCCGGTATAGGATCAAAGCGATTTTCGTCATATTTAACATGACTAAACCCATCAATGGTCACGTACACCAACATAACCAAATGACATAGATCAATCATGGATGCGTAGCATGGAAAATACATGCAATGTGATCTATACATGTCTATTTCCAACTGGTCCTACTTTATTCCTTAGTGAGATCAATATTGAATACAATGTAACAGAGTGAAATGAACTGAATACTTTATTTCTGATCAGAAAAAATATCCAAATACATAAATGCATAAGTATGTCCAAAATTAAACATAAAGCAATAATATATAAACTGATACGAACTCCCACTATAGTCTGATATCCTCACACAAAATAACACCCATATGAGCAGTGTGCTCATGAAAGACCTTGGGTGGTAATCCCTTTGTAAGCGAATCCGCTATCATGGAGTTTGTCCCAATGTGCTTTATGGATATCTGTCCATCCTGTATTCTCTCCTTCACAACTAGGAACTTAATTGCAATATGTTTTGACTTAAATGAGCTCCTGTTGTTGTTGAAATAGAGCACTGCTGACTAATTGTCACAATATAGTGTGAGTGGTCTTTCAATACCCTCTACAACTCGCAGCCCAGTGACAAAATTCCGCAGCCATATTCCATGGTTGGATGCCTCATAGCATGCTATAAACTCTGCTGCCATGGTGGAATCAGTAACGAGTGTCTGTTTGGCACTCCTCCAAGAAATAGCTCCACCAGCTAACATGTAAAGGTAACCTGATGTGGATTTCATACTGTCTTTGCATCCAGCAAAATCGGAATCAGAATACCCTATGATCTCCAACTGATCCGATCTTCTATATGTGAGCATGTGATCTTTTGTTCTTTGTAAATATCTCATAACCCGCTTGGCTGCTTTCCAATGATCCATTCCAGGATTACTTAAATATCTGCCTAACATGCCAACAATGTACGCAATATCCGGACGCGTACATACCTGAGCATACATTAGACTACCTACAGCTGATGCATAGGGAATCTTTTGCATTTCCTTAATTTCAAGGTTAGTTTTAGGGCACTGATTGAGACTGAACTTGTCTCCCTTGGCGACAGGGGTGTCACCTGGTTTACAGTCCTGCATGCCAAATCTTTTGAGTATTGTATCGATATAACGTCTTTGTGATAATCCAAGAATACACCGGGAACGATCACGTTGTATCAGGATCCCTAATACAAAGGAGGCGTCACCAAGATCTTTCATCTCAAATTTCTTTGATAGAAATCTCTTGGTTTCGTGCAACATGCCTATATCATTTGTGGCAAGCAGTATGTCATCGACATACAAAACCAGGAATATATGCTTACTCCCACTGAATTTGTGATACACACAATTATCAACAGCGTTTGTCTCAAAACCAAACGAGATAATCACATGATGAAACTTGTGATACCACTGACGAGAAGCTTGCTTGAGTCCATAGATGGACTTTGTCAATTTACAGACCATATTCTTTGGGTCTCCCAACTCAAAGTTTTCTGGCTGCTTCATATAAATTGTTTCGTCAATGTCACCATTGAGAAAAGCTGTTTTGACGTCCATTTGATGAAGCTCAAGATCAAAATGTGCAACAAGTGCCATGATTATCCTAAAAGAGTCTTTCGAAGAAACCGGAGAGAAAGTCTCTTTAAAGTCAATCCCTTCTTTTTGGGTAAAGCCTTTAGCTACAAGACGAGCCTTATACCTCTCCACATTACCATTCGAATCCCTTTTGGTTTTAAAAATCCATTTGCAACCAATGGGCTTCGCACCTTCTGGTAATGGAACAAGTTCCCAAACCTTATTGTCTTGCATAGACTTATACTCCTCATTCATAGCATCAATCCACTTTTGAGAGTTGGAACCTTGCATGGCCTGGTGGAAGTTGATTGGATCATTTTCCACCATTCCAATTTCTTCCTCATGTTCTTGGAGAAATACGAAAAAATCGTCAGGAATAGCATTTCTCCTTTCTCTAGTGGATCGTCTTAATGGCACTGGTTCTTGAGGTTGTGGAGTTTGTTCCTCAGGAACGATCACCTCATCTTGAATAGGGGTTTGAACAACATTGTCTAGTTGAGGATCCGGATTCGCTTCTTGATCAATGACAGGCATAGAAACCGGCACATTGTCAATAGCGATAGTGGGAATCGAAACCGATTCTTCCTCAAAGACAACGTCTCTAACCTTATTTCTCCCCCCAAACTCAACATCCTCAAAAAAATATTGCAGTTTCCGTCTCAAAAATTGACTAAGTGTGAGATTATAAAACTTATAGTCCCTAGATCGCTCACAGTAGCCAATGAAGTAGCTGCTCACAGTTTTGGAGTCCAATTTCTTTTCATGTGGTCTATAAGGCCTTGCCTCAGCAGGACATCCCCAAATGTGAAAATGTTTGAGACTAGGCTTACGGCCTGTCCAAAGCTCATAAGGTGTTTTTGCAGCTGCTTTAGTTGGCACTCTATTCAGAATATAAGCTGCTGTTTTGATTGCTTCTCCCCAGAGTGACTCTGGTAAAGAAGAATGACTAATCATACTCCTTACCATATCCTTAAGAGTCCGATTTCGCCTTTCAGCAACACCATTCATGCTAGGTGACCCTGGCATGGTGTACTGGGGGACGATTCCACATTCCTCTAGGAATTTAGCAAACGGTCCTGGACGTTGTTCACCTGATCCGTCATATCTACCGTAGTATTCACCACCACGGTCAGACCGGACACACTTTATTCTTTTGTTGAGTTGGTTCTCAACTTCAGCTTTAAATGTTTGAACACGTCCAAAGACTGTGATTTCTCATGAATGAAAAATAAGTACCCATAGCGAGAGTAATCGTCTATGAATGATATAAAATACTGTTGGTCATTCCAAGAAGCCGTAGGGAATGGGCCACAGATATCTGTGTGTATCAATTCTAAGACAGCTGTAGTTCTATTGGCACCTAATTTCTTCGTTTTGGTCTGTTTTCCCTTGATGCAAGCAATACAAACATCAAAGTCTGTAAAGTCAAGGGAATCTAAAATTCCATCAGACACAAGTCGCTCAACTCTAGGCTTAGAGATGTGACCTAAGCGTTTATGCCATAATGTAGCTGAATTTTCCTTACTCAATTTGCGTTTAGTACCTCGTGATCTCACATTGAAGGATTCATATAAGAAACAATTATATCAAGCAAATATAAGTTGTCATATACACATAGAGAACCAGTTCCAACAATATTTGAATTTATAGATAAGCTGACTTGATTGTATCCAAATGAACAAAAATAACCAAACTTGTCCAATAAAGAAACTGAAACCAAATTCCGTCTAAAAGACGGTACAATAAAAGTATCTACTAAATCCAAATAATAACCAGTTTTCAATAACAACCTAAAATGCCCTATTGTCTCTACTTCTACCGAGTTGCCATCGCCCACAAACATGTGTCTTTCAGCATCACTTGGCTTTCGGCAGCTCAGGCAACCTTGCATAGAAACACTGATGTGAGTAGTAGCACCAGAATCTAACCATCACGTGTTTCTAGGTACTGAAGCTAAATTGACCTCAGAACAGACCAAAGTAAGAAATGTACCTTTCTTTGCACGCCAAGCGTGATATTTGGTACAGTCCTTCTTCACATGTCCAGGCTTGTTGTAAAAGAAACAACCCTCATTTGCTTGCTGTGGTTTCTTTTGAACCTCATTTGTTTGTTGTTGTTTCTTTTGGGCTGGACCCTTAGCAGCATCATTATTCTTTCTCTTTTTGCCCTTATCTTTAGAGGTGTTAGCCAAATGAGCACTTTCTGTCCTGTCTTGCTTCAATCTCTCTTCCTCTTGCACACAATAAGAAATGAGCTCATTAAGAGTCCATTTCTCTCTTTGACAGTTGTAACTGACTTTAAATTGACTATATTGTGCAGGAAGTGATATTAATACCAAATGCACGAGCAAGTCGTCAGACAGCTCGAGCTTCAGTGCCTTAAGCTTAGAAGCAAGATGAGACATATCCATAATGTACTCCCGTATATTCCCCTTGCCATTATACTTCATAGAAATCAAGCTTTGCAAAAGCGTGCTTGATTCTGCCTTATCGTTTTTCACAAAACGCTTGTCAATCTCGGCGAGGAATTCTTTGACTGTGGTTAACTTGTCAGATACCGCACCCCTAAAAGCCTCCGGAATGCCACGCTTAATGATCATAAGACTCATGCGATTTGAGCGATCCCACTTCTCAAAGTTCTTCTTTTCATCAGGAGAACTTTCAGCCGTAAGAGAAGCGGGTTGCTCAGTCCGTAGTGCAAGGTCTAGATCCATGCAACCGAGAACAATTTCTATGTTCTCTTTCCAATCCTTAAAATTAGTCCCATTAAGCACAGGTATTGAGTTGATATTAGCAGATATAGTAGAAACACTTGCTGTAAAGAGAACAAAAAATAAACAGACAAACAAGCTCATATTAATAACCAAATACGATAATCAACATATTCAAATAATGGTAAGTCTGATCTCAAGATACCTAGCACAGCATTAATATCAAGTCTTTGGACAGTAATATTAATTGTAAATGGTACTCTTGTGGTAGTGAGCGAACATTGACAATAATTTATGTCAAATAATAAATCTATCTTTGGATCGATGTATTATTTACATGGAAAACCTGATAATCGTCACATGTTTATCACCACGGGTGTGTATGCAATTCGGCCAAGTATTAACCTTCCTTTGGGCTGACTAAGACCCGCATGAATTTACATACACACAAACATCCAATATTCCTCATGAACAATCTACACAAGAGAGGTCACTTTGGTAACATCTTGTTTCAATTAGCCCATTTAGAATAATGGACTAATTTATTTAACCATAAAAGAAATACCATAAATTATTTGAATTTGTTCTATAAATAATCTTATGTTTTGTTGCACTGCCGCCCAAATCTCACGCCGTTTTTTTTTTTTTTTTTTTTAAATCAAACATAAAAAAAAAAAAAAACGACGAATGGCGGCGCAAAAATTCATCGACCCAAAAGCTCAGATCTTGATACATATGTCAAAAACCCATGGATGAAACATAAATTTCATCTCTGAATCCATATATCATTAACATATACCTCCAAAAAAAAATAATAATAATAATAAAAACATCGAGAGTCGATCATGGAGAATAAAAAATCGATCTGATGCATTCTATCTGCAATCCAAAAAAAAAAACGTACGGAAACACCAATGGATTTTGCACATATCCCGAGACAAAAGGAAAAACAACGAAATACATAACCTTCAGGTTATGCGCATGTCCCGATGCAAAAAAAAAAATCAATAAAATACTCATATTAAAAAAGCTACAATCTTTCTTGCACTTGATCAGAATATAAAAAAAAATAAACAAACAGAAAGCTTTTGCACATGTCACGATGGATTAAAACCTTGCACATGTCACGATGAAACTAAACTTTTAATATAAATCTCATATTGATTTGACCGGCAAGATTTGCATACATCTCCATCTGGTGGGCCACGAATATGGCTTGGATCTTTCCAACATGATGCATGAACATACTTCCATCCAAATATCACATCAGGCATACTGTGATCTCTCACACAAGGATGATCACACGATAAAGAAAATAAATAAATAAAATCTGAATTGACTTGATTCCCGATGGCTTAACATGGAGTTGCTCTGATACCACTTGTTAGAAAACAAGATCTAGATCTATGATCCAGTAAAACTTAAACAACCAAGATCCTCCATGTCAAATCATCGAGAGATGTAAAGCGGAAAACGTACCTTGATCCATTGTGGAAGTTACTCGCAGGTTGTTGATCTTCCAATCTAATATGGCTGCCCAGAGAAACCCTCTTGATTCTTTCTGATGATGGGATGTCAGAGAGAATAGGAACTTACCTTATGAATTGGGGACCATAACCCTAATATATATAATAATGAGATTTGCTAATTCTAATTTGTCCCCTCATCAAATTAGAATTAGTATTCTGGTATCTACACATTAATCCCATGACAATTATACCCTTAAGCCTTAAAACTTTAAGTCTTAATTAGATCACTTCAATTAGGCTTAACCAAAGATAGCATAACACATTTAATGGTTACATGTGTGGCCCCACATGATGGAATTTTCCAACAATTTATTCTACACTATTATTGTCACCCCGCATCAATGAGATGTTAACCCTCCTCCTTTTTTTGGGTTGAAGCCACCAATAAAAAAATAAACAATATGATGGAGTTAAATGGTTTTTAGATGGTTGACTAGTGGCGGAGTAGAAAATATTTATTAGGTAAAATCATGATAGAGAAGAATAGAAATATAAATTTAGTCAAGCAACATAAAAATTGGATCTCAGAGTAAGTCATTGACAAATGGGGAATGTTGTTAGCAAAGAATTAGAATGCATGCAAGAAGTAATTCGTTTTAATAGCCTCTTTGTTTGCATGAAATTGGAATGCGCATGGAATATTAATTATTGTCGAATGTGCGCATTTTATTGAATAGAATTGGTTACATAGAAAGTTATTTTCAAATGGGCCTTGTTGTTTACTTGGAATTGGAAAATAAGAAGTAGTTGGTCAAAATGAACCTTTTTATTTGCATGGAATTAGAATGTGTAATAATTTATTGTCAAATAAGCATGTTTGTTTGCATGGAATTGAAACTTATGGGAAGTCATTGCTTACATGAAATTGAGAAATATTAACTAATTGGTTCAAATGGGTAGAGGCGGAACTAGGGGGCTTGGATTGCCGCACCGAAATTTGAAAAAAAAAAAAAAAACCCTTAGTCTTATGAGTTTTTTTTTTTTTTACATAGGCCACCCAAAAAGTTTGAAAATGCCCCAGAGTTATAAAGATTCTTAGTTCATTTTTATGTTAGCCTCCCAAGAATTTTCTTTAACATAGCGGCTCCCAAGCGAAAATCCTTGTTCCGCCCCTGCAAATTGACCTCTTTGTTTGCATGGAGTTGGAATACATAGACAGTCATTATCAAATGAGCATGATTGCATGGAAATGTAATGTGAAGGAAGTAAATGGGTCAAGCTTGAATACATAGGAATTCATTGTCAAAGACTTCTTTATTTTTTATGAGTTCTTTTTTCTTTTTCTTTTTTGTGCTCACTTACGCATGTGATGTGTAAATTGAGTATCACAATAGTGTGTAAATTTCAAGCCAAAAAAAAAAAAAAAACAACAGTGTGTAAATAATGCCATTTACACACCACAATTTTCTGATCTTAGTAGTGTAAAAGTGATTCACACCCCCTTCTTGTGAAAAATGCACTATTACACTTAAAAGTTATCCACATACGTGATTGAATGAGTGTGGGGCAGAGTAAGTTTTTTTTTATTTTTTTATTTTTGTCGGCCCTATTTTTATAATTCAAACCATTCAGTTTGTTTATTGAACTAATAAAATCTAAAATCTTAAATATGATTAAATTTATCGAGTTTATGAAAAAATACCAACATATAATTTTAATTATTTGACTATTGTAGGCCCTTAATTAATGATCCGAATCGTTCAATATTCTTATATTAATGGCAAACATTAAAATGCTTAGTTTCAAATCTTAATTCTTCGTGAATACTGAGAAATTTGTAAAAAGCATACAAAGAATTCAAGTTCATCTCAAACCATTGATGTACTCATTTGCTCGTTTGAAAATGTGATTTTGACAAGCATAGTAATGTGTTTCATATGTACAACATTTGTATTTATTACATTTACACATATAGAATTTATATATGTAAATTCCCTCACATGTGTAGAAGGTAGAAGCCCCTTAGCTTAAAAATAAAAGAATATAATAAAAATCATTTTGAATAGTTTGGATATAATTACTAAGCCTCATTGATGGATCTATGAATTATCTAGGACCTCCTCTCCGTGACAATGTGGATTATATGGGCTCGATTGTCATCGATTTCACGAGTCTATTCAAATGGTTGGTATGGCATCTTGTATTAAAGGAACTGGTCTCTTTTAGTCCTTGTATTAGGACTTCTTCGAGCTTTATAAATGGGAGCATAATTTGTAATCCCAAAAGTATGAATGCAAAGAAAAGGGCTTTTCTTTGTCCATGGAATTGGAGACACGGCTCCTTCTCCTTTGCGTGTGTTTGTTTTAGGTGGTTTTTTTGCTTCCACGTATAACACCAAACTCCCTTCATAGAAGACTCTTTCATTTGAAATGACTAAATAACTAAGATTAATATTAATCATAAACTTAATTTAATCATCATAAGATACATATAGATTTTGTGGATTTTAAGCCCATTTGTGTAATCATCACAATATAAATTAGCTTTAATAACATAATTAATTAAAAAGAAATTCACATGTAGCTCATCAACAATATATATAAAAGCAAATTTTTGTAAATTAGTCTGCTTTGTTTGGAGAAGTCCCATATCAAAAACCCATTAATTCATAAGTAAACATAATGTGAAAACTATGTTACACTAGAACAGCAGAAAATTATCATCGGATGAGCACACAAACAAATGAATGTATCACGAGAAAATCTTTAGCCTGCAAAACCCTAAACATATCAAATGTCATTAAACATATCAAAATCAGACCACAAATTCAATAGAGAGAACAACCAGAAAAATGTCTTGACACCCATATTAGTAAAAAATCAAGAGAAATCCCATATCAAAAACCCATTAATTCGTAAGTAAACATAATGCAAAAACTCAAAACATAAAAAATAAAAAAAAATCAAATCTTTGTCAATTCATGATAATAACTTGGTTAATCTGAATCTTGCATATCTTTTTTGTTGTTTTTTTACTTGTTGATATGAGAGCGTTCCTACGTAGGAACAACTTTGTGTTGGAGGCAGCAGTGAAGATTAGAAGGGGAGAGAAAGAAAGAAGAGGGGGAAGGACTAAGAAGAGAGCAAGGTGTTGGAGTTGTGAAGATTAATGATGAGTCGGTTCAATTAGTTGGGATAGGTTTTTTTTTTTTAAATATGCTAATGTGGATAGACTTAAACTCAAAAACGTTTTCCAACTTCAGCAACCCTTTTTGAACTTTCAAAAGAAAGAATGGTTTTCCCCATCATAGAAAAATTTTAAGGTTTGTCATTTTTCTAACAAAGAATTGTTCTATACCAAATCACATACAATGACATTTGGAGAAATCTACTTAAATGTTAAAATTTTGATGCATGTAGTTTTTTCTCCTTATTTTCTTATAATCTTGACTCATAAGAAACCCTGAATCTTGTTGTAGCTAGCATATTTATTCAAATCAAAATCACCTAAAATAAATACCTTATTTGTACAGTTTGAACCCATTTTCAAAAAGATAATGGGCTCACCTTCATATTAAACACTACAAAGCACTTAAAGTTCTCTTATGAACTTTTTTCACTATGCGGAGGACTTGAACCCACGACTTTGATAGACACTCACGTCGCTAACTAGTTAAGCTATATAATTGAAGAATCTTTTATATATCAAAATTTGTTTAATTGATTATATATGTAATGAAAGTTTCCCAGGGCCCAATTCAATTACAAGCATGACATGATCCTGACTCATTTTCTTAACCTCATGTTTTGAATTCGTATCATCTCAAGATTTAATCTAGAGAAATCCTAAATTAAAGAAGCGGAACTCTATAGAGGGGAACACCTATAGTAATATGAACTGTTTAAAATAAATTCCCTCCAATTATATGGGGTATCCTAATATATTAACTCAATTCGAGTTTTCTCCACCCTTGGATTGCCTGAATTGATGAAATACATGATAATGAATGGACATAAGATCGTTATCACGTATTTCATCAATTTAGTCAATCCAAGGGCGGAGAAAACTCGAAGTGAGATAGAATTGAGGGTACCCTATTAATTGCAAGTGTTTATTTTGAACAATTTGGTTGATAATACATGGGCCCCACTGTGGAGTTTCACTCCTTTGCAGCCATTTACATATGTAAATGGTTCATATGCATAACGGTTATCGATGTTTATGTTTGTTTAGGTTGATTTATGCATGAGATATGAAAATTGGGTATGAAAATGGTGTGAAAATGACTAATTTTTTAGCCTATAGTACTTTTTACACCTCCTGAGTTGGTAAACTGATTCACATGTGACTGTTACCATGCATGAGCTATCGTGACGGGGTGTCCTCACCGTCCATCACGATTTTTTGAATTTTTATGCTTTTGTGGGCCCTAAACACCAACTTATTAACCTTCATCCTCTTCAAAAAGGTCAATTATGGTTATGAGACTAATTTTCAACTGTTGATTTGTCCTAAATTTTAAGATATTTATAAAGAAAATCCAAAAATGAAAACTGGCAATTTTGGAAATTCGTGGGCATCATTTTCATGATCCCAAATGTTCATACTCTTTAGAAGGCGAATTACAATATGAGGTCAAGTTTCACATCTTAACTCATTATGGTATGTTAGATATTTATAAAAAAAAAAAAAAAAAAAGAGTACCACCATTGGATGCACATACAATATTGTTTTCACTTCCCTTGACCCAATCCGATTTTTGGTCCTTTTTGTAATTTATGTGGGCCCTACAATCATGATCTAAACCATTGACCCTCTTTAAAATGACCAAAACAAAGATGGTTCCAGGTTTCATGTCTAATCCTTTATAGATTTTTAGATATTTGCAAAAATATTCCAAATTTAAAAATCTATAATTCTAAATTCTGTCGGCCCTATTTTCACAATCCGAAGACCCCATTCTCACCATTATGTAGGCTTCCTTGTCATTCATCAAAGAAGTGACATGACCATGAAGATCAAGTAGGGGCGGAACTAGAACATGGACATTGGGGGGCCATTGCGAAAAAACAAACCTGGGGGGGGGGGGGGGGGGGGGGGGGGGGGGGGTTATTCAATTAATATTAAATCGTTAACTTTGTCATAAACTTTGTTTTTAATTATTTATTTTATTATAACTCTTACATATAAATTAAGCACTTATTTATGATCTATCCCATGATGTGAAATTACCAAATGGCCCCTTAACTCGGATTTCTTTCCCATTTTTCTGCATCCAAGAGGAGCCAAAAGGTCACAAGACGATGAGCACGAGGTTGTCATTGGTGACGTACAAGGGCGGGCTCCATCCAGGATGCAAATGCAGCATCGAGACACAAGAACGCGTGTCTTTCTTTACACGTGACTCTCTTCCTCCCTCACCTGGACAAAGAAGCTGCCAGATTCACTGTACAGCGTCTGGTGGCGCTATCCTAATTCCTAAAACAACGGAACTGTTCTGTTGAATACCAAATACATCCCATTCCGCCACGTTTTAATTAAGTCTAAAATGCCCACCTACCTTCGTAGGCATAGAGAAGATTAAGGGCAAGTTTGGTAATAAAATTTAAGATTTTCTCTTGGAAAAGTCTACATGGACTAACCCCATGATATCCATGAGGATATCGACGTGATATCCTCATGGATATCATGGGATATCATTCCATGTAGCATGACTCTTTTCTCTTTCCACTATTATATGCTATATTCAAGTTTGACCGCCGCAATTCATCGCTAATTTTTTACGCACAAAATTTATTATTTATATAATTTTGGAATCCGATATCCTCTCATCAAATATGCAAATCATGCGTGCAAAAGGGATGTGTATAAAAGTCATGCCCTTAGGGCGTGTTTGTTATACAGATTGAATTCTAGGAATTCACGGTTGAATGGATTCTAACAAAAGAACATTGGGCATATTTATGAATATATCTTGTGGAAAACCAATCTTGTGAATTTTTTTCGGCAGAAAACTTCTTCTTGCCTCTGGGAAAAGCTTTTCTATATAATCATGAAAAGTTTACCTAATTTTTGCATTTTTCCTAGCAGTAATGCGGCCGCACCAAATGTAGATTTTATTGTTGTATTGAAAAGCGCTTCCACAATTTTCACTTTTTTTACTGAAAACTAGCCATAAAAATGTGCATGGCTTATTTTGGTAATTCACATGTAGAGTGAAGTGAAATGAATGGTCAATTTTAAAGGCAAAAATATAAAATGGGTCAAATAATAAAATACAAAAATCCAAAAATAACCTCTTCTTTCTTCAAAAATTGTGAAAAAGATATGATCTCATGCCACTAAATGAGAAATTACCTCCTTATTTCTACCAAAAAATTTAAAAAGATGCATTCTCAATACACTAGCACTTATTTATTTAACCCTAATATTCATTTCCCATCTCTTCATAATTCATTTTTTATTGAAAGAGAAATTATTTGAAAACTATTTTTGGATATTCACCTTTATTTTTTAAGGTTAATTATTTTTTAAAAATTCCTAAAATATGAATTAAGATGTCTTATTGTCTAAATATGCTTAGTCTTATCTATGCCTATGAAGGTAGGTGGGCATTTTAGAATTAAAACGTGGCGGAATGGGATGTATTTGGTATTTTACGGAACAGTTCCGTTGTTTTAGGATAGCGCCACCAGATGCTGTATAGTGAATCTGGCAGCTTCTTCGTCCAGGTTAGGGAGGAAGAGAGTCACGTGTAAAGAAAGCGTGTTTGTTATATAGATTGAATTCTACGAATTCACGATTGAATGGATTCTAACAAAATAATATTGGCATGTTTGGTAATAAAATTTGTGGTGAAAAGATTTTCTCTTTTCTCTATTATATACTATATTCAAATTTGGCAGCCGCAAATTATCGTCGATTTTTTACGCCTAAAATCAGCGATTGATATGATTTTGGGATCCGATCTCCCCCCATGAGCACATTTGGTAACAAAATCTTTGGTTAAAATTTTTTCTCTTTCTGCTATTGTATGCTATATCCAAGTTTGGCAACCGCAAATCATCGCTGATTTTTTACGCCTAAAATCTAGGATTGATATGATTTTGGGATCTGATCTCCCCCCATCAGATATGCAAATCCTGCTTGCAAAAGGGGGTGTGTATAAAAGTTGTGCCCTTAAGGCGTGTTTTTTATATACAGATTAAATTCTAGGAATTCATGGTTGAATGGATTCTAACAAAAGAACATTAGGGCGCGTTTGGTAACAAAATCTGTGGTGAAAAGATTTTCTCTTTCCACTATTGTATGCTATATCCAAGTTTGGCAGCCGCAAATCATCGCTAATTTTTTACACCTAAAATCTACAATTGATATGATTTTGGGATCCGATCTCCCCCAATCAGATATGCAAATTTTACGTGCAAAATGGGTGTGTATAAAAGTCGTGCCCTTAGGGCATGTTTGATATATAGATTGAATTCTAGGTATTCACAGTTGAATGGATTTTAAAAAAAGAACTGTTTGCACGATTGGTAACATGTGAGGAATCGACAGGATCTAAGGATTCCTCACCAGCCTTGGAATAGAGATTTCCCATCAAGTACTTGGATAGTTGAGGAGTTACATTGATATCAAAGCGTATCGATATACATAATTGAGAAAATTAGTTTTTGGCGTGCAAATCTGTAAATATGAGGATTTTCAAATCCTGTAAGGGGAAATGAAGATTTCCATTTGTTCAAATCCCAGTGAGTTTATAATTGCTAAATATGGGTTTTCTATGATTTTTGTCAAAATCGAAAATCTTCCCATGATGAATTAGTTGCCAAACGTGAACTAATAATAGAGTGTAAGTGGGTACCCAGTTACCATGAACCGTTCCCACCCAAATCCAAACCAGGCAATAAGGGTTGGGTACTTATTGAACTCATTTGATTTTGGGGAGCTCTATCCGCACCGTAGTTTTTACTCTCCCACCGCGGGAAAAAAAAAACCCCTTTCCTAACTACCACCACCCCTCCCTTCTCCTCCTCCTCCTTCTCCTCCTCCTCCCTCATCTTCCTTCCTCTCCCAGTCTCCCACCCGCCCTCATCCCCCTCCCCCCCCCCTCCCACCCCCATCCCCCTCACCCATCCCCGAGCCCGGCTGGCAGCCCTCCCCCCTCTCCCTCTTTCTTCCTCTCTCCCTCTTCTTTCCCTCTTCTCCCTCCCTCCCTCCCTCTCCTCCCCTCCCCTCCCCCTCCCCCTCCCCCTCCCAGTCGCCGGCGGGGAGGGAGATCGGCCGGCAGCCGGCGGCGGAAGCCCCAGCCGGCTGGCCTCCCTCCCCCTCTCCCTCTTTCTTCCTCTCTCCCTCTTCTCCCTCTCTCGCTCTCCTTCCCTCCCTTACTCCTCCCCCCGGGGACTGGGAGGGGGAGGGGGAATAAGGGAGGGAAGGAGAGGGAGGGAGAGAGGGAGAAGAGGGAGAGAGGAAGAAAGAGGGAGAGGGGGAGGGAGGCCAGCCCTTCCGCCGCCGGCTGCCGGCCGATCTCCCACCCTCCGGCGACTGGGAGGGGGAGGGGAGGGGGATGAGGGTGGAGGCTGGGAGAGGGAGGAAGGAGGGAGGAGGAGGAACGGAAGAGAGGGAGGAGGGAGGAAGGATAGTTTAGGAAAAAAAAATTTTGTCTTGTAGTGCGGTGAGGAGAGAAAAATTCGTGGTGCCAATAGCACCACTCTTTGATTTTTAACTTGAGGCTCTCGAATATGTTAGGTTTTGAGTTCGTATGGTAATCCAGAGCTGTGGGCCTGAACTCAGACCTAAAAAAAGACGTGTATCATGTGCTTATATGATATAGATGCTATACATGATGTGTGTGTATATATATTGTGTGTGTGCATGTGTATATTACATATGAATATCTACATGGGTTCGTAATTGCACCAATGGGCCTAGGATTGAGACCCTTAATGAATCCATATTCAAACTCTGGACTGATGAAACTAAGATTTTGGTATCTGGGTTCGGTTCTAGTTACATTCACCCATTTTCACCTCTATTTAGGTGTCAGGATCTTCCCATGCCAAGAACATTAGAAATCTTAGCCACGCCTATAAATTCATTAGTAAATATCTATACACGATGTAGGTGCACAAATATTCACAGACCCGGGGGTAGTGATTTTGAGACTTACTTGAGGAGGACGGAGGTTGTAGCTCCTTGAAGATGATGGATGAACCGCTGCCTCGAGACCTGGAAGAGGGAGAAGAAAGGATTCAGAGGACCTTGGCTTGGGCAGCGCAGGGCTCTCCGATACCTAAGTCTGTTTATGAACTGGACAATAGGATGGAGAGATTTTCAGGGAAGAAGATGGGGCATACCAGTGTATGGTGTTGGCCCTTGTTGTCTCCCTTGCTCTGTAGCTGTAGCTGTGTTTATATAGAGGAAGAAAGGAGGCAGGGAGGTAGTTAACTGTCCCATCGTAGCCTACTTTGACATCAAGCCATATCCTGGCGCCTTGAGAGCTGTGGAGGGCGATCTATCAGTAGATATGTGCGGTGCCCTTGTCTTGTTGCACGTCTTGTAGCGTGCTTGAGTGTCCATGGGAGGATAGCTGTCAGTATTCGTTCTGGTTAGTCTTTAAGTACAACTGCTGATATGCATGATCGAGATGAAGAGTGACCGAGGTCGGTATATGAAACCAAGGTCAGGAATGACCGAAGTCGAGAGCGACCTTGACTTAGTTGGAGACCTGACAGGGGCAGGAGTGCCGTGGTGGAATACTTAGACCGAGGTGGGAGCACCTGGCCGAGATGGAGTTGGCCGGGCTGAGGTACGCGGCCGAGCTGGAAGATGCCGAGACCAACTCGCTAAGAGAGGAGGCGGTGCTGCCAGGGGCGAGGCTAAGTCCTGTTGAGCTGACGATCTTTGGTGGCTCGTAAATATCCCCACACACACAATATCAAAACCTAAGTGCCCAGAGCGCGGAGCTGGAGCAGGAGCGCCGAAACGCTAAGTTTTAAAATAATTATATATCCGGAGCGCCTCCGGAGTGCTTATACAACATAGTGCTTGTGGGTTTATAAATAATTAACTAATTGGCACAAATATATCTTATCCATATATTCAAGCATAAAAAATAGAGAAAAAAAATTAACTTTGCAATTTAATCACATAAAATAGACAATAATTAATAAGTGAAAAGAATTTTATTCATTCAAAAGATAAATATCAAGCTTACAAAAGACAGAAAATGCACAAAAAATCAAAATTATGCATGGTTCGCCTCATATTCGGTCGAACCGTACTCCAAAGGATGGTCAAACCGCGCTTCGAAGATGGATCCACTCCAAAAGTGCCGATTCGTATTTTCGGAGCGGAATCGAGAGGGCTGAGAGGAGGTTGGGAGCACTAAGATCAAAACTACTAAAAATGCATGTCCCTCCTTATTAGGTAAGATACTTTAGGCCTTTTACATATTTTAGGGTTTTCATCTGGCACTATGGAATTGTCATGTTTTGTTTTACTTCTTGTTTCTATTTTTTTTTTCTTTCTACAAATCATCATCATCATGGTTGTCATTTGGAAACGATAATTTATAATATTCAAAGCCATACCCACTTCTACCATCTGCTTTGTCTGAGCACATGACATTTAGGTCCACCTTGACACCAAAGTTTAAACAGTCCATGTCTAATGCATTGGAGCCAAAACATCTCACATGCCAAGGACATGTTTCACTGTGCAGTTCAATATTTGGCAGAATCTGCAAACTGATTTCCATCGAAAAAGAATCTCTTTTATCCTTGTTCTAACACTAACAATATTAATTAATAGAAAAAAAAAAAGCTTGGACTTGTTAATAATGATCATGTTCATACCATGTTCACTAAAAAAAAAAGCTTGGACTTGTTAATCATGATCATGTTCATACCATGTTCACTAATTCATGATAAGATAAATAGCCAAGATGAACATGATCATTCTCCTCGTGGGTCAATGATATAGACAATAGTAAAATTGAGAGAGAACAGGGGTAGACTCTAGAGTCTTCCTCTAAAATACTAATTTTACATGGTCCTCTCTCCTTGGAGGCCCAAAAAGAAAGAAAGAAAAGAAATCAGGAAGGGTAATTCAGTCTCTTCACAAATTCGAAACGATCGAACTCAAATTAAAAGGCCTATAAATGCGCTCTAATCGTTCCTCACTCTCCATATCCATCCTTTTTTTTCATAACCTCTCCTTCTCATCCCCACAATCAATCTCTCCTCTCCAATGGCCGAAACCGAAGACCGAAACGCTACAAACCGAGCCGGCGCCAAGAAGCGAGACCTCTTCTCGGCCGAAACCGTCACGGCGAAGAAGCGGAAGCCATGCGATCCGGCACAGGCACTCGCAAGCGCCCGCCACGAGTTCGGCGAGCACGGCGGCGTCAACATGTCGATCGAGGCCTCCGCCACCTTCACCGTCATGGAGCCCGACACGATGCGCCGCATGTTCTCCGGCGAGCTCGGCCCCGACCGCGACTTCTTCATCTACAGCCGCCACTTTAACCCCACTGTATTGAATCTCAGCCGTCAGATGGCCGCGATCGAGGGCACCGAGGCCGCCTACTGCACGGCCAGCGGCATGGCCGCGATATCCTCCGTCCTCCTCCAGATCTGCAGCAGCGGGGGACACGTGGTGGCGTCCGGCTGCCTCTACGGTGGGACCCACGCCTTGCTTACCCACTTCCTCCCGAGGGCCTGCAACATCACCACCACGTTCGTCGACACCGCGGATCTGGTGGCCGTAAGGGAGGCCATTAAGGAGGGTCAGACGAAGGTGTTGTATGTGGAGTCGATGTCGAATCCGACGCTGGTGGTGGCGAATATACCGGAGTTGTGTGCGATAGCGCACGAGAGAGGGGTTAAGGTGGTGGTGGATAATACGTTCGCTCCCATGGTGCTGTCGCCGGCGAGGTTGGGTGCTGACGTGGTCGTGCATAGTATATCAAAGTATATCAGCGGTGGGGCCGATATTATTGCAGGTACGTAATAGAATCCCTTCCATAGATTTTTCAAATCACCTAGGAATTAGGATTTTGACCGTACCGCTGTCCTAAGAAACAGCTGAAACGTCATCTAAAATTTTTAATAAAATATGACACATGGCATGATTTTTGTTCGATTCTACTTTAATGATAACCTATAAATAAAATCTCCAAATTTATAGCTGCAATTTAAACAATAAATCCCATTTAAAGAGGTGGGGCTATCAATAAATTGGGGCCTAGGAAATCATTTAGGGTGTTGATCATCTTTAACATATCTTTCAATTGAAAAATTTATCCTAATGATATTTAGCTTATGTTTTGCACCTTTATTTTCAGCCAAAGAAGTTATGAAAATAAGAGCGTTTGGTACAACATTCTGGCCTCTCCATTTTAGATATTTAGAGGCAAATCCTTTATAATCCAAATGCTCAAAACGTGCTCTATTGAAAATAATAGAGCTTTGGCATATTCTTTATATAGTTTTTTTTTTTCTCTACTTCTATTGTGTCTCTCTGAAAAAGAGTAGAGATACCAAACATTTTGGCCCCTTGTGAACTGTAACTTTTAAGAGGTGGGTGGGCCTCACTTGTTAATTATATTAGTGCTATTTGATGATGGTAAAGAAAAACATATTAGTCCCCTTTAAATTGATATGTTCTCATGACTCTGGTCAACTTTTTTTCCTTTAACTTTTTTGCTCTTGATCTCATGATATCATGGCTTTTATGCAGAGCATATTATGGAGATTTTTTTTTCAAATGATAAAATCTGAGAAATGGTGATCAGATGTGTATTTACTTTTAATAAAATAATAGTTTTTGTATTTTATAAGAAAAATGAATTTGTTCACTAGTTGCAAAAAAAATATGATACACAAATTAATAAATCCCCATATCATGGGATATGGTGAAGAAAAAGTTAAGAAAATAGTGTTGACGAGAGCCAAACAACTCTTGTGACATTATATTGATTTGAGTAATGAAGTTAGAGAAAATAAAATTTACAGTGAACCAATATGTCAAAACTCTAAAAGTAAATTAATACACAGCAGAGACCATTGAGACGGCCAACAAATGAATATAGATTCTCTATTACATCCACACCCATTCTTGTGGGAAAGGAAAATCTTGCAAACATTTTGCATAGAAGATACACTTCAAATTCATGTTGTATAGGAATACAGCATGAGTTTGGGTAGTCATGGGGGCGGCGGCTTTTGGCCAAACATGATCTGGCCTACACCCTCTCTTGTTCCTGGTGGCTTAATGATAAGATATACGATGATCACGACACGTCATGTTAAATCCATCTAATCAAATGGATATCAATCAAATATGTCTAAAATCTACAACTAGTAAAAATTCGAATCATGTCTTGAGAAATAAATGTAAATTTGAAGAGTAGATGGCTTGAGGCCTTAAAGAAATCTACACGTGTCTTATGACACTTTCTCAGAAACGACACTCTGAAAAGGCTTTTGTCTTGATCCTCCTTGAAAAAGGAATCTATTGATTCTAGATCAGTCGTCTGGCAGCTTTGGTTTCTTGTCCTTTGTTGAAAGATTGGAAACACTCAAACTTGTGAATTCCTTGGGGTCCCGTGCTGGGTTAAAAGTCTCCTGGATAATGGTTTTTAGAGTTCACATTCCTGCCATAGTAACTCTTTTTGTAGCTAGGTAGTCTAGTCACTGCTAATGGTAAATGTTTTGCTTCAAAGTTCAAACTTACATGTTCTGTATTGTTTTTTTTGGAATTTAAGAGATTTCTGAATGGAAAATTTCTGAATTTCCAAATATAAATATAGTGAGATTTCTGGATCTCTTGGATGCTCCCTTGAATTTGAGCATGCAGGCCTTTAGATATGTAGAACTTCAACACAAGAAGTTATGTTTTAAGTTTTCTTTACAACCACAAAACACTTCTAAATTGATGTAGATCTGAGATTTTAGAATTTGGGTTCTCTAAGTTTTTTTAAAAGAATTACAAAGGTAATTGATAAGAGGAGAATCAATCTAAACTTCTACTTTTAAAGAAAGGCTAGGTTGAAAAGTAATCCACATACATACAGAAAGAGACAAAGAGATATACATAGGAGAACATTCATATGCATCTTTCCTTCACTATAGGGTGAGGGATACTTCCCTTTTTGCATATGAAAAGTGTATTTTGTACCTTACTCTATGTACTTGAAATGCACATGAAAAGTACATTTTGCACATCACCCTATGTACTTGAAAAATATATTTTGTATTTGAAAATTTCTAAAAAGGAAAGTGTCCCTCACCCCATGATGAAGGAAAAATACATATGAACATTCTCCATAAATATATACATCATCATTTTCAAAGTCCTATCCCATCTTAGCTAGATCATCAGCTATTCTAGTTCTCTTTCGAAAATAGTGGAATATGTTGTACTTAAATAACAATTTCATCTAATAAAAAAGTGAAGTGCTTTTTTAATCCAAGATGGGATTCCTTTTGGCGTGTCTTTGTGACAGTACCTTAGCTTGTCAGCTTTTTCCACCCAGGCTATTTATTTTATTCCGAATCCTCTGTCGTCCATAAAAGAATTCCACACAAATGAGGGGTCAATTTTACTCAAATTTCTTCACCACCACAGCTGCTTTGATTTAAGTAAGAACATGTAGGACACTCACTTCAGAAAAGGACTGTGAACGTTCCCATGTCCACAGAGTCTGTGAAGTGCCCTTAGCCTTATGCTGATAGTATTCCTTTCTAAGCCGGGCGTTGATTGGGAGTTGCATGTCTCGATCAATGTTTAATGAAGCTTCACTTGTATTTTCTTCTCTTTTACAAAGTTATACTGAGGTTCTGGGTCAGCTTTTTCCAACTAGAACTTGGCCTTGACTCAGGACCGACTCCGTCTATACTAGGTTCTGAGTCAAGCCCAAGTTATGGGCCCCTCCCACGCACACACAATTACAGTTATTGATGGGTCTGTTTTGAATTCAACTGTTGCAGCCTCTGCTGCAGTTTCTTAGTTGGGCCTGAACTCATACTTTGTAGTTACTGAGCACATTGACAATATGACCTTGAAGAAATCCAAATATCTAACCCTTTTTTTATTACTATCACAGGTGTGGTATGTGGACCAGCAAGCCTAGTGAACTCTATGATGGACCTTCATCAGGGTACCCTGATGCTACTTGGTCCAACCATGAATGCCAAGATTGCATTCGAGATCTCAGAGAGGCTGCCTCATCTAGCCCTTAGGATGAAGGAGCATTGCCAAAGGGCCTTGGCCTATGCTACAAGGATGAAAAAACTTGGACTCAAAGTCATTTACCCAGGACTTGAAGATCACCCTCAGCATGCACTTCTTAAGTCCATGGCCAATCCTGACTATGGCTTTGGCGGCATCTTGACCGTCGACATGGGGACTGAGGAGAAGGCGAACCGATTGATGCACTATCTGCAGAACTGTTCGCAATTCGGATTCATGGCGGTGAGCCTGGGCTACTATGAGACATTGATGTCATGCTCGGGGAGTAGCACGAGCAGCGAGATGAATGCTGAAGAGAAAGAGTTTGCGGGCATTTCACCTGGTCTAGTGAGAATGTCCATAGGTTACAGTGGGACATTGGAGCAGAGATGGGGTCAATTTGAAAAGGCTATCATCAGGATGCAACAGGATGGAGCTGGCTTTGCCAAAGTTTGAGCATCTTCCTATTTCAAAACAAGCATGTACTCAGAACTCGATGTGATGTGATTATGGCTTTGTTTATATGACTGATAATGGCTGCATTTCTAGTATTATAGCTTTTAAGTGTGCTTAGTAGAATTGTATGTTTTGCTTTGCAATGGGGACTTCGTTGAAAATAATGTTGATATGTGGAGGCCGGCAATATGGTTTTGGCCTGTTCATAAAAAAAAATTGGTCTTTAGTTGAAACCTTTTCATCAAAAGTTTTATGGTTTGGAACGCACGAATCAGGGCAACCCAGATTGAGCCACTCAATGAATCATCGATTCGGGGCAAGTCGAATGGGTCTGTTTTATCAGTCTTTGAGCACCCAGTTAGACCGGAATAATGAATGGTCAGTTCTGATCTAGGCCCAAATGGATCGGTCTGTGTAAATGGGTAATGATTGCCACCCATATCATATAATTAGTTATGATATCACAAACTCATTGAAAAATGTCTTTTATTTTACTATAACTATTGTTATCATTCCTAGTATGGATTTTTTTTACAATTCTGAACTAATCCTTAGTTCACTTTTGGAAGAGTAATGAAACTGTTGCAGTAAATTAGAAGATGTTATTTCATGATGTTGAATAGTCAGGCATTCATGAGTTTCACTGCTGGTGTCTTTCAGTGGACCCACATGGAAGTTTTTTTTTTTTTTTTTAATCCAACCCATTTTTATTCCAGCCTATACAGTCAACAACATAGGATCAATTCTCTAATTTGATCAGCTGGGTTAGATGTAGTATCAATTCTCTATCTAGTAATGGAGCAGGCAATGGTAGACCCAGAATTCTCATTTGGGTGGTCCCGGCAATAGTCAAGTTAAGAAGTTAAATGATAAAATAAAAAAATTTTAAGGTGTTATTTAAGTAAGAGATCTCTCGAATCTCCGCACCCGTGACGTAACATGTAGGTCCAACCCTCGGAGCAGGACAGGATGGGCTCAAGACTTGCATTGAAAATATTAGTGAATTGTGATAACTGAATAGGCCTTGAACTTTCTTCAGCTCAGCCCATTCAAACTATCAGATAAATTGGTATGAGCTTGTGCCCAGCCCCGACCCATTCAAACTATCAAATAAAATTTGGTATGAGCTTGTGCAAATGGCCATCTGATTTCACAAATCATGGAAAGCTCATACTGGGTTTCGATGGGGCACACGGCCCGGACCGGGCCAAGGCCTAACCCTCTGCTTAAAAAAGTGTAAAAACTGGCTCGAATGGTTCAAAAAGTCGACTTGGAGGTTCTACAAAGCTTTTTTAAAATGATATTAAATAGAGAAAAAATCTCATATAAAAGATAATTGTTATCTTGTGTAATCTATAACTACCTCCCAGCAACTGGCAAATAAACTTGAATTTTATGACCTACTGTTTCTCCATTTGACTGTGAGAATCTGACATGCTAATCCTAATCTAGCCTCACAATCTAACTTATTTGTATTTAAATTTGTTTCCCTGTTTCAATTGAGGCTTGAACCTATCTGCACCTTGGGCTGCCCAGCCTAGCCCAGCCCTCAAAAGGCCCGCAAACAATACTAGGTCTGGCCCAGCCCATCAATTTATTTTTCTTATTTATATTTGTTGAGTTATTTTAACATAATTCTTATTTGATTTGTATGTTGAATCTTATATATATTCTTATATTAATTTTAATCCGAGTCTTATGTAATTTTTATATAAATAAGCTGTGTATGACTTTTATATGTTTTTTTATCTTCTAATGGCTTATCTACGTACCCTTTCTATATACATAGGCTTATTTGAACATGTATGTAGGTTTATTTGAACATGATATTTATGTTATTCATATGTGGGTTCTTAATAATAAAAGGATCACTTTTCTTTAGTTATTAGGTCTAATGTATAGCCTCATTTCTGAATTAGTTTTGGTTAGACTTGGCTTAATTCAATCAAGCCCCTAATGACTCATGTAAACTCCGTTAAAATTTAGGAAAAGATTGAGGTTTAGAGAAACTCGGTTGATTTAGCAATATTTGAAGATGAGTTAACTATTAATTGTTTTTCAAATATATTCAAGCCAGTTATAAATAATTTACTGGACCCCGTCACCACTGACTATCCATATCAGCTCAGCTCGATAGCGTTGTGAGTCTACTAGTTCAAGATAGGCCCAAGCCTAGTTTAAATCGGGTCTAGACTCCAACCTCTCTCCACCCAAAATCCATTTCCAATTAGGCCTATCAATGGGACGGGCCAAGCGTGGGCTTGGGTTGTCCAATCCCATCTCGAATATTGGGTAGGCTTGTCGGGGTTTTCTAATCCAGGTCCTAACTTGAGCGGCCTATGTCGAATCCCGTCCTGTGAGGGCTCGGCCTAGCATGATCTTGAATATAAGCTAAGTATTCTCTAATTTTTACTTTGTTTTGTTACAATGCTAGTAGACAACTAAATTGTTGAGCTGAGATAACAAAAAACTCTGTAGATATGAAAAATATATTTTATATTTATGACTAAATAATCTTGGACAGAGTTTAAAAAACAAGCATATTAAAGATGAGTATGCATTCAAAATTAGATAATCGGAAAAAAAAAAAAAGAACACTACTAATCTAGCAATTTGAAAGGTATATATCATTAATAATTAGCTGATTGAAAATGAATGAATCTATATAAAGAAGAATGAATCAATACAAGGCAGAAAAACATAATGCAATAAATTGTCCATGTACATTAATCATCCAAGATATGAAATTTATCCGCAGTAATCAATACATACTAACAAACTCTGTAAAACACTAGTCATTCACATCAGTGAACTAGGTTTTTAGGTTTAGATCCGGTAGAAGTGTTCAAAACTCAATAATCAATTGGATAGTAGGACTCACAGCCTGATCTAACTTCATTTTCTTGCGGGCGGGCCGAGTTAGGCTTATTCTATCCATTCCCAGTCCCATTTGGACCAGACTTTAAAATCATTCGCGAGGCTCAACACTTTGACATTGTATTTTTGGGGTTTTGACCGTACAGGGTATAAAATACCCTGTATTCCTTGAAATGGTGTTGACCAAAAGTATATCCCAAATATGGGTATCATATTGAGAGCCTCTTTTTTTTTCCACTTTTACCCTTTTTGTGCGATATCGCAAATATTTGCGATATCGCATAAACTGAAGAGTTATTATATAAGCTGCTCGTTTTCCCTCCCTTTTTTTCCTCCGTTTGCAGCAAAAAGTAAGTCGTTTCATCACTCCTGCGAGAGTTTATAAATCAATATTTTGTTTTTGGGGTGTCATCTCTCCTGCGACAGTCTATAATCATTTTCTTTTGGTTTCGTGTGTTGTTTTGGGGTTTTTCTCAAATTGATTTACTTGTAACCTTCCGGCTCCATAAAATCATATGGCCATGGATGACAAATCTCTCGTTTTTCACTGTTTTGGCCTTCTGTCTGTGATAACAGAGGTCCTCCAGTTTATAGAAGGAGGGTCAAGAGGAGGAGGCATCCTGCCTGAGGGGAAAAAAATAGCCATAAGTATGTCCATTACACTTATTGCTTTGGCCGCATCAATATCACTGCCCCTCCGTCCACTTTATATAACCATCTGCTGCCGTCTCTCCCTTTGTTCTTCGGCATTCACCTGTTCATTCCTCCTCTCCCCATTCGTCCCCAGTAAGCTTTTTTGGGTTCCCTACATAGCCTGCATCTTTCCTCTTTTCCATTTACTTCAATTACTACTGCCCGACCCTCTTCAACGGTCTCTCCAACAAATCTGGTGCGACATTTGGAAAGCGATTCGTGGTGCTGCCTGTAGTGCTTACGACGCTACAGTTAGATCCCTCGAAGCTCTCCTCCAATCATGCACCGCTGCTACATCCAACGGCCCTTCCGAAACATCCACTTCTCCTTCACTTGCGGCTGCACTCGGTGAAATATATGAGGAAAAACGGCTTACTTTTTGCTGCAAACGGATGGAAAAAATGGAGGAAAAACGAGCAGCTATATAATGACTCTTCAGTTTATGCGATATCGCAAATATTTGCGATATCGCACAAAAAGGGGTAAAAGTGGAAAAAAAAAAGAGGATCTTTGTACGATACCCATATTTGGGATATACTTTTTGTCAACACCATTTCAAAAAATACAGGATATTTTATACCTTGTATGGTCAAAACCCCTATATTTTTTTCATGTATTTTCAGATTTGGGCCGGGCAGAATACCTAGCTAAATTGAAATGCACATCCCAATCCCCCAAACCCTAACCCTACCTAGTATAAAAGGACTCTTCAAAAAGCTCAGCTCATTTCAGAAGCAGGCACAAACCCGACCCTAAAAACATAGAGGAGAAGAGAACGAAGAAGGGGAAAGATGCAGATCTTCGTAAAAACCCTAACTGGGAAGACAATAACCCTAGAGGTCGAATCTAGCGACACCATCGACAACGTCAAGGCCAAAATCCAAGACAAAGAAGGTCTCAAATCTCTCTCTCTTGATTTTCTTCTCCTGTAATCAAATCTGAGATCTGACAGCAAGAATTCACGAAATTCTCAATTTTTTCTAGGAATTCCACCGGATCAGCAGCGCCTCATCTTTGCAGGAAAGCAGCTTGAAGATGGCCGCACTCTCGCCGACTACAATATCCAGAAAGGTCCGTTTTCGACTTCGTAGATCCTTAAGTGATTTCATCTGCTTTTCAATTGATCTTCTTTGTTGTTTCGGTTTTTGGCTTGTTCTCAATATGATATTGATCTTGATCTCATGAGAATATGGTTAGTGCAGAGTCGACGCTGCATCTCGTTCTGAGGCTTCGCGGTGGAATTATCGAGCCTTCTCTGATGGCATTGGCCAGAAAATATAACCAAGATAAGATGATATGCAGAAAGTAAGTCAATGGTTGTTTTGTTTTGGATGCCTACTTGATTGAATTTGTAGATTGCATTTTCTTTTGTTGCAAAGACTAACCTAACATGTATTGGTTCCTATTGGTTACAAATTAGGTTAGTTGTTGATTCAAATACTTGATGATTGATTATTTATCAAGTTTAAGGTGGATTTTTTCTTTTCTTTTCTTTTGACTGAGACTCATTTCAGATGTTTATGAGTAAATTCATGGCAGGAACTTTGTCCCTTAAAGCATCATTTCACTTTTGATATGGAAGCTGTGAATGTAAATATAGCACAAAAGCTCATGAGATGAAAAAGAAAGTGGAAATAAAGAACTTGTTTTTTTTTACCAATCCTAATGAAAATGTTGTTGGAAACAATAATATGGAAACATTAATTGTACCCCGCAAGCCATCAATTTGCATAGAAAGGCTTTTCCCCTCACTCGTGTAGTAGCTGGCATGCATTGGGATGGGGGCAATGCATTCATTTCTGATTGAATAATTCTAAATGCAGTTGTAGTTTTGTTAGTTACAGATGCACGTTTTTTAAAGCTTGTCAGTTGAAATTTTTTATTTTACTTTTAAAATGTTATTATTGGCACCCCAGCACCACTTGTGAGGTTGATTGATGCGTCAGTCAAAGTCACTGTTCTTCTTCAGTAGCGACAAATGCAATGACATATTAAAAGCTTATTACATGCATATTAGCTAGAGTGCTCTAGCTGTCATATTACACCAATCACAATCACAAAGATTTTATTGATCATAATTCTATCATGCTTGATTTTCTCCGGCGAGAAAAACTTACATGAGTGTAAAAATAAATAAATAAATAAATAAAAACACTCCTCAACCCAGTCTCAATCCCATTTTGACCGGGCTTTAAAACTATTGACCAAGCCCAGCCCAATTGGCTCAAAATTTTTTAAAAGCCCTGTATTTTCTGACTTGAGTCGGGCAGGGCTGGGCCGGGTATCCATTTCAACGGTGATGAGGGCCTTAGACGTCCCTGAGGTGGGCCATCTATGATGTTGATCCACCAGATAATGGTAAGTGGAGAGGATGTCGGGTGCCACGTGTAAGGCCAGATGTAGGCGGCGCTTTAATCATGACATGATTGATGAAGAGTCCGAAAAGAAAGAGAAGACCATAGACAGCCGGACCTGCATTGGAGCGGTGGAACGTGGGTGATGTCATTCACATTAGAAATGTACTTTTTGGTTGAGTTCTTTTTTGTTCTTTATTGGTCCAAGGCTGAATGTGGGTGACGTCATTTACGTCTTCAGGAATCAAAGGTTGAGTCCACTAGTGTTACCAGTCTACCACTTTGGGGCCACCAGGGATTTTACCCGGCTTCCCTCTAGACTGGAGGAATTAGTCCAGCCCAAATGGTTGAAAACCCTCCGATAGTAAAAAGAAAAAAAAAAAAGGTTTCATCCAACCTCTTCAATTATCCAATGTACATTCAAGTCACAGCAAACAGTGCACCCGTAAAATGAAGAGGGGTATAGAAAAACTAATGGTAGGTCCCAGTAAATAAAAGACTTTATTTCAAGTGAAAAATGGGCCCATCTTATTATGGAATGCTAGATTTGGGTTCCCCCTCAAAAAAAAAAAAAATCCCTTGATAGCAGTTCACGTTAGCAATAGCATAGCCTCTTGGAGCAGGGAAATGATACTTTTTTCCTATGCTATATCTTAGGTGGGTCATACGACTCATACCTAGAAAATAGTTGGAATGGGACTCCACGTGTTCCAATCCTCACAAAGTGCTTGTCTTGTTGTCTTTAAAATGATTTGATGAGAGGACGTGTTGGAGTGCTGGTGAGATTTTGAAAGCATGTAAAATCTCATTTTTTTAAAGTAGTGACATGACGTGGCGCTTAGTGATTCTCAATCAAATGTAGTGACATTTTTTCTCCCTTTTCGTACAATAAGACCTTGACTCACTTGTCCCTTTAAAATGAAAAAGTCAAATAAAAAATTTCAACTGACAAGCTTTAAAAAGCGTGCATATGTAACTAGCAAAAATACATCTGTGTTTAGATGCACCCTTTCTGATTATATCTTCTCTTTAGATTTACCACACATCCATCTCATGATTCTCATACCTACTAGAGTCATGTTTTGTTTGCTATTGGAACGAAAATTTTTGAGTTCAGATAAAGCATACATAATTTCACTTTGTCACTTACACATAGCTTATACTTTTGATTTTTTTTAATGGTTCAGTAGATAAAGAGGAAAAAAAATAAAACCATATAAGAGCATCTCCATGAGACACTTCAAATTTGGGTGTCTTTTTTCAATATAAAGGCGAGCAACTCCAATAGACACATCAAATGGCCATGTCAGCCTCCAACGGCTCTAATTGACACAAATGGCCATGTCAGCCTCCAACAGCTCTAATTGACATATGAGATTGTCTCCAACAGATACTTCTTATCCTACATTGCATTTGAAGTATGTGATGATATGCCAAATTTAGCATACCATGAAGCATACTTCAAAATTTTCTTTTGATTAAAATAATGGCGAGGGCCCACTTGCATTTGAATTTTTGGGTGCAAATCTTTCTTTTAAATAAAATAATGATCATGGGCCCACTTGCATTTGCATTTGACATCTCTCTTGAATTGCCAAGTTACATATGCCACATCAACCTTCATTTTTTAAAAGGCATATCCAAATTTAAAGTATCTCTTGGAGATGCTCTAAATGTGGCAAAAAAAGAAGGCATATGAAAATTTGGCATCTCACTTGGGCAACTCCAAGAGAGATGTCAAATTATTGTTTTATTATTTTTTCATTTCAAATTTGTTATCTACTTATACCAACTTCAAATGCTTTTACCCTCATCACCATTATTTTTTATTTAAAAGAAAAAAAAAAGGCATCTCACTTTATGGTATGCCAAATTTGACATACCAACACAACCTTCAAATGCCACGTGGGTTTTGACCATTCTCTTGGAGGCAAAGCCATATGCCAATTGCTGCCGTTGGGGGCTGAGTTGGACAAATAAAGCCTCTATTGGAAATGCTCTAAGTAATGAAGAAGGATTTCAATGACAATTGTAGATAATAATTGAGACTTAAACAACTAACTAAATGACATTGAAATATAACGATCATAGTTTTATTTCTTAAAAATAGAAAGTATAAAAATGTTCTAGTAAAAAACTAAAAAGTAGTTTGATTGATTGGAAGTCAGAGTTGGCTGGAACTGACGCGAACCTCTATTTATACCTTATGAATTTGATTAAGTTTTTCAAGAAAAGCTGTTTTAGATGGAAAAGGCTAAAATGAAGAACAGAGGCCTGCATAACTTTTTCCTTCGATCATGTATTGTAATGGGATGGGAACTGGGATGGGAATATCTCTGTTTTAATTGAACTTCCAAATCACTTGTCATTTTTGTTCCAAAATGCACATATTAATGTGAATATTTGGACTTTTTATGATCTGGGTATAATGATTTAGAGTTTAACTTTTTTTTTTATTTCTTATATTTTCCATTTACTCTATTCTTTTGTATGCCTTGTTATTTCCACCACATTTTTTTTCCCATTGGTGATGCATTTTCATTCTATATAAGGTGGGAGTTTTCTTTTCTTTTTGGTGCTTTTAAATGGTATTGTGTTGGTTGTCAGATGCTATGCCCGTCTCCATCCTCGAGCCGTTAACTGCAGGAAGAAGAAGTGTGGCCACAGTAATCAGGTGCATGGTTTGGGATTTCTGCCCTGGTTTGAGTTATTTGTATCTTCTATTAATATGATGGGTGCTTAGATTTCGTTGAGCTAATAGGTTCTTCTGTTCCTTTGTTGGATTTCAGTTGAGGCCAAAGAAGAAGATCAAGTAAATTCAATTATGGAGAGGATGGTACCTGCAGCAGAAGTTCTACTACTGATGATGCCATGCCCTTTTATTTAGAAGCAGAAATTACGATTTTGACGTTTTGATTGTTGGTTGTCAATTTCTACTTTTTCTATTCTGCTGCTAAACTTGGAGTTCAGATCTTAGTTGTTATCCTTAATTTAAGGCTTTATTAAGTACTGAATGCATTTGTGGGTATTAGTTCCGAAAGTTGGGACCTGCCATATTTTTGAATCACAGCATTAGATATGGGTTTGATCCATCTGATAGCAACGCCACTGGCCATTAAGTCTACATTGATATGAGACTTGTGTGCTTTTCCAATGTGATAAGGTTCTGTTGATGATGATGCTAATATTTTTAGGCAGGGCATGGGGCAGCTAGAAGTACTGGAGAAGGGTTTATGTTTTGCCCAAGATGAAATTGCCCCAGCATAGCATCTAAATTGTAATGCCATCGGTGAATTTCTCGTGCTGTTTAACCCTGTTAGGCGTTATTTTCGTTCTGCACCAATTGCAGTCTATAATACTACCTTCATGGAGATTCAATGGGGAATTCTGTATATATTCCATTTGGGAGTTATTCAATTCTGAAGGTAATTATAGTGTTAACCGTTGCTTTTATTTTCTTCTCTTAGAAAAATTGTGTTCCCTCTATTTGGGAATCGGATGCTTTCTATTATGATGATTTTGCTATGCAGATAAATCAACAAATCATCCAATTATGTTGATTGCTTTTCTATAGCAGGTGTTTTGGGAACTTTTCTTTGCATGGATGTTGAGAATACCTAGGAATTGTTAAAATAGGGTTCAAGCAGGTCAGTTAGTTGGGGATATGGGCGCATGCCTTGGGTGTGCACTCTTTCTTAGACCCCGCTATAGTGAGGAAACATTCCCTTGAGAGCCCTTTGTAGCCAGAAGGAGGGAAGACGTGATGGATATGGGTTTTAGATGAGATTCTCTAGTTTCTAGAATTTGGTTTATTATGGTGATGCATTTTTCATTGGAAGGTGGATTATTTGATGTTTATCTCTGGACCTTTACATTGGTTCCTTCAATTTTTGCCTTTTTAGGAATACATTTGTCTGTATTCCTAGAGAAATATTGTACTCTTAGTGGCTTAAGAGTTGATGGGTATTTTGTAATTTTATGTGAGTTAAGAGAGAGGATCGGAAAACCCTTTTTAAAATAACCCAAGAGAGATTTCTTTGACGGAGATTTCTTCCCATCAAAGAAATCAATTAGCAATAAGTTTTCTTAGTTTCCTTAATGATTAGTCAACCAAGAATCTTGATTGATTGAATCCAAGAAAGATTTAATTAAATCAAAACTAAAGGGGAAAGCTAATTAGTTGGCTTGGAGTGGGGCCCTTCAATTATTAGATATGTGGTCAGGGGATCACTTAGGTCTAATAATGTTGTTAATCTCCCAACATAATTTTGTAAAGGGTTGTGAAAAGTGTGGAACAGGGAACAAAAAACATAAGTATGTTGCCAATAACACAGGATGTTTGAGCTTCTCAAATCTCCTCACAATGTTCTTCCCAAAAAAACAAAGAAAAAAAAGGCTCCTCACGATGATGCAACATGCACCATAACATGCGTGCAAACCGTAATGAACGAAAGAACATTTGTGTATTGCAGTGGGTTTCCAAACCAAACAGCAAATGGATGATGCAAAAACAAGGAGATTTTCCTTCCAATGTTTCATATAAAAATTCAAGTTTTTTTTTTCCTATAAAAGCACTTCATATATACTACTTATACAATTACAGTTTGAAAATTTGTTGAAAAATCTCCAACACAATGGAACATAGATACTCTGTCGTGCCGGAGTCCCAATATTCTCTGGTGGACATTTTGAAGATTAAGACATCCATTGGAAGGAATCAAGTTTCAGTGGGTAGTTTGTCACATGAGCTAATCATTTATGTAATAACACATTTGTAACTTGTAAGCATAAGCATCGATGCCCCCAAAACTATATTTTGTCCTGGAGGGTCACCACAAGGTCTTGAGCATGATCCAAAAGCTTCCATATATTCAGCTGCCTACCAATGTGGTTGCAAAATCTAAGGATCTCATCCATGCTGCTGTACTCCTCAATGATCACCTTCCTCTTCTGAAGCACACAAGCTGCAATTGCATAGAGCAGCAGGTCATCCGTCAGTGGGGCCTGCAGTGTTATCGGCCCCAACGCCAACTCCCTAATCCCCGCTCTAAGAGCTGCCTG
This sequence comes from Litsea cubeba, assembly GCA_012931725.1. Classification (NCBI taxonomy): domain Eukaryota; kingdom Viridiplantae; phylum Streptophyta; class Magnoliopsida; order Laurales; family Lauraceae; genus Litsea; species Litsea cubeba. Next base: position 115,491,294 of record CM022946.1, read on the forward strand.
GTTAGCCCACATCACCTCCCACAAGCACAGGGTCTGCTCAAAACTAAGCTCCCTCTTGAAAAAGACCACCAGCATCCTATAAACAAAGAAGCAGTCCTCTGCTCCCAGCATCTTCAAGTGCCTGTACAGATCCAAGTCCTTCAATCTTATGATCTTTGAGATGATGTCCAGCTGTTTCCAGATGCCCGCTTGATCGATCCTGAAGTTGTGGCGCGCTTTCCTCATGAACCCAACAAGGCACCAGAAGGCTTCATAGTCCTCCTGCATCACTGTGATTATGGGAGCAAGCAGATCGCACATCCCCTGAGCATAACCAATTTCCGGGTCATACAGTGCATATGCTTCAAGAATGGCCACCAGGCGGGCTGCATGGAATATCCTGCCGGGCTCTAAGTTGTCATAGTCCTGGAGCCCAACATCATCAGCGAACCCCCTTGCCTGTCCCTCTGGCACTGTGGCCAGGCCCGGCGAGTAGGCAATCCATTCAGCATTGGCTCGTAAGGCGTCAAGGTGAATACTAGTCTTTGATGTAGTGAAATCCTCAGCTGTCTGAGCTTTAGAATTGATTTCTTTGACTGATTTGTTCTTGGTATAATTGGGATCATTCTTTTCACCATGATTTGGGATCGCTTCGTCGGTGGTAGAATCCGAGTGCGGATGGACACTATAGCCTTCCCCGTTGCCTTGCTTCGAAAGTTGACGAATTCGACTTCTCAGGTTCTCATACTCTTTTCTGTAAGCCACAATCCATACTCCTTAGGGTCACTAAGATTTAGGAGTATAAGAAATCTAGACTCTCATATAGTATTGAAGGTTTTTACTCATGATATCATGCGATTTGAGTAAAATTGTTATTTTTTTTTAACAAAGTCAAGCAACTCTAGTGACGTTCTTGAAACTTTTGTCATTATCTTGTGGAACCCGAGTTTAAGATAAATTAGTTTGTGAAAATCTCTTTAGAACAAAAAACAAATCAGCTGAACCCTATGGGTGTACCTTTTCTGTTTCTTGATGGCATTCCTTTCTGCTCTTGAACTGTCAAAGTCATAGCTGCACAGAGAGACCCAGGAAAACAAATGTAAATAAATATATGAATGAATACAACAAAAGCATCGTGTGAAGTATGGATCCTGATACAAAAAAAAAGAAGAGAATCGGTTTTTGATCAAACAAAAATAAATCCCCATGTCAATGTGATAATGGAGACAACTGCAGAGTTTCACAACAATCTGGATCATACTTAACTTACCTCTGGGGTCATGCAAGATTTAAATTGTGACAAGATTACGAAACAGTGTAAATGTAGAGCCAAAGCAGCCAGGGGAAAATGTAGAATTACAAGAGAATTGGAATACCACTTCAAAGTTCAAACCCAACAAATTGAAAGAAAGATATAGGACCCGAAGGTTGCAGAAGTCTTACATCCCAAGGAGAAAAGGCCAGACCTCAGCTCTTATGCTAGGATCAACACCCTGCACCAGAAATTAGAGGGATGAGATCATAACTCCAGGTATTCTACTATGGAAGTAACGTGATGTAAACAAATCTGAGAAACATATTACTTACATCAGTTCGAATTATTCTCAGACATTCCACTTTATCTTGGAGTTTTCCTTCTGGTGTGAACAGACTTCTCCATTGTTGAGGCGAAAGGGCGAATCGTCTACTCTGGTGAAACCATGTTGCTTTGAAGCTTTTAAACCATGGTGTTTCGAAGTTTTTAGTTAAAGCAATTACTTGCTTTAAATTCATCTCATACCATTCAACAATCAAAGGATCTAGTCAAGCAGCAGAATCTTGTAGAGGCACAAAAATCTTCCTCACACATTCTTTTCTATAAGCATAGAAATCGACTCCATAATCAGTCTCCCAATAAGAATTTAACAAGTCTGACTATAAGAATTTCGAGCACATGGTTTTTGGATTCCTCATAAAAACCACACTGAAGTGGAGAATGAAGATAGTTTGGATTTTTTTACTCTGTTTTGTTGTTAGAAATATTTTTCTTGGCTCACCAACTGGGTCAATCTCCTTTCATGAATACGGAACTTTCTTCTCTTTTTGGGTGTCAAGAAAACACACCCCAAACTCGTAACAACAGGGAAAATTAGGAATCCAAGAAAATCCTAGCATAATACGTTGGAGGTGAAGGGGGAAATAAAGAACCCAGCACAAGGAGGGAGGGAGAGATAGAGAGAGAGAGAGAAGGGTGAAGTTTGGTGAAGTTACCGGCAGTGAGAGTGCACGAAGGTGGCAGCAATGGGGAGTCCTGTCGTGGCTGTAACAAAATTACAATGGCGCTGTCTTTCCCAGTGCCTCAGAATCCGTTCGTGAAGATAGATTCTTTACCTTGCAACACCATCACCATATATAGATAGCTGCAGAAGCTTTATAATGGTGTAGATTAGGTCTCTCTCTCAACTCAACTATTCCCAATGGAACTCAAAAATCTTTCTTCTGTCTTGGAAACACTTTCTATTTCAGGGGATGCTCTGAGGCCGCTTGCAATTTTGAGTGCGAGGAGTGGAACTCCAGAGTCGGGCCCACTTCCTAGTCTCTTCTGCCCAATCCGAATCCTCTCTTAGGCATATGATATGGAATAATGGGAGGATGAATGGAGTAATAAAATTCTGCGGTGGGGTCCACCTATTGAAAAACTTAAACCGTTTAAATTGTCCTCTCTTTGATTATTTTTTTATCTTTACCTTAATATGAGTTGGTCGCAGCATAAGATTAATCATTTGATTAACTTGAGTTTTTAATCAAATGGTCGATTTTATGGGGGGACCAACTCCCATTGGAGGAAAAAATTATAATACATCATTCATTGAGAGGCATATATATTTTGTGGGCTTCGAGATTATAAAGAATGGGCCTCATTATAGAGTTTCACACACATAACTAAGTCAATGCGATAGAGAGGATCTGGACTCCACCAAATTTTACTCCAATATTGCAAGTTGGTCCTACTGTAAGATAGAGTACATAATTAATAACATAATCAAAGAATTTAACGTATGTATTAATCACATTTTTAATTACATGCTCAATTTTATGCCGGGACCAACTCCTATATAAGTAGAATTTGTAGATATCTTATAAGTAGGTAAGGCATTATTTACTTTGATTAGTTTGAATTTTTAGTAGGTGGGCCTTCTTACAGAGTTTCACTCATTCCGCTTGAAAGAATGAACTTGAGAATATTTTTTAAGATAATCCAATTAAATGAGAAAATAATATTGGATTAATAAGCATGAGGGGGTTGGATTGGTGATAGGTGAGCCTCATGATTTGGATAACTTAATGGGTTCAACCCAAACTTTCAGGCCTTTGTGCTAGATTTGTGTTTAAATGCCAGGCCAAGTGAACAGTTGGTCTAGCTTATGTGCCACGCTACTCTCTACCTTCTAACTCGCCTGATTTGGATACCTGTAAGCACTATTAGATGAGCTTCATTTGTAGGAGTATATTAAGCTGAAGTGTACAGAATCCTGGCTATTATTGGCTCTGTTGTTCTGCTTGTTGGGTATTAATTAGGGCCAAACAACAGGCGATCAATCAAGCAACCAAGCAACACACAACACAAGAGATTTCGCTTACGTCTACGGGGCTATAAGGATTTTACTATGCAGGAAAATGGCAACTCTTTACAAGGATTCCAAACCCTCTCCTCATAGATCTCAAACTTGCTCTTACATCCGCCCCTCCCTTTGAAAAAAACTTCGATATCTACTTTCACAGGGTCAAGAGTTACTAATTACATAAATATATAATTTTACTTTTTTGGGTCCTAAGAAACCCCCCATACAATGACTAAAATACCCATGACCCGCATTGTTGGTGATAATAAGGCAGCAATTGCCTTTCAATAAAGACTCGCATTGACCCACTCATTTAAGGGCGAGTTTGGTAATTGGTAGGTCACTTTTAATCTATTTCTGACCAAGTTCATGTTTTATCTATTTATGACCTTCGTGTTTTGCTAGTCTTTAATTTCTATCAGGGCACATTTGACAACGATCATAGCCGAGGATTTCTCGCACTTTTCTGAGTGTCACTTTTTGCATTTGGTTGGACATATTGATCTTGAGAGGAATGGCTTTGGTGATCCGTAGATATGATTATTTCTGTAATCAAACCTCCCCCCATTGGACGTATAGGAAATTGAAGGAAGAGGAGAAAAGTAGAGCTAAAGTGAAAAATTGTAACTTACAGGTTATAGATTTCTTCTTTGGAAACATACCTTTCGGGTCCCACTATCAAGATCCAAATAGTTAATCATGTTTAAAAACTCTAGAACGACTATTTGATAAAATATACACGGTTGATTCCTTATAGATTTTGAGATATTTGTAAAAATATCTAGACCGTTGGATTACAATCTCTTGCATTCCGTGGGCCCCACTTGCAAAATCCAAACCATCCAAACTCTTCAAAAATGTATAAAATGGCTATAAGTTCAAATTTTACAAATTGATTCATCATGGACCATGAGAAATTGGCCATAAATCCCTAACCGTTGATTTCGATTAGTATATAAAACGGGATGGAAAAACAATCTCTTTATTTTTCAATTTTCTAGTTCTTGTGGGGCCCCGAATCATGATACGAAAGGCCAAACACAGTCAGTTAATCAAATTTCAGTCGTTGATCCTTACTATTTCTTGAGATAATTATAAAAAAGAGTCCATATTTTAAAAAATAATTTTTTATTCCTATGGGGACCCTTTGCACGATCCGAACGGTTCAAATTCTCTAGATGGCCAAGAAGGACTTAGACCTAAAAGTTGAAGTCTTGATTCTTCATGAATTTTGAGTTGAAGTCTTGATTCTTCATGAATTTTGAGAAATTCTCAAAAATCTTACAACCATTGGATTTAACATCCTACAAATTGTAGAAATCCTCTCTCCGTACTAAATTGTAGGATGTGTTGGTTCTAGGAGATGGAGAGAATCCTCTAAACTTTCTTCTCTGTTTACCAATTTCGTGCACAAAACTTTACTAGCGCATAAGCTAGGAGTAATAATAGACACTTTCCTATGGGTTGCAGGATTAGATTCTATACTACCAACGAACTATTTTTTTTTCCTTCATATTTCAAACATTGGTGCCAAAAATTCTCAAAATAAAAAAAAAATCTCTGTAACACATTTTTGCAAGCAAACACTCTCGTAAGAGTTCAATTCCATGCAAACAAATGAGTATTAAAGTAATCATTTTTTACCTAATTTGTGTTTTTTTTTTTCCAGATGATACATTCAATCCTTGTACTGGAGACTTTTCTTTTAGGTTTGCTATTTTCCTCGACGGATTCATTATTTTTGAAAGCGCAAGGGTGGTTCTCTTCACAACTAAAGTAGCGTTTGATTCGCTGTAATGAAGGTCAGAATGGAATGGTCATTACGGAATGATTATTACCGCGTTTGGTTCGCAAAAAGTGACGGAATGACTATTACCTCTGGAATCATCATTCTTTTATGTGAGGGAATCATCATTCCATTAGGCCCTGTTTCTTTAATGGAATTTCTGCCAGAAATTCACCATGTCCAGGAATTCCTGGACATGATGTAACAAGCTGTCCCCTGGAATTTCTGAATTCCATGTTTCTTTACTGACATTTATAAATTCTAGCCACCTTTTAACCTTTGGGAATCCAGGAATTCCACTCCCTATACATTTTTGTGGAAATCCTGGATGCTCAAGCCCAAAGGGGAATCCAGGAATTCCACTTTGTCTGAGAATTCAAGAATTCCCCGGACAAGAATTCTTGGAATTCCAGCAAAGAAACAGGCCTTAGGGAGGGGATTGAATAACCATTCCATTCCTTTTTAACTTTTCGTTAAGACCAAAATACCCTTATTTCACATTTACCACTATTGTGTGGGCCCCACCTATATAATAATAATATAATCTATACATTATTATTATTATTATATTAAGATTATCAAAGAGAAGAACTTGTATGGGCCCCATCTATATAATAATAATATAATCTATACATTGTTATTCAAAACAAAATGGCATAACTTGTGTGGGCCCCATTTAGATAATAATAATATAATCTATATATTATTATTATCCTTCAAAAAGAGAAGAACTTGGGCCCCACTTATATAATAATAATAAGATTATAAAAGAGAGAAACTTGTGTGGGCCCTACCTATATAATAATAATATAATCTATACATTATTATTATTATTATTATTATATTAAAAATATCAAAGAGATTACTTGTGTGGGCCCCACCTATATAATAATAATATAATCTATACATTATTATTATTATTATTAAAAATAAAATGACATAACTTGGGTGTAGTACCGCAACTTTGACTGAGCCAAAGATAAAAATCTAACAAGGGTATTTTGGTCAGTCTTATGTGAATTTTATTCCATTCCGGGACTCATTCTAGCGTACCAAACGCAGGAATAAAAATTAAAATTTTATTACTGCGTTGATTCCTCCAGCGTACCAAAAGCTGGAATGGAAATTAATGACTATTCATGCCTCATTCTATTCCAAACTCATTATGGTCTCCATTCCATTCTCGCGTACAACCATTCCAGCGAACCAAACGCTACCTAAGGATTGTTAGAACATTTGAGATGACCATTCTTTAGATGTTCTCTGATGCACTTGAACTAGCAAATGCAATTAATGGCAAGTGGGATTGGGTTTTAGAACCTATTATCTCAGATACTTGGTGTTTGTCTAGATGTTTTAACGACTAATTTTCCTAGAGAGTTGAGTGGGTTGGAGCATAATTTCGCCAAAGCTTGGGGCGTTTCTGGTTGTTTTAAGTTCTGTCATTGATTTATAAAAACAAAAGTTTCTTATTAGGTCACATTGTTATCACCAGCTGACTATCAATCAAAGCGATTCATAGCCATCAGGTTTGACGCTCATTCTAGTTTGACACTAACCCGATTTGTACCCATAGTAGAATTGAATTCTTAAAAAAAGAAAAAAAAATTGAGAAACCAAAATAAATGGTTGCGATGGTCCCATCAAATTGAGTTTTGTCTATAGCCATATCCATGATGAGGCATTCTATGACGTGCATCTAAGTGGGTCCAACAATGTTAGAGTTCCGTATGGCTTGCGTTTTTAAGGAGAAGAGAGGAGGAAGAAGAAGAAAAAAAGAAAATGAATTTTGGATGTGTTTTAAAGAACATGTGAGCAAAGATATCTCCGCTCAAAAAGTTAAAAAATAAATAAACTAAAAAGGGCTTTGGTCTCCACTAAGTTTAAGTGAATTTATCGGTAAAATAACACGTATAGAGTTAATTATTTTGGCACACTCCCAATCTGTATCAAATATTTCAATGGGTTTTTTCAGTAAGTCATCGATAACCCCCATTATTATCAAATTATAGAATTTTAACTACACATTATAGTAAAAATTCATTTTTTTTTATATCACAACACATTATGCGATATCACAATATATAATTGCGATATCACAACTACATACTTAAATTGCGATATCACACCTACTAATTTGCGATATCACAATATATAATTGCCATATTGCATAATGTGCTCTAATATCATAAAGAAAAAAGTTATTTTTGCCTTTTGATAGTACGGTGTGAAAAAAGTATGGGTAAAATTCTATAATTTGGTAAACAGCTTTTGTTTGGCAAAAGGGTGTAAACAATGACTTATTGTGAGAGTACGGAAAAAACCCCATATTTGAATTCCCTTTCCTCCCTCCACAGTGGCCACGTGGGCCTATGGATTCCAGCTCACATGCAGCTGCATCTCATACGTCCATCACCCTGCAGGCACGGACTCCACAAGTTTATCAGATTCACTATATCCGAGTTTCTATAAAAAAAAAAAAAGTGTCATGAGCTACTCGTATGTACAAACTCCTTCCTTTTCTTATGCGGTAAGGTGAGAGAGGAGAGGAGAGGAGAGGAGAGGAAAATGGATGAAGTGGGGGAAGAGGCAGCAAAATCAGGTGCTTCCTCTCTCTATTATTCTTCTATAGATCTGTTCCCCTTTTCCCGTTCTAGTTTTATTAGTGTTTGAAGATATGGGCAGAGTTGTCTGTTCTTCTTGCATTTTACTTCCAAAACCCCAAATCCCACCCATCAAAACCCTAAACCCCTCCTCCTTGAATCCATCCCTCGAAGGGTTTAAAAAAGAAAAAACCCTTAGGCTTAGTGAAGACCATTGAAAAAAAAAAAAAAAAAACTAAGTGGGGATATTGCCCCTCTTTTTATTTATTTATTTATAAACAGCTGCCATATCTCGACTCAGGGACTTTTGGTACATATTGAGATTTAAGTGAAGTCCATGTATTTGTTTGTAAAATTCGTATTTATTTATTGGGTTAGAAGATTTGCTTGTTTATCTATTGATATATTTATTTTGAAATTACAGCGGCTACAAATGAGGACGACAAATGAGGATTAAGTGGTATAGGAAAAGGTAAGTTTTAAGATTTTCTTCAAAACGGCGTTATTCTTTAAGCTTAGACATGAATGTCTTAAACATATATGTAAGGTTTTGAGTGTTGGCAAATAGTGGAAATTGGAAGAAAATGATGGACATGATTTGGTTTTAAGTTTGTGTTTTTTTTTTTTTTTTTTTTTTTTTTTTTTTTAAAGATAAAAAATGGGTGGAAGAAACTTGCTTTGTGGATGGCTATGGTTTGAATCATTTGAGATTGTCTGTTTTTCTTTTTTCTATGGGGTGTTGTTCTCATTTTTTTAGTGCCAAATGGAGATGATTTCCTCCTGGTTTTGTTAGGAGATTTTGTTTTGTTTAGAATGATCTTCTCATTTGTGCTTTGCTCTTATAAGAAGTTTCTCTGGAGATGACAGTTTGGTTTGATTATGGTACTGTGCTCTTCTTTTTGCTGATTATGGATCTCTTCGATGAAATTGCTTTGCTTAGGCATTGTTCTTAAATTTTGTTTATCCATATGGCTCCTCGTAAGCGCACCTGTCATCGCTCTACCTTTGATACATCAAGATTCATGAGTGAGGATGCTCAAAATATTTTCTTGAGCAAGTTTCAACATCGTTCTGTTGTTCAAGAACACCTTGTCATATACAAAGAGCTGACTGATATTGATTTCGGAGTTTAGTTGCGTGATCGTCAATGGAATGTTCTGTACAATGTTGGTGTTGCAATTGTGTTGAATTGAGTTCGAGAGTTCTACTGTAACATGCATGAAGTAAAGGAAGATTCTTTCATGACGTTTGTGCGTGGTAATCTTTTTAGCATTACTCCAGATCTTCTTAGTGTCGTGTTGGAAATTCCTCGAACCGAAGGAGCTGCTTATCCTTTTAATGGCCCTTATCCAGTTGCTATGAACAAGATAGCCAGAACTTTGTCAGAAAAAACCTTCAATATATCATTCTTGTTGCTCAACTATTATGCAAGCTTCTTCACTCCTGTAGACAAATAAAAGGAGTGCCTGTTCATTGCCAGTGGCGAGCGGTGGTGATTGGTGGTCTCAGGTGCTCCTCTTTTTTTTCATTATCTTTTTTGTTTTTTTTTTCTATTTTTTTTATTTTTTATTTTCCTGCAATTGATATATCCCTAGTGAGATCCAAATTATTTGCTTATTTAATTATTTCTTTATTTAATGACGATATTGTTGGAATTTCAGGTGGAAAACTCATATATCAGTATACGAAAAAAAGAACAAGTTATTCACCAGTGAGAATCTTCTCTCACTGATAATTGCTAGTATGTGTCTCCATTCTTTCTCTTTTTTGTACTTCTCCGTGAGTTATATTTACATTTCTATTTACTTCTTCATAATTTTTGAATGCTTCCAGCCTGGCGGGGCATTCTAAATTTCCTTTACAGATGGAAAGAGAACTAATGAGACTAATATGTATTTGGGTTCGATTATTAGTATTTCGAACAACATTCCTGCTGTATATTTTCTTACCCATATGAGATAGTTGAGGAGGAGAACTTTGAAGACACCTTTAACCGAATTTTTGAATGCTTCCTGCCTGCGGGACATTCCAAATTTCCTTCACCGATGGAAAGAGAACTAATGAGACTAATATGTATTTGAGTTCGATTATTAGTAGTTCGAACAACATTCCTCCTGTATATTTTCTTATATGGTGGAAGACTGTAAAGAACCCATATGAGACAGTTGAGGAGGAGACAGCTTTGAAAACACCTTTAACCGAACAATTCGAAAAGAAGTTCATTCTCGAGTACTATAGAGATCAGAGAGTTTGAACTTCAAGTGTAGAGTGTTTTGTCAGTGCAACTTAGTTAATCATCCAATCCAACTTACACCAAAAGAAAGAGGTGATTTTGAGGCATTCAGCTCATTGCTCATTGTATAGTATGAGATTCTTAAGATTAAGTGGTATAGGAAAATGTACGCTTTAAAATTTTCTTCAAACCGGAGCAATTCCTTCAAGCTTATGCATGTATGTTTTAAACATATATCATTCATTTTGCTCAAGCTATTATGCATGACTAAGAAGAAGATTTTTTATCCTAACCAAATGCCTATTTCTTTTGTTAGTTTTCTTTGTTCGGCCGTAGACAAATAAGTGTGTTTCTTACTTGCATGAGCATAATTAGAGATTGATAAAAGGGAGAGATTTTAGGATGAGGTGAGATTCTCTAAATTTCTCTCATCTTGGGATGGATCTGATTTATGTGATTAGGGTTTTGTCCCCATTTCCTCATTTTTGTATAATTTGTACTTCATAATTTCTTTTCATTTTCGCTTGGATTTTGTTAGAGCATATTACATTAGTGATCGTGATGTTTTAGTGACTTTCTGTTTGGTTAGCTGATTGAATTTTCAATTTATTTTTTATGAGACAGATAGATAGCAGTTCTTTTTTTTTTTTTTTTTTTCATCTTATAATTTTTTTCTCCATTTGTAGCTGGATGAATTTGATTCTCATGATTAGGGTTAGAGTGTAATTTCAAGCTGCATTTTGGATTTTAGGAAGGAACCCTTTGTAATTTGCCTTTGTGATATAATATTTTAGGTAATTGTTGGCCTAAATGTACCATCGTAAATATTGTTGTGCCTTTTTCATGAATCATAACTGCTATGAACTTTCTCTTCTTTGTTTTACTAGTGCTTGCTTTTGTTGAGGTTGAAACTGGTGAATTAGTCCATTTATTTCCTTGTATATTCTTGTTTAAATTGGCCAATGCTTGGATAATTGGTATTTAGGTTTTGTTTTTTGTCCTTTTGGTTTGCATGGACATTATTTAATGGGTTAATGAAAAATGCAATGAACTTAGGTCACTCTAGTGTCGGTCACAATCTTGCATTCTTGATGAAATTAAACAAACACACCAACATTGATGAGATGGCCCAAGAAGAAACATTGCACATGCCAGGAATTTATTGTGGATAAATCCCAATGAGTTAACTAGAGAAAATGATCCAATTTTAACTGTGACCAAATGACATTGAGAAAAAACAACAATTGCATGCTATAAAAAAAGAGAAAATCAAAATGTAGGACACAAATATCAAAATAACCAGCAACTTGTTCACACTCCACTTCCCCAATAATGACAACCAAAAGCATTTGACAGGAAAATGAAAACAATTGATTCTAATATAATAAAAAAAAAAAACTTTTTCATAGATATCTCAGTGTCTCATCAAATGCAGCTGCCTGGGGATAGGTTGTCTCATAGGTTGTTAACCACTCACCCATCTAGCAGAAAAAAATATATGATTGGTTTTTGATGTATCTGCCCAAGGATGTGTTTGAATATGAATCTGATTGCCTTGCTTTGGGGCACCATTGATATTAAAACGATTTTCAATTTTCATTCCACTCCTAGTGATTGCGGTATGGACTGCAGTCTAAGCATGTACTTAAAGATGCAAAGAGGGTGGTGTTAGGATGTACCTGGAGGTGAAATATTAGGAGAAAAGGGAGCTGGATGCATTATACAAATCCTAATTTTCTTCCACATCTTGTTGATGCATTGACGGCAATGCTTGTAATTAATGCTAACAATTTTGTATAATAAGTCACTTTTGATGAAACAATCCTAATGTACAATTAGCACCATCAACAAAACTGTGAAAAAAGATAGGTTAGTTTGACCTATTTAGGACCCATCATTACTTGAGCTAATCCACTCATACTACACTCCACCCTATGTTTGAGCACCTGTCGAAATGTCTCATTAATTAGGACTATATATACAGTTGGGTTGATCATATATAAAAATATATAACAATCTATTGTACATAACAATTTATATATATACTGTATTAGGACTATATATACAGTTGGGTTGATCATATATAAAAATATATAACAATCTATTGTACATAACAATTTATATATATACTGTTGGGTTGATCGTGTAAAAATATATTACAATCTATTGTACACAACAATTTATAGGGGCATTTTGAGCCAATATGTACAAGTGGATTGAACAACACTATTTTGTATAAAAATCCTAACAATCTAAGCAACAATTTCTTACTGTTTGGTTTTCATTTCTAAATCATGTGTAAGATCTGTGTATCATATGGCCACTGATGTGGTACCTTTGTCCTGGGCAAAAATAAAACTAGCACTTGTTCTAAAATGCATGATGAATAAGATTGGGAAAAGAAGACTCAATAACAGTGGGTCATGAGAAAATCTTACCTAGAGTCCTTTGAGACATGGGTGCTACCCTTCAAATGAAGGCAGTGTACTGATCAACCACTGCCAAAGGTACTTAAGGCAGTGAGGTGGAGATTTCAGGACACTGGCTAGCACATGAAATGCTGGTGTGTTTTCTTACATGGATGTACTCTGTATGGTGGCAAATGAGCAGTAGGCTTTGTTTGATAACTAATCTAAGTTTGAATATGCATCCTCTGTGGCACCTTACATTGACTGTGATAGTGTCTCATCCTTAGAAATCATCAACTATATGAACTGGTGTTTTTGTTGGGCTGAAGGAATGACTTTTCCCCTTTAAACTTAAATAATCAGGAAGGTTTATATTTCCAGATGCGCAAGTGTTAATTATTGCACTTTGTTTTGTGCCCCTGACTGTAAAAAGGCTATTGTTGTTTAGCTGTATACATTTTTGTTCTGGATAGATTTGGTTGCTACTGCACTGAAGGAGGCGACTGCTTTTTTCCCTCGTACAATTTGAAGTCTAACAATTTCCAATGTTCAATATAAAGGATTTTACCTAAAAAAGGACCCTAGATGGCCACTAAGCATAAAATGAGCCACTAGTAAATATGGCACGGAAGTGGTCCTAGGAGGGACCACTTCCGTTTTTTTTTTTTTTTTATTAATGGTCACCCCCATAAAGCTCCCACGAAACCCCACTTCCCCAATTTTCCCTTCTTCCTCCCATCCCTTTCTCCCTTTCCCTTGGCTGTTTCCGTTACTCCGTCCTCAACAGGTTAGCAGTTGGTCCCAGGTCATTTTCCAACCTATATAACTGTAGCATCAAAATTTCCAGCACCTTTAGCAGAAACCCCACCGAAATCCCACTTCCTCATTTTTCCCTTCATCCGCCCATCCCTTTCTCCCTTTCCCCTGGCGGTTTCCGTTCCTCCTTCCTCAAAAGGTAGAGCAGGTGGTCCCAGGTCGTTTTCCAACCTATTGGACGCACCTTTATCAGGAAACCCCACTTTCCTATTTTCCCCTTCATCTGCCCATCACTTTCTCCCTTTCCCCGGGCGGTTTTATTTCATCCTTCCTCAAAAGGTAGAGCAAGTGGTCCCAAAGGTCGTTTTCCAACCTATTGGATTGTAGCATCAAGATTCCAGCATATTTATCAGGTGGAGATATTCTTCTTGTCATTTTTCTTTTTCTATATTACAAAATGATGATTTACTGGGGTTTGTTAATTTTCTTTCCATTTACTTTACATCCTAAAATGGTTAATATTCATGCACTATACATGATTTTTGCATTGAAACAACCCATCACTCAGTCCTTCCATTTTCCTTGTTCTCAATAAGATGCATTTCACGCAACTGAATACTCCTGTTCAGCAGGTGGAGTTTGACAACACAATTATCTCCAGGAATCACAAAAACTTATTTCATTTTTTTCAAAAGGTCTATATGATGAAAATGGGATAAATGTAAATGAAAGGGTAGTAACTCAATAGAAAAGATTCTCTTATTTAAATATCTCATAAGAAGAATCACACATAGAAGATATCTAATGGAATCTTCGGTATGTAATTTCTTAATCATATCACTAATACATCACTCTTTTTTTTTTATAGCTGTTACAGTGTTTAGTTATGAAGAGAACCAGATAATGATAATCATATGTCTCTACTGTTATAACTACCAATAAGACTAACAACTCTCTTAGTCAGTGTGTCACCCTTATACACAATCCAGCTTCCACTTATAGGTTGCTACCAATAGCTCCGACTATTTTCACTTTAGATTGGCTAACACCACCCCTTAAGCGATGGGAATGGCTTACCACCATTAGCTTGACGATTAATAAGGGACTGGCTCAAACCCAAAAAGAAGGCAATTTTTTCTTTTGAATTGATCAAGTTTTGAAGAATAGGGTTGTGAAAGGGGCGGTCGGGATGTTTTAATGGTTAGAAGTAGCTCAAAAATCCTGGTGCCACTGTTGTGTTGGAATAAGTATATATGCTTATCTGAACTTGCATTATTCTTTGCTAGACATCTTTATGGTCGAATATAATTAGGAATTGGAATATATTGGATACTATTTTGTTATTTGTTGTTTTGTTTATGGTTTTGAGATTTTTTTTAATTTTTTATGGTTTTTAATTACCTTAATTAATTTTTTTATTCCTTATTTGCAAATCTCTTATGAGAAACTATTGCTGTAAAATCAATGGAACTTTCAAAGAATAGGCCTGGTTGATGACAAATAAAACAATTTCCTCTCTCTAGTTATGTTTACATCTCCCTCTCTCTATTTTTTTTTTGCAGATGACTGGAAGTGAGGGAGTAGGAAATAAGCTTCTATACGATCAAGCCAATCATATTTCAGAAGCAATAAACCATGAAAATGTATATTCTTAGCCACCATTTCATTTATACATATATCTTCAACTTCACCTTTTCTTAATTTTAATCACTTGAAAATGTCTGGCAGGAATTCGGTACATTTAGGTGCATACCAATGAACCCGGATAAAGATGCTTGGGTGCTAAATGAAATCCAAAAGGACTACGTAAGGCAATCGGGGCTGCATCATTTGGTGGAAATGGAACATATTAGGATAGATCATGCCCTCATTACGGCCTTGGTAGAAAGATGGCGTCCTGAAATTAACACCTTTCACTTCCCATCAGGTGAGGCGACTATCACTCTTGAAGACGTGGCCTATATCTACGGGCTATCTATCGATGGCCCAATTGTTACCGGGAGAACTTTCCCGAGTTCAATGGTGAGTGAAGTGTGTCTTGAACTACTTGGCAAGGCCTCCATTCAAGGTGCCGATGTAAACGGGATAAATATTAAATTCACATGGTTGGAGGTCAATTTCGCAGCGTTTCCATCAAAGAAGAATAGTAAGAAGAAAAAGAAACTTTTTGAAGCTGATGAACTCTACAACACTAGGGCATACCTTTTCTTTTTAGTTTCCAGCCAAATTATGTCTAACATATCGGGTGGAAGGGGGCTGGTATATCTTCTCGAGTTGTTTAGGGAATTTAAGTCATATGCATGGGCCCCTTCCTGTCTTGCCCATCTGTACTGGATATTAAAAAGGCAGTGAAATGCGTTAAGGACAAGACGGAAGATGGACATAAGGAAACTGATGAATGCAAATCTTCGAACAAGGGTGATGATTTTAGGAAGTTCAGAACCTTGACTGGACCTCTTCAACTTCTCCAGGTGACACATTTTTATTCAAACATATTTAGAGTTTTTTCTACAAGTCTTACATTAGTGCTTTCGTATTGATGACTGTTTTTTGCAGCTATGGGCGTACACGAGAATGCAAATTGGACGTTGTCCACCACCAAATGATACCTAGAAAAGTGATATTCAATTTCCATTAATGAAAACATGGACACTTAGGTTGAATTCATTCAAAGCTGTAACCACACTGAAAAAGACCGGGCAACAGTTGAACAAACTGCCACAGGACAGTATAAGTTCAACATGATCGGATGGTATATGGTTGGGAGTTGATGCTTTTATTATTACATCGAACCTAATATTTTGTTATTTCTTTTATGTAGTTCAAATGGAAACTGTACAGCAAGCTCGGAAAGAAATTCTAGCATAATGTTTCGAAAGCCGACCGTGATCTATTATCATCTTCAACGGTCCTATCTTTTTATTGGGTAGTGGAGCGACATAATACGGGTCGTGTTATGAAACAGTTTGGTCTTAATCAGGAAGTTCCCCTACCGTTCAGCATGCCCTTTAAAAGAGTGGAACGAGTTGGAAAAGATAGTGTGCGACTACAGTGCAAGTGGCAGGGTACCTAATTATAGTTTGTGGGATAGTAGATCTCAATGCGTTCTGGAGGGAAAGAAAGCATCTTCAAAGACACATACTAACGAGTATATGCGTTAATATCGGGCCAACACGATCATGTATATCGGTCGGGGCCAGTGCATGAGGAGATTGATACAACAAAGACCAAACGTGATGAGCATGAGGGTTGTTGTGAACAGAAGCATGTAAGGGATGGGTGCCTCTTTCTTATGATTTGATTTTTCTTTACCACATGCCTTATGGCTGATTTGCTTGTCATGTCCGCAGGTTCATCAACTCTTACTTGACATGGAGAGGTCAGTTGACCCGGCTGTGTGGAAGAAAGCCTCAATTGAGCATTTCCGGGATCAGGAAGATCTTCAGATTCAGATCTGGGTTGAATACAAAATTCATCATATTTTAAGGATGATTACTTATACAGCTCAGCATCAGAAGATGTAAGCCAAAATCGCATCCATTCATACTTATGGAATCTTACTTTTACTTAAAGGAATGTCATTCTAAGCAATGTTGGGATGCTTTTACCGAACAATTGATGTAATTGAAATTAAACAATGACAGGATAAAAAGTCATCCACTGATGGAACGCGGGTTAAAAAGGCTGCAACCAAAAGTCCAGTGAAAAGGAAAGGAAAGAAGCAAAAGAGTGTGAAGTACAATAGTGGTGTTTTAGGATCACCTTTGTTGCACAACTCTACTGAAGAGGCCCCTAAGGTGGCCAAGGGGGATTTTAGTATGGAACCAGATTCAGTAGAAAGGCATAGCTCTACACCGGTCGACTATTCC
This sequence comes from Litsea cubeba, assembly GCA_012931725.1. Classification (NCBI taxonomy): domain Eukaryota; kingdom Viridiplantae; phylum Streptophyta; class Magnoliopsida; order Laurales; family Lauraceae; genus Litsea; species Litsea cubeba. The sequence continues at coordinate 115,508,530 of CM022946.1, forward strand.
AATGAGCAACTAGTGGTTGATATCTTCTCCACCCCTTATAATTTCACCAATCGGAGCGTCCATTGATTCTCTAGTTTGGAGGTTAAAATGATTGTCCCGAACAAGGAAGATTCGATAAAAGTCTGACGACTACTTACAGTCAATGGTGGATCGGAGTATTCACTCTCCAAAAGGGACAGGTTTCTACTAAATGGGTTCAAACCATATTTCAATGAGAGATATAGTGTATTTACAATACTTTCCTAATGGTTTCATTTCATAAATGGTCTTATGTATATTGTATTTTGCAGGAAGGAAGAGCTCGACGTTGTATGCACATTGGTATCCAGCGAAGTCCTGCAATCTGCTCTGGAGGAGGGTATTTGGTTCGACACCACTATTCTGTATTATTGGTTTGATCTGTTGAGGGAGAAGTGTCAAACAACCTTTTTGGCAGACTCGAGCATTTTGTAAGTATAAAGTTTCCGACATGCAATTATCACTTCGTCTAAATTTGTACTAAAAGGTCACTTCTATATGACTGCAGAGCTGGTGGAAGTCTGGGTCGCAAACCGCGAAAGAAGCAGCATTCGGTCCCAGAGGTTCTCGAGTGTGTGAGGCTAGAGAATGTAAAACACTGATTTTCGTTCTTCATTTTGTCAATCATTTCACATTACTTGTTGGGTATACGGACGAGAGGAAATGAGAATTCTATAACAGTTCAAGCAGTGATCGTCACGCTTTAACTACCTATAAATGATTTGTGAGTATACCAAAATGGTACCAAATTTAACTGAGCTCTTTAAGGTGTTATTGTACGCGAATTAGTTTGATTTCTTTTAATGGTTTTGCAGGTTGAAAGGTTGACAGGAAAGTACAGCCAGTATGGGTGGGCAGACCCATACATATGGACGATCAACGTAAAAACGAACATCCCACTGTAGGATAACGGCTATGACTGCGGTGTCTTCGCCGTTGCATTTGCTGAGCACTGTATATTTTGTCGTCCGATTAATTTTACACAGGCTGACATGATGTATTATCGGCACCGAGTAGTCATTGAGATCTTCAAGCGCAGCTGGGAGTTGAATGCGTACTGACTTGAGTCTTGATGAGATTCCGATTGATTCGATTAAGCCTGAAGACTGATGAAAACTTGATCTTTTGTTGTAAATACTCTATCATGGTGCTACTCTAACATGGTTCATGTTTTTGAAGGCCTATTATTGATTGGACTTACAAATAGGCCTCTATTTGTAGCGCTTTAAAAAGTTGAAATGATTGTAAAGGGACTCATTGTCTTCCTTTGTAAGAGAAATGATAGTTGTTTGATTGATTTGAATGTTGCCTTGTTATGGATTTTTTAATGCATCCTTTGATATGGACTTGCATGTCCTATGGGAGTTGTATGGGAGTTGTTGTCACGTCCCCCGAACCCGATTAAAGAAATAACCGGATCCGGAGAGTGAATTTTAGGATTAATTAAAAATTTTGTCCTTTGGGCCCACGGATCTTAGTCCGCGGTGAGGATTTAATATTTCAAACCTCATGTGGTACAATACAAATAGAGTACAAACAACTCTTAACATATGGAATCACAAGCAATGAATATAAATCTTATTAAATTAAAGTTAATAAGAAAAAGAAACAGAACTAAGAGTTAAGTAATTTATTACATTGGCCAACCCACTAAACAAGGCCAATAAATGAAATGAGTCAATATAATATAAGGTTCGACGAGAGAAATAATGAATGAAAGATAATCTAATGAAACCAAGTGTATCTCTCTCTCGTGCTAGGTCCTAATGAAACCAAGTGTATCTCTCTCTCGTGCCAGGTCCTAATGAAACCAAGTGTATCTCTCTCTCGTGCCAGGATATGATGACGCTACTCTACGTCATCGGCACGCCACTCTCGTGCCTCCTCAGCTGGTTGGAGATCCTCTGGGATCTCCTCACCTGCCTGCTCCTCGTAAAAGAACTCACCTGATGTGTCTGCACATCAAGGAACAAAGTCAACGATATGTTGAGCAATAGATATACAAAACATAATAAACACGACACGGTTTCCCAAGGTACACTCTAAGTCCGGTCCAAGTCCTAAGTTCTATAAGAATTTATTTTTCATAATTTGTTAAGTGTTTTATGCCAAGAGAGTGTATAAGGAACACTAACAACGGATACAAGTCACAAGTCAAGGAGAAATTACAATCCAATCCTAGGCAAGTGGTGTCATCCCTGTATTCCATAAGCCTAACAAAGTACGTGTGGAATTTGGATTGACGATCCTATTAGGGAAACATCCCTTGTTGTACAATCATGTGAAGTACCGAACGATTCAGTTCCAAACGTATTCGGTTAGAGCATTCGTAATACAGGAATACCTAGACAACCCATCGAATTCACACCAAGCCACGTGATTCGATTTCAGTCCCATTTATGGTCATGTGATAGTAGGTTGGTGGTTTCCAGCATGTAAGGCCCAAACTTAGGTTACCAGTCTCATTTCCAATATAAACATAAGTTGGATTAATAATTCAAGTATTTAGATCACTTCCCGACCTCCGATCGTGATGAAACAGAACCATTGGATTCTATGTCTCAAGGGCTTTCCAACGGTATATAGAACTCCAAATTCTGACGAACGGATCAAAAGTTATGTTCATTCGAAGTGGACGTTACTGTCTGCACAATGCAGTCTCGCTATAGCGAGAATGCATTCTGCCTGGGCTCCAGAACAGTAGCAAAGCTCGCTATAGCGAGGGTTAAGCCCGCTAAAGCGAGCCTGCTTGCTGCCTGAGCCCGGAATGAAGCAAATTTGACCTGTTTTAAGGTATTTCCAATCCCAATCACCTAGGGTCCATTCCCTTCATTCCTAAGCCTTTCCAGGGCATGTACCTGCATGAGAAGAGCCTCCATGCTCTCTCTCTCTCTCTCTCTCTCACACCACATTCCATTCCATTCATCAAACCATATACAAGTAAAGTCCATTCAACCCATTTATCCAATTTAGCATATGTAATCCAATTAACCGTGACAAGCTTGGAATTTAGGCATTCTAACATGAAACATAATCAATCAAAGAAACAATACAGACATATATATATTATGAAATGCATATCTACTTGCCTCAACCAAGACGAAGATTGGAAATGGGTGAAATTTGAGGAGAAGCTTTTCTACCCTCAAAATCACAATCTACCCCGATCAAACACAACCTAATACACAAAGGAGAAGAAAGAAAGAAAAAGAATCAAGATCGGACCTAAATCTAACCAAAAGGCATAAGGTTGAAATAGATGAAGGTGAGAAAATGCTTACCAAACTTACACCGGAAGCAAGAGAGGATAGCGAGGATGAATCCTAGCGGTTCAGATCTTCGAATAGAGTTTTCTAGGACTGAGATCTGGTTTGAGAAAGGAAGAAGAAAAAGATGGCTGCGGTTCTCTCTTCCGTTGCAGAGAATAAAAGTTGGAATTAGGGTTAAAACATCGTTTAAGAAGACGATAGGAGAGGAAAAGACTGAATTGTCCTTTAAGTGGGTCCGGTGAAAGAATGGACCACTTGAAAGGTTTCTGATCGCTGGATCGCGATGAGTGAAGAGACAAAAGTCATCAGAACGACGAGACCTTTCCAACGAACCCAAAAATCACGGCGTTTGGAATATTTCGGAAAAACACTCAATTTTCCCTAAATTGCAAACTACCCCCTGCTATGATTAAACGAACTCGGAATCAAACGAAACTTCGCAGATACTATTCTAATGCTAAAAGAAACTCGCTCATGATCTAAACCCACTTAAATATCTAAAAATACAATTAATTATAATAATAACAAATTAAACGGGTCAACGGGCCGGGTTATTGGGCCCAACTGACCTAGTAAGGTCACAGACCTTACAACTCTCACAAATAAAAAGAACATTTGGTCCCCCAAATGCCTAAACGTACCTCATCTGGAAGAAGATAGGGGTACGTCTTCTGAATCTGCTCCTTCAGCTCCCACGTTGCTTCCTCCGGTTTGTGGTTCTCCCACTGTACTTTAACTCATGGAATGGTCTTAGTACGCAACACTATCTCCTTAGTGTCAATGATTTGCGCTGGCCGCTCCACGTAGGTGACTTCTGCTTGAAGCTGAAGTGGCTCGTGTTGTAACACGTGTGTGGGATCTGAAATATATTTCCGAAGCATTGAGACATGAAATACGTCGTGCACACCCGCTAACTCTGGCGGTAGTACTAGACGATAAGCCACGTCTCCTATCTTACTCTTAATCTCAAATGGTCCCACAAACCTCTTAGCAAGCTTCCCTTTCTGTCCAAATCTGACAACACCCCTCATCGGAGACACTTTCAAGAAAAAAATATCCCCCACTTGGAATTCTAAAGGTCTCCGCCTCTTGTCTGCATAACTCTTCTGACGATCACGTGACTCCTTCATTCTCATCTGGACAACTCTGACCTTCTCACTGGAATCAGCAATCTCTGAGGGGCCATGAAAACTTCGAACTCCAACTTCCTCCCAACATGCCGGGGTTCTGCATCTCCTTCCATATAATGCCTCAAATGGTGCCATACCAATGCTTGAATGGTAGCTGTTGTTGTAGGCAAACTCACATAGAGGCAAACTCTCATCCCAACTCTCCTTGAAATCCAAAACACATGCTCGGAGGAGATCTTCCAATGTCTGAATGGTACGCTCTGACTGTCCATCTGTCTGAGGGTGGTAAGCTGTGCTGAACTTCAACTGAGTACCCATAGATGACTGGAAAGTAGACCAAAACCGAGAGACAAACTTAGTATCTCGATCGGACACTATGGACTTAGGCACTCCATGCAACTTGACTATATTGTCCCTGTACATCTTAGTCATCTTATCCATAAACTGTCCAGTCTTGAATGGCAAGAAATGGGCTGATTTAGTCAATCTATCCACAATCACCCAAATAGCATCATTGTCTTTCTTGGTATTCGGCAACCCTGACACGAAATCCATGGTAATATTCTCCCATTTCCACTGTGGAATTTCCAACGGGTGAAGTAAACCAGGAGGCTTCTTGTGCTCTGCCTTAATTTGCTGACAAGTCATACACCTTGAGATAAATTCTGCGATCTCTTTCTTCATTTTCACCCACCAATAGTGATTCTTCAAATTCTGATACATTTTGGTGCTTCCTGGGTGAATAGAGTATCTGGTGTGGTGCGCATCTGTCATCAACTCTGACTTGATATCTTGAACATCTGGCACACACAACCTATCCTTACAGTACAAAACTCCCTCTATCAATTTGAACTCTGGCTTGTCATCCACATGATCAATGATTCTCTGTAATTCTGGATCATCCTTCTGGCATTCCTTAATCCTGTTAATTATCTCAGGCTCCCAACCTCCCATAGTAACAACTAGGACCTTCTCATTAATTGGCTAGACTTCCACATCCATATCTCTGAATTGCTCCATCCATCTCCATTCAGGCATTATACATCCACTAAATGCTGCCTTTCTACTGAGAGCATCTTGCTACCACATTCACTCTTCCAGGATGGTACTTGATTGGAAAATCATAATCCTTTATGTACTCCATCCATCTCCTCTGCCTGTTATTCAGATCACCCTGTGTAAACAGGTATTGCAGACTCTTGTGATCTGTATGCACCTCAAATCTCTCTCCATATAAATAATGCCTCCATAACTTCAATGCAAACAACACTGCTGCTAACTCCAAGTCATGTGTGGCATATTTCTTCTCATGATCTTTTAATTGCCTTGATCCATAGGCTATCACCTTATCATGCTGCATGAGAACACATCCCAAACCTACTCCTGATGCATCGGTGAAAATCACAAATCCTCCACTTCCAGCGGGTAAGGCAAGTATAGGTGCTGTAGTCAACCGGGTCTTCAATTCTTGGAAGCTCTTTTCACACCCCTCCGTCCACACAAACGGAATATCCTTCCTCGTCAACTTAGTCAACGGAGATGCTATAGTAGCGCATCCTTTCACAAACCTTCTGTAGTAACCTGCAAGTCCAAGGAAACTACGAATCTCCGCTACATTTCTCGGGCTACTCCAATTGACAACTGCTGCAATCTTCTTGGGATCCACTGTTAATTCTTCCTTAGAGATAATGTGGCCCAAAAATGCCACTTGCTCCAACCAAAACTCACATTTGCTTAACTTAGCATACAGTTGGTTATCCCTCAAAAGCTGCAAAGAAGTTCTCAACTGATGCTCATGCTTCTCCTTAGTCTTCGAGTATACCAAAACATCATCTATGAAGACTACCACAAACTGATCCAAGACAGGAGCAAATGCCTTGTTCATCAATGCCATAAAAACTACTGGAGCATTCGTTAATCCAAAAGGCATCATAAGAAACTCAAAATGTCTATATCTCGTCCGGAATGCAGTCTTAGGAACATCCTCCTTCCTGACTCGCAATTGATGATAACCGGAACGCAGATCTATCTTCGAAAAGAATTGGGCTCCCTGCAACTGATTGAAGAGCTCATCGATCCTCGGTAACGGGTACTTGTTCTTAACAGTCATCTGATTCAACTGTCTGTAATCAATACACATCCTCATAGTCCCGTCCTTCTTCTTCACAAATATCACCGGAGCTCCCCACGGTGAAACGCTAGGCCTGATAAAACCCTTATCCAACAGATCTCCAATCTGAGTTTTTAACTCTTTCAATTCTATTGGTGCCATCTTATACAGGGCCTTCGAAATAGGTGCTGTCCCTGGCTGCAATTCAATCGTGAAATCCAACTCACGAACATGTGGCAATCCAGGAATCTCATCCGGAAACACATTTGGGAATTCTCGCACCACTGGAATCTCATCAACAGACTTGGACTCCTTGTCTTCCGCAATAAATGCGATAAAACCTTCACAACCGCTTCTCATCAATCGCTCTGCCTTCAATGCAGAAATCATCCGAGTGGAGATGGGCTTTTCAGCTCCAATAAACTCGACACTAAGGTCTGCACTTTGCAACTTCACAGTCTTGTTAAAACAATCTAACACTGCTCGGTTCTTAGTTAACCAACCCATACCGAGTATCACATGAAACTCCGCCATCGGTAAAATGATCAAACTGACAGTCAGCTTAACTTCCCCAATTTGAATACTACACCTAGGGTAGATGACATTACTGTAAAATATTCAAGGTTAGATCCTATATGCCCCAAGCTAACAACACAATGCTAGAAACAAAACTAAGAGATCAACCTACTGACTAACGAAATCCTCACACGCGTCCTATGGTTTCTACAATTTTTACCCTGAGAAACCAACTACTGCTCTGATACCATCCTGTCACGGTCCCCAAACCCGATTAAAGAAATAACCGGATCCGGAGAGTGAATTTTAGGACTAATTAAAAATTTTATCCTTTGGGCCCACGGATCGTAGTCCACGATGAGGATTTAATATTTCAAACCTCAAACTTCATGTGGTACAATACAAATAGAGTCCAAACAACTCTTAACATATGGAATCACAAGCAATGAATATAAATCTCATTAAATTAAAGTTCGTAAGAAAAAGAAATAGAACTAAGAGTTAAGTAATTTATTACATTGGCCAACCCACTAAACAAGGCCAATAAATGAAATGAGTCAATATAATATAAGGTTCGATGAGAGAAATAATGAATGAAAGATAATCTAATGAAACCAAGTGTATCTCTCTCTCGTGCCAGGATATGATGACGCTACTCTACGACATCGGCACGCTACTCTCGTGCCTCCTCAGCTGGTTGGAGATCCTCTGGGATCTCCTCACCTGCCTGCTCCTCGTAAAAGAACTCACCTGATGTGTCTGCACATCAAGGAACAAAGTCAACAACATGTTGAGCAATAGATATACAAAATATAATAAACACGACATGCATCAAGTGTAGAGTAATGACAAATATAAGTTCATATGAATACAAGAATATGAAGCTAGGCATAAAGCGAGATTAGTAAGTAGAAACAATAACAGGAATCCTAGCAATCATCTAACAATAACCACTATCCATGCAAATGCAAGCAAGACAAGCAAGAGGGAGACTCCGAGGATGTCCTATGCCACCTCCCGGGGTACCAGTAACAATCCCCTTGGACTACTGATACCATAGTCCGGCTCCAGTGGGATTCTAGCTCCCTGTCCTGGGAATAGCAGCACGGTCCTAGCCCGCTCCCAGCGATTCAACGCCATGGACGCCGTCCTACGCCGACTGCCCACCCCGACTACCGGAGTAACCGATTCATCATTAAATCTCAAACTGCAGATGGCCATGATATGCAAACAACAACAAAGTGGTTCTGACACAAGGACAGACAAGACAAGCAAGTCTGGCTAGTTCCAAGTACAAGACAAGATTCAAGGGAATTATCTTCTCCAAAATAATACAAGTCAAGCAAGCCACATGATAATCCCCTTCCTTACTAGCCAGTCATGTTCATCAAACAAGACACGGTTTCCCAAGGTACACTCTAAGTCCGGTCCAAGTCCTAAGTTCTATAAGAATTTATGTTTCATAATTTGTTAAGTATTTTATGCCAAGAGAGTGTATAAGGAACATTAACAACGGATACAAGTCACAAGTCAAGGAGAAATTACAATCCAATCCTAGGCAAGTGGTGTCATCCCTGTATTCCATAATCCTAACAAAGTACGTGTGGAATTTGGATTGACGATACTATTAGGGAAACATCCCTTGTTGTACAATCATGTGAAGTACCGAACGATTCAGTTCCAAACGTATTCGGTTAGAGCATTCGTAATACATGAATACCTAGACAACCCATCGAATTCACACCAAGCCACGTGATTCGATTTCAATCCCATTTATGGTCATGTGACAGTAGGTTGGTGGTTTCCAGCATCTAAGGCCCAAACTTAGGTTACCAGTCTCATTTCCAATATAAACATAAGTTGGATTAATAATTCAAGTATTTACATCACTTCCCGACCTCCGATCGTGATGAAACTAGAACCATTGGATTCTATGTCTCAAGGGCTTTCCAACGGTATATAGAACTCCAAATTCTGACGAACGGATCAAAAGTTATGTTCATTCGAAGTGGACGTTGCTGTCTGCACAATGCAGTCTCGCTATAGCGAGAATGCATTCTGCCTGGGCTCCAGAACAGTAGCAAAGCTCGCTATAGCGAGGGTTAAGCCCGCTAGAGCGAGCCTGCTTGCTGCCTGAGCCCGGAATGAAGCAAATTTGACCTGTTTTAAGGTATTTCCAATCCCATTCACTTAGGGTCCATTCCCTTCATTCCTAAGCCTTTCCAGGGCATGTACCTGCATGAGAAGAGCCTCCATGCTCTCTCTCTCTCTCTCTCAAACCACATTCCATTCCATTCATCAAACCATATACAAGTAAAGTCCATTCAACCCATTTATCCAATTTAGCATATGTAATCCAATTAACCATGACAAGCTTGGAATTTAGGCATTCTAACATGAAACATAATCAATCAAAGAAACAATACAGACATATATATTATGAAATGCATATCTACTTGCCTCAACTAAGACAAAGATTGGAAATGGGTGAAATTTGAGGAGAAGCTTTTCTACCCTCAAAATCACAATCTACCCCGATCAAACACAACCTAATACACCAAGGAGAAGAAAGAAAGAAAAAGAATCAAGATCAGACCTAAATCTAACCAAAAGGCATAAGGTTGAAATAGATGAAGGTGAGAAAATGCTTACCAAACTTACACCGGAAGCAAGAGAGGATAGCGAGGATGAATCCTAACGGTTCAGATCTTCGAATAGAGTTTTCTAGGACTGAGATCTGGTTTGAGAAAGGAAGAAGAAAAAGATGGCTGTGGTTCTCTCTTCCGTTGCAGAGAATAAAAGTTGGAATTAGGGTTAAAACATCGTTTAAGAAGACGATAGGAGAAGAAAAGACTGAATTGTCCTTTAAGTGGGTCCGGTGAAAGAATGAACCACTTGAAAGGTTTCTGATCGCTGGATCGCGATGAGTCAAGAGACAAAAGTCATCAGAACGACGAGAACTTTCCAACGAACCCAAAAATCACGGCGTTTGGAATATTTCGGAAAAAACACTCAATTTTTCCTAAATTGCAAACTACCCCCTGCTATGATTAAACGAACTCGGAATCAAACGAAACTTCGCAGATACTATTCTAATGCTAAAAGAAACTCGCTCATGATCTAAACCTACTTAAATATCTAAAAATATAATTAATTATAATAATAACAAATTAAATGGTTCAACGGGCCGGGTTTTGGGCCCAACTGACCCAGTAAGGTCACAGACCTTACAGTTGTAGTGTGTTCGCACATCAAACCATTACAGCCATATTTTTTCATCACTATAATGGTCAGTGACAACGTCGTCGCATAAGTTTGTTTTAATATATGACGACGTCGGTGCTTCATAGAAGCTTCAATGATTAGAGCATGTTGTAATGTCCGACGACGTCGTTGCAACACAGAACCCAGTGGAATAGACTCATATTTTAATAACTGACGACGTCGTTGCATCACAGAAAACTTCTCTGAATAGAGTATGTTTTCATAACTGACGATGTCGTTGCTTTACAGAAGCTAGTGGAATAGAGTATGTATTATTATCTGACGATGTCGTTGCTTCACAGAAACTTTAATGAATACATGTTGTAATATCTGACGACATCGTTGCATCACAGAAGCCAGTGGAATAGACTCATATTTTATTAACTGACGACGTCGTTGCATCACATAAGCCAGTGGATTAAACTTATGTTTTAATACCTGACGACGTCGTTGCATCACAGAAAGCTTCAATGAATAGAGTATCTTGTAATATCTAACGACGACGTCACTTCACAAAAGCTAATGGAATAGAGTATGGATTATTATCTGACGACGTCGTTGCTTCACAGAAGCTAGTGGAATAGAGTATGTATTATTAACTGACTACGTCGTTGCATCACAGAAGCCAGCTGAATAGACTCTTATTTTAATAACCGACGACGTCGTTGCATCACAGAAACTTCACTTAAAGCCTCATATTTTAATAACTGACGACGGGCTTCACAGAATCATTAGCCACAAAAGTAGAGCTAAAACATTTCAACGACGCTTGCGCTTAACATATTCTTTGCACACATAACTAAAACACATCAACAAAAATGGTGACAAAGTGGATGAAACTTGATGACAAATTTGTAAAACTGTAATATATAAAGTTGTATTACAAAAATATGATCCACATCAAGGGATATGTACAAGGTATGCTAAAAAGCCACCCCACAAAAGTATGATCCACATTAAGGGATATGTACTTGGTATGCTAGAAAGCCACCTCACAAAAAGTAAAGCTACCCCACAAAAATATGATCCACATCAAGGGGTATGTACAAGGTATGCTAGAAAGCCACCCAACAAAAAGTAAATTTACCACACAAAAGTATGATCCACATCAAGGGATATATATAAGGTATGCTAGTTGGATCTATGCAACATGATCGGATGGTGGATTGGGACAACTATTTTGGTTGTGTCCCCTATTTTTGCAATTAGAGCAAGTAACAACCATTCGCTGTCGATTTCTGTCTTCGACACGAATTTTGTTTTTCTTTGGACGCCCTGGCTGTTTGGTAGCACGTGGAGGCAAGAAAATCTCATTTAATATATGTTCCCATTGTCTGTTATCACGAGTGGCATGTATGACCTCATTGTACGAAGCACGATAAGTAGTTGTTAGATAACATTCCTCAACATAGTCATATGGATTCAGGTGCCTAACTTTCATTGTTGTTAGTGCATGACAGCATGGAATCCCCATTATTTCCCATCTACGGCAACACTTCTTCTGTTCAAGATCCACAATATCTATAAATTGTGCTGATTGAACCTGAAACTTAACAAGCTCGGCAACACGTACATGCATGCGGCATGAGTCTTCAGCTTTTTGGCTCATTAGGTTTTCTGCATAGGGCGTTAATCGCGATGTAATATTGAGTGACTGAAGATGTCTTCTCTGGAAGAACTCTTTCAACTTCGCACGGATTTCTTCAACTTTGTAATCGGAAGCACTCTGATGTCCTTTAAAAGCACGTTCGTACACTCGGCAGCGTTGCTGGTTATCATGTCATAGAGCCGACCTTCAACAAACACATTTGACCAACGTTGTTTTCCAATGGCATTGATATAAGTATGCGCCCCTTGGTCTACAGAAAGGATGTCATTCATACAGGCCTCATACTCACATGGTCTAAAAGCCTTGGCAGCCCGCCATAATTTCAATACAATAGCACGATCACAGAAGGCTGTTTTAATGTTTTCTGCAATGTGATGACAACAATAGCAGTGCATCGCGCTTGGAATGATGTTGGCCAATGCTGGGACAATGCCCTTTGTTGATTAGACACAATAGTCAAATTCGTTGGACTTCCCAAAGCAAGAGCTAGATTGGCAAGGAACCATTCCCAACTGTCACGACGCTTGGCCTTGGCCATGGCGAAAGCTATAGGAAATAACTTATGATTACCATCATAGGTGACAACCACTAGTAGCACACCCGGATACTTGCCCCGAAGATGTGACCCATCAGCAGCGATCATAGGCCTCATCGACGAACAGAATGATCGGATGCAAGGACTGAAAGCCTAAAAGAATCTTCTAAACCTGTCTTCAACTGTCGTGTCAATATTAGTCACAGTACCTGGATTGGTCATGTGTAATTCTCTACAATAAAGAGGTAGAATCTTAAAAGATTCTTCATATGATTCCCGAACTACAGGCAACACCATCTCTTTTACGATGTGTGCTTTTCTTTAAGTGATACATGTGCCAAACTCCTTTTGAAATTCATTCATAATTTCTTTCGGCTTCAAGTGGTTATTCCATCGGATTATGTCCTCAATGAACTTTTCAATCAGTTTTGAGGTTGCTTGGGGATGTGTCATTCCCATCATTAGTTTTGAGCAACAATGCCTTGGGTTATAAGTCCGCACCTTAAACTCCGGGCCTGAATCAACATGGAAGCATGCATACGCCAGGGACAATAATCAGCTCTGCAACGTGCTGTGATTTTTTTTCATCTTGGTCGACACATGTCGTTGAGTAAAATTGTTATTAATTGCAAATTTTGCAAGAGATCTTCTGAAGCTTTCACAATAAAAAAAACTGACACCCTATCCACATTTCCAGTGCTGAGTCCGTACTAGTTTCGGCTATAACATCTTGAGGGGCCATTGTGTCAACAAAATTGACATCTCCCATAACAAGTGAATGATTCACAGCATAAATGGTTTTAGCTCTTTGTTAATTACTAATATAATTGACATCTTCCATAGCAAGTGAATGATTCACAACATGAATGGTTTCAGCCTCCTTGTTCATTACCAACAAAATTGACATCTTCCATAGCAAATGAATGATTCACAGCATGAATGGTTTCAGCTCATTGTTCATTACTGCCGAAATTGACATCTTTCATAGCAAATGAATGATTCACAGTATGAATGGTTTCAGCTCCTTGTTCATTACCAACAAAATTTATATCTTCCATAGCAAATGAATGGTTCACAACATGATTGGTTTCGGCGCCTTGTTTATTACCAGCCATCATCCAAGAGGGAGTTCCACGAACTATTGATATATCAACAGTAGCACATACATCATCATGTGCATCAACAACCTCGAGCTCTATACCATCCACATCAAAACCAGCTATTGTAGAACGATCTGTTACATGAGAATCCAATGCGGTAGAGAAATGTATATCAACGTCTTCACGAATATCCATGGTGGGATATACTAGGCCAGGCGTGGGGTTTTTAATCTCGCAAATCCCTTTGCACATTTTCTTCCAAGCACTTGAACCGCCAACCTTAACCCTTTCTCTACAAGACATGGGCAAGAATTAAAGTTAGGCACAACAAATGCAACTATGTAAATATTAGAAAAATAGAACATAGATACGTACCTAGAGACTTCACGTTTCTTGTTTACAGCGTGAAGTTTTCTGTTGACATACACATGTAGCCCATCTTACTCACTTCTAGACGCCATCAACATTCCCAGTATATCATTTTCATCTTCCAAACTAATCAACGAAAAAATGAGTCCATTGTGATGAAGGTATTTCATGCTTACATCCTCGATTTTTGCATCCCAATTAGACAATGCAATGGATTCATTCAGTAACATGCCATATGTTAAGGTCTTAGGTAGAGACCTCATCTTCTGTCTTCCACTATTGTAGACCAGACGTATAATGTCAAAGATAAACTCTCCATCATAGTGAAATATGATGGAGATCCCATACTCAATCATTCCGCCGACGCATATAAACCATATATCAATTTGGTGGTATTAACAAATGTAGTTCAAGGGTCACTTTTCACATAATGCTAACAGAGAGATGATTGTATGGGATCTACTATTCATTTCTATTTCTATTTAAAAGGAAAAAAATCACAAGAGAAGTTAACTCCCCTGACACTGACATACCTCTAGGGTTACTGACAGAGGAGTGAAAATGAAATCATTTGATGGGTGTTTACTCCAACCTTTACATAACGACATATTCACCATTATTTTTGCACGTATTTGAGTACCCATCTTCATATTACTTAAAAGGGGTAAACCCTAACATGCAAATACGTGTATTCACCATCTTCATATGCTCTCAACTATGGGTTGTGACAATAAACAACCTTAGAACAGCCAAAGTTGTTACCTTTCTCAAAAGCCCTAATGAACTTTTCTAAAAAAGATAAACATGAAACTCAGAATCTATGGTAGCTAATGCATGAAAGAACACCAAAACTGTGATATGCCTACCTCTTCATGGAGTTCAACAACCTCCACAAGGAAGCCCACACGTTGGGGGAGAGTTCTGCTTTGCTTCATCTGATATTCAGTCGTAAATGAAAAAGCTCCCACGAAAATGAAGCTGTGACGGGGTATATATATAGAACATTAGCGACGACGTCAATATTAACCCTCGATTATAAGTGACGACGACGTCGTCGCTTGTAGAAAATGAATACCGATTCCGTTGCATGTATACTATGGGTACCTCTTCCGGTGAGTGGCCAACTAGGGTCCTTTTTTAGGTAAAATTCTCTTCAATATAATGTGTTATGAGCGCTTAGCTTTGCACTTTGCACATGATGTTCATCACATCTCTGCCAAGTGGGTGGTAGATGATTTATTTATGAAAAGATACAAGTGTATAGCTTCATATGTTTAGTTTAACTAGACACACTTATAGCAAATTAGATGCTATATTGATCATTGATAATAATGTGGTATGTATCATATATAGTATATCGAATCTGTGAAAAGGGATCATTCCCTCCCAGGAGATCTTTTCTTCAGTGGAAGAGGCTTGTCCCATCTCTCCTGTTCAGCAGCAACTATGTGAAACCTCAATCTATCTCGGGTCTCATGTCATACAGGCCATTACTCTTGACTGATGGATCAACCCTGCATGTTGGGTCCAGCCCACATGCCTAATTGGACCAGTCATTTAATTAGTAGTTTTGATATATTTAGAAGTCTTACAAATGAAATATGGCATCTTTGTTAGACCCATGCATATAAACCAATCAAAAACCACTATCAAAACATGGGTTAGGCTGCAATTCATTATAAAAACACCATTTCTTTCTTTTCAGCAACCACAAAATATATTATAAATGAACAGTAGTTTGATAGACTAATTGAAAAGAAAATAATAGTGACGTGGCTTTATTACTTGACAAAAAGTTGCACAGTATGAAATATCATGGCAAACCCATCGTAATACGTTGTCATTGTAAAACAACTATTCGTTTGGTTTTCTGATGGACGGGCATATAGTGCCGGAATTAATATTTTTTTATGTCCATAGTGTTCCATATGATTTTTTTTCTTTCTTATTGTCATATAAAATTATTATGTATTGAAAATGGAAGAATTATGAATAACTACACTTTTTCTTATTTTTATAAAAAAAATTGGATTTTTGCTCAATCTATTTTAATAAAGATTAAAAATTCCTACGATTTTCGTTTCAACTCCATTTGGTCCCTTGAATGATTTGCGATAGGATTTTGATTTTCAAACCTGTAGATTTAAGCATTTATTTAGCAGTGCGTGTTTGCAGTGGATTGATAATAATGAAAGCTTGTAACCAATTTTTTCTTTGTTTGATAGTTGTCTCCATGAAAATAGACTGAAGGATCAAACATCGAGTATCGGTTATACCCATCTCAAGATAATGAAAACTTGTAGATTGGTCTATAATGCCATGAATGAGTATAGATAATTGCTAAACATGCCAAACATTTCGCATTGCCTATTGTGGTTCGTGTTATTAAACTTATGTCCCTGATGGTTTACTCTGGTAGTGCGCTCATAATGTGTTATGGATTGAATGGTATTATCTATTTTGTGGTAGAAATATGTCATGGATTGAATGGTAGTGTGATAGTATGTCATTGATTGAACGGAATCATCTAAGCAGGTGGATTTATATATTGTAGAAATGTTTTGATACATTCACAGATGGTTTTCTCTCGCAATAAGAGATCTTTAGGTGGTTTTCTATAGTCCATTTTACCCACGGCAATTTATTATGTAAACTCACGGGCTCATACATTCCATAACGTGATAGTGGTGGTGGAAACTACCATTGGCATTGGGCATAATTACAAATGCTTTATGCCCAATGCCAATGGCAGTTTGATAAATGGGACTACGGCATCCCAACACCACTATCCCAGGTTATGGAATGTACAAGCCCGTGAGTTTACAGAATAAACGGTCGTGGGTGAAATGGATTAGGGAAAACCACCTGTAAATGAATCAAAACATTTCTACAATATAAATCCACTTACTTAGATGATTCCATTCAATCAATGACATACTATCACACTAACATTCAATCCATGACATATTTCTACCACAATATAGATGACTCCATTCAATACATGACACATTATTAGTGCCCTACCTGAGTGAACCATCAGCGACATAAATTTAATAACACGAATCTATGGAGAAGAAGACGGGTATATATAATCCAAATGGTAGTGTTTCAAGATTCAAGGCTTCAGACATATCTATGGAGAAAATTATTACGAGACACTTCCCCAGTTTCGAAGGTTATTTTAGTTCCTGTGATTATTTCTGTTCCATGTTGCGGTCATTGTATCAATTAGACTTTAAGAATGCCTTCATTGAGACCTTCATAAAAAAACTCTACATGTCTTTACTGATGGATTCGGATGCGGAGACTCCGACATGCGGCCGGAGATCTATGTGCGTTCCGGTGATTGTGAAGCTCTGTGGATCTCTTTGCCTCTTGTCTTTCCTGTGAGATGGAATAATATCAACTCTAAAGCTCCCTTATCTTATATAGACAAGTCTCAAAGAGTCACAGTTACTAGAGACTTTTTCGCCAAGAAACCCACATCCACTAATCCTATTGGGAGTCTTATTAGTGGGACCGGATCAAGTCTTATATTAAGTGGGATTGTATTCTCTGTTGGCATCAGCCTTGTTTGATCTGACATGGGACCCGTGGCATGCGGGCCACACGATTTTCTACAATCTCCCACTTGGCACGAATGCCATGTACATCAAATATATCTCAGTCCCATGCACATCACATGCCTTGCAAAAACCTTTGCAGGCAAAGCCTTGGTGAGAGCATCAGCCTTCAATTCCTCTGAAGGCATATAGAAAATTTCTATATCATTCTTTTTAGCATTCTCTCTAATGAAGTGATACTTTATCTCAACATGTTTTGATCGGCTGTTGAACTTTGTCTCATTCACCATGGATATAACAGATGTGCTGTCTACGATCATTGGGACATGCTCGTTTTCTCCAATTATCTCCAAATCAGTTAGGAAATATTTTAAACAAAGAGCCTTCTGGACTGCTGTACTGTAGGCTATATACTCTGCTTCGGCTGTTGACATAGTCGTAGAGGTCTGTTTCTTGCTACCCCAAGAAACTGTACCTCCTTCGAGGGTAAACACATAGCCGGTTGTTAACTTTTTATGGTCTAAATCACCGGCTCAATCTGCATCTAAGTAGCCGCGCAGTTTTAGGACTTCACCTTAATAACATAGGCGAAGATTCACTGTTCCTTTGATGTACCGCAGAATCCTCTTAACCGCATACCAATGCTGTAATCTTGGGTTACTTAGGAATCTGCTTACGAGACCCACGGCGAATGCAATGTCTGGTCTTGTAAATAGCATCACATACATGATGCTGCCCATAATTTGAGGATAAGGTTTCATTCTCATCACTTCCTTACCCTGCTCGTTTGTGGGTCATTGGTCGCTGGACAATTTTATGCTCTTGTAGATGGGAGTGTCAATTGGTTTACACATTGTCATATCAAACCGTTTCAATACAGTTTTCAATTAGGATCTTTGTGATAAAGTAAATAGCCTATTCGAACGATCACGGGTTATTTCAATGCCAAGGACATACTCTGCCTCACCCATGTCTTTCATATCGAATCTTGACTTTAACTATTGTTTGATTTCATTTACGGCTTCCAATTGATCACTAGCGACCAAAATGTCATCCACATATAATGACAGATACAAGTAACTACTCCCACTGTGTTTAATATAAAAACATGTGTCTGCATTATTGGGGACAAATCCTATTTCACCTATGGCCTGGTGAAATTTTCTATACCATTGTCTCGAGGCTTGTTTTAATCCATACAATGCCTTATTAAGTTTGTACACTTTGTCCTCGTGACCTTGCACCACAAACCCCTCGGGTTGTTTCATATAGATTTGTTCTTCTAATTTGCTGTTCAAGAATGCAGTTTTCACATCCATCTGGTGCAATTCAAGGTCACGACATGTTACCAATGCTGCTAAGGTTTGTATAGATTGGAATTTTACGACCGGAGAAAACTTCTCCTCGTAATCTATTCCTTCCACTTGTGTGAATCCCTAGCTACTAGCCGTGTTTTATATTTATCTAAGGATCCATCCGACTTTAGTTTCTTTCTAAGAACCCATTTACATCCAATGGCTTTTCGATCTTTTGGAAGATCAACCAATTGCCATACTTGGTTCTTTTCAATTGATTCTATCTCCTCTCTCATAGCCTCTAACCAATACTGCGCATTCTGCGCTTTGATCAGTTAAGAGTAGGAGTCCGGATTCAAATCTTGCACGATTTTCAATAAACTGCAATAATCATCTAGATATGCCGGTTGTTTTCTCGCCCGAATCGGCCTACCAATCGGCTCATCGGGTTGTTCAATCACCTCAAGTGGGCCCTGACTAGGAACTCAAGGTCCAACGTCCTCTTCGTCGAAATCCCCACTTGCTTGAACCCCCTTCCCCTTAAGAGATTTCATATAACTCCACACACTGTGGTTCTACTCTAGGACTGACCGTCGGATCCTCAAGGAAAAACACATATCGGCATTCCATGATTTTCCTATTATTGTGATCATGCACACGATATCCTTTAGAATGTAATGGGTAACCAATGAAAGAATAATTTTTCTTCGTTTTTGCTTGCAGTTTATGTCTTTCTTGTGGTGGTAGCAGGACATATACAGGGCAGCCCCAAACTCTCACATGTTCTAATTTTGGTTTGACACCAGTCCATAATTCATACGGGATAACGTCTTGGGCATACTTTTGGAGGGTACTATGTTCAAGATATATTGTGCCGTGTTTAATGCTTTTTCCCACAAATACAGCGGGAGTCTCGTGTGGCTGATCATTGACCTTACCATATCTATTAAGGTCTTATTCCTCCTATCAGCCACACCATTTTGTTGTGGGGTATATGGAATCAAATATTCATGAATGATTCCCTCACGTGCACAATATTCTTTAAACAGTTCCGATGTATATTCCCCCTCTATCGGATCTAATATGTTTTATTTTCTTGTCCTTTATATTTTGAACCTCAGCAGTATATATTTGAAACATTTTTAAGGCCTCATGTTTGTGTTTAATCAGGTACACATAACCATATCTGTTGTAGTAATCAATAAATGTGATTAAATAGTCCTCCCCCGTTCTATTTTGGATATTCAATGGTCCACAAATATCAGAATGAATTATGGTAAATATTTCTGAACTTCTAGTTCCTTTTGAAAATGATTTCTTGATCATTTTTCTACTTAGACATGGTTCACATATAGGGTAATCCACTTTACCTAAATCTGGTAAGAGTCCATCAATAACCATTCTACTTATTCTGTTTTTGTTAATGTGCCCTAATCTCATATGCCATAACATTGCCAAACCATCCATGCACACATTCACACAGAGAATAATGAGAACTAGATTTTATTTTATCATTAAGAGTGTCCAGCAAATACAATTTATCAGAAAGAAAACCATTGACTAAAACTTGACCGCGCATGCCAATTGTAACCTGTTTATCTTTAAATCTGATTCGAATCCATTCATAGCCAACTGACTCACAGAGATAATGCTCCTCCTCATAGCTGGAGCAAAGAAAACGTCGGAGAGATATAGGGATTTCCAGTTGGTGAGGGAATTTTGACTTCCCCTACACCCAACACATCACAGAATGTTTCATTTCCCATGTAAATACTTTGATCTCCCGGCTTCATCTCTTTGAATTCGACAAACTCGACCTTGGTTCTTGATATATGCCTGGTGGCTCCTGAATCAATCCACCAATTCTTGTCAATGGTGTCTACCATCATGGACTCTGTGACCATCTCAACATAATCACTATGTTCTTTGGTCACTTTACCCTACTGGCCACTCTCACCCCTTTTCTTTCTGCATTGAGAACTAAAGTGTCCACGCTTTCCGCAGTTAAAGCAAACACCATTCTTAGGCCCTTTTCGCTTTTTATTGCCTTTGAGTTTTCTTTTATTTTTCATATTGATGGTTAATGCACCGTTATTATTCTTAGTTTTAGCAATCATGACAGATTTTGTAGGTGTTACACCACGGGCAGCCTGCCTTTGTCCTTCAGCAAGCAATCTAGCTTCAACCTCACTGAGGGTTACACCCTTTTAGAGGCTAAGGATCTAAGACACATTCTCCCACGAAGGTGGAAGACTCATTAACAAGTACATGATTTGAAAATCTTCGTCCATTGTCTTTCCCAAGGCTGCGAGGTTACTATATTGGACCGCCATTTGGTCAATGTAATCCCTTATAGCTGATCCTTCTGGCATTTTATAGTTAACATATGCACTGAATGCATCCATCAAGTGAGATTTGGAGGTTTCATCATATTTGTCCATAGCATAGTCATAGATTTCTTTAGCAGTGTTAAAGTGCTCAAACTGCTTTACCAAATCGCTGGATATGAATCCGACCAGAAGATGCCTCGCTGATTTGTTATCAAATACCCATTGTTCATACACATCATGATCGTCCTTAGGGGCATCATCAGCGGGTTTGTAGATCGGATCGAATTCAATCGCATATGTCAATCCGTCAAAATGCAGCAATGCATCCATCCGACGCTTCCACACGGCTAAGTTCTTGCTATTAAAAATATCAGCCTTAGCAAGATCATGCAACTCTGATTTGAAAGACATAATTACTACTGAATTGAAAAAGAGGTTTAGTTACCACTGACCGTTAAAGGAGAAAAAATCACCCTTTTTTCTGAACCGGTGGATCGTCTTCCTTTTGCTGCTACTGCGTAGATCGGCTCGCAATGATTCGGCAAAACCAAACTGTTCGTTGATCGGAGTCCAGATGCTCGAGATATTGCAGTGCGAAGTTTTGATGGTTAAAAATCACTTTGCCCGCGTCAGCAATCTGCTGACGTTGCCAGTCGTCGCCGCCTGCGTCAGCACACCGTATTAGTGCCTGCTTCCGTTGGGTCGGGTCCGCCCAAACTGTGGTGCTAATTTTCTTACTGCATTTTTGTTCCGGCACACGTCCCAAGACGTGATGAGGAAAGCGAAAAAAGGAGACCTGATGTCTTTTTGGCTTTTCCTGTTGCAACGACGCATGTGTCCCGAGAGTGCTGAGTGCCAAAATCAAATGGAAAAAGGTGCTGGGCTTCTCTTCTCTTTCGCTGGAAAGAAAATAAAACGAATGGAAGAACGATCCGCACCAAAATCGAGGCAAGATGACTCACGCAGCCCAAGGCCAACACTCGTCTTTTTCCTCTCAACTTTGGTCTGCAGAGAAACGAAGGCGACTTGGGTTCTTCCTCTCGACTTCGGTTTGCAGAGAAATGAAGGCGCCTTGGGTCCGACGAAAAACTGAGATCTACTTCGTTCTAAACCGTGACTTTACGATCCAAACCGTCGAAACGCACGGTACCAACCTCTGATACCAATTGATGGATTCGGATGCGGAGACTCCGACACGCGGCCGGAGATCTATGTGTGTTACGGCGATTAGGAAGCTTCACAGATCTATTCGCCTCTTGTTTTTTCCTGTGAGATGGAATAATATCAACTCTAGGGCTCCCTTATCTTATATAGACAAGTCCCAAAGAGTCACACTTACTAGAGACTTCTTCGCCAAGAAACCCACATCCACTAATCCTATTGGGAGTCTTATTAGTGGGACCAGATCAAATCTTACATTAAGTGAAATTGTATTCTTTCTTGGCATCAGCCTTGCTTGATCTGATGTGGGACCTGTGGCATGCGGGCCACACGATTTCCTACATTTACCACTCGGATTGGCTTGTAAGGGAGAGAAACAAAATGTGTCAGTTGTATTAGTCTTTGTATGGTTTGGTGCAGTCTCCAAGAGCAAGGTTTCAAAAGAGCACCGAATATTGGCTTTTGATAACATAATTCAGATTAATTCGCGCTTGTTAAGAAATGAGGAAGAGGAACTATCATTTTTTAAGTGTACATGGACGATGTTGTGCTGACAGGAGATGGTCAAATTGTGATTCTACAATTAAAAAGGTAGTTGAGCCACCTTGGAAAAACTTATACAATTTTAAGTATTTCCGAAGAACTGAAGTTTGAAGATCATGTACATGGATTTGCTTGTCATGGTTAGTGGCAGACTCGGGATTCTCATTTGAGTGGGGCAGAGGACGTTTCATTAAAAGAGTCAAAATGATCGTCAATTACCAATCATTAACGCCAACGACAAATGATCACCACTGGTTGCATGGTTTAAAGACATAAATTTTATTTTTATTTTTTTTATATTTTGGAAAACCAAGGTTAAAGTACTCAATTCCCATAAAAGCATTTTAACTACAATAGCCAATTCCTCAAAAGAATGTTTTTATTTTTTTTATTTTTTCAAATTATATCGCAACAAAATAGGGGAGATATGCCATGTAAATGAGCATTACAAATATTCTTAGCGCAATTTGCCATTACTAAGACCTCACCACAATTTGTCATTACATCGTGGAGGTCTTCGTCGTTATATTCTTATTTCTTAGTGTAAGAATTCTATATATATGCAAATCTAAATTATAAGGTCCAACATGAAAATTAGAGATGGTAGACGTGCAATCCATTAAATATGAGGAATTCTAAAAAACTCTCTTTTCAAAAGGGGTGTTTTTGCACCTTTTGAGTTGTCCAATGAAATAATACCACCTCATATTATATATGCCACATCACATGGGCCTTTTAGGAAATAATCATTCAATTTTAGATTTTCAATGATACTTGGAAATGGGATTTGCTTCCAAAATCAATATATATATATATATATAATTTATTCCATTTTAGAATGCCATATATCTCTAACACATGTCTGATCAAGGAACATGCAACAATGTTCTAGATTAAGGAGAATATGTTAAAGATGATGATTTTTCAAGGATGTGTGCGAATGGATTTTTAACAGTTGGGTCCATCATGCAAGGGTAATGACAGTTGGGCCCATCATGCAAGGGTAAGGCAAAGTGACACGATCTTCATCTATTGGGTCCCACAAGATGATTATTTACATGGGTGGATGGGTAAAACAATTTATATAAAGAGTCCTTCAAAGATAGTGAATGGTTGTGCGTGCATTAGTTTTCATTGTGGCCTTAATAGGTGTTCTATATTGATAAGGATTGTAGAATAGAATGCGATAAAAATTTAGTGAGAAATTGTAGGAAGAGTTAAGTTGAGAGAGATTTTAGGAAAAGATTAGATTGGTAAGATGAGAGAGATTTTAGGAGAAGATTGGATTGAGGATTGTAGAAGGAATGTTCATTAGCTAATTAGAAAGGAGACTTTTTTTAAATAAGGGCGTTTCTATTATGCCTCATTAAATATTGAAGATATCTTTTTTGGTAAAATAAATATTAAAGATATGGGAGGTGGCATGATCCGACTTTGGGCAGTCGACCCACGTACTTACAACGTGGGTCCGCCCTTGGTCATGGTGGAAGTATGCATCAGATCTTCTCCGTTCAACTGGTAATTTGAAAGCAAAGGCAGTTGCTACACCCATTGAGTTGGGGCCTACATTGTTTTTAAACGATAGAGATTTAGTTCACGCTATGATCAAATGTAATCATTCGGCCTGTAGGTAAAAAAAAAAAAAAACTCATTTACCTTACAATTTCTCGACCGGATATATCACGAGGTTGTTAATATGGTGAGTAGAATTACCAGATTCGTTTTTTGTTCGGCTGAGATCTCCGAACAATTTTGGTTAAGTCATGAAAATGAACCAAACTACCCATGAGAAACATTCGACCCAGATTTCTGACCATTTTGGACAGAACAAATATAGAGTTTTCAGCCAAAAAATTTAAAAAAAAAAAGAAAGGGAAAATTAAAACAAGAAAAGAAGAGAAATTGAAAGGAGGGGAGAGTAACAAGCCGTGGAGCCCCAGCCATCATCATGGCTACTGCTGCTGGCCATTGCCATCTCCCTCCCTCCCATTTTGATCACCCATCCTAAAATCCAAATGGTGATGTTTCAAAGAGAGATTCGGTTAATGCTAATTTAAGTGTGGTCTAATGTCCATTTAACTAACTCATATTAAATAATTTATTTAGAAAAGGTCTAATGCCTATATGAAATAAATCTAATTGAGTAAGATGAGACTTGTGAAACAAGCTCTAATGGTCCATATTACTGCTTTGGTAAGCTGAAGTGAGCTCAATTACGTAGTGGGGCCCACTTTGGGACCCATATAGGGATGGGGGTGGGGGGATTTCAAGGACACCCTTGAGACCCTCCTTCCTACAAAAAATCAGCCCAAAATTGTGGTTTCTATCATCTCCATCTGGGGCACCAAAGTTTAATGGTCAACGGTTTATTCGGATTGGTACATAGTCGATCCAACGGTCTAGTAAATTCGGATTTGACCAAAAATTGGTGGGCTTGTGCAATTTAAGGGGGTCGTGTGTTTGGTCCATTTGGATGGATCAAGGATGAGCCCTAGAAGCATTAGCTTACGGAATCATATCATAAGCTTAAGCTTAGGAGAGCCTTGCTCTATATATATATATAGATATTTTGGGGGATATTCATGTGCATCCTTCCCTCACCATATAGCAAGGGACAAACTTAATGGGGCCCACCTAGGGACCCACTGATCATGGGACTTGTGGGGGATGAAAAGAGACATCTTGGATGAGACCATATATCAAATCTTGGGTCAATCCCATGCCTCTAACTCCTTCATCCGTGGTCCATAAATTTAATGACTTTATATTAAAGGAAAAAATTTGACCTCAATCCCACGGTCCAATCCAAATATAACATAGTACATGAACTAGTGCAAAAGGCTATAACTAATAGAACTTCAACTGTACAATCTTACCCGATAAAAAAAATCGGGCGCATTACTTAAATTATGTAACTACTACTAATGCACCAAGGTCTTAAATAGTGTATTCGATGTCCTAATTTCATGTCACGATACTACCAAACTAGCTATTTTTATTTAATTATAAATAATATTTTATATGAGAAAAATTAATGTTCCCTGCATTCTTCTAAAAGTGACACAAAAAAGATTGACTTTTGTATGGCACCAATCCTTAGCTTGAATAAAGGATGGCTAGCATTGTAGTATGTAAAAATTATTATTTTAAAAAAAAATTGAGCCTGTATTAATGACAAAAAACCAGTAAAACAAAGAAAGGCCTATAAAAACAATCCAGTCTGCAAAGATAAAACAAAAATCCAACGGAAAGATTAAAAAAAGGGTCAAATTAGAACGAAGGACTCCCCTTTCGCTATCTTATCAGCTTTGTGTCAGTGGCGGCAGCGCTGGATATGCAATAAACACATGCTAAAATTTAAAAAAAAATATACTAATTGATAATCGCCGTTCATCATGGGCACAGAGATTAAATTGATCAAAGATGATCCTGTATAAATTGCAAACAGTAGAACTTGAATCCATCTCATCCCCGATGCAAACAATAAATCAAATCAAGTAATTATCGAAATAAAAAACATAACAATATTTAATATATTTAGCAGTATACCTAGTTCACGGACAAAAGAGATTTTTTTTATAGAGCCCTGCTACTTGGAGGGATTCTTGGGATCGGTCCCAAGAACAAGAATCCCTCCAAGTAGACTTTTTGTTTTTTTTACCACATTCCAGTATTGGGCCGTAAAAAAACACTTCTTAAAAAAAGAAAAACCTTTCTGTATATATTTTTATCAAAAAGGTAAAATCTAATCCTCCTAACTGACCCAGAGGAGCAGTCAACCCTCCATGATTGTTGCAAAGATTAGAAAGTGGAAATAAATAATTACACTATTTACAAATTTTGGTTCTATTTTGTATCCCCCTTTTTTTAATTTTTTCTAATCTCAATATGATGCCTTTCATTGTCCTTCCTCTTTCCCATGTTTGAAGGTGTGTTTTTTTTGGGGTAGAACCATGTTTTGAAGTTAGATTCTGGACTCTAATACAAGAATTGATTGCATTGCTGATTTTTCAAATTGAGAGCAAAACTGCTGATGTGACGAGGCGCCTGTGATTGAGCTTAATTTGTCATTACTAGGTTGTCTACTGCATTCAAACTTCTGAACAAACAACCTGTAAGTACCTTGCTATGAATACATAGGATGATTAAGAATGAAAATCAAGACTGAATTTCCGAAAAGGAGCATTGAATAAATGCATCTTTTAACCCCGAGTTCACCTTTATCTTCATTTCTAACCACCCTATCCTATGTATTTAATTCTTTTGTATTCCGACGTAAACAAACAAACCCTAAAAATTCAATGGAAATGTTAATAAAGGTCAGATGGGGTCATATTAGGGCCTCTTCCATATCACAAGGTGTGAAGAGGCTAGAATGATCAAAGGTGGGCCCAAGTGGGGCCTCCTCAAGATAAAGGGTGTGCTGTTTTTTTGAAAGATGCTTAGAATCTGACTTTTTCTTTCTCCCTCTTATTTCCTCTATTCTCAGTCTCTTGTCTCAGGCGAATTTCAACAAATGCGTGGAGTGCATTGCAGGAATGAACGACCTCTCCAATGCCATCAGCGACCGAAGTAGCTTCAAATGCAATTTCATCCCAACCCCAGTTCTCTGCATTCTCATCACCCTCTTCTTCTTGGGTTTTGGAGTCTCCATCTTCATCTTCATAGCTGTTCGCAACGCGGTCTTCTTCGTCTGTCTCCTCCTCCTCTCTCTTCTCGTCTCTGCATTCCTCATCTGGAACGCGTGCCTTTGGAGGAGAGAGGGAGGGATTCTGCTCTTCCTTTCTGGGATCCCCGATTCTGACCTCCAAACGGCCAGTCACGGACAGCTCGTCAAGATTACTGGGGTAATTTCTGCATTTCTACCGTTTTTTTTTTTTTTTTTTACCTTCTTTGAACTCTTTTGATTACTGGGGTAGTTTTAGTTTGTTTGTTAGCTTGTTTTTCTTTATCAAATCTGACCATGTTGTCAGATTGGGAGCGTCTTGACTCGTTGGACCCACTGTGGATAAACCGAAGAACCATAACATCCTCTTCAATTGGAGGACTCTGTTTTCTAACCCCCCTTCTGTCAATGCTATTCATATATGAAGTTGAGAATGACACATAGAAGTAGTCAACATTCGACTAGAATTAGGCCAAATGTTTGATAATGACGAGTTTTTTACTATCTGGGTGGGTTGATTTTGGAGCATTATGTTTAGGTATTAAGGTCCATGAGATGAACTATCTGGATCGCTGAAAGGCGGGCCCATGTGCATGACTCAATGGTTGGTAATCATTGTTGCAATGTCTTTTTGATTCTGGGTTGTAGGGCACATGCGAAAATGATCATAGGTTTCTATGATGAAGTATCTTGAAACACGCGCAGGGATGAAATGTGAGGACTATGGGAAATTACAAGAGAGAATGATGAGAAGGGCGAAGTTAAAATTAAAAATAGAGAGTTTTATCCCGTAGAATTGGAGTTCATAACCTCTAGGGTGATGATCTTGGCCAAGTAGGGGTCATGTCATGTGGCATGTAGGTGGGGTTTATCGGCACCATCAGGTAGACGGGTGGGTCATGGATAAGGGAATATACAAAAAATAGCCTTATTGGTCATTCCTAACCATCAGATTCGAGACAATGAAATGGGAGGTCAACATGAATTCTCCTTAAATTGAGTGTTAGAGATCTGATTGTTAGAACTTAGAACTAAACCATGGTCTGAGTTTTGGTAGAATCCTTTCTAAGGAAAAGCGATCTTATCTGCAACCTGTCACTATATGTTGTGGGCCCAAAGAACCTTGCCTGCATGCCAGATAACTCCTTATAGTTGACCCTTTGAATGAAATATCCTTTGGTAATGATTATAGAGGAACCGGACATACAAAATTGATATTATAGGGCTCTTAATGCCATTTATAGAAGTGGAAATTCGAAAAGACTCCCGCCACAGTCCTTAATTCAGCCTTTCAATAAGTCCCTTCCATGAAAATCTTTTGGAGGAGTTGCCAAACATAATTCTGTGTGTTCTGCGCACTTCAAATATCGTAAGATTGTGAAGAACATAATAAAGTCAGAGTTACGTTAGTTGAGAGTGTACTGTTTGACAGGTCTGATCCCTCACTTTATTTATGTGAACTCCTGTGATCCCTTAAAACAATTATGTACCTGTCCAACATGACATTATATTTAATATTATGATTTTTATTGGAAAGCATCACACCATGCAAGCTGCTTGATTGTTTTATATGAAGTATTACTTTTCTTCTTTAGAACATCTATAGATATTTTGAGGAATCACTACTTGCATTCCTGGCAAACATGTTTTTGTTAAACATCTATAGATATTTTGAGGTATCACTACTTGCATTCCTGCAAACATTTTTTTTGTTAAAAGTGAAGAAATTTAATAGCAATTTAATGAAAGAACTCCTGTAGTAAAGTAGAATTCGCTAAAACAGTATCGTGCAAATTATGCAGCATCCAATACTAGTGTATTGGATACAAGTATGCTAGGCATATACAAGAATTCTGGTCGAAACCTCTTGCCTGAATCACGTTGATCAAGTGACACATGGAATGCTGATTGGCTCATTCGCTCCATGAAGGACGAGAGGGTGTGTCTAGATAAGCCATCTACCAAAAATGAGCTCCATCAAGCTTTATTAGTTGCTGGATCCAAGGTGATGACTCTGAGATGTTTATTGATTTTATTCTGACCATCTATTTCAAAGCCTTGAATAGAATGGCTAAGAATGTCGAATGATGCTGATATTTGTGAGATGACTAAGACATTAACTTTCCCTTTATTTCGTGGGGCTAGTGAACCGATCAATATGCCAAAATGTTCTCTAACTAATGTTTCTTAGGCTAGCACGGTTCTTATGGTTATCAGAGTCGAGCCCATACCTTTCTAGTGGTTGAGAATTTTTCCATTTGTTGTTATGCATTTTTATCAATGCTTAAAGACTAGCAGAAGAACCCTCTAAATATTTTTTTCTCTCTCTCTTTGTTAGTTTCACTCCTGATTTCTCAGTTGAGCTTGACTAAGCCATATCTCAACTATGGCTGTTGCACTGCAATCCCACTGCTACCTGTTGAGCATCATATAAGATTGTTATTGTTATTGCCTCTATGATGTAAACATGAGGCTCAAGTAGGATCCTAGCTTACACATCTCTGACATGGAAATGTCACAAGTGCTTCAACTGCATTCTCCTCAAAAAGAGATGATCACTGACAATAGAGACTTCATGGTCTACTCAAGGTGCCAAGTTCCAGAACAGGCCTAGCTTGTTCTTGCTTAAACATGTTTGTTTTTCCTGTTTCAGCCAGAAGAAGCACGTTCTATTCCGGCGGAATTGACCAGCATTGAGACTGGAAATTCATGCAGGGGTGTTCTGTTTCACTCTTCTTATCAGAGTAGTACATTTCAAGCATTGTTGTTAGAATCCTAGGACTCATATCTTGAATCCTATGATTTGTATTGAATTTTAAGGAAAACGATTAGTATTTATGCAACAAATTCCATGTAGAAGTGAATCTTAGGATTCAGGTGTGAATCTTATGATTCGATATTTGTATATTGAATTTTACAATGAGATTTGTATGAGTGAGAATAGTCATGCTCCAAGAGGTTAATATTAGTAATCTTTACTGTTTTTTTTTATTAGCATTTCTGCTTAAAAGATTATCTAATGATTAACGAAACCTCTTACGAATTTTGTGATTTTGAAGAGAGTTTAGAGATAATAAGGAATGTGCATGTAACTAGAGCGTTCAATTGTGTAAATGAGTTTTGTCCTGCATTCTTTTTTTTATTATTTTTTTTTCAATTTTTTCCTCATTAATGCTTTTTTAACTTCAAGAGACATCCTAACTAGTAAGTAAGGTCAATGATTTCACTTTAATTTAATTTTTCACTTTAAAGAGAACAAAAAAAAAAAGAAGTAACCCACCGCAACTTGTTTACTTTTCCTAGTAACCTTCTTATCTTAAACATATTTAACTATTTACACAACCATTTACAATTTATTAATATATTGATGCCAATGATGTTTGTCATATGATTTTATCGTATTCTTATCTATCACTATGCTTATGCTATTATAGATGGAAAATAGATGGATTATGAATAACTTCCCTTTTTTACTTTTTTTTTTTATTTTTTATAAGAAAAAAAAAATCTTATGATTCACAATACGGTTCACAATACAATTCGATTCATCCTCTTGAACGATTTTTGGTATGATCTCGATTTTGAGAACAATGGTTCCAAGAAATTCGGTGAGAAGAGAATTGGATTCACAACTATGTATGCTTCTTCACTCAGTTAACTATAAGGAATCGTATCTCAACTGTGGTCTCTGGACTGCTTTCTCATTCCCAACCTACCAAACTTGTTGTATACATCATTGGTCGTATAAGTGCCTTTGTTTTCCAACCACTGGTTTCATTCACAGTGTCCCCTCAGGATCCAAAATTATGACATGTCCTACTCTTGGAACCATTTGTTTGGACTTGTTGTGGGCTATGTCTGACCATCACACACCATTAAAAAAATAAGACAAAAAGAAAAACGTTTGACCATCACTGTTGTGTGACCACTGTGACTCTGAGAAATCAAATTGCTAATGAATGGTACTAGAGCATAATGTGTGCTTGACCCATTGATGCCTATGGATACTGCATTCCTATTTCTACCTAAGTGGTTATGGATTAGAGATCTAAGTGGTTATGGATGAGAGAGAGAGAGAGAGAGAGAGAGAGAGAGAGAGAGAGAGAGAGAGAGAGAGAGAGAGAGAGAGAGAGAGAGAGAGAGAGAGAGAGAGAGAGAGAGAGAGAGAGAGAGAAGGATTCACTTTTCCGCACTTGCTGCTCTTCCAGTTTGGCGCAGTCTACATGATAAATATTAGTTAAGAAGGATGGACCCGCGCAAGTCATTGTACAAATATGGACAATGCCATTGCTAACTATCTTGAAACACATGCACAGGGCACTAACACTGCCTAGGAGACAGCTAACAAATGTTCTCTATCTGGAAGGATAACGTCCTTTTGTTGGGGAGTTGCGATATGTTTAATACTGGTGCAGCTACTATATGCCAGGTAATACATCATTCGATTCATATATCTTTTCAGCGATGATATAAACCATTAGCTATCTGGCAGATGGGAGGTATAATCCCCTTACCCCACCTTTCCAACTTCTTTCAATCATTATTTTTTGTATTGGAGGTTGTAACTAAATCCTATTTCTGACAACTGTCCAATCCTCCTTGACAATAAGTGCGAAAGATGGGGTCCCTCTCCTTTTCATTTCGAACTTATGTGGTTCAAGGAAAGTCAATTTGCTGGTCTTGTCAGAAATTGGTGGAAAGATACAACTGTGGAGGGTTGGGCCGGTTTTAAACTAGCTTCTAAGCTCATTATGCTGGAAAAGAAAATTAAAGATTGGGCCAAAGATCACTTTGGGGAGGTGAAGACTGCCAAAGCTAACATTTTGGAAGAAATTCAAAGCCTAGATATCCAAGAAGAATCTCATCAATTATCTGAGGATGAGATGGCTAGGAGACTACTTTAAAAAGAGGCTTTTGCAAGGAAATTAAGGGAGGAAGGAATTAAATGGAGATAGAGATCGAGGTGCCGATGGTTAAAGGAAGGGGATAAGAATTCCAGATTTTTCCATGGGTTAGCTTCAAATAGACTGAGAAGAAACAGGATTTCTTATTTGATCGATGGTGGTGTTAGATTGGATGATCGATGCGGACATCATTAATCATGTCACAGGTTCTTCTCTGCGCTTTATACTAAAGGTCATTGGGACAAGCCTTCTTTGAATAACTTACATTTTGACAGTTTGAGTCAGGTAGACAGCTCTTGGCTCGAAAGAGAGTTCGAAGAGGAGGAAGTTGAATCGGCTATGTTCGATCTTGGAGGGGACAAAGTGCCGGGTCCGGATGGATTCCCGATTCTCTTTTTCCAGCAATTTTGAGATACTACCAAAGTGGATATTTTGGACTTCTTGAGGAATTTCATGAGAGAGGAAAACTCTCGAAAAATATTGGTGCGCCTTTCATTGCCCTAATTCCTAAGAAGGCCTGTGCTGATTGTGTGAAGGATTTCAGACCTATTAGCTTATTAGGTAGCATTTATAAAATCCCGGGGAAGATTTTGGCGGGAAGATTGGAAAAGGTCTTGCCCTCTATCATCTCTCACTAGTAGATTGCTTTTATTAATGGGAGACAGATTTTGGATGGGGTTCTTGTTGCTAATGAATGCATCCATTCTAGGCACAGAGATAAGGAGTCGGGTATTTTGTGCAAGCTTGACTTGGAGAAGGCATATGACAGAGTAGAGTGGGGATTCTTGTCTTATTTAATGTGCTGAATGGGCTTTGGAGCTAAATGGCGGTGTTGGAATGTCTCTCTTCCACTACATTCTCCATCTTGATTAACGGTTCAACGAAAGGTTTTTTTCCAGCTTAAAGAGGTCTTCGCCAAGGTGATCCCCTCTCCCCATTCTTATTCACCATTGTAAGTGAAGCTCTTAGTAGGATGATTTCGGCAGTGGGTGAGGCTAATCTCATTAGTGGCTTCAAGCCGGCGACCCATGGTTTGACGATCATTCATCTTCAATTTGCGGACGACACACTTATTTTCTATGCAGCAAAAAAGGATCAAATCAAGAATGTGGTTGCCGTCTTAAGATGTTTTGAAGCAGTCTTGGGCCTAAAGGTGAATTTCTTTAAGAGTGAGATTGTTGGCATTTTGGTGGAGTCTTTCCTCGAGGGGCTTGCTAACATTATGGGGTGTAAGGTGGCCTCTTTTCCGATTTCGTATCTTGGCTTACCTCTTTTCTTGAGTAGTGCTCCTAAATCAATATGGAGTCTGGTTGTGGAAAGGATGGAACAAAGATTGGCTTCTTGGAAAGCAAGTTATTTGTCTTTTGGGGGTAGAATTACTCTAATTCAGTCAGCCCTGGCCAACCTTCCAATTTATTTTATGTTGATCTTCAAATGTCCGGCGTCGATTATCAAGCGCATTGAGAAGCCGCAGAGGGATTTCTTATGGCAAGGGATAAGTGATAAGAAAAAGTTTCATTGAGTTGATTGGAATTCTGTTTGTAAGCCTAAGAAGGATGGAGGTCTTGGCTTTAGGCCTCTAAGGCTTATGAATCAAGCCCTCTTGGGAAAATGGTTATGGCGTATAGGGGAAATCTCTGATAGTCTGTGGAGGTGAATTCTTCTATTAAAATATGGTGTGAGAAGAAATGGTTGGGATATTTCTGGGCCATCTTATAGATCCTCTGGATTGTGGAGAGGCATTCTTTCTATAAAAGATTTGTTTGCCATGCATATTAGATATAGGATTGGCTCTGGTGAAGATGTCCTTTTTTGGATGGATGTCTGGGTGGGGGATAGGCCTCTATTGGTTGAATTCCTGGACTTATTTAGGTGTGCCTCTAATCAATTGGCTAAAGTTAGAGACTACATGGTCTTAACAACAATCGAATTTCTCGGGGTCCAACGTTCAAAAGAAATTTGCGGGAATCTGAAGTGGAAAATCTCTTTTGCCTTCTTCAAATGTTAGAGCACATTTTCATTCCACAAGAGGGGAGGGATTGCAGAGTGTGGATGCCGTCTCAAGATGAGGTTTTCTCGGTCTCATCGTTCTTCTTAGCTATGTCGACCAACTTAATTCCGGGAATCAGATTGAATTCTTGTGGAAATCTTTCCTCCTAGGGTGATTGATTTTGGGTGGTTAGTGCTTCGATGCAGTATTCTCACGTTGGATAACCTCCACAAGCGTGAAGTGATGGTGGTCAATGCTTGTCCACTTTGTCTCTCTGTCGAGGAACCAGTGGATCACCTCCTTCTTCAATGTGCTTTGGCCCAAGATATTTGGAATCTGCTCCTTACTAGCTTTGACTATAGTTGGGTTCTTCCTTTGTCCATTCAAGACCTTTTTGAAGCTTGGATGTTTGGGTCAGGGTCTTCCAAAAGAAAGCTCCTATGGCGTGCTTCTTTTTTTTTTTTGCTACTATATGGGCTATTTGGAAAGAAAGAAACCAGAGAAGCTTTGAAGGAAAATCCTTCTCTACATCGACTGTCTTCTCCATATCAAGATTTCATGTTGCTTCGTGGGTTTCGGTCCTCCCAGAATTTTGGGGTGTGCCTATTGATGTCATCCTACGTAACTAGCGAGAGGTGACTTCTTAACTTTAGGGGTGCTTCATTTTGTCCTCTCTTCTTTTGTATAGAGTTGAGTCCTTTAGGCTTCAGAGAGGTTTTTGTTCTCCTCCCCTTTCTTTTGTGTTTCTTGTTTTTGGATGGTGTTTCCCTGCCTTTTCGGTATTTTTCATTGCTTTCCAGTATATTTCTTTTGTACCGTCAAGCTTTTGACTAATACAAGTTACCATTCAAAAAAAAAAAAACTATGTTCCTTGCTTTTTATCTTAATACTAGAAAGTGAATGACTTACGGTAATGAGAAAAACAAATTTTTTAGGTGAACCTATGATCAGAGTCTAGAATAGTATCGCATAATGTGAATCCCAGTGAATATTTTTAGGGATAACACTGAATATAATGCTCTAATATGAACGTTTATAAATCCCTCAAAAACTCAAGGACTAATTGAGAGCACAGTTTCCGAATCATCAATGACAGGCAAGGAACTAGAACATGCTCATCCACAAACCATTAAGATTTACAGTGGATTTTGTTAATAGTAGAACTCAAAAGGATGTCTTCTTTAAAAAGAATAGTAGGCATCCCTTCATTCAAATGCCAAGGTTGGATTTTTTTGGCCGTATTTTACCTTTTCTGGTGTAAACCAAGGCTATCAAAGTTATAAAAAAAATTAGAAAATCAAGAGTTGGTTAATGAGTTGGTGACCATTCTTAGTTTTACTCACCTTATCAAATCATGATGCAAGGAGATGTTACATGTATTGTATATTCTACAAGGTATTCTATTCTGTTCTACCTATAGCATTGAAAGGTTCACAGAGATTATTGTGTATAAGATTATCTGGTTTTATCATTTACAAATTTGACCATATAATCTATAATGGTGCATTATATTCTTTTTTTTTAATGGATGAAGCATTATATTCTAGGACTATATGAAATAGATTGACCACCCTTCAATTTCATCAGGTAAGCAGCATTCATGGTACAAGCAAATAGCCTTTCAATATTAGGTAGCAATATTCCTGGTACAGGCAAATATTTCACACACGTAAAATACTCTTACGAGTCTTACTTATTTACATTGTCAACCAAATTATAATTGCTTTGTTTTCTTTATGAATATTAAACATTTTGGATGACATGGTTCTTTCTTAACATTAACCATTTAGTTTTCTCCCTTCGTGTTTTCAGCACTTGCTTCTTCATTCTGTTTAAAGTTTACGAAGCCGATGCCATTTCCCTTGTTCTTATTCTGAGTGGTTGCCTTTTGCTGTTCTGTCGATTTCAGTTGGCTTCATGTGGGACTCTCTCTCTGGAATCTTCGTATGAGAAGGTTCCCAGATGTGTTTATACATCAACACTGTTATATGAGTGCTTAGGATTTGGATCAAAGCCAGCAAAATTTAACTGCAGATGTTTCCAGTGGAGTTTAACATATTCAGAGGTCTGGATGAAGTCCTTTCTATTCTAGGAGTTCTTTGCTTCTGTAGACTGTTTGCATACTAGGCACACCATTTTCTGAAAGAAAACTATTGGTATATGTTCATTAGAAAATATATTTCAATTTAATTTCAAAATGCTAGTTAAACATCTCAAAATGGAATGCGTGATTTGTGTTTATGCTAGATATCTTTTTACTAGGAAACAGAGTTATACTAATGGAACCTGTCGGCTATTATTTTTCTTCATCCATATTTCCAATCCCAACAAAAGGATGATTGCATCATAGTGGCAGTTAGCTACATAGTAGGGGAATGGAACAGAAAAACATGCCAAACCATATTCTGAATTCTACTCTGCTACTCTGAGAAAGGAAATACTTAGGCTGCCCAACTTAGATGAGGTAAGGGATGGTGATGATGTAGGGAACATGCCATACTCTTGATTGTCACTGACATAAGATAAGGTTGTAAGCCAATAAACTTGAAGAAGGAAACTACAAAAGAAAAAAAAGGGGGAATTTATTTTATCATCCCTCTTAGCCTAATTATTCGAAAGTCCCTGAAAACCTTTCTTTAGTTCCTAACTAGTACAATTTGTCACGGAATAGTCTTTTTGGTCAAAATCTGTTTAATACATGTAACAAGTGCCTTTCTATGGCGAAAAAGTTGTCATTTTATTCTTTTCCCAGCATGGGGCTTTACAAAACTGTTTGGTGGACCAATAAGGGCTGGCAGTTCTTGACTTGACCTGCACAAGCTGATCTGAACTTGACCCAATAGTTGAGGTTCAGGGTTCACCGTTTTGACCTGTTCAACAAATGGCTTAGATCAAATTTCACTATTTGGCCCAATAATCTGACCTAACCTGACTAGTTGCATTGTTACTGTAATATCCAGAACTCATTATTTAATTGGAGTGATGTTTGGGTGGAAGTTTTCGACCCAATTAATAAATGAGTTGGGTCCAGGTTGATTTTCTACACGCTATAACCCTCTTGTTAGAGAACTTCTTAAAAGAGAATTGTGGGATCTCAAATAAGAAGAAACCCTAGGTACTCCAGAAGGAAACCAGAGGAGAGAAGAGGTGGACGTCCAACCTTTGGGCATGCAATGCCTTGGATGTCCACCCTCCCCTCTTATTTATAGTTTTGGGCACACCTCCTCTTGGATAAAAATTAGAAGTCTCACTTCTATTTATGGTAAGTGTCCTACTCCTCTTTCCTTTAAGAGTTCCAATTGGAATATAAACTTCTCTTCTTAGGGCTAGCATGGGGACCACTAGGGATTCCTTAGAATCTGGCTCCAACTGAACATCTGGACCCCACATCTCATGTGAACTCCAGACCCACGGGCCACAGTTAATTGCAAATAACTCCACTAAATAAATACAATTGTACTCCAGTCATATGAATATTTACAAAAAAACCCTCATTCTTTCCAATTACTGCAAGTAGGCCCTCCATCAATTATATCCATTGATCTATTGGAAGAAATATGTCCAACCAAATTAGATCCACATCTTATTATCCTTGTAACCCAATTAATCGCAGTAATCATCAGTACCATCCAATTAACTCTTAATTGAGATGGGTGCGCACTTACCAATGATAAATTCCATTAATTGGCTCAAGGAGATACATTGAAGGTCAAAGTATCATTAACATGAACATCTTGATACACATCAAAGATGAGTATATCATCAATATCTTCTTGATATTCATCATCGATCAATTTCTCATTGACATCATGGGATAATTTTCCATTTTGACACTGATCATCAATCGATGGACCACATTCATCATCTGGTTAAATGTCGAAAAATGGGGGACTTTGACCGATCAACATAATTTTGGACAAGTTCTGATATCCAATGTGAATTGTCCTTTTGTATTCCTTCAACCAAGAAGAATGTATGATATTCCATTGGTTGAACTTGGGAAAGAGTTGTGGATTGTTTTGAAATCTCACTTATTGAGTCTTCGGTTTCTTGAATGTCATTGTGCACCATTAGTTTGTAGAATTCCTCGGTGATGTCGGAGTCATCACTAGAATAACCAAGGCTTTGCCATGCTCACTACGAGCTCCTTGGCGATCAAGCCGTATAGTTAATTATTCAACTTGTCTCTGAAGTGCTTGTAGTTCTTCGTCTCTCGCATCTCTCATCATACGATTGTGTCCACCTCGACCTTTTCTTACCGCCATCAAGGAAGATGGTAGATGGCGAAATCAATTCAAGAGCGTAGCACAAGCTCTAATACCAAATGACGATGGAAAGATACAATGGAAACAATAAGAAGAAACAAACAATCACAACAAAAGATAATAAGAGATAAAATAGAGGAGCCAAGCTCTCTACTGAATTAACATTAATCAGAATGAAACAAATATAATCTGCCAACCATAAGACTCTTACAAGTTATATAGCGTTCTCCCTTCATGAATACATGCATAATCCCAAAGCTAACTACATTCAATACCACAACTTACTAGGTAGTCAACTAACACTCCCAAAATAAGACACAACTTACTAATAACTAGTTACTAGGCAAAATAAATACTAGGAGTTCCAAGAAATTCACAATAATGCCAACCACTTTTCAAAATCACATTAATTGGGTAAAGCCTTAGGTATCCAATGTTGCCACCTGGTCTTCCAATATTTCCACAGAAGAGCCCACATGGCAATGAAAGTGATGTGGCCTATTTTTTCCTACATCAGAAACCTAGAGTGATCAGGATGTCCCCCACATTTGTGGAGGATTTGTTGTCCTTGGTGCTGGTCTATATAGCCAAATGGGCTTCGCGAAGGTGTGACTTTGACAGTTTAAGAATACATGGCGTGCGTCAAAATTGGGAGGCCTCTTTATCGTGTGGAGTTAGAAAAGTTGAAAAGTGAAAAAGCTAGTTTTTGGGTTCCTCCTAGTGCAAGCGCTTTAAAGTCTAAACATGGATCGAAAGTTGGGGCCTGCAGCTGTTGATACTATAGGGGTGCTTCATAATAGCAATGGTCTTGTTGTGGTCATGCTCTCAAAGCTGTATGGGGTCTAATGTGGCAGAAGTTGTACCTATCCTCGAAGCAATTTGGCTGTTTGTTTCTTACTCTTTTCAATCTAAGTAGGTTGTGGAAAGTGACTATCTCAACACTTCGGCTAATAGGATTCCTTGGAGATTTCAGTTCTATTTGAATGAAATTAGAGCTTTGGCATCATTGATTCAAGTGGAATTTCAACATACTGAGGAGATGACTGATGGTTTTGCTGATTCATTGGCTAAGCAAGAGGTGGTTAGGTCTTCTAATTTGGTAGCTTTTACTTTTTAATTCACCTTTTTGGCACTGATATAATTCTTTTATACCATTGCCTCTGTTTGTGTTGTTTTAGGATTCTGACCTACCTTATATTTTCTTCATTACTGATAAAGAAATAATGATAAAAATAATAAAAGGAGGGAGAGATTGAGGATTATAGGGAAAGACCTGAATGGTTGTGTTGGGAAAGTCCCACATCCCACATTGCCCAAGCAATGGGTTTGACAGGGCTTCATATTCCTTGTTTGGGCCTTCCACCTATCAGCTTAAGCTTTTGGGATACATGATATCTTACATGGTATCAGAGCGGGTTCCTGTCATTTTTATGTTGCCCACGTGGTAGGCCCGTCCATGAAATCTATTTGGCCTGCACGTGAGGGGGAGTGTTGGGAAAGTCCCACATCCCACATCGCCCAAGTAATGGGTTTGACAGGGCTTCACATACCTGTTTGGGACTTCCACCTATCAGCTTAAGCTTTTGGGTTGGTACATGGTATCTTACAGGTTGAAGTGGAGAGTTGCTTTTGGTGTGGTTTGTAATTAGTGGATAGCAACAAGATTGAAGGGAAGATTTTACAAGACAATGATTAGACCCACCATGACCTATAGACGCAAACTATTGGCCAATTAGGAAATACAACATTAAAAAAATAACTGCAATGGAGATGAGAATATTGAGATAGATGTTTGATAAAACTAAGAAAGAGAATCAGAAATGAGCATATTCCTGGAGCATTTAGGGGCAGCGTAAATAGGTGATAATTTAAGAGACTCATTTGGTATGTTTTGAACACATCCAAAGTAGGCCAGCAACGGCGCCAGTGACTAGAAGTTTTTCTATGCAAATTGATGGACCCCTAAAGGAAAAGGGGTAGGCTGAAGAGGAGATGAATGGAAGTATTAAGGATAGCTTCGAAGAAGTTTCTCTATGCAAGTTGATAGACCCCTCAAGGAAAAGAGTTTGGCCGAAGAGGAGATGGATGAAAGTATTAAGGATAGCTCTGAAGAAGTGAAACCTATCCTAGGATTTGGCCTAGGATAGACCGGAATGGAGAAACCCAACATAGTTGGGACAAGGCTTTGATGATGAATGGGTTAACAACAACATAAATGAGAAGCGGACTGAGATGCCATAAAACATGCAGTTTCCATTGGCGGCCGTAACTGCTCCATTTGTTGATTGTCATGAACTCATTACACTGGCCATATACATGCATGCGCTTAGTGAAGAGGGTTATTTCCTTGTAATTTTATCTTCAGATGTTTCTTAGGAAATAATTGAAGATCCGTTTTTGCTTTTTTTTTTTTTTTTCTCCTGTGGGAGAATAGTAACTAGTATCTAACTAGTTATGTCAAAGGAGTCAACACCTAACTAGATGATACTATTTGAAACTGTATCTGTAGTAGAAGCTCAAAAAGTCATATCTGCATTGGGTACTGCCCGGCCATTCAGTCATTACCAATACTGATGCCTAGTATTACATGAATAGTTAGATGCAAATCAAAAGCACCCTGTATTATATCCATTTCATCATTTTTTAGCTTCCAGCAATTTTATTGTATGGTATTTAAGTATAAGGTGGGAAACCTGTATCTGTAGTCAGTGTTCTACGTTTCTTGCAATGTGTACTTGCATTCCTGCTCCCCATGTCCGACCTATATATGCATCACCCTCTGAATATTGTAATAATTGAACTACTTTGTTTCAAACGGGTTGCTGAAGATTTGCATAAAAAAAATAAATTAAATAAAGTTTGCATTTAGAATCTATGATCAGCTTTTGTTATGCGTTAAATTGTTGTTAGGAAGGAGAATTATATGTAGTTTTTAGAGAATCTGCACATTTATATAACCAAATGGTTTCATTTTGTGTATTTGCCTTTTTTTTTTTTTTTTTTCTTTCTGCTTCAGAAGGGACCAAAACTCATGCTCCCTCGCCCACTGCACATTTCCCTAACTAGAGGAGCATCAGCCAGGGACGTCACTTGACTATTTTATTTGATTCTAGTGTTTTCTGTGTGGCAGAGGTTTGCTACAGATTTCTACATAACTGATGTGAAGACTGGTGTGAGAGCTATGGTTAAAGCTGGCCATGGTTCTAAAGTAACTCCATTAGTTGGTGAAAGTACACTTGTTAGCACTACTGGAAAAATCAGGATACTATCTTCTTACCTGAGGAAATGGTTATGTGAAAGAAACATCTCAGCTGAAGCTCGTCTATTGCGCCTAGATGAAGGGTATTACTTGCTAGATGAGTAATTCATTTTTGTCTTACAACCTGTTTGCCTACTTAATATTGAATTCCTAGAAATTCACAATAAATGTTTCATCGAAGGAGTATAAAGAAGTGAGGAGTGAAGGGTCCAAGTGATCCATGGGGGACCATCAAATTCCTGGGTTTTAATTTACTAGGGTGGATAGTCATTTCCCATCAAGGAGGAGATTATTTAATGGTTCCTCGTAGATCTTCATCTTTAATCCTTCACTTTCAGTCCAAAAGGCATTATTTAGGAAATCATAGGAATTTAATATAGATTATACTAGAAGGCCTTTAATGCTTTTTTTATCTAGTTCCTTAAGATTTTATAGAATGTAACTTGGCATGGATCTAGCAGGTATGTTAAAGAGGGTAGCTTTGTGACTGTGATGGGAATGTTGTGGAAAGACAATGATGTTGTCATGATTGTTCAGCCACCTGAACCCATCTCCATAGGTTGCCTTTGGTTGAGATGTCTCCTTCCTAACGACATCGATGGGCTGATCCTGAAATTCTCTGCCGCTGATTCTGTGGCAACCCCGTATAACCAAGAATCTGGGCATTAAACTGTAAGCAGAAACTGCCCCAGGTGATGGAAGCATCATTACTGATTCTGATAGTAGATTAGTTGTTTTTTTTGGTGCTGTGTCTGTATATCAACAAACTTTATTTATAATGGAAGCATTTCTAAGGGGACTCATAATGCTTCAAGTTAATGGCGCATCTACTTAGTTTGCTAATTGTACATGTGGTGCCTATGTTACAATTAGCCGATGGATACAAAAAGATTGTTCTATAAATGTGGAATATCTGTCTTATTGTCCATTTGCTTGCCACAAATCAGAGAGGATGATGACCCATTTCAGAATAATAATCAGCCCTCGTCCATTCCATAATAGGCTAGTAGATGATCATCTTATATTAGTGGGAAAAATAAAAATAAAAATTGGCCTTTACCTGAGGCATTTGCCTGTCAGACAAGAAATGTTATTTTCCTCCAACAATCTAGTTTGATAGAATCTGGGGATTGTTCTTTTCACTTTTTAGCCATTTTTTATTAGCAATTTGTCTTCTCTGTTCTTTCCAGGCTCTTAATCTTTTTTGGGCAATCTCTGCTTAATGTAATAGTGTGTTTTGATTAATAAATATATATATCTGCTGTTTTGCTTGTACCCAAAGAGAAAATTATAAAACTAACTTGGCCATATTTTTCACTTGTAAAATGCCTGTCTTTAGCTAATTGTCCTTTTTCACAGAATACATGATGATTAAATAAAATGATTTTTCAAGTAGTAAAAGCTGGCACTGTTGAACTAGAACAAACTATGAAGATAACCTGTTTTGCTAAACGGTACGTTATACGTAGGACTACCAATCTGGCCATGAGAAAATGGGGGGCTGCCCCTCAAAAAACTCTTAAAATTAGGGTTTTTGTTTTTAAGGAAAAGCCTTAGGGCCGGGCTTTGACAATTTTTTTGCAGGCCCTGAAATTTGAGGGCTGGTCTTGGACAATACTTGCCTAGCCCATCCTTGACCCTCCTACTTTTATTTATTTTATACGTGTATTTATATATATATATATATGAAAAATATTTAAGTGAGAACAAGTTCTCACTGTACTTTCGTGAAAACTGTTGGTGAAGCCCACTTAAAAACCAATCCAAATCGTGCATAAATAGTGACCTCCCTTGATAGTCACTAATCTCGAGGCTCTCACATTGACTATGTTTGAACAGTTCTCACTAGAACAAAGCCCTATATATATGGGTAATATTAAGGTGGGAATTGTTTCCACATATTATGTGAGATTTTTTTTGTGGGGCCCAATTGTAGGCCTCATTTGGGGATGTGACCAGGGGGGATGGAAATATCTATGTGAGATCACCCCAAGTATCAAGTTTGACCCTAAAATCATGCCCCTAATCCTTTCATCTGTGGCTCACAAGTTTAATGGCTTCATATTCAAAAAAGAATTCAACCCTCGATCCAATGGTTCAGTCCATTCGGTTGTGTGCTAATCCTTGGGATTAGTGACTATCAGGGAGTTTCCTATTGATTGCTAAGTTTGGATGGGTTGGTAGTTGGGCCCCGCAAAAAAGTTCTCATATTCTCACTTGAATATTTCCCTTATATGTGTGTGTGTGAGAATATATACTAAAGAGAAATATTCAAGTGAGAACTAGCTTTCCAACTAGCAACCCATCCAAACCTAGCAATCAATAGGGAATCCCCTGATAGTCACTGATCTCAAGGATTGGCACACATCCGAATGGACTAACCGTTGGATCGAGGATTGAATACTTTTTTGAATATGAAGCCATTAAACTTGTGGGCCACGGATGAAGGGGGTTAGGGGCATGGGTTTGGGGTCAAACTTAATATTTGGGGTGGTCTCACATAGATCT
The DNA here is from genome assembly GCA_012931725.1 of Litsea cubeba. NCBI lineage: Eukaryota > Viridiplantae > Streptophyta > Magnoliopsida > Laurales > Lauraceae > Litsea > Litsea cubeba. The sequence goes on from CM022946.1 coordinate 115,552,934, forward strand.
TTCCATCCCCCCTGGTCCCATCCTCAAATGTGGGCCCCACAAAAAAGTTCTCATATAATATGTGAGAACAGTTCCCACCTGAACTTATAGGAATCCTAAGATTATATTCCTAAATAAGTGGTTAAAATTGAAGAAACAAATGTGAATATATAAAAAAATAACCACAAATAACCTCCCTTGTAATAGAAAATGAATCAAGCGGACATGGAAAATGAAAATCTTGCCATTACACTAGTAATTTAAATCCTACGAAAGTCAAGGTTTTATTTATTTCTCTACCTTATATATCCTTCACCCCCAATTGTTATAGATTGGTCATTGACTTTCCTAAGATCTGAATTACTAAGGTGATGGCTTTGTATTTTTTTTTTTTTTTTTTTTGTGGTTGGAATGGCTTCTCATTCATTTCCCATCTTCCATTAACTCAATTTTATTAAAGATAAAGTTATTTGATGGTCAATTTTGGACATTCACGTTTGATTCTTCAATTTTAACCACTAATTGAAAATACAGTTTCTGAATTGTGCTACAAATTCATGAAGTAACCGGCCATTAGCCTTTCATAATTTAGGGCATGCTGGCTTGAACCATGGCTTGGTGTTCTACTTCTGATTAGCTGAGCAATATCTATGCTTCATAAACATGAGATACTGTTTCATCCAAAGTACAACAGGAGTCCTGACATGAGTCCTGATCCTGTTTCATAGAAACATGAGATACTGTTTCATCCAAAGTGTATAAAATCCAGCTAATACATCCTCTCAATTACTTTTTTGGAATGAGAAAATCAAGGAAGAGATTTTAGACAGTTGGTGATTTAAAATTTGAAGACACACTATCTCCCTGTTTCAACTTGGTACAACCTGCGTTGAGAATTGAAATTGAATAGAATACCATAAAAGTGATTTTTATTTGGAGAAAGCCTTGAATGGATCTGAAACATCTGATCCTTACTCTGTTCTCATGACTTCGACAATATGTATTTCTTGCAATTAGTTGACGGATCTATTCATGTTGATGTAGTAGCTGTAAGTCATATCCATTGTCTAAAGTAGAACAGAGACGATGAGGTTTTTATGATTATTGAAGAGGTTTAAATATCTTCAAAACTCATAAGAGCCTTCTCATTTTTCCTACATAATATTTACAGGAGCAACATCTCATTGATGAAGTGAAGAATATTATATGGGATCCCAACCAGCATGGGTGATGATGACCCCACAGACTCCTTGATGGAAAGATCCCAACCACTTAATTGATCATTGATCACTTTCTTCTAATTCTCTCCAACTTCTATTCGCCTCATTGCATCCATCATCTTTCCTCCTCTTCTCTCAACTCTGTTATTCACCTCATCCATGATTTTATTCATTTCTGAACATTAGCAGATGTATTTCCAAAGCTACTACTACACTACATCCATGAGCATTCACAAAATCAAAACCACTGGCTCCATAAGACATAAAGTCTTCTCTACATTGGTTTTGTGGGTAGTGTTTGTTCAAGGCCAAAGTTCCCACCATGATAAACTACTGGAAGAATGATCAGAGAAGCAACAAGAATCGAATTCACACCAATCATCAGTCAATGTTAAGAACCCATTTGCAGTTTCTGGATTGCTCACAAGGCCTTGTTCTTCCACCCTAAGCTCCTCCATATCTGCTACTTCCTCCAACAAGAGGGTAGGTAGGCTTCTCTTCACTTTCACAACACTTGGTTTCTCTATGATGGGCGTCACCATTGATGCTTCCAATCTCCACAAGGTTTCTCAGCGTCTGTAACTGCAACAACACAAGAGTGGCTCAAGATCCATTAAACGCTATTTGCAAGGCATGATATGAGAAAATCAACACTTATTCAGAAACAGAGATATGAGACCATTCATCTAGTGGGTCATACTCTTATCAGAATCTGTGCCCATCATAATTGGGGGTGTCACAGTTGATTGGAGGATTTGGGGTTGATTGATGAGCGAGAATATTTAACTATTGCATGGAGTTTCCAGTGAATGAACGGTCCTTGATCAGGCAGCATCACGAAAACCAAAAGATGATGGTGGGCCACAGCTTAACCTACCCCCTGTTTGAGGAGACACTGCTTCTCTTTCTGGATGGAGTCGATTTTGGAAGCTAACTCGTCGTAGCTGGCTCTCAGGACCGCGTGGTCTTGCTCGAGCTGCTTGGATTTCCACCTGGCTCCTGTTCTGGAACCATATGGCCACTTGGCGGGGCTCTTTGGCTAGCACAAGCTTCCTCTCGGGTTCGAGCTTTGTCCCCTCTTGGAACGTAGACTCCAAGTACCTGATCTGTTTGTCGCTGAATCTCTTCTTGTTGTCTCTCTTCTTCTTCTTTTTCCCCACTGCCTCTGTAGATCTCTCCTTCCTTTCCATTTTCATTTTCATGGCTGCAAGAAGCCAAGAACAAGATATTCTTCTCTCTCTCTACCTCCCTCCCTCCCTCTGCAAACTTCAAAGGGATGGATGTGTTATTTCTTCTTGTATTATATGTATGTATATAGTAAACGATTTTCAAGTGGAAAAGTCCTGAGCGTTTAAGTACGTCAATGAAATCTGATATCGATGTGGTGTGCAATGTTTCCTATGGTCCCACAGCCAATGTATCAATCTCTGGAAGCCACCATTGAATTAGTCCCACGATTAATTGCGCGTGGCAAATGTGGAGTTACAATAAAAATAAAATAAAAAAAACGTCAAACTCACACTTATGAGTCTGTTAGGAGAGAAATAAAAGAGGCGTAGGATGTCAGAATAAAATTAAAGAGGAGTGGGTTGATATAAATAAATAGATAAATTATTTTTTATTAGTTTAGATGGTTGTTGTAAAAGTAAATGAATTTATATTTGTATTTGTTTGGATAAATAAAATGAGGAATGGATTACTTCACCCCCACTTTATTTATGGTTTGGGGTTAGTTTGGCACTTTATTAATATAGTAAAAGTCAAGTAAAGTCTCAATTTTTCAGATAAGATGTCACATTAAAAATACTTTAATTCAAAACTCCTTCCATTTTTTTTTTCAAAAAAAGTAAAAAAGTAATCACCTTTATCTACTAATATACATAAAAAAAAAAATCAACTTTCCCATACAAAAAGTCAAAAAAGATCTATAACAAACAATTTAAAGAAAAATACCATCACAATCCACTTATATTTTATTCTTTCTTCAAAATCATATATGATTTTATTAGTAGAGTTGTCAAACTGGCCCATGTAACTGTGAGAGATAAAAAGTAGATTTTTTTTTTTCCGATAGGAGGAATACCTATTTACTTTACTTGTCTGGACTCGTGCAAATAAATACCTCATGGGATAAAAAAATTATCCAACTGTTTGGAATATATTTCAACGCTCTTTCACTTTTAGGTTATTTTCTCTTTTAACTCTTCAAATGTTGTTTATCTATCGAAATACATATATTAGACAAAATGCATCTCTAACTCATTAGAAAATATGTTAATTAGTAATAAATGAAGCATGTAATGAGAACAAGGAAAAAAAGGAGTATCAAAATCAATTAAACATGTGCCCCTAGTTAATTAATAGTTGATACTAGCTGAAAATTTGAAAAAATCTTCAAAGATAAGCCAATGGGAGAGCTGACGTCCGACAAAGCTACTGCCAAATTGCCAAACAGTTATCTCCACGTGGCCATAGCCAGCGGTTGGGACGACTCCACGAAATCTCCTGCGAGTGTGAGAATCATATATTTTTATGACAGTTTGCTTACACGTGGCGGGCGGTGAGACTGGGCCAATGAGGAGTAGCCGAGTAGACACGAGATAAGTCAACATCACGAGGGGGTGATAAGTCAATGTTGGGAGTAAGTACAGGTGTCGGGGTGTACGTGTCGATGCCTCCTGCTCTGTAGGCCGACACATCAGGTCCGTCTACTTCTCTGCTGAATAAACCAAAAATCTTCCGTGATCCTCGTGTGCATTGTTTTTTCAATTCTCCTTAATCCGGATCCGGAACCGTTTTAACGAGAAGTTGGAACCAGTTCCATAATCCGAATCATTTTTGAGCCGGTTTCTTGAATCCGAAACCAATGAAAAATGAAATCTAAAATACGCAAAAACTCATTGTTTTAGACATGGATATCTAGATCTCTACCTTTTTTTTTTTTTTAACTTTTGAAAAAATAGGCATAAGCTGATCTTAGTGGTGATTCAATATGAGACATTTTCAAACAGTTTAAAGCCAAAGGGAACCTTGGACTGTTCTAAAAGAGTTTTGAAACTCTAATGATCGAACCACAGAGGGATACATTTCATGTGTACATCTGGACCATGGTAATTTTGCAGTAATGATTCATTGGGAAGGTCTAAATCAGAGCAGTTGAATAACCCTGTACCGAGATAGTGGCGTTTTGCATCAGGTCATGGTTATGGACTTAATGGTACATACTACATATGTTTCGAAAAAATGAAAAATAAAAAGGAGAAATTCAATGTATGTAATTTTTTGGATCATTTTTAAGAAAGTACATGAAGATTTAAATACTTCGAAAAAGTATAAAAGTTGTCCACAATTCATTCATTCCAATACTCTCCATAAATATTTTTGTTGAGAAATGACAAAAATACCCTTCCGTTATGATATGTTTTTATCTTTTCCGAACTTCTTTACTCCATTAAACTAGTTATTTTAATTTTGATGATCATAACCCCATTTAATGAAGCTGATTTTTTAGTCATTTGAAATCCCCATTTTTTAACTATTCATGAATAAATGTACTTGAAGTGGGCTCCACTAGATCATTTGGGCTGGACTTAAGCATTTCTCTTAAATAATTTTTTTATATAGAAAATTTGAAAAATGAAATAAGGGTATGTATTTTGGTCATTTCTCAAAATTCTTATTATAGAGACGATTTGAATGAAAATATTATGGAAAACGTTTATACTTTTTTGAGATATTCAAATATTCAAGTACTTTCGTGAAAATGAGCCAAAAGTCTTATACTTTTTTAAAAATTTTCTAAATAAAAATATTAACCCTAGGAACCTGAAGAGCCAATTCACGGGCGTAAGATAGACCGGTTGATTTCTGGGTGAATCCTAATGGGCTAGCTACTTGGGAGGAGGATGTGGATATGGAAGGTATATACTTTTTAAGATATAAGATGATAGAGGCCGTGTGACCTCCAAAGAAATAGAAAAATATAAAGTTAAAATTCAAGTATTAAGCCCAACAATGAAAATAGTCTTGATGAGTGTCAAATTGAGTTTGGTGATAATTCACGAGGGAGGCCGAAAGGGTTTAAATAGGCTAGAGTGGGTTTAGCATCCCAGGTTGAGTCATGGGTGTTGCTTTAAAATGTACTGCTCAATGGATTAAAGCCCAAAATAGAACCATATTTTTCTAAATAAAAATCCCTCATGATTGTTTTAATTTCAATAATCAGCAGCCACAATTGGGAAATTATATCCCATGAAAATGATGGGATATTTTCTATTTTCTTGAGATATTATTGTGAAAATGTTGTGGGAAATAAATTAAATTTAAAAAACTAAAATGAACTAAATAAATAAATATCCCACGACTTTCTCTCATTATTTTCATTATTTCTGACAAAACTATTAAGTATTGTGATATTGGTAGGAAATTCCTTTTTTAGGCATAACAAGATAAATATTGTCAATTCATTGGCACCTCGGCGAGGCACCTCCCGCTCCATAGAAACAATTAAAAATTGAATATCCTGATTATCCGTTCCCGCACCAAATGAAGCCAAGCCAAGGGCTGTGGACGTACGATCTCCCAAGTCAGTCTTGATTTGGTAAAGTACTTATTGTGATTAATTCTTGGTATAGAAGAGTTTAAATGGGCATCAGACTCCCAATTCAGCACTAGTCAAGTGATGAGGAATTCTAAGATGGGTAGACTTCAAGATGATTCATGATTCCTTGGGATTGTTTATTTAAGAGGGTTGGACTAGTTCGTCAATTCAATAATAAAGTATTTACAGCGGGTTCTCAGGATTTACCTCACAACGAAATGCATTTCATATTTATATCCTCATTGAAAGAATTTTTAGAGACAATCGAAAGGGCTGTTAGAGATATTAGGATGTTTCTAAGATGAGATTGGATTTAGAGATATCAGGGATAGAATTTACGATTTGAATTTCAAATTATCTCTTATTGTTATTATTCTCTTGTATAAATTGGCAAGTTAATGTGAATAAAGTTTATTGTGTTTTTTTATCATATCAACATCATCATAAAACCTTATTCCAACTATGGGGTCAGCTACATGAATTATGTTTATCCATTCCGATATATCATGAGCCTAATCTTTTGGTAAGTTGCACTTCTTTAAATGTATTTTTAATACCTCCATCCAAGTTTTCTTCGGCCAACCTATTCCCCTTGGTGGACCATCAATCTGCATATCCAAAATCCTACTTACCCACGTTGCTACCTGTTTGCATTGGACATGCCCAAACCATCTCAAACGGCTTTTTATAATTTTATCCTTTATTAATACTACCCTTAAATGCTCTCAAAACTGCTCATTTTTAATTTATCCTTCTAGATTTTACCACACTTCTTCCTCAATATTTTTTTTATCTTTGTTAGCTCCATTTTATGTAGCGGTGTAACGGTTCGGTTAATTGTTGCTTTTGGAAAAACCATTAACCGGACCGTATTCTATGGTTTTCAGTTTTTAAAAATAGTAATCGTAATTGTATCCTAAAAAATCGTTAAAAATTGAACCACGGTTAACAGTATTAGACGGTTCGGTTACAGTTAATTGTCATTTTAAAAAAAATCTATTTTTGCCCTTTGACTCTGCATGCAGAACAACACTATCATTTTTCATATAACAAACAAAACAACACTATCATTTTTCACGAAAATAAACACAACTAAAAGTCTAAAATGATACTGCAAAGCATCTATCATGCAATACAATTCTAGGAAACATGAGACAAGAATAATCAAACTCATAAAATAATTGTATTTTTAGAGGCGAGAATGGGAAAGTGGGCTTAACTTAAGTAATTTTATTTCATTTAAGCCCTTTAGTTTTTTTTTATTAGTGTAATGGTTCAGTTAACTGTGTTTTGGAAAACGGTTAGTCACGGTTCTGTTCGGTCAATAACCGTGAGTCGAGATTGAAAATTCTAACCGAACCGTGAAGCATGGTTTTTCGATTTTAATAACCGTAACAGTAACCGAACTGTGAAACATGGTTATTAACCGTCGGTTCGGTCGGTTAGACGGTTTTTCCATTTTTCTTTACACCCCTGATTTTATATATATGTTGCTTTCTAATTGGCCAATATTTTGCTCAATAGGTCATAGACGGTCTAGCTAATCACTATCCTATAAAATTCTCCTTCAATCTTATTGGCTTTCATTAGTCACAAAGCATTTCAGAAGTAAGTCTTCACTTCAATTATCTCGCTTTTATCTAATACTCGACATCTTCATCATTCTCCCCACCTTTACTAATTATGGGGTCAATTTAATGGAACGAATCTCTTTTGGGTTTCTCATGGGCTTCAATCCTCATAGTAGTTGTACCTCTTTTATATATCCAATGAAGTTGTAATCCATATGTTTTGTACTTGTACGATTTATTTTAAAGCCTTAATTTGTATTTTGAAGCCTTCCACCATCTCTCGAATTCTGTATTCACACCATCTTTTGATTCATCCACTAATACTATACCATCTGCAAACAATATGCACTAAGGTACCTCCTATCTTGAATACGAGCATTTAACTCATTCATAATCATTGTAAAGAGATAAGGGCTTACAAATATATGAACACTGAAAACTCATCTGTCTCTCCACGAGTAATTTTCACGCTCGTTACTATTACTTTATACAAGTATCTCAATAAGTCCATTTATTTGAAAGACTTTAAGAGTGACCTATTGTATGTAGCTCACCATAATCTCTAAGAATAAAACAAAGGTAAATCAACTTAAAACTACAAGAAATATCCAAAAGCCTCAATAAAAAAAAAAAAAAACTGATTTAATCAGCTGCTGCTCTCTTCTCTTTATGGTTTGAATCACTTCTTAAGTATCTGGCAACACATCGTTGTGGTGTGGCCCTTTTGGTTAGAGATTTAGGTAGAGTGTGTATGGGTATGTGTTTATTTATTAAAGAGATAAAAAAAATTACATCCTTTGTCTGTAACAGTTGCCTCACCCTTGGATGAAGTCCACAGTGGAATTTCATGAAAATAAATCTCTCTTTTAAGTTCTTCACAATTCCAGAGTCTTCTAAATGTGAATACTTTGCATCTTGAGATATCCAAATAGAGCCCCATCCCCATCTAAAAGAAAGTTTCTTGAGATAATGCTTTTAAAACATCTTTTTCAACCTTATCATTAAATGCTTCTTACCCTCTATTCTTCATTACCTGAGAAAAGTTGGTGGGCTTGAAAACTACTAGACACCATAAATACATAACTGAGCTAGAGGTGTCACATTCAAGTTCAACAAAGAGACTCTTCCATTTGCTGGCCAATCATTTTATTTTCTGAAAGTTAAACATGATGGTACTAAAATATTTTGAACCTAAGAACCTAATTGCATCAAGTACTTTGTCTCTTTGTTGATATTTGAGGGAAGACAATTTCATAAATTTAAAAGCTTAGCATGTAAGTAACAATTTCCCCTGCTACAAACTACTACAATTATCTGAAGGCTTTTGTTTCTTTTGCTTCCAAAAGAATTTCAGGTGGAAATTGACCTGGCCTGCAGTTCAAAACTGGGGGAATTGGTATATAAGGGATCTGACATGTCTTCTTATGACTTACTCTTTCTAGCAAGTGGATTTTTCTCCCCTTGAACCAGTGAGATGTCGAACTCACATGCTTTCACCCCCTAAAAGGTCCTTTGGGTGTCCCTTGGCTACAATGAAGAACAAGAAAAATAAAAATTACTTGATCATTTCATTAATAACATTGTTTCGGATAAAGTTGTCCAAGTTCTAGACTATATCAATGAGTTCCAAATTTGCATGATCAATCCAAGTTCTAGACTATATCAATGAGTTCCAAATTTGCATGATCAATCCAAGTTCTAGACTATATCAATGAGTTCCAAATTTGCATGATCAATCCAAGGATTAAAAGAACAACTAGGATAACGGCGAAATTTAGGTTAAGTGCAGAAATAGTGACTGTGAGAGGTTTGGATTAATCATAAGGGACCCATGTGGATGACTCCACAAGTCTTGCCATTTCGGGTTGATTAGGCCAACATGACCTGAAAAGTATATATTTTGCTATGCTTACTTTTGCCATTTTATCCCTTATTAGGAGATTTACTTTATTTTATTTACATGTAAAACGACTTGAGAATGGACATCTTCATCTGGTCTGATTTTTCATATTTTAAAGCGTTTCACACCTGTAACCTCTTCCTTTTCGCCAATTTGTACAAATGTTTGAGAGAGGAAGAGCCATCATTTTAAAAGCAGCCCACCTTTTGTTGAAATGTTTAAAATGCCAAATTGCCTTCACTTGTTTTAACCGAAGGAGACTATGATATACTTGAAAAAAAAAAAAAAATCATACATTACCATGGAGAAGCCCACCAAAAGTAGTTAAAAAAAGGAGCCAAATTGAAGGAAACTATGTAAGGCCAAAAGTGCCAAAAAAAAAACAAAAGCGTCAAGGGTAAAATGTGGTCTCGCTATAGCGAAAGTGGCGCGGGTTGCCTAGCCTGATCCGAACTCTGAGTGAAAATTTGAGATGGACTCTCTATTCTGATTGGATTATTATTAGGAGTCTCTTGCACGGATTTGGGGCTATAAATTAGGTGTTTCTCACAACCCAGATATACACATATCATCTCTCAAGTTCTAAATTAGTGATCTAATTGAGAGAAGTATTCTCTAGAAATTTATTCAAGAGTTGTGATGCCAAGTACTCTACAGAGGCAAGTTCTTCTGCATCCTGTGTAGCATATCATCTTCTTGCGTATAAGATTTGAAAAGTCAAGCGCTGGATTGAGTCGGTTGCAATTAACGGTGTTAAGGCTTTAAAACGTGAAGCGACACAAGATAACTTATGTCCTTAGGTAGGAGATATCTAGGGAGTAAATCTGAGTTTCTTGTAATTGTGAGATTCATAGTGTTTGATTGTTGATCTAGTTCGAATCCGTGGTTTTTCACCCGGTTAGGATTTTCCACGCTAAATCTGGTGTCCTTGTGGTGTGTGCTTGTGATTTTTTTTCAGCCATATAGATTATTACTTTTTGTATACTATTGGGTTGATTTATTAAGTAGGTCAATCTAGAGATTTCGTACCCTAAACATTCAAACTATTTGGAAGCAGTTGTCATCATCAATCCTTTCAAACATGGTTGTGTAGCTCTGTCAAGTAGATGGTGATATGAGAACTGGGCAGGCTCTATGAGGGGATTTAAAAGATCTTCCTTCTAATGACCTGGGTGCAAAATATGGAAACCATCTAATCATGATAAAGATATATGATTTTGAGGGCTTTGACGACTTTAGGGTTTAGGCTTTAGAAAACTCAAAGAGTGTCGACTTGGTTGTAAGATTATTGCATCTACCAGCGGACCACATGCTGTGCTTATGCGGTCTTAACTCGTCGTGGATGTATTCCTATCATTCGGGTATAATAGATAAAAAGGTCCCCTTACAACTAATGGATCAAGCAAAAACCAGTCCTATGGAATTGTCCTAGTATTTGATTTAACAACCTAAGTTAGTTGTCGTTTTAACTATAGGCTTATTTAAGATTAAATTTGACGGTGAGAAAAAGTTAGACGAGAATAAAACAAAAAATGGTATCAGATCATGAGGGATAAGAGTCTGAAAAGGGCAACATCGACAAAGGTGGGCCCATGTAGTCTCCGTAAAGCTCGTCTGGGAAAATTCTCCATGCACTATGTGCCTTAATCCAACCCCTTTCTTTGGGCTCGAGTCTTTATTTGGTCGACCTATGTCTCTTCTTGGACCACACAGATCCAGTGTCCGAAGTCTGTCGAACTTGGAGTAAGATCTGGACCCACAATACTTTTCAACCCTAGACAAGGGACCAAAAAAAAAAAAAACCCTAGACAAGGGACCAAGTGGATCTAGCTAGCCCTAACCCGGCCGTTGAGAGCCCTAGTAAAATTGGCCAAACTGTCTTCTTCTATCTCTGATGTCATAGACGGAATCCGGGTTTTTATGTTTGGAATGGATCTGTCACCATGGTCTATTTGCCTCAAAGTTGGTCAATTCAGCCATGTGTAACTTGTAACAAGAGATTTGAAATTAATGGGACAAAACTTGCAATGGATCAAGAATGCCCATTGGGTTTTTTAGCCTGTGTCTGTGTGATGTCAAATCAGACCCATGGGTCACAAAAATTCAGTCCACTGAGCCCTTGATTATCTTCCCTATTGTCACTTCTAATTTTGAAGTATAGAGTAAGAAGTAACAAGCTCAACTCCAATCGCCCCATTGGAATTAGAGTAAAATCAAGACATCATAGCCATGAAAAAACACGAAAAAGCAGGGAATGGACTGGATAAAGGTTGGCCCAGTTTGTGCTTAGGTTGTCCTTACAGGGTTTAGGCCTAAACTGTACGAATGGGGTGCACCACAGTCATACCCTGGACCCAAAACAAGACTGCTCTACTGCTCATGAGTTATGGACCACTGTTTATCTGATTACTGTGTGTTTATAATTTATATGTGGCCTCCATGATGAGTGGCCCTGATTGATTCTTAGGATAAGTAATACATGCACTAGGACCCTCCTGATACTACACATTATAATTTATGCAAGGAAATAATCGGTTACAGGGTTAGAGCCTTGGGAGGTATTTGGTAGGGCTATCGATGGACCGGGGTGAAGCTTGTCCAGGCCCACCTGGGTTAGTTAACAGGCCTAATAATCAGTCCTGAGTGCGCCATCCAGATCTCAAAGTCTTTGACTCATGTCCATTCCATGTGGCCTCATAAACTAGCACAATTCCAGCCTATAGTGTTCTGCACCTACACAACCTGGCAATAAACTGCCCTTTCATTTAGGCATGCAGGTGCCTGGGGCAAAGGTTTCTAAAGTCCATTTCATTTGTTTGTTGGGCCTCATAATAATACATATATTGTAGTGACCCAAAAGTTAAACAAGATTCTGCCTATTTATATAATATCATCAAGCAGCGTATTCTAAATATCTCAGACCCAACTAGGTTATATATAGTCAGACTTTCATGGATACTAGGACCATGCCCTAAAATTAACTACTGGGTAAGAAAATTACCTCAGACTACACAGCCCAAAACTTATCCAAATCCATCCTAAAATAGAATAGGCTCAGTAACGCTCCAAGATGACTGACCCATTTAGGTTCATCCATTTGTTTTACCCAACATGGTTTCAACTAGGGATGCGAATGGGTACCCGAATACCCAAAGGACCCGAATTAAAAATATAAAGAATGGATCCAATACCTGGACCGATTTCGAATTTGGGTGCAAGTTTGGGTCCATGTCCGAGGACCCAAATAGTCAGTGCCATACCCGTAGATTACAGTAGCAAATTTTTCTATAAGGTATTGTAACTATATAATATAAACACAAAAGCATGATGATCAATATGTAAATAGTCGGGCCTGGATTACTTGGGCCTGCTCCAAGCTGTTTACTTGGGTCTAGGTTTGGGTTCAGGACAGGTTCTTAATATTCCAAGTACACAACTTTCCAAAACTGTTTCATCCCTGCTCTCCACAGAATCTTACCAGATGACTTGACATGTGATCTCTGAGAGGATAAATGGTCAGTATCTACAAGCATCTTGACTTTGATTATTTGGACATCTGCCTTAATTATGTAGAACATGCTGCCATTTACTTTTACATAATGGATGAGTCCATCAATCACTTCCACAACTGCACTGAACGTGAAGATTGCTAATAATTAGCTACTTTTAGTCACTGAAAATGCTATGGGATTTCAAAAATGAGGCCTAGATAATGGAGGGGCCTCACCCCCTTGCACCTACTTAGGGTTTGTAGGCATAAATTTTTTTCCTCCCTGTCAGAAGTTTCCACTATTGAAGTTCAAACCACTCTTAATCACTGTCTATCATGAATTTATGTGACTGGGCCATCAACAGATCGATCATGTATAGACAATGTAGTTCAATTTGATCATCTTGAATTTGAGAGGTGAAACCTTCCAATACCCTTACAAAGAAATTATAGAGCTAAGTTTAGAGAATTTTCTGGGAGTGGTAAGGGAGGATCTGGATTTCAAAGGAACTGGCTTTGGACTGAATTTGAGCCGAGTAAAAGGACCCTCGGCCCAAGTTTGAGGAAGAATTAGGAACAGATGCTATGGTCATCCTGCCACGGCTGATCCTTCTAGGTAGAAAATCAAAGCCCTAAAGAGGTCCCCAGCAATCATCTGGTTTTTCCATGGAATGAAGTCCCCGCCGGATGAATATTTTTAGGTAGTTTGTTTTAAGAAATTTTTCATGGAAATTTCATATTGGGAATTTCTTACATCATTTTCAGGTATGTCTATGAAGCATTTGGAATTTCCTTATTTGATTAGTGAAATTCTAAAGATCTGACTTTCTAAGATTTCACATTTGACCTTTGAAATTATCTAAATTCTAGATTTCTAAATATTAGGTTCTACTTAATTGAGTATTTTAAAACCAAGTGCGAACAACATTTGGAGTGTTTGTAATTCTTTCTAATAAGGATTTTTTAAATTCTAGCAAACCAACATGCTCTTGTAAATATATCCTTGGCTACGTTCACAAAGTTTTCTCCTAATTAGAGCTACTAAAGGTGGGAGAAAGTTGAGTTGTCGGGTTTTTCTTTTTCTTTCTTGTTTGGAAATATCCACCATTGATTTGGAAGTTCTTCTTTTCAATGGAAAAGGATCATTCAAAAAACGCAAAAAGAAAGAAAATAGACTTATAGGCTGTGAAAATGAGATTCTTATATGTGAGCTATGAGCCTTTTGCAACTTTTTGACTGCAAACATTAGATTTGAGGTGCACACAAGCACAATTTGATGAATAAAACAATCTATTAAAGGCATCAAAGCTTAGCAATTATATAAGTAGATAAAAAACACCATGCCATTAAACTTTGTGATACTTATCAAATGGTTACAAATGATCATCAGATCGAGCCTATGTGGAACCCATTGGCTAATCAATGATGCGACTTTCCCAATGATTTCCATTCATGATCTAAATGGACCCTATCGGGGTGCAGCCAAATGTCAACCGGTGGGGCCTCAGACAGCGACATAAGATCAACCCATTCAGTGCATCCTAAAAATGGATTTTTCAAGGACAAATACCATTATTGACATGACTGTAAGGGTTTGTTTAGCGTCTCTTATCTATATGAAACAAATCTGTTTTAAATAGCCCTAGATGGTATATAAATAGTTTGTTTGGTTATACAGAAAAAAAAATGATTGAAATAGACATTTTTAAAGCAATGGTTGAGAATTTTTCAGAAATATCTCAAGATCCATGAGGATTCAAGTATTGAAATTTGATATCGTAGTTGTGTTTAACCTTACAAAGAGAATTAATGGTTTGGATCTTGCTTTTGGGGCCCATGGTTTAAAAAAGGTAGATATATATATGTTTGTGGTCTTTTTTTTTTTTGTAAATATCTCAAAATCTATGATGATCCAACGGCTAAAATTTGGACCTATAATCGTGCATGATCTTCTGTATATATCCAATGGTTTGGATCAAGATTTTTGGTGGCTAAATTTATAAAAAAAAAAAAAAACCACAATGCCCTTGTACAATTTCAAAACTCAGGTAATAATCATGGTATATCAACGGTGAAAAACGCTTTCATAAATATGTCAAGATGCACTTGGATTTAGAGGCTCATTTTTGGACCTAGTCCGTTTTTGGCCATCCAAAGAGAATCAACAGATCGGATCATGATTATGGGGTGCACAATGTCCAGAATATTAGACCGAAGGGCTCACATTCTTCTGCAAATATCTCAAGATTTGAGATTGATCAACGGCTGAAATTTTGACACGTGGCCATGTTTGACCTTCTGCAAATATCTAACGGTTCGGATCATGATTTCGGGTCCAATAAATTAAAAAAAAAAGAAAAATTGGACTGTCTAATGAGGACGTCCATATCACTGTAGTGACAAGCATCTATCCGCTTCAGACGAGCATGTCTGATTGGAATCTGCCACTTTTTTTTACTTTATGACTTCATGAAACAGACATTATTTGTCTTAATGCCATTTGAAATGGACATAGTAAAAGCTTCAACCAAACATGTTAAAACCAGATTCAATCAGTTTTAAGCCAATAAGAGGAGAAAAGTAGAGATGCCAAACTGAAACTAAATAAAGTCGGTAAAATCACTAACACTGTTCAAAAATATGATTTGAGTTGTCCTAGCTAATTTGACTCGACTCAACATTCCAATAAATTATATGCTAAATTCTTAAATAGGTTGCACTTATTCAAATCCATACATAGTACTGCTATCTATGTTGATCTCTTTGGCTTATCCATTTTCTTGGTGTGGCATTAACCTATATAGAAAAGCTTTTCCTACAGGACCTTGTTGTTGGCTACATTGAACAATTCAAACTGTTAGTACCATAGTTAATTAATTTGTCACTTCTTCGGATTGTTAAGTCGAGTCAATTCCATGATGAGTTTGTGACATTGCATCTGAAAATCCACAACAATCATATCAAATTCAGAAAACTAGAAGCTAAGATCATGGAAGGCCAGGATGTTCGGTTATATCTTAGTATATGCCAACGTTCAAGTAAAATTAGACCTTAGTATATACCAAGAAATAGGCTCTAAAACCCTTAGTTAAATCAGTAAAAATATACTTAAGCCTACGTGGGTAGAGAAGCTCAGTTAGTTAAAGGCTTCTTAGGATCTTTCGTGGACTGAGCTCATTTGGTTCAGTGGCCTGAGACCTTTGTTCGGTCTAATTTCTAGAATGCTCAGTTTTGAGCTTTGATGGTCTTGGGGGCCCTAGATGGTTGTGTTAATCAACTGAAAGACCCCTTCGGAGGACCGAAACCTTTCTTCAGTTTGTTTCTTAGAGAACTTACTTTTTCGGGTTGAAGGGTCTTGAGGGATTGGTCCACCTATTTCTCGGTCGACCTAAGCAAATCTAGATTTAAGTCAACTAGCTGTTGTGCGTGAGCCCTATTGCCTATTTTGGTACCTCAGGCGATCGAATGTTTTATCTTGGCTGACAGAAGGTCAGAATTTATAAATACCATGCTTCAGATTTGGATCTACACACATGACCGAAAAAGGCTTTCTCAAAGAGAATTTTTGCATAAAAGTAAAACACTTTCCTCAGCCTTTAAAACCTTTTTCCTCTTTTATAGGAAGATTCTTTCGAGCATCAAGCTCAATAAAAGAGAGTTTCTTGTGGAAGATCCTGATCTAGGAATTTGTTCGAAACACAAGAACAACAATCCTAGATACCCTAAATTAAAAAAAATCTCAAATTTACTTGGTTATGCTATATTGGAAGATCAACAAAGCGCAAAGGATTGTCTGCTGCGGAGGTTAATGTTCGAGCCTGAATTGTAAATTTCGGCATCAAGCACGATCTTCAAAGTAACATTTATTATTGTTAGTGTTTAATTTTTCTCATTTTATTATTCATATATGTAAAGTGGATTAGACATTAATGATCGAACTATTATTAAAAATAGTATAGTGGAGTAAACCTGTGTGATTAAACCACCACATCAAAAAATTTGCGTTGTATATGTTTTTGAGGAGCACCTATTGAAAGCCTCAAAATAGTGAACACCAAGAGACAAATGGTAGATGCTAAGAAGTGGATGTAGGTCAAGGACCGAACTATTATAAAGAGCATTATTTTCATGTATCTCTATTTATTGCTCAAGAGCATTGTTTTCATGTATCTCTATTTATTGCTTTAGATACATGTTGTGGATGGAATGTCCTAGTTCATTCTTGATAACATTGATTAGCAATAATCCTACATATATATCACAATTGTTAGGATTTTACTGATTATTTAATTCTATTTATACTGTGGTATTCGTTCTTGGTTGCTTATCTAAATCGTTAGAGCACTCTATTCCATTGTTTATTTCTATTAGAAATTTTTATCGTACACTTGGAACCTTAGATTTCCAAATTGGCATAATTGGTTAAGAAGTCTTATTCACCCCTGCCCTCTAGGACTGCTTGGACATATGTAATGTGAGCGCTTTTCACAAATTATCTTAAACAATATTCTCTTCTCCCTTTGTTTATTACCTATTAATGCTATACTTAAGTGGTCCCCAAAATGCTCATTTATGATCCCATCTTTTATAGTTTTACCATACACCAATCACATCATTCTTATTTCTGGTACACTCATTATGTGTATGCATTATTTTTTTATTGGCCAATATTATGCTCTATAAGTTATAGCTAATGTAATTGTTGTTTTATAAACTTTTTTTTTTAATCAACTTGTTGGTATGTGTAGAAAGCTCTTCATTAGTAAGTCTTCACTTTAACCATCCCGCTATTATCCATTGGTTGACATCTTTTTTAATGTCTCCGTCGTTGATAGTTATTGATCCAATGTATTGGAATGAAATCTCTTTGTGGTATCTCTTGAGCTAAAATTTTGATAAAAGCTTCAATTCTTTTTCCATTAAAATTGTAATTCATAATTTATCTCTTCATGCTACCTATTTTAGAATCTTTCGATTCTAAAGCCCCCTAAATCTCTATGGTTTTGTACTCACATCATCTCTTGATTCATCTGTTAATATTGTATTATTTACATACAACAAACACTAAGGGTGTGTTTGGCATCATGTCATTTGGATGTTCCCATGTTCCCGCGAGATCAAGCTACGAGAAACATGTTTGGTTAGTGTAAATTATTGTTCCCAATTTTGGTCTCATGGGAAGGAATCCCAAGATCTTAACCCACTGGCATAAGAAAGTTGGAACAAAAAATCTTTGTTTTTTTTACAAAATAATTTTCTGGCATAGTTGGTTTCTACTTATCTCTTATCTTTTACATTTTAAATAGGTCATTTAAAAAGATTTCAAATCATCTCACTTATACTAATGGTAGGCCCTATGTTCACAATCTCAACGAAGGTGGTCCCACTTTGTAATTCTTATAGGTGGGCCACATGGTCACAGTCACAAAAGGTGGACCCATATTATAATTCTTATAATGGTGGGGCCACATTATAAGGCCCCATGTTTTAATTTCTAAAGGTGGGTATCACTTGTGATTTCTAAATGTGGGTCATGTATTTATAATCAATCAAAAGATTAGGGGTGTACAAAAAATCCGTCGATCTGGAAATTCGATCCGATCCGCGGATTTTTATCCGATCCGAAGGTAAACGGATTGGTGATGGATTTAAAGTTTTGTAATTCGTTAGCAACGGATCGGTGGCGGATTTCACCTCAATCCGCGGATTCAATCCGATCCGATCCGTTGGCATTAAATATAAAAAAAAAATATAAAGGGTCTAAATATAAATTAAGATGTCTAAATTTAAAATAAGAAAAAAATTTAAGGGGTCAAAATGTAAATTTTTATAACATATTTGATAATTTTCTTTTAAAATTAAATTGAATGGATTAATCTGATCCGATCCGGTCCGGCCGTCCACGGATCGAATTTTAACAGCAACGGATTTCAAATCCGTCAATCCGTTGGTAACGGATTGGTGATGGATTTGGCCCAATCCGCACCAATCCGATCCGTGTACACCCCTATAAAAGATGGCCCCACGTTATAAATTCTATAAAGGTGGGCCCACATTGTAAATCCTATGAACGTGTCTCCATATTGTAATTTCTAAAGGTGGGCACCATATTGTAATTTCTAAAGGTTGGTCATATGTCCACACTCACAAAAAAATGTGTCACGACTTTGTCATTCTTAATGTGGTTCACATGATCATGATCACAAAAGGTGGACCCATATTGTAAATCTTATGAATGTGGGTCCATATTCTAATTTCTAAATGTGTGTACGATGTTGTAATTTCTAAAGGTCGGTCCTATATTTACATTCACAAAAAGGTGGCCCTACATTATAATTCTTATAAAGTGGGCCCATATCGTAAATCCTATAAATATGGGCACCGTGTTCTAATTTTTAAAGGTGGTACAAAGTTATAATTTTACAGGTAGGTCCCATATACGACAATAATAAAGTGCTTCAAATAATAAAAGGTGGGTCCCACATTATAAATCCTATGATTCTCTTGCTTCTGTTATTTGGAGTAAAACTTTTATAATGTTACCAAACAAGTTCTGAAAAACATATTCTCAACAGAATAATTTAATATAATGTTGTCAAACAAGATCCGGAGAGTATAGTCTCGGCATGATGGCGATTTCCGCAAGTATACGGTTGTCTCAAGTAATATAGACTATGGAAGTCCGAATATCGTTCCCACAAGGATTGTTACAAGGAAACTAGCAATGATCAATGAAAAGGAGTATCAACTCAAATATAGCTAACAATGGAAACAAATATATATATATATATATATAACAAGGAAAATAAAAAAAATGCAAACTAAAAGAAAACAAGAACTAGATAACAAAAAGTTGTTAGTAAAAATAGAAAAAGTCAAGTGAGAACAAGCTAAGTAACAAGTTAGTAACAAAGTTAATGACAAAAAAATAACAAGGTTGATACAAGAACAATGAAGAAATGTTAGATAGATCAAATGAATAAGTGTGTGAAAATAACAAGTGAAAGATAGAAAATGAGTGGATAGAGAAAAAGAAATATGCTAAAGTAGTGTAAAATCAAATGTATAATTAATGGTGTGAATAGAGAAATGGAGTGTGAGAATCAAAACAAGTGAATAAGTGTGTGAGAAAGTGAATAGAATCAAACTAAAGTAAATAAAACAAGAAACAAGCAATACTAATGGATGATCGAATCATCTAGAATCCACTAAGTGACACTAATCCAACACTAATGCTCTTCTTTTTTTCCAAAAAAGATTACTCAAATCTAATTACAAATCAATGCTTAGATTTGGAAAATATAACTTTAAAAGCTCTAAGATAGAAATTAACAATCTAATAGCTAAGATTTTCTTCCCTTCATAAAAGAATAGATTCCTAATGACTATCTATCAAAAGTAAGCATAAACCATCAAAAGATATTAACTCCTAAGCATGATTTATCAAACCTAAGCATAGATAGTAAAAAGAATGCTAATATAGAAACTAAGCATGGAAGGTTGCACAATGCAATGAAGAAAAATCTACTCTAACATATTAAGAACATAAACAAGGGAATTAAAATAAAGAGCATAAGCAAAAGGAATAGGATCAACTTAGCTTCACCTAGAAGATCCAATCAAAGGGATTAGCCACCCATTGGAGAAGATAAAGCTTTCAATTCCATTCCAAATCTTTAATTTTTACAAGGCTTTCCTCACTTTCTCTCTACAATTGCTCTCAATTACATGAAAAGCTTAAGTAAAGAGGAAGGGGCTCTCCTTGCTTGTGTGTTTAATGCCTAGAGCTCCCTTCTTTATATAGAAATATTTGCCTTGCTCTCTTTTGATTTCTTTCCGATGTGGGACTAGACAAGAATGAAAATATGAACATATGAATGTCATTCTCGAGTTAGAAAATAGTTCCCAGATTGATGCGCGATTTTGACCCCCGAAACGTCCGAATTAGGAAAAATGTCGTGAAATATGATTTGTAGATCTTAGAACAAGATTTCCAATGCTTCTGAGATCACCTCAATCGGACACCCGAGTAAAAAGATATGGTCAAAATACCAACCCAGGTCTTTCATTTTTCTTCTTATTGTTGGCCTAACTTTGTCATCTCTTCATCCAATTGTCTTCCAAACTTATCCTTACTCTCTTTAACTCTTGAATCTCAACTTTAATCTTTAAATTAATCTTCAATTAACACCTACAAAGAGAAATTAACATAATTGAGAGTATTTTTTAACATATTTTCTATGGAAGCCATTGGAACTCATATGCATACAAATGACCATCTATAATGGAAAGATATGAGCAAAGCATGATGGGGAGGAAATTTATGATTTTTATGCTAAAAATATTATTTTGAGTTCTTTTATCTTTAAAAATTCATAAAATAATGCTATGAAAGTGTATCTTTTGTGAACTCATCACACCCCCAAACCTACATTTTGCTAGTCCCGAGCAAAATAAAAGAAAACTAACTAAATGCAGAAAACGATAAAAAAAATCCTAACTCACTTTCGCAGGAATCGCGGCTGCACTTAGCTCGTGCAACAAGCCATTTAAACCCCTAAGTTTCCCTTAGTGGATGAGTTTTGTCTCATGAGGGTTTTCAGCGAATAAATCCCACAAAATTCTTTTTATTTATATCCTCGGGTTTTTAGCAAGCTAATAAAAATGAGAGAAAGTTTTGAACACTATCCAATTGCTAAAAATCTTTCAATGATGCTCAAGTCCCGGACTAGTGTATTTGAGTGAGTTTAGCCAACACTTGTGCGGTTTTGGGTTCTGAGAAAACACAACTTTGATCACCTTCTAAATCCATTCGTTTTGACTCAAGCCTCACAGTCATACTCTCGGAAATAAAATCGCTTAGATTTTCTGACTTATCACTCTATATGTGAGTATTGGCAAGGCAAAAGGACTAACATATCTTTTGAGAACAAAGAATTTTTAAAGAATTTATCTCATGGAAAAAACAACCATTTAACTGACGGTGAAAATGCTCACTCAACTTCTCACTTGTTGAACATCCTAACTTTTCCTGAAATCCAATAGGTCTTTTATTGGTTGTAATGGGGTTAGGGGAAAGGGTTTGGTAAAAATATGGAAAATGAGGTTTTAGGATTTCTGAGAAGGTAAAGTCTTAAGTTTTCTTTGAAGGATTTTTCTTTGATTCCTCTTCACACTTTTTTTTTTTTTTTTTGTTCTTTGTTTTCTTGTCTTCCCATGAATTTCAACTTTCCTTTTTTTTTTTTTTTTTTTTTTTTTTTTTTTTTTTTTTTTGAGAAGACTTTTTACTTGGATAGATCTGTTAGATCTCGTGATCACTGAGAGGGGGGGGGTGAATCAGTGATCTCTTTTAACCAGGTCCTTGCTAACAACAATTCAAATCAAACCACACAATTGACACCAGATTTTACGTGGTTCACCAAAAGGCTACGTCCACGGTTCAATCCCGTCCGAACAACAATCCGGTACAGGTCTGAATCTTATTTAGTCGCACCGACGACAAAGAGCACCAACCCTTAAATTCAGATAGCACCAACTATCTAGGAAGCACCGACTCCCTTAGGTTTCAGATAGCACCAACTATCTAGGAAGCTACAACTCCCTTTACAATTTGTCTGCACCCACAGACAGGATCACCAAACCCCAAAACACCAAGCACCAACTTGATGATTACAGCAAAGAAGATAAAACTGATCTACAGCCCTTTCCCCTCTACAATTCTCTCTCTCTCAATCCCTTACAAATAGAAATCTAAAGCATAAAAGAGAGACTTATCTTATGAACGAAAATACCATCTTCATGAGGCTTCAAATTCGTCCACACTTGCTGTAGAAAGTTGCTCCACAACAGCAAGACACAAGCACCTTCTTCTCCAAGCACTCTTCTCTCCAAAACTCTCTCAAACTCTTCTTTCTTTGATGCTTATTATTGAAAACGAGATTAGGAGTGTTTATATAGGTTTTAGCAACCCCAAAGAGTGTCCAAAATAGGCTACAATTCGTTTAGAAAGAGTCCCAAACGAATTACCAAAAATTCCTAACTTTTAGCAAAAGACTTCTAATTCTGCAATACTTGCTGTCTGTGTGTTCTCGGTCGACATCATACTGTGCTCGGTCGACCGGGTGAACTGGGTGCCTGACGAACTTTCAAAAAGTTGTAAGTTGTCAAATTCTGAATCCGAGCTCGGTCGACATCCTGGAAGCCTCGGTCGACCGGATGACCTCTGTGTCAAAAATAACTGTAAGCTCTGATTTTGCACTTTCTTCATGCTCGGTCGACCTGCCAGGGAGCTCGGTCGACCGGGTACACTGCACCAGGAAAAACTGATTTTCTTCACTGTTTTCCTTTTTCATTCTTCTTGAGCTCTATCACTTCCACTCTTTCAACACATGATTGAGACATAGTGTTGACAATAATTCCAATACAATTTGATGCTTGAGACACCAAACACACCAATGCTTCAAGATTCAACTCAATGCATCTCAAATTCCAACAATCTCCCCCTTTGGAATTGTTGGCAACACTTGGAACTTCAACACAGACACTTGGAACATGTTGACATCATAGAGCCTTTTTAAAACAATAAACTCCCCTTGGAACATGATCTTCTCATTCACTATCTTGATACCAATTTTCATTCCAATCTTCCATCTTCCTCATGCTATCATATTTCCATCTTCTTAGCATAAGACTAACTTCAACATGCATATAGTCTTTCCTTGCATAATCTTCTCAGCATAACTTGATACCAATCTCCAGATAACCTTCTCAAGATGACATGCATATCAATCTTTCCATGCATAATCTTCTCCCCCTTTGACAATAATTCCAAAGGGACCAATCTAGGAGCAAATAAGATATTCAACGAATTCATTGCTCCCCCTTTCTGGCACATCTCCTAAGGTGTAGGAGAGTGAGTAACTCCTAATTTCTTTCGGAGATACTCGAAGACTTCCTTTGGCAAAGGTTTTGTGAAGATATCAGCCACTTGCTCAGTAGTAGGAACGTATTCCAACTTTACCTCACCATCTGCAACTTTATCCTTGAGAAAGTGATAGCGGATTGCAACATGCTTAGTCCTTGAATGCTGAACTGGATTCTTGGAGATATGAATTGCACTAGTGTTATCACAGAGGATCGGCGTAGGATCTGTTGTTGGAACTCCTAAATCAGAGAGCATTTGCCGCATCCATAACACTTGCGTACAACAAGTTGCCGCTGCAATATATTCTGCTTCCGCTGTCGAAAGTGAGACGGAGTCTTGCTTCTTGCTGTGCCAAGCTACCAATCTATCACCAAGATAGAATGCACCACCACTTGTACTCTTGCGATAATCTACGCAACCAGCCCAATCGGCGTCTGAGTATGCGACAAGAGTAAAGGATTTACCTTTAGGATACCATATTCCAAGCTCCATAGTACCTTTTAGATATCGAAATATCCTTTTCACTGCTGTAAGGTGCGTCTCAGTTGGTGATGCTTGAAATCGAGCCACCATACATACTGCTTGTAGAAGATCTGGTCTTGTAGCAGTCAAGTAAAGCAAGCTTCCTATCATAGAACGATAGGTGGTGTGATCAACGGACGAAGCCTTATCATCTTTGCTAAGTTTCGTGTTCGTTGTCATTGGCGTGCTCACGGGCTTGCTGTCTTCCATGTTAAAACGCTTCAGCATTTCCTTTATATATTTCATCTGAGATATAAAAATACCATTTTTCAGCTGCTGAACTTGTAATCCTAGGAAGAACTTTAGCTCTCCAAGCATAGACATCTCAAATTCTTTCGTCATATCTTCAGCAAAAATCCTGCACATAGTCTCATCATTGCCTCCAAATATTATGTCATCAACATAAACAATAACCACCAGCTGTTTGCTGGAATCAGATTTGACATACAGATTGCTATCAACTAGTCCTTTTCCAAAACCAATCTTGCGAAGATAAAGATCCAGCCTTGCATACCATGCCCTTGGCGCCTGTTTCAGTCCATATAGAGCCTTCTTCAGCTTGCAAACTAAGTCTGAATTTTTGCTAATTAGAAAGCCATCAGGTTGCTCAATGTAGACCTCTTCTTCAAGTAAACCATTCAAGAAAGCTGACTTAACATCCATCTGAAATACCTTGAAGGTTTTATAGGCAGCCAATGCAAGAAACATACGAATGGCTTCCAGACGAGCCACCGGTGCAAAGGTCTCTTCAAAATCTATGCCTTCAACTTGTGCATAGCCTTTACAAACCAACCTTGCCTTGTTTCGTATGACCTGACCATCTTCATTCAGCTTGTTCCGAAAGACCCATTTTGTACCAATCACATTCTTATCAGTAGGTCTAGGGACTAGTTCCCATGTGGAGTTTTTCTCAATCTGCTCCAACTCCTCATGCATAGCTTTTAACCAGCTTTCATCTAGACTAGCTTCAGCTACTGTCTTGGGCTCAATGGTGGACACAAGTGAGTAATTGCTAACTACACTTTGTCTAGTTTTTACACCGGCCTCAGGATCTCCAATGATTTGATCCTTAGGGTGTTGCTCTACCCAAGTACTTTTCTTTCTAGGAGAAGTATCCTCTGAATCATCTTTTGCCTTTTCAGAATCAGGTTCAGCCACTTCATCATCAATCTCACTCGAGTCCTCATACACTGGACTGTCATTATGAGTTACCTTCTTTGACTCATGGTTTTCATCAATTCTAACATCAGCACTTTCAATAATTTTTCTGGTCCTTTTGTTAAGGCATCTGTAAGCTTTACTAGAGGATGAGTAACCCAGAAAAATACCTTCATCGGCTCTTTCTTCAAATTTGCCCGGATTTTGTTCGAGCCGCTTGATGTAACACTTGCTACCGAAGACTCTGAAGTGCTTGACTGTAGCTTTTCTTCCAAACCATAGCTCATAAGGTGTTTTATCTTCATGTGGCCTGATCAAGCAACGATTCTGAATATAAACAGCCGTATGAATCGCCTCTTTCCAATACTTATCAGCCATCTTACTTTCAATCAGCATGGTGCGTGCCATTTCTTGCACAGTGCGGTTCTTGCGCTCAACAACTCCATTCTGCTGTGGAGTTCTAGGGGCTGAGTATTGTCTTTGGATGCCATGATGTTCACAATACTTAGTGAATTCATCAGATGTGAATTCGCCTCCACGATCAGACCTTAGCGTCTTGATCTGCTTCCCTAGCATGTTTTCAACCTGTGCTTTAAACACTTTGAACCGATCAAGTGCTTGATGTTTATGCTTAAGAAATAATACCCATGTCATGCGAGTAAAATCATCAATGCAAAGCATAAAATACTTATCTCCATTGGTGCTTTGAGTCCGCATCGGTCCACAGAGATCAGTGTGTACCAGCTCAAGAGGTTTCTTCGTATGATGCTCCTTTGTCTTGAACATTACCCTCGTTTGCTTTCCCTTTTGACAAGAGTCACAAATGGGGTTTGAAGGCTTTTCAACTGTAGCCATACCTCTAACAGCCTTTGAATTGCAAATCTTTGACATGTTGCCAAAGTTTAGATGCCCAAGGCGTTTGTGCCACAACCAACTCTCTTCTGACCGACTCAATAAGCATGTCTTTTCAGCTCCATCTGACAAGGTGTAAAGATTTCCAGCTGTCCTTGACCCAGTAGCCACTGTTTTGCCGTTGCTACTCTTCTTGATAGCAAACCCATTCTTTGTAAAAACAATTTCGTGGCCCTTATCACAGATCTGGCTCACACTCAACAGATTGTGTCTCAATCCAGACACATATAAGACCTCTTCAGATCTGATCTTGTTTGCCATCAGCTGAACAACACCTTTTCCAACAATTTTGGCACCATCATTGTTACCAAACTTTACCGAACCACCTTCATAGTGCTGTAACTTGATGAATTTTTCTTTATCACCAGTCATATGACTCGAACAGCCACTATCAAGGACCCATGGTGCTGTCTTCTTTTGTGCATTGAAAGCGGTTTGCACAATGAGAGATTCTTTGGGACTTTCTGCACTTTGCTTTGCTCTCCAAGTTTTGACTAACTTGGGTTTCTTTTCAACCTGAATTGGTTTAGCAGTAGGCAGCCTACAATCCCTAGCCATGTGTCCAAAATTATGACACTTGTAGCACTCAATATTGTGGCTATTTAGGATTGAGAAAGGGTTCCTTCTCACAACTGGGCTGTTTCTCACATAGAATTTACAATCTGCCCTTCTATGTCCATACCTATTGCAATGATAACAATAGCCATAAAATTTGTATCTTTTATATGGCTGGTTAGGCTTCATGTCCTTTCTCACTTGAATGGGCTCTTTTCTAGGCAGTGTGGGCTTCACAGAATTGGAAGGTGTAGTAACTTGCTTTACAAACACCGTCTCTACAGAAGGTGTAACCTTAGAAGATTCTCCATTCTCAAATCCTATTCCAAATCTGAAGTGAGGGGGTCTTTGAACTTTCAAAATTTCATTCAGCTTCAATGTACCATTGATAGCTTGAAACTCCTTGAGCTTTTGTTTCATTTGCATATTTTCAGTCCTTGCTCCAAGGATTTCATTCTCAAGTTTCATCACTTCCTCAGTTTTGGTACAGATTTGTATTTCTAGGACATCTACCATTCTTTTATACTCTTCTAATTCAGTTTTCAAAGCAATAACTGAAATTTCAGATTCATGAAGAAGTTTCAGATTTTTCTTACTTGATCTTCGCTCCTTGCTAAGCTCCTCAAGTGCAGCAATGAGCTCTTCTTCAAGATTCACTTCAGCCTCCTCTTCGTTTTCCAGCTCTTGCTCATTGTCTTCTTCAATAGTAACCATGAAGAGTGCTTCAGTCGCCTCGACTGATTCATCATCGTCCGAAGATTCAGACGTGCTGTCATTATGCTGACTGATGAAGCTCTTTGCTTTGCCCTTCTTTCTGAAATTCTTCTTCCATTTACTCTTATCAACATAAGAGTCATTATCATTGTCTTCTTTCAGCGGGCACTTCGCAGCAAAGTGGCCAACACCGCCACAATTGAAGCATTTAAAGGGTAGCTTCCCTTTATACTTGCCATTGCTTCCTTTCTTCAACCTTCTAATAAATTGAGCCTCAAGCTCATCATCATCAGAATCATGACCAGCAATCTCTTTTGCCTTTTTCTGAACTTTGAAGGCCGCTTCTCTATCTGATGAAGACGTCTTACCTATGCGCATCTCATAGGCAGTGAGAGAACCATGCAGCTCATCCATTGAAAACTCGTTCAGATCTTTGGCTTCTTCTATGGCTGAGACTTTAGAATCAAACCGGGGAAGGAGAGATCTTAGAACCTTTTTGACGATGACTGGTTCTTTAATCTCCTCTCCTAGTCCACGAATGTCATTCGTGACTTCATTCACCCGTTGCATGTAAGAATCAACATTCTCGTTATCCTCCATGCGAAGAGACTCAAATTGGGAGCGATGAGTTTGCAATTTCGCTTCTTTGATCTTCTCATCTCCTTCATGGATGCTTTTCAGCTTATCCCAGATTTCCTTGGCTGTCTTGCATGCTATAACTTTGATCAGCTCGCTGTCAACAAGGCCGCTAAAGAGTGCATTCTGCGCCTTAGAGTCGTTGTCTGCTAACTTCTTCGTTGCAGCATCAGTGGGTACAATGGCAGAATTGTAACCGACTCTGACAGTTTCCCAGACATCATAGCCAAGAGATTTGATGAAGGCCTGCATTCTAATCTTCCAAAAGGTGTAATTAGAACCATCAAACAACGGTGCTTTCATATTCGCTGTGCTGGTTGCCATGTGATTTGACAAAGATCACCCTTAGCGTGTTAAGCTTATCAAGGGAAACCTTACGCTCTGATACCAATTGTTAGATCTCGTGATCACTGAGAGGGGGGGGGGGGGGTGAATCAGTGATCTCTTTTAACCAGGTCCTTGCTAACAACAATTCAAATCAAACCACACAATTGACACCAGATTTTACGTGGTTCACCAAAAGGCTACGTCCACGGTTCAATCCCGTCCGAACAACAATCCGGTACAGGTCTGAATCTTATTTAGTCGCACCGACGACAAAGAGCACCAACCCTTAAATTCAGATAGCACCAACTATCTAGGAAGCACCGACTCCCTTAGGTTTCAGATAGCACCAACTATCTAGGAAGCTACAACTCCCTTTACAATTTGTCTGCACCCACAGACAGGATCACCAAACCCCAAAACACCAAGCACCAACTTGATGATTACAGCAAAGAAGATAAAACTGATCTACAGCCCTTTCCCCTCTACAATTCTCTCTCTCTCAATCCCTTACAAATAGAAATCTAAAGCATAAAAGAGAGACTTATCTTATGAACGAAAATACCATCTTCATGAGGCTTCAAATTCGTCCACACTTGCTGTAGAAAGTTGCTCCACAACAGCAAGACACAAGCACCTTCTTCTCCAAGCACTCTTCTCTCCAAAACTCTCTCAAACTCTTCTTTCTTTGATGCTTATTATTGAAAACGAGATTAGGAGTGTTTATATAGGTTTTAGCAACCCCAAAGAGTGTCCAAAATAGGCTACAATTCGTTTAGAAAGAGTCCCAAACGAATTACCAAAAATTCCTAACTTTTAGCAAAAGACTTCTAATTCTGCAATACTTGCTGTCTGTGTGTGCTCGGTCGACATCATACTGTGCTCGGTCGACCGGGTGAACTGGGTGCCTGACGAACTTTCAAAAAGTTGTAAGTTGTCAAATTCTGGATCCGAGCTCGGTCGACATCCTGGAAGCCTCGGTCGACCGGATGACCTCTGTGTCAAAAAATAACTGTAAGCTCTGATTTTGCACTTTCTTCATGCTCGGTCGACCTGCCAGGGAGCTCGGTCGACCGGGTACACTGCACCAGGAAAAACTGATTTTCTTCACTGTTTTCCTTTTTCATTCTTCTTGAGCTCTATCACTTCCACTCTTTCAACACATGATTGAGACATAGTGTTGACAATAATTCCAATACAATTTGATGCTTGAGACACCAAACACACCAATGCTTCAAGATTCAACTCAATGCATCTCAAATTCCAACAAGATCATGTGAAGTATCATCAATGCACACTTCCTTGTTTCTTCATCTTTTCCTTACACTTCTCAAAAACAATGGGTTGAAGGCTTTTCATTTGGGTGGAGAGGCTTTGGGAATTTTAAGGAAAAATGCATAAAGGATAAAGGTTCAAAAAGAGTTACTAGGGAAATATTTTTATAGGTAGGTTTTTAATGGCTATGGGGTTTTAATTTTAGATTGCCTATCATCACTTTACCAGGTCTAGAAAGGTGTTCACAAGCTATAAGTCAAGGTTAGTTCGCAATTTTGATGACACCCTCAATGGTTGGAAAGAAATAGGCACTAATGAGATAAAAGAAATGTTCCGAAAACTACGAGTTTGAGTAGCTCTTCATTCTACTCGGAATTAGCGCAGAAGAGTCCTTACCTTGGAGGACTAGAAAGGCTCTACACTCAATTGGTTTAGTCTCTACTAGTGATTTGTCAGGGTCACTCAGATGTGCCTACTCTTCACTTAGACTACACTTCATGTGGCTAAATGTGCAAAAAATTTTCCAAGACTTGATTTTGTGACACTCTTTTTAGGATTTGGATAGTATACTAAACTAAGATATCGAAACTTATTAACAAGCTAAAATCCCATGGAAAATTTTGGATTTTTTTTTTTGAGAAAAGAAAAAGAAATTGATTTTTTTTTAAATCTAAATATTTACAGGCAAATACATGTGTGCAATGCAGTGCAACACCCCCAAACCTAAACCGAACATTGTCCTCAATGATATGCAATGTAAACTGTGAAATGATAAATGGACAAGGGAAAAAAAAATTGGAACGCCTTACCATGGGTTGATGCAAAAAATGATTATTGAGTTGCCTACCAACCAGCTCTAAATTTCACGTTGTCAGTGACCCTGAAAATTACTCATGCAATATACACAGGGTCCTGAAGAAGGGTTTCTTCGACATCCTTGCCCTTAAGCTCCAGAAAAGGTTTCAACCTCTGGCCATTGACTTTAAAAACATCCCCATTCTTGGGGTTCTCAATCTCAACTGCCCCATGAAAATAGACAGTGCGCACGATGAAGGGTCCAGTCCAACGGGATCTCAGTTTTCCTGGAAAGAGATGCAGGCGAGAATTATACAGAAGAACTTTCATGCCTGGTACAAAGGATTTCCTCAAATAGATAGATCGTGGTTTTTCTTCATCCGATCCTTATAAATCTTGGCATTCTCATAGGCGTCATTTCTAAGTTCCTCCAGCTCATTGAGATGCAACTTGCGTAGGTTACCGACTTTAGCTAAATCAAAATTGAACATTTTGATGGCCCAGTAAGCACTATGCTCCAATTCTACCGGCAGATGACATGCTTTCCCAAAGACCATTCGATATGGAGACATTCCGATCGGGGTCTTATAGGCAGTCCGATAAGCCCATAAAGCATCTGTCAATCTTGAAGACCAGTCTTTTCGGGTAGGACTGACTGTCTTTTCCAAAATTTGCTTTATTTGCCTATTGGACACTTCCACCTGTCCGCTAGTCTGTGGGTGATACGGAGTAGCAACCTTATGAGTGATAGAATATTTTTTCATCAGATTCTCGAAGGTGCTATTACAAAAATGACTCCCACCATCACTGATAATCGCCCTGGGGGTACCAAATCTAGAAAAGATGTTTTCTTTAATAAATTTGATAACCACGTGACGATCATTCTTTCTAGTTGGAATCGCCTCTATCCATTTGGAGACATAATCTACAGCAAGCAAAATGTATAAGTTGCCGAAGGAACTCGGAAATGGACCCATGAAGTCTATGCCCCAAACATCAAAAATTTCCACAATAAGCATCGGATTTAAAGGCATCATGTTCCTCCGCGTAATTCTGCCTAATTTCTGGCAACGCTCACAGTGCAAACAAAACATGTGACAATCCTTGAAAAGAGTGGGCCAGTAAAATCCGCATTGCAACACCTTTGCAGCGGTTTTCCTAGAACTAAAATGCCCACCACATGCATGGTCATGGCAGAAGGATATCACACTTAAAAAGTCCTCTTCCGGAATGCATCTCCTAATGATCTGGTCTGGACAATACTTGAACAGGTATGGGTCATCAAAGAAGAAATGCTTAACCTCAGACAAAAACTTAGACCTATCCTGTTTGGACCAGTGATCGGGCATCTGTCCAGTGACCAGGTAGTTAACGATATCCGCAAACCAAGGGAAATGGGAGACATTCAACAACTGTTCATCCGGGAAACTCTCACTCAATGGGATGCTCTCATGCTCGAGGTCAGTAGGTAATCGGGAGAGATGGTCAGCTACAACATTTTCAGAACCTTTCTTGTCCCGAATCTCAAGGTCAAACTCTTGTAGCAACAGAATCCACCCAATCAAACGGGCTTTCGCATCTTTTTTCATCAACAGGTACCTAAGGGCCGAATGATCGGTGTAAACTATGACCTTAGACCCAATCAGGTAGGGTCTAAACTTCTCCAGGGCAAAGACGACAGCTAACAGCTCTTTCTCTGTGGTTGTGTAATTCAGCTGAGCGTCATTCAAGGTCCTACTGGCATAATATATGACATGGGGCGATTTGTTCACTCTCTGTCCTAACACAGCCCCAATAGCATGGTCAGAAGCGTCACACATGAGTTCGAAGGGAATTGTCCAATCAGGTGGCTTTATTATCGGAGTAGAGGTCAACTCCTTTTTCAATTGTTCAAATGCTTGTAGACAAGGTTCATTGAAGACAAAAGGCACATCCTTAGATAACAGATTGCATAAAGGTGCAGCTATCTTGCTAAAATTCTTAATGAACCGTCTATAAAAACCTGCATGGCCCAAGAAGGATATGATGTTCTTCACCATTTTTGGCGGTGGCAGGTTGGAAATGAGATCAATTTTGGCCTTGTCGACCTCGATGCCATTCTCAGAAATAACATGGCCCAGGACAATTCCTCTTTTCACCATGAAATGACACTTCTCCCAATTCAAAACAAGATTCTTCTCTTGACATCTCATTAAAACAAGGTTCAGGTGATGCAAACATTCTTGGAAACTACTCCCATGGATCGAAAAATCGTCCATAAACACCTCTAAGAATCGCTCGACCATGTCCGAAAATATGCTCATCATACACCGTTGAAATGTCGCAGGTGCATTGCACAGCCCAAAAGGCATGCGCCGATAGGCGAATGTACCGAAAGGACATGTGAAAGTTGTCTTGTCCTGGTCCTCGGGTGCTATGGGTATCTGATTATAGCCTGAGTATCCATCAAGGAAACAATAAAAGGCATGACCGGCTAGTCTCTCAAGCATCTGGTCCATAAATGGGAGGGGAAAATGGTCTTTACGGGTGGCCAAGTTTAACTTTCTATAGTCAATGCACACTCGCCAGCCCGTCTGGGTCCTTGTGGGCACTAACTCGTTTCCCTCATTCTTCACAACAGTTATCCCGGACTTTTTTGGCACAACATGGACTGGGCTCACCCATGAGCTGTCCGAAATAGGGTAAATGATACCTGAATCCAGTAGTTTCAGAACCTCCACTCTTACGACATCCTTCATTGATGGATTAAGACGCCTCTGTGGTTCTCTGGAAGTTTTTGCATTTTCTTCCAAATGGATCCGATGTTGAACCACAGATGGGCTTATTCCTTTTATATCAGCAATTGTCCAGCCTATAGCCTCTTTGTGATTCTTCAGGATCTCAATCAATTGTTGTTCCTGGACTTTTTCCAAGTCCGAGGCTATAATGACAGGGAGAGTATCAGCTGGGCCCAAAAACACATACTTGAGGGTGTCAGGTAGTGGTTTTAGGGTCGAGCTTGGGCGGTTCTTCAATTGATGGAACAGGTGGGGCAGCCGATGGAGTCAAGATCTCTGGCTTGGGTTGCCATTGACTCATCTCAAAAGCAGGGGCAGAATCCAGTAACGCATTTACTTCTTTAATGTTATTCTCAACATCAATGTTACCTCCAAAATGTGCAAGACAGGCCTCTAGTGGGTCCTCACAAACTAACTGTGATCCTACACTCTCAATAAGCTCCTCTAGGTAACTCACCTCACAAATTTCATAATCACTCTCATCTCTGGGTTGCTTGCCAACGTTGAAAATGTTTATCTGGACTGTCATATTCCCAAATGATAGGTGCATCACACCATTTCGACAATTAATCAGGGCATTGGAAGTGGCAAGGAATGGTCTCCCTAAAATTACCGGGATCTTCATGACATTTCTGATTGGTGGTTGTATATCAAGGACTACAAAGTCCACCGGGAAAACAACTCACCTACCTTGATCAAAACATCCTCAACAACACCTTTGGGGTACCTAACTGAAGCATCAGCTAGTTGTAAGGTCACCTTGGTCGGTTTCAGCTCCCCCAAACCTAACTCCTCGTATATTGAATACGGGAGCAGGTTGACACTCGCACCCAAGTCCAACAAAGCCTGTTCTATGTGATGATCCCCTATTTGACAAGAAATTGTAGGACACCCAGGGTCCTTGTATTTGATTGGGGTTGAAGTGGTAATGATGGAACTGCATTGCTGGGCAAGAAAGGCTTTTTTCGGTACATTGGTTGTCCTCTTGAATGTGCATAAATCTTTGAGGACTTTGGCATAAGTTGGGATCTGTTGGATGGCTTCTAACAGTGGGATGTTAATTCTCACTTGCTTGAACACTTCAAGGATCTTATCCAACTGGACATTATTTTTCATTTGACCTAGCCTCTGAGGGTATGGGGCCTTGGGAATAAAGGATCTAGGAGGGGCTCACTTGGTGAGGCAACTCCTACTGGTTTCTCAGGTTCCTTTGTAGGCTCTAGGTCCTTCTTTTGTTCCTCAGGTTCTTCTTCCAAAACTACATGCTCCCTCCTCACTTGGGTCCGTTCAGATTGCCTAGGGTCCTCTTCTGGTGTGTCAGCCTCCCTTGAGGCCATTCTACGGGTGGTAACTGCATGCACTGCATTGACCTGCTCATGGACTTTGCCCTTGTCATCATGGACAACAAATTGGCCAGCTGAAGTTTGGCCTTTGGGGTTGGCTTCGGGCTGACTTGGAAAGGTACCCTTGTCTCTTTGAGCTATTGACCTAGCCAACTGACTGACAGTGTATTCCAGCTTGGCAATGGACTGGGTATTGGCATTCAAATTCTGAGTAGTGCTTTGCTGGAATTGGAGGGTATTTTGGGCTAACATTTTCATTGTGTCCTCTAGAATTCTGCTGATTCTGGGGATTAAGATTCTGATATCCTTGGACCATGGGTGGTCCCTGTGACACTTGGGGTACTTGAGGCTTTTGGTATCCCGGAGGTGGCATATGCTGGGCCATTGGCTGAGAAGGGTTTCCTTGGTGTTGTCCTTTGGTCCATGAAAAATTAGGATTATCCTTCCAACCAGGATTGTATGTATTCGAATACGGATCATACCTCGGCCGCTCATATCTAGTATTCTGGTAAAGTGCACTCACCTCCTCCATACTCTCACTCTGACTTTGACCAAAGAATGCTCTACATCGAGATCCAGGATGGGTAAAGTCTCCACAATTGGTGCAAGGTGAGGCAGTAGGGTCACTAACTGCTTGGCTCATCTTTAATGATTTCAGGGTCTTTGGGGTGGTCTGCTGACAGGTCTGGTTCATTTCAAGGGCTTCTAATCTCCTAGTCAGCGTGGCCAATTTGGCCTCAGCCTCGAATTTGGGTTCCACTCTATGCATGCCCCTTTTTTCTGCAACAATGGGTCTTTTGGGATCCTCTCTGATAGGTTCCCATTGGAGAGTGTTCTCAGCGACCTCCTCAAGGTATGTCCAAGCTTGGTCAGCTGTCTTTTGAGTGAAAACTCCGTTGCAGAAAGACTCCACCATGGTCTTGGTGGGATAGTCCAGTCCTTCATAAAGGATTTGGACTAGCCGGATCTTTTCGAATCCGTGATGCGGGCATTGTAACAGTAAGTCTTTGAACCTTTCCATGTACTCATACATGGTTTCTCCCTCCAGTTGGTGGAAGCTGTTCAGGGTATGTCTAATGAAGGCCGTTTTTGTTTTGAATAAAACTTTTTATAAAAGGCCTCGACTAGTCCCTCCCATGTGTTTATGGAATTAGCCTGTAGGGCGTAAAGCCATGCTTTCGCCTTCTCCTTCAGCGAGAATGGGAACAACCTAAGCTTAAGGGCTTCTTCAGACATATGGTTATACTTCATGGTCCCACAGATTTCCTCAAACTCTCTCACATGCTGATATGGGTTCTCATTTTCCACCCCTCGGAAAATTGGTAACATTTGGATTAAGCCGGATTTCAGCTCAAATGAGGCATTCATGGTGGGTATGACGATGCATGAGGGCTGGGTAGATCGGGTTGGGTACATGTACTCCCTAAGAGTCATGGGTTGGGGGTGTGGGTTTCCGTCAGCCATTTCCTCAATGGCAATGGGGTCCGCAAAATTCTCAACAGGGATATCGAATAAATTGAAGCTCTCTAAACGACCCTGCACACGTAACCAATTGTGCATAAACTACCGCTCAACTCCAAAAGTGATGGTCCGCTCAAGTGATGATGAACGAGGATTAATGCTTAAACACAAACAAGCAAAACAAAATGATTTTGAAAAACAAACTAAACTATGCTTAACTAAGGCTACCTAAGTTTAAACTAGACAGCTCCTAACTGTGAAGAGTACACCTAGGCCTCCAATCCGATCCTATGAAACGTAGTCGGCCAGGCAAGCCCCCAGGGGATTGGTGGGATCACGATGCGCGTGGCAAAGGTTCCGCTTAAATACCAAACTCCTAGAACAGATGAACTGTCTCCCTTAAGGGACAAGGCTATTCTAGGCACCGATTTCCGTCAAGGAGCGCAAATGGTACAACCTTTGATGGTCTTCTCCTAATGAGCTCGTGTCCTACAGTCACGTTTCTACTCAAATTTTATTTAAGGCTAAGGATTCCTAAGTAGTGAGGAAAATGAGTTCCTATGGGCAAGGAAATGGTGATGAAATCCAATCCTTATCTTGTTGGGGGTATGATTGCCCTTACTAAGTGTGTGCTTTCCCAATTACTTTGTGTGTTTGAAAATGATTAAGCACTACAAAGCAATTAAACAATCAAACAACCAACAAAATTAACCCACTAACGGGGGATGCGTGGGTGTATCGAAATACGCACCTCCCAAACTAAATTGGGGGGAGTTCGGTTGAAGTCGACCCAAGCCACCGACACCAATTTCGGTGTACGAACTTGGGGGGCCGCGACGGTATCGTCCAACCGTCCTCCTTCCTTAATTATTACAATGCTTTGAAAAATTAAATGAACTTTAAAAATTATTACAAACTTGAAATGAATCCTAATACAAGATTTTCTAAGAAAGCAAATTAAATTCCTAAGTTAGAGTTCTTTGGTTGCTCTTTTCCTCTTTCCTTGCTCCAACCGCGGAATCCCTGAAAATACAAACAAGTAAAATGTGTAGAATCCGCAATGAAAACTAAAAGAAAGAATAAAAATGCAACTAAACTATATGAGAGTTGAAAATCCTTAAAATGAAGGATTCCTATGTACTTCAATCCCCGGCAACGGCGCCAAAAACTTGATGTCGATTTCCGCAAGTATACGGTTGTCTCAAGTAATATAGACTATGGAAGTCCGAATATCGTTCCCACAAGGATTGTTACAAGGAAACTAGCAATGATCAATGAAAAGGAGTATCAACTCAAATATAGCTAACAATGGAAACAAAAATATATATATATATAACAAGGAAAATAAAAAAAATGCAAACTAAAAGAAAACAAGAACTAGATAACAAAAAGTTTAGTAAAAATAGAAAAAGTCAAGTGAGAACAAGCTAAGTAACAAGTTAGTAACAAAGTTAATGACAAAAAAAAAAATAACAAGGTTGATACAAGAACAATGAAGAAATGTTAGATAGATCAAATGAATAAGTGTGTGAAAATAACAAGTGAAAGATAGAAAATGAGTGGATAGAGAAAAAGAAATATGCTAAAGTAGTGTAAAATCAAATGTATAATTAATGGTGTGAATAGAGAAATGGAGTGTGAGAATCAAAACAAGTGAATAAGTGTGTGAGAAAGTGAATAGAATCAACTAAAGTAAATAAAACAAGAAACAAGCAATACTAATGGATGATCGAATCATCTAGAATCCACTAAGTGACACTAATCCAACACTAATGCTCTTCTTTTTTTCCAAAAAAGATTACTCAAATCTAATTACAAATCAATGCTTAGATTTGAAAAATATAACTTTAAAAGTTCTAAGATAGAAATTAACAATCTAATAGCTAAGATTTTCTTCCCTTCATAAAAGAATAGATTCCTAATGACTATCTATCAAAAGTAAGTATAAACCATCAAAAGATATTAACTCCTAAGCATGATTTATCAAACCTATGTATAGATAGTAAAAAGAATGCTAATATAGAAACTAAGCATGGAAGGTTGCACAATGCAATGAAGAAAAATCTACTCTAACATATTAAGAATATAAATAAGGGAATTAAAATAAAGAGCATAAGCAAAAGGAATATGATCAACTTAGCTTCACCTAGAAGATCCAATCAAAGGGATTAGCCACCCATTGGAGAAGATAAAGCTTTCAATTCCATTCCAAATCTTTAATTTTTACAAGGCTTTCCTCACTTTCTCTCTACAATTGCTCGCAATTACATGAAAAGCTTAAGTAAAGAGGAAGGGGCTCTCCTTGCTTGTGTGTTTAATGCCTAGAGCTCCCTTCCTTATATAGAAATATTTGCCTTGCTCTCTTTGATTTCTTTCCGATGTGGGACTAGACAAGAATGAAAATATGAACATATGAATGTCATTCTCGAGTTAGAAAATAGTTCCCAGATTGATGCGCGATTTTGACCCCTGAAACGTCCGAATTGGGAAACATGTTGTGAAATATGATTTGTAGATCTTAGAACAAGATTTCCAATGCTTCTGAGATCACCTCAATCGGACACCCGAGTAAAAAGATATGGTCAAAATACCAACCCAGGTCTTTCATTTTTCTTCTTATTGTTGGCCTAACTTTGTCATCTCTTCATCCAATTGTCTTCCAAACTTATCCTTACTCTCTTTAACTCTTGAATCTCAACTTTAATCTTCAAATTAATCTTCAATTAACACCTACAAAGAGAAATTAACATAATTGAGAGTATTTTTTAACATATTTTCTATGGAAGCCATTGGAACTCATATGCATACAAATGACCATCTATAATGGAAAGATATGAGCAAAGCATGATGGGGAGGGAATTTATGATTTTTATGCTAAAAATATTATTTTGAGTTCTTTTATCTTTGAAAATTCATAAAATAATGCTATGAAAGTGTATCTTTTTTGAACTCATCACGGCACAACCCGATCTCAGCACATCCTAATCTGAGTACAAAATTAGAAACAACACGAGCATGATGCCAAACAAGCCCTAACGTACCTTTTCTTGAATATGAGCCAGTAACTCATTCATAAATAGTATTAAGAGAGAAGGACTTAAAGGTTACTATTTATACAAACCTATAGATACTAGAAACTCGCATCTCTATAAGTATATTTTACACTTACCGTTCCCTCATACATGTCTTTTATGATATAACCTCTTATGACATTCTTTTTATTTTAAACCCACTAAATCAAACATCTATATTGCATTATGTCTAAACTTTCTATAAATCGTTCGAGACTATAGGAAGATTCCTCCACTTCTCTTAATTTTTTATTCAATTGTCTGACTGAAAAGACAACTTCCACAATTGACTTCTTTTATCTAAAATAATGCTATTTTCTTAGAATTCATTTTTTTTTTTTTTGTGACAAGAGTTTTATGTTGACTATCAACCCACCGAACGCTATTCGTGCTTGGGACCGACTAGTAGAAAAGATTGGCAAAGTTGTTTTGGATCAAAACTGATGACCAGAATCTTGATTTTGCAATCCCAACTCTCCCATTCATTGGTTTTAACTATTGAAGAATAATGCAAATGTGGAAAAACCTCTAAAATACCAAAATCCATTCTTCTCCCATACGAGGCCTAGGCATTGTAAGTCCAAACTCTCTCACATACGCCAAACCTTTTAAGCTGACAACCCTCCTACTTTGACGTCGATCAATCAAAAGTTGATGCACAAAAGTCAAATGTTAGGATTATCTATTTATCATACTGATAATTGGCCAGCTGTCGATCCACATCAGGCCCATCATCTTATCATGATAGTGCTACATATCTATTTGGGCTCCACACAATCATAGGCTTGCTATAGTTTTGAAATGCAAACCTGGGTATTTCTACAGGATGTTGTGCATTTCTGATTCCAAGGTAAGCTTTTATGGCATTCTATATGTTTTTCCGGTTTCCTCGTGCGCTGATCAGAAGCCTTTAGCTTTCACAATCAGGAGAAGTCACCAAACCCAACTAGACCTAGCAAAAAGCTTCTGCAATGGGACTCTCGATGCTTACCCTTTTCAACTGCTCCTACTACATAGCCATGCCTTTTTCTGGGGAGGTGCTAATTGCCATTATTTATGTAGAGAGAGAGAGGGAGATGCAATCAGCAGTTCACCATTCTCTGTACACTGGTTGAACATTGTTTTATTATGGCCTCAATCACCATTCTCTGTACACTGGTTGAACATTGTTTTATTATGGCCTCAATCACCATTCTCTATACACTTGTTGAACATTGTATTATTATATTATCTACAAAAAGTGCATCACAAGCAAGAAAAAAAGCAGGGTTACAGAAAGGTTTGAATGTGTAGTACGAAACATTTCAGGCCTTCTTAATTCTATTATTTGTCATAAATAAATTATTAAGCTTTTCAATTGATTCTTGTTTGAAGCTTTTAGGTTTTCAAAGTTTAATGACTATAATGTAGACATATTATTATTAACTTCAAGCCAATAGAATGTGGATTAGTGTCAAATTAGGGTAGCGTTAATTTAAGGCAGTTAGGTACGTGTGAAGGGATTCGATCAATTAAATGTGGACCTTCTAAACAAAGACAAATTAATAGTGGTAGAAAAGGGAGGTGTTGTGAAGAATTTGCCATTAACCAACTATGAAGTTAGGATTTGGATCACCCTTACAAAGGACGGGTGGTAAAAACTTTAGGGCTCATTGACACTACCAAATATAAGAGGACTCATGTCCACTAAATACCATTTCTATCGTTGCCAAATATAAGAGGACTCAGGTCTAATGAACTCTATATAAGCAGTCAAATTTATGGCCATTCGATTAAAATAAAAACTTTACCAATATTTCAATTACTATTCCTCATAAATTGAAAATATTAAATTCTTCCATCTTCTTTAATTTAACCTCAAGCACCAACTCCCTTTTAAAGTTGAAAGCCTTTGGTGCTAATTTTAGCAAAGTAGGCCATCTTCTAGTCGTTATCTTCAGCATTGTCATTGTGTTATGCTCGCCAACCCTCCAATACCCTCAAGTAATGTTCGCCATTGATGATTTGACCTACCAATCTAACCAGGATAATCCAATGTGGTAAATCTTTTTTTTTTTTTTTTTTTGTTGTTGTTGGGATTGACATTTCTTGCCAATATATAAACGAACAAGGTTGATAGTTGATTCCTACTTTCTATTCGACCTGAACCTAATAACTTGACTAATTGCACATTTCACAAGCCACCCCACGGTTTATTTATTTATTTATTTTGATAAAAATGAAATATCATTAAAGAAAAAACCACTATAACAAGAGAAAAAAAAAATACAAACAAAAAAGGAAGCAAAAAACCATACCCCATCCCCTCAACCTCCATAGTAAGAACATTTTGCTATTCTATGTGCTGAGTTTAAATTCCCTATAAACAAAAGAGAAATCAGCTAGCTCAAAAACACAACACTGCAGCCCCAAGTTGACCAACGGTTAGGTTCATGTTGAGCATATACACATTAGTCAACACCATTGCCACCCCTACCCTCAAACCTCTATAAGCCGCCTGTTATATAAATTCAATCCCAACAATATAAAAACAAGTTCTACTCTCAACCCCACCTTCCTAGCATAGTTGGTAATCAATGTAAAAGTACCCTTGAGGACGTAGGGTATGCAGTAGTATAGTTGGTAAACTAAAAAACAAATAATGATGATGATGATGATTATGATAATGATGATAGTGAGGAGGAGGAGGTCGGTGTAGAAAAAGAAGTCTACGGTCTAGATACACTGAAGAGTCAGAGAAAAAACAAAGGGTAAGGGTGGGGGTGGCTGGCCAAACAAGCATGAGAGAAGGGTAAAAGAGCTGACCTAATTGTCGGTCCTCACTTGCATTGTTACATGGGTCAGTAAAGAAAAACGACGTGGTAAACGAGGGACTTTTTATTATAATCTCTTCACATGCATTATGTTACAAAAAGATTTACTAGGTTTTCTTTGATTAGTTTATTTATCGATATTCTCGCTATTGGGCCTCTCAATAACTCAGAATGGGAACTGGCTCCTCTGAACCTTTTACTTGTTTTTCCACCATTTCCATATTTTTGAAATCTGGATTTATGTGGTTAACCTTCCAGTGAGGCCCACTTATAAAATTCAAATTGCATTGTAGTTGTGTTCTAAATGAAAATTGCTAATGCATGGTATTCGAGAAGTCTCATTTAATGAGAGTTAGACCTAATGTATGATTGATTACGTGAATGAAATGCACCATGGAATATTGGAAATTAAATGTGATAGAGTAGATAAATAAAAAATAATAATTTAAATGATTTATTTACACGTGATCAATTTGAAAGTAGACCTAAATCATATTGGATGGGAGTTTAACTACTACCATAAGATTTCTTTCCTTCTTGGGATTCCCATATTGGCCGGTGGAAATTAGGTCATTGTCTAGGGGTTTAGCTTGATACGGATATTATAAAAGGAAGAGAAATAAAAACCAAACCAAAGCCTTGGTCCTCAAAAGGTCTGTGATCTATATCTCTGTCAGAAAGGAAGTGAAAGATGAGGGAGAAAGAGTGAAGAGAGAGATCATGGGGTTGCGGTCATTTCTGATCCTTTCTTTTTCTATCTCTTTTACAATCATTTCCTCCATCATATTATCATCTACAACACCATCTTTTCCCGTGAAAGAAGGCGAGACTCTAGGAAGAAGGTGATGATGGAGAAAAATAAGGAGAAGGAAGCTTTTCTTTTGAGGGGAATGTTGTCTGGCTCGAGGCCACCTCTCTCTCTTTCTAGAATCTCTAGTTTTTACTATCTCTAGTGCTTTGGGATCCATGGATTTAGAGATAGAGACTGGATGTTGGTGCCGTCGGACCAGGCTTCATTCCCCCTAATTTTTAGCTTCCATTTACGCCTGCTGTTCATCATCTTCTCAATCAATCCTGTGTTAGATCTGAAGGTGGGTGCCCTTCTTATCCCTTTTTCTTTTCTGGGATTTGATCCATTTCTCTTGAGTTTTGCTTATGAATTATTACTTTGATCCTTTTTTGTGGGCTATTTTATTTATTTGTTGGGTAGTTGGGCGTGGTGGGTATTTTCCAAGATTACTGAGAAGATTGCATATTGGTGTAATGATATGGGTTTTGACTATTTTTGATTTGTTTTTTTGTTTAGGGGTTTCTGACTGGAAGCTAGAAAGGCTTTCATCATGACTCCCTTTTCACTGAGGTTTTCTTGTTACCAACGATCAGACTAACCTCTTTTTGTTGTTTTGTCATTGGGTAGAAGCTATTGCTGATCATCTCTTTGAGGGTGTGTCTATATCTGTTCCTCTTTCTTTTTAGGTTAGTTTAGTAGAGATGTGATCTAATGTATTGCTAGATCTTTGAAGGAGGAGGAGGAGCTACAGAAAAATGATCTCAAGGAAGCTATTTTTCTTTCTGTTTGCTACAAGTGTGTACTAATTTGGCACATGATAGTTCTTCCCTTATGCCATTGAATGATCTTCAAAAACTTATGTCCACAAAAGATTGGATTTTCTCTTCTTGGGTTTCTTAGTCTGGTTTAGGGTGATTTCTTTAATTTTTTTTTTTATTTTATCTTCTTTCATTTTTTATGGCAGTGGACTTGCTTTTTCATTTTTCTTCATTTCCTTTCATTTCAATGCATTTACCTTTTACGTTACACTTTAGGTCTTT
The DNA here is from genome assembly GCA_012931725.1 of Litsea cubeba. NCBI lineage: Eukaryota > Viridiplantae > Streptophyta > Magnoliopsida > Laurales > Lauraceae > Litsea > Litsea cubeba. Next base: position 115,596,804 of record CM022946.1, read on the forward strand.
TTTCTGGCAAGGTTGATGGTAAGTTTGAGAGGTTTTGATGGTGGGATGTTTGATGATAGGGTAAATATAGAAGATAATTTGGAGAAAACGAATCTAATATGATGATTTATTAGGCATATGTTTCTTCTTTTACTTTTCCTTTAATCAAATCTTTTAGATTTTTTTTTGCTTTTGTGAACTGTGCGGGTGACATATCAAATCTACTGTCTTTTCTTCTCATTAACCAAAGAATGGTGATTGATAGTGTCCAATGGGTTAGATAGGATAGCATTAGAATGTTAGATGAAACCATGATTTTAAAACTTGGCCAAAACTGAGTCTTATTCCAAGATATGTTTTGTCTTTGTCAATGACTAGTAGTGATCATTTTTCATGTGTTCATTCTGAAGTTTATTTTCATCTAAAACAAAATTTTTTTTTTTTTTTGGTTGAAGGATCATTTAAAACACTTTAAAACAATTGATAAAAATGAAGCTTCAGAATTTTATATTTTCTGATTTTCTTCTAGAAACTTTTAATTTAAGTAAAAGAAGGTCAAAACAAACCATTGCATTAATGAAATATCCATTTATTATATGCAAAGGATTTTTATTTGGCCAGTATTTATGGTTTTGAATAATCTATATTTCATCATGTAAGTAACCTCATATGCATACCTTTCTCCTTTTCTACATCACCTAATTAACCTCATATGCCTTTCAACTTTTTTCCTTCTTCTTCTTCTTCTCTCTCTCTCTCTCTCTCTCCTTTTTTTTTTTTTTCTGAAAAACATGCTTTAGTTGCATAGATGCTTCATATCTAAATCGATTTTGAGAACCTACAGATTGGCATTTTTTCTTCTATTTTTCCTTTTCTTTCTGTTCCACTTACACATTGTATTTTGATAGACTTTTAATGAAAAAGAGGCATACTAAAGAAAGCAAGCCTTTAGAAAAGATTGGGATGAGAAAGGGTGATAAGACACGTGCAACTCGTCTGTCACCTTTGGTGTGCAGACACTGCCAACAATTGCTTAAGGCACACACTCCTATCCTATTTTTTTAATTATAATAGCAATATGAATTCACAGTCTCAAGCTTGTAATAGTAAGCACCTTCTATTATACCACACGCGCTATTCATTGCATAATTTTAATAACAACCCACTTCTTTAAGTTCTTTTTCATTCCCTCTTCGTTCTTTCTTTACAATGGGCTTCCCTAAATCCAAGCCATTATCCAGTATCTATACATTGAATTGATATTGCTTTCAATTTCACAACAAACTGACCATATGACATCATGGTCAATTCCAAAATAAATACCCTTAAAAACCATTAAATATTTAGAAACATTTTATTAGAGGATATTTAGCCCACCCCATATCTTCCATGTCCTGCCTCTGTAAATTGAATGCATAGCAAAATAGGCCAACAAAGGATGGAAGAATTTTTTAAAAGTGCACCCGGGTTGACAGAACTACCATCCTCTTACATGATAGAATAAGAAGTTAACCAGCATGAGTTCAATCAACATCATGGGCGCTACATATGGATTCTTTCATCACTGACTTCACTTTAAGGGTGGCATTGATTTTTAATGCTGTTTGGGGAAACCCAAAATTCAAAATATTAAAACAGGTCTAGGAAGCAATGATACTTGACTCCGGGAGATCATATTATACTTGATTTTTCTACTTGAGACACACAGGAAATTATTTGTGGCTCCCATTGACCTACATGGCACAATTTTTTTTTTTTTTTTTTGCTAATTGGTAAATTTGTATTAAGAAGAGAAGAAAAGGGCAAAGCCCCCAAGACAAGGAGAAAAAAGAATACATCCCCAAAAATACAGCAAGAAAGGCCAGCCCCCTTAAACACGAGGGACACTAACCAACTTAAAACAGAAGCAAGGGAAAGAGCACATAAATGAAAAACTGAAAGAACAAAGCTAAAGAGAACCTGGCTACAGAGAGAAGGGGAAAGAGAGCTAATCTGTCCACCCAAATGACCTAAAAATGGGGTGAGAAGGAATTTTCTTGCCAGGGACAGAGCTGAACATCCCATCCATACTGTCCAAGAAGACCAACTGAGCTTTCATCAATGAAAGATGCTTGCTTCTGTGCTTTGCTTCATTCTAGATAAACCAGATCGAGGATAAAGATGGCTTCAAAGAAAATTGCCGCTGCAGACTTTCTTCCATTGACATCTACTCCCAGATTTAAGGTTAATTGTCTGGACGGAAGAAGCTGAAAGAGGAGGTAAAGGGGTAGGCCCGCCTTGACTGAGAATCCAAGACCAGAGCTTCTGAGCTAAACTGCAGGAAATGAATAAGTGAAGATCAAATTCTCCATTGCTATGGCAAGAATAGCATCTAGATGCCAGGGAGCACCCTTTTTGCATAGCCATGAGATCGGTTGGCGTTTTCTGGAGAAGAAGGCGCCAACTGAATTAGGAAAGCCTAAGATTGTTGAGGTTAATTATTCTATACTAGTCCATACCATTCAACTGGAGCTTCTCTAGTCCTCAAGGTGTCCTACATGGCGCAAATTCAGTCATGTAGCCAATCCTTTTACAAGGGCTCGTTTGGATGAGGAGAAAAAAGGTGGAGAAAGTTGTCATGGTCAAATTTGTATAATGTTTAGGCTTTCCACATGTTTCTCCACTTCTAAAAGACCATAAGTATTTTCTTTTCCTCCTTTTGTATCATTTTCATGCAGCATCCAGTGAATCAACATCCAAAAGGCCATAAGTGTTTTATTTTCCTTCTTTTGTATCATTTCATGTAGTACCCTTATCTCATATATGCTTCTTGTTTTATCTACATTGTGATGCAGCAAATGGTATTTATTTTCTCCTTGTGAAGGGGTGCATGGATTGGATGGTGTCTTATCGGGAAACTGCCTTTTGGAAATTGGGTCTTTTTTTTTCTTCTTTTTTGACTTTGAACACATAAAAGTTGGGTCCTGGTTGGGTTTGCCTTTGATTTTGAGCGACTTTGGTCATGTTTGATGCATCCCCACAAAGGTCTAATGTCCACAACTTCCAATAGATGATTGGCTCTTTTATCACATGAATGTACTGAAGAGTGAGTGCGCCAGGTCCTTTTAGCTTCGTCTTTGAAGTCTTCAAGAAGAAGTTAGGGCGATGTTTTCCAAGTCTTATGACGACTAAAGAGCTTTTAAACGTAGCTTAAAGAACCAAGCTGAACTGAAACAGTTCCTGTTAGGTGAAACAGCTCTTGTTTGGTATGCTGGGAGTCAATCTATTAGAATAGGAAATTATAAAAGTGCACAAAACCCGTGTACTGTTTCAGTAGAAGTGGTGGCAATTGCCAACACACATGAGATTGCTTTGAATTCTAAAAAAAAACTTTGAAAGTTTCCCATCTATAAATGGGGTGACATTGCTTTTGCCTTATTTAATCTATTGTGAGACTGGCTTAATCTGTCTTGCTTATGAATTAATTTTTAATAGCATGCAAAATTCCCACACATGGGACTTCTTCTTAATGTGCGGGATTTTCAATCCTCACCGTCCATAAAAGCACGACCCTCTTCCATTAAAGGGGGTGAAAATTTCCCTTGATATTATATTCTAACCTTCTAATTGTGGTGCATAAAAATGATCTCTCTTTTTCTATCTTTTGTCTTGGGGCGCATCAAAATGTGCTAAGATATCTTTTAGGGAAGAAAATTGAAAATTGAAGGTAAGTGAGTGAATTTGTATAAATATATATATATATATATTTTGTGGGTTTGGATTAGCAGACTGCTTTTTTGTGGTTATGTATTGGTTGAGTAGAATATCCTTCAAGCATCTACCTAAGAAGAGATGGCGGGAAATAAGAAAATGTAGCCTTGTTGGGTTGGGCATATTCTTAGCTGTTCATTGATCTCTTCCAATTAATGGTTTGATTGGGTAAATAATTGGTGCAGTCGGTACTATGATGTCATATTAATAGCTTTTCAATCTTCATGTTCCATAGCCTATTCCTTACATTGTGGGATATGTTGACTGTTAAAAGTGTTAATCATAACTTCGTAGACTATAATGCCTGTTCAGGTGCCGAATAACAGTCATTTAAATAAAAAAGGAAAAAAGAAAGGCAGTGGAAGAGTTTGGTGAACCCATAAGCCCTTTGTTAAACCCAGTCTCTCTCTCTCTCTCTCTCTCTCTCTCTCTCTCTCTCTCTCTCTCTCTCTCATAATCCTTGTTCAAGGTCTGCAGGGAGGAGGCGATGTAAAATCTGTAGGATCTGACACCCCCCACATTGAGCTACCACTTATCCCAAAATCAATTGGTGATAGGAAACGGCACAATAATAGTTTTATGATAAGGGCGAGGGCTCCACTATAAATATGACCGCTTAGGAGCGAGAGTGGACGTTGACCTCAACAAAATCTGTACTCAACCCTCCTCTTCATCTGATTTTTATCAGGTCCTCAAGAAATGCTGCTGAGTCTTCCAAGTTAGGCTGCAACTATATATTGAGTTTCTAAAGCTTGCGAAGCCCATAAACTATGCAGTGGTTTCTTGGATACCTGGATCTTTAGATTACTATTCATGGTATATGTGGGTCCCTTTATGCAAAGCCAAATATCCTGCTGGTTCCCTATATATGGAGATAAATCATCTTTCTGGTTCCCTATATACGGAGATAAATCATCTTTTGGGTTGCTTGTACGTAGGTACATCCATTTTACATGTGTTGCCAGATTTAACAATCTAAGATAACAAGCCATTGATATTGATGTCTCCATGTTCCAATTCCGTAGAAGGTAATCAAGATCCTAACCCGCTCTTAAGTTTTTTTTGGTGGGGAACCCGCTCTTAAGTTGAGTACCAAACAGAAGTCATGAACCAAGATTGCGTAGAGTGGGTCAAAGGGAAGAAAGAACCCTAAATCCTAGCCAAAATACTATTTCCAAAACACATTGGGTTCGGACATTCCTGAGTGGCGACCCTTGTTGATCGTCTTTAAAACACTCATTCATCTGCTACTGTGTGGGGATATTTTCGAACTCACTGGAATACTGGCCTGACGCTCCATCTCGTGCTCCAGCACCAGCTTGTCCATCTCGACGAGGTTCGGTCTCAGCGATAGTGCCGGCCTCCAGTTTGGCCAAGTAATCCCACTTCGGCCATACGCTCATAAGCTCCACCTCGGCCATGGCATCCCCAGCCCGGCTGGGGACTTCGTCCCAGTTCTCCACTTCGGCGTCCCTGCAAGGTCTCCAGCCAAGTCAAGGTCGCCCCCGACCTCGGCTTACCGACATTGGCAACACGCCCTAACCTCGGTCACAATGCCAGAGCTAGCCAAGGCAGGGGCTGACAGTTGTCTTCCCATGGACGCTCAAGCACGCCACAGCACGTGCGACAAGACAGGGGCACCCCCATAGTCCCTGACAGATCGTCGTCCACAGCTCCCAAAACGCCATGACAAGGCTTGATGGGACGGCAATTAAAGAAAAGTAGGCTACGATGGGACTGCGCCTCCCTAGTACCTGACACAAGACAGTCAACCACCCCTTTGCCTCCTCTCTTCCTCTATATAAACACAAGAACAATCCACAAGAAAAGAGAGCCAACAACAACACCACACTGCTGGTATCATCTTCTTCCCCAAAAATCTCCTCCTACTGTTCAGTTCTTAAACTGACTTAGGCATTGGAGAGCCATACGCTGCCCAAGCCAGGGTCCTCTGACCTACTATTCTTCTTCCTTTTCTCAGGTTCCAGGCACAGGCATCGGTGTTCCTAATCTCGTTGGATAAGTCCGTGCAGGCACCCCCCTCTTCTTGTGAGTCACATTTTTTACACTTACAATTGCCGCCGTCTGTGGGAAACGGCTACAAAAAGTCATCTTCCCAAATACCATGCCTCGAAGAACCAGAAAGGGAAATGAACCACTGACACTGTCGATACAGCTGCTGACGGTCCCCCGCCAGGAAAGGTCAGGAGCAAGATCTGGCCCAGCAATCGTCCAACAGCAGGATACTCGATCGGGTTTATCCTCTAAGGATTCGACCTCGACTCTACCTTCCAAAAGGCGCACCCTGAAAGACAACAGAAGTAACCGGGCTCATGGCGAAAGCTCGTGTAACAACCGCAACTTCAGAGAGCGGCTTGATCAACGCATAGAGCACTACAAGAGAAGGGACTTTTTGCGACGATATCTTCACCGACGCTTTCAAACGGTTGCAAACGTATAGCATCAGCAACGCTTTTAAGGGTAGCAAATCAATTTTGGGAATGTGTACTTTGCGATAGTAATTGCTACGCTTTTAAGGGTCGTTTAAGATTTTTCAAGTTTTATTTTTAAAAGAAAATAATTTATAATTTTTTTGAAGTTCTGTAGCAACTCTTTTAAGCGTCGACAATGATAACCTTGTTTAGCAACGCTTTAAAGCGTAGTAAAACCTCGTTTTATTTTTAAAAGAATCATTTATAAATTTTTTTAAGTTCTGTAGCAACGCTTTTAAGTGTCGCAATGGTAACCTCGTTCAGCTACGCTGCTACGCTTTAAAGCGTAGCAACAGCTCGTTTTTTTTTTTTTTTAAATCATTTATAAGTTTTTTGAAGTTCTGTAGCAACACTTGTAAGCGTCGACAATGGTAACCTCGTTTAGCAACGCTTTCACCACTGGAGATTTAGGTTTTGGCGGAATGAAAAAACGGGCGCGGGAAAAGGCCATTAGCCTCATATAAGATGCCCCAGAGCCTACTTTTCCTTCCCACCTTTTCTTTTCCCCTTTTCCCCTCCCGCGCGCGTTCTGCAGCTTCCTCCCGCGTCTGGTCTTTCCCTTGCTCCCGCCGCACCAGCGACGATTCCGCCGGAGCCCGCCTGTGCCGGAGCCGCCACCGATTCTCTCTCTCTTCCTCCCTCTCCCTCTCTATTTCTCTCCCCCCTCCCTCCCTCTCCCTCTCGCTCTGCACTGTGCCCTCCCGCGCGCCGACGACGACTACGCCTCCGACACCGACGGCGAGGCCGCCTCCAGCGAGGTCGGTCGGACTCTCTCTCATAAGACCGGGCCTTAGAGGAGGATCCGTACCATCTTAAAAATTTCTCTCACAAGCATTGCCGAAACCCTTGTTTTCTCCACCACCAGCAGCAGAAGGAAAGAAGCTGCCCTAGATCCCGTTGGAGGTACATGCACACTCTCTGATTCTATTCCACGCTTCTAAAACATTGTGGTTTCTGTTGATATCTTCTGCTACTTTTGAAGTTTATGCTTTTGGATCTGGTTTGAATGTCATTGAGAATCAATGCTTTTGGATCTGGGCTAGAATAAATGATAAAAACTGGCTTCACAATTGAATACATGTTACTGGATCGTTCGATTTGATTAATAAATCTCTTACAAATTTCCTGTAGAAGACCCCAAATCACAAGTCGATTGAGTGCATGATAGTGCCAATATGAGAAGTTCCAGTGCTTATGATTGCTCTTCTTGAGCACAATGAACCTCGTGATCAAGAAAACAAAAGGAACTTCATTCGTCAGAAATCTTCAAGTTTTTATTCATCTGGGAGATGGTATGGAGGCCCCCATCAAAGGTTGGATCCACTGGCAATTTTCTGAAAAGAAGCGCCAGTAAAAACAACTTTGTAACAAAAATCATAACATGTTTCAGTCCTTGGGTTGAATATCCATGCACTAAAGGGATAAGAATTAGAAACCAAAATAAAACGGTGGGATGATAAACATGAAATATATATGTGAGAAGGTTGAAATATGACAAGTTGAAACTCATCCACTATAATTAATGTGAGATGCATGCACATCAATCAGGATTATTAACCTCGGTATAGGCCCTCATCAAAGCCTGAATGCACAGGCAATTCTCTGCTTCTGGCAAGACCACCTCTGTACCTATATACTTCACATTTCACTGTTTTTTTTATGGGTCTTCACATTTCTCTGTGAACTGTGCTTAAATTCAAGATTTCTCTCTCTCTCTCTCTCTTTTTTTTTTTTTTTGAAGTTTCTATTCTGAAAAGAAATTTTAGGTACTGTTTAGGGTGTGCTCACCTCCAACTTGTGGCTATTTAGCATTCCCAATGATCTTCTGATATTCATTGAAATGTTTTTTTTTTCTCTATGGCTGGTTTGATAGGATATATGGAAGTATGGAAGCATTTCCTTCTGGCTTCCTAAAAGAAAACACTTCTTTATTTATGTTCTCATCTAAACTGTCCAATTTTTCCATCCATTAAAAGAAAAATGTGGTCAAATTTGCACAGCTATCCAATCATCCTCTGTTCTCTGCACTCTCATTCACCTTATTCATTCTGATCATTTGTCATGCTATAGACATCTGTGAAACAATTTAAAATAAAATGATAAAAGGTGGTCAAATTTGCACAGCTTCAAGTTGCTTGACAAGTAATTACTTTTCCAATTTGCTACATTTTTATCTTTAGGGTACTTAATCCATATCCAATTTTAAGTCATTTCACATGTTTTACAACAGGGTGAAATTTAGCATGGCATGGTTAAATCCTGTAACAATTTGAGAAATAGACACAGCCGCAGCTGGTTAGATATCCCGTTTCTCACCCCACCGCCTAAAGTTTGTTACCTGCATGAGTAAGTGGTTCTCTCCCGTGGCTGGGATTAACTCCGACATCTATTAGGTCTCTCATGGATCCAGCCCCCATGGCAGTACCCAAAAAAATTTTTTGTACCCATTCATTGTGGATATTTATACTAATGGCTTCAATACAGGCTAAAAGAAAGTCTATAGGTATGAAATTTTAATTTTTCTCCTATGACTCCATGGGGCCCATTTATACGGCATACAGGACAGATTATAAACAAAATAAGCCCTACCTCACTTCTATGGTACAAATGTGTCCGAATGTTTGGTTCACTTTGGTCCACATGGACCGGACACAGAACCAATTATGTTTGGGTGGACCCAAGGCCGAATGTACAAATTACAACCAGAGAGTAGTCTATCTTACCTTGAACCTCTCTAGTTTTAGTTTTTAGTTTAAAGGTAATAGGTAAATTTTATTCAGAAACTAAAGGAACTACAGACTACTAAAAAAAATAATAACAAAGGGTAATAAGAAAACTAACCGTAACAATATCAACATCTCACAAGGGAAAAACCTATTGACCCCTTACCTGAGAATCTGCCAACCCAATACCCAATCTAAGATGACAAGATACTACATGAAGATAGGAAACCAAGCCCTTGATTTTATTAAAGGAGAAATGAGGCTTCCATGACTTATCCTTCCTATGTGCCACCTAAGAAACTAGACTTTTAGAATCACTCTAATCGCTCTTCACAATCAATAATACTTTGAAAGGAATGTGAGAAAATCCTAGAAGCCTACATTATTGTGAGTGTTTTCATGCGCCGGGTTTGAGCCAGCTTGAGGAATATCCAGGCCTGACCCAACTGTAGAAACACAAGCCCATGTCCAGGCCAAGCCCAACAAGGGTATTAAGTGCCTGACTTTACCAGTAGGCTGAATCTTGACCTAGAAATCCATACAGCCCAGTAACTAAATGGGTCCGGCATGTAGAATTCCCTTGGCAAATCAAATAAGAATCACTATAAAACAAATCAACATTTGAGCACACAGATATGATAAACACATGAATTAGTTTGCTACCCTTAAAAAATCTTGGTCGTAATATACAGCATCGACATCTTTACATTTGCAGGTTTGCACCGCGTGTAAATTATCTTGCAACCATACACAAAGAACATATATACACAGCTTCAAGGCCCTTTTTTACAGTTAAATTATGAGTTTACCCCAATGACTGAGAGAACGCCATGCAGCTCATCACTTTTATTAACTTCTATAATCTGATTACCAGTGCTTGCATGCTGCTTATCCTCAATTCAGCTACTTATCACTTGGCTATCAACATAAATGAGAGAGATCACCATGGTGCAGTCTAGATTGAAATGCATACAGTACTCATAGGCTCAAACTTCCTGGCATTGTTTGCATGCTTGAACAGTATGCACTTTGTTCAATTTAAGCTAGACTATTATTCCCATTTCTGTGCTCGATCCTCTTGGATTGGAAATTCTTGTTACTTGTTTGTTGCTAGTCAGGGCTTTAGGTTGCTTCTATGTTATTTTATTGCTTCCCTGTATTGCAAAAGCTAGGTGGGTTGAGGAGTACACAGATTTGAATTGGTACTTGTTAGTTGTTACTTTTCCCATGTTTGTTGTATTGCTATACCAAAGTTGTATTTTACACTTGTTCAGTGATTGATAACACCCATGTTAAGATAATCGAAATCCTGTGTCTCAGAGAATTATTATAATCCTCCTAAAATCATAGCCACATGATTTCTTTTGTTATGAACTTTGATAAAAAACTATAAATTTGCATATCATTATTTATTTGACTCTAAATATATGATGAGTTTGTTTTAGCATATATTATAATCTTAAGCAGCTATCAAACAGTTCGGTTTAAAATATGTTCCATTCTAGAGAAAATGCCAATCAACGATAATGTTACAATATTATAATATTAATGCACTATTATATTCTATAATATTTAATTTTGCTACTATTTAAATCTGAAAATATTATTTTGTGCATGTATCCCAACCGGCCCTTAGTACAAGAGAAACATTGAATTAATTTTTTTTTAGTTTTTCGATAGTCATTTTTTGTAGACATACCTTACACTTTAGTACTCCATTCTCATTGAATCTCATTTTGAAATAGTCTGTAGTTTTCATCGGACTTCTTGTGGATTATAGGGAGTTTATTGGTGTTATATGCTTATAGTTTTGGGTATTCCATTTGTTTTTTTCCTAGTTATAGCTTCATATTAGAAGTTAACTTGTTCTTCTGTCTGTTTGCGATTTTGTACAATTGTTTCTTTTTCCTTTTCCTATCATTCCAAATGTCGTGAAATTGCAATATTTGCCTTTGCAATTGACATATTTTTTTGATTTAAATTGCATAGAATTGCACATATAGATGGATAAGAGTTGGATGAATCTGCCAGATCGTTTCGGCACTCGATATACTGAAGGTATTGAGGATTTCATTGCCCTTGCTGGTAATCATATTGACCTCGCGGGTAGGATTCGTTGTCCATGTAAGATTTGCAATAATAGGTATTATAAGCAAATCAACGAAGTAAAAGATCATTTGCTTGACAATGGGATGGACAAGCATTACACTCGATGGGTACATCATGGTGAAGAATATGAAGAATTGTCTGATGATGATGATGACGATGATATTGGTGCTGATAAAGGGGTTTTTTTGATGGGGTGCATGATTTACTTCAAGATTTAGGGGCACCTACTCGGATGGATAATCCAATGCCAGACATGCAATATGGAGATGCAGCTAATTTTACATCCACAGAAGCAGAAACATTTACTGGTCTTAATAGGAGAGAAGGAAATGCTACTTTGTTTGAGAAACTCATGAATGAATCGCGACAACCTTTGTATCCAGGCTGCAAAAAATTCTCAAAATTAGATTATCTTGTGAAGTTGTTTCATGTGAAGGTAATTAATCGTTGGAGTAACAAATCATTTGATATGATTCTTCAACTGATTAAAGCGGCATTGCCTGATGGTGAGACACTACCAAAGTCCTATCATGAGGCGAAGACATTAATGCGAGAGTTAGGGCTTGGTTATATTGCAATACATGCATGCAAGTATGATTGTGCACTTTTCTGGGGGAAAGACAACGAAGATCTTCGAAGTTGTCCGGAATGTGGAGAGCCGAGGTACAAAGTTGTTGAAGGCAAGTTTAAGAAAATACCACAAAAAGTTTTACGATACTTTCCACTTAAACCAAGACTTCAAAGGTTGTTTATGTCAAGGATGACTGCTGTAGATATGAGGTGGCACAAAGAGAAGCGAGTTAGGGAGGAAAATGTATTTAGGCACCCAGCTGATTCTAAAGTCTGGGAAGACTTTGACAAAGAGAATGAGTGGTTTTCAAATGAACCTCGCAATATCCGCCTAGGCCTTGCAAGCGATGGGTTCAACCCTTTTGGTGACATGAGTACCATGTACAGCATGTGGCCAGTAATGCTTATGCCTTATAACTTGCCACCATGGAAATGTATGAAGGATCCTTTCATCTTCATGTCACTACTTATTCCTGGTCCTAAATCACCGGGAAATGACATTGATGTGTATTTACGACCATTGATAAATGAATTAAAAGATTTGTGGGAGAATGGCGTGGAGACATATGATGTTGTTACCAAGCAAACATTTCAGCTGCACACTGCATTATTGTGGACTATTAATGACTTTCCTGCATTTGCTAACTTGTCTGGATGGAGCACCAAAGGCAAAATGGCATGTCCAAATTGTAACAAAGACACAGTTTCTATGTATCTAAAGAACTGCCACAAGTTATGTTATATGGCCAATCGTCGTTTTTTGCACTCACGACATTCTTGGCGGAGTCGTGGTAAGAACTTATTTGATGGGAAGGTTGAGAACAGGCCAAAACCAAAGATGATGTCTGGGGATGATGTGTTATCACAACTTGAACTGGTTGAAGTACGGAAATTTGGGAAGAATCCGAATAACAAGAAAAGGAAGCGCACGCAGATTGAGTTGTTGTATCAAGTGATGATGATACTGACATAGATTGATTGGTCATGTAAAAGGTAATTTTAATTATCCATGAGTGATAGCATCATAAATATTGTGTAATTTAATTCCTTCCTAATCATGATACTGAGTATTGACTTTCATTTTACTTGTTTATATTTACATGATTAATCTTTTGTCTGCACTACAATTCAAAAAGTGATTTATGCTCAATGAGAGTTTGTTAAGTTTATGTTGTCAAATGTTTATTTCTTGTGCAGTCATGGGTCCAGGTAGACGAACTACTAGAAGTACTTCTCAAATGCAGCCCCTGCCTATGCCAAACACACAATCAGATGTTGTGCTTCTTCGTGGTAAGATAGTATATCTAACATTTACATTTTGATTTCAGTCCAGTCTCTCTATAAATTTCATCAGTTGTGTACAATTGCAACTTTGGTATATTCTCACTCAGTCTTTGTTTATTCATGTTGTGAATTGAATAATTTGTGTATAGACATGGCATCAGATGGACGGTCCGTAAGTTCTAGTACAGTGCCTTCATCTGTTCCCAACTCTTCTGCACAATCAGCTAATGCATCTACTCCTAGTAAGTCCAATAGTTTGATGACATTATTAATGGGTTGGTAAAAAGGGATCAAGTAAAAGTGTCTAACCAGCTGTTAATTTGTGCTATTGTTAATTGTAAAATAGGTTCGACATCATCAGTTAAAAAAGAGGCAAGGCAAAGAACAACACTCTCATTAACCATATAGCAAGGCGAGGTCAAAAACCTAGGATTGAGATACCAGCAGGTAAGTCAAAACCTGTAGGAGATTGGAGTCAGCAATTTGCTTCTGAAGTTGGCATAATTTGCCGCGAATATGCACCTCTGTCACTTTATAATTGGAGAAAGGTGAAGAAGGAATACCAATCTAAAGTTCAAACGATGCACGAACATATTTTGGTAATAAAAAAAATTTTCTTTAGTTGATTTAATATTTATGGAGTCGAATTCTTCTTAACATTTCATTACAAAACTTATTTGCAGAAGAGCTTTGACATTGATATGCATCTCCCGCATGTCGAAAGGGCTATCAATAAATACTTAGGGCAGCGCCTCAAAGAGTTCAGGTGCAGGTTGCACGTTTACTACAAGTCTCTTTCTAATGATCAACGCAGACGGAAGCCATATGTCAACGTCGCACAAGAGGACTGGGAACGACTTTGTGATTGGTTTGAAACAGACAAGTTCAAGGTAAAAAAATGTTATTATTCAAACTTCGTATTTGTGTACTATTGTACTAGCTTATAACTAACAAAATTCTAGTGCAGAAACTTAGCACGGTAAACAAGGCCATTCGTGCCAAGAAAAAAGTTCAACACCGTGGCGGTTCAAGATCGTTTTTGAATCATCGATATGATAAGGTATTATAAATGTTTATAAATTTCCGTGTCCGATATATATTTAGATTTGAGTATGATCTTGGATATTCATTATTGGATTTTTCGTGTGTTATCTCATATTTCTGTACTTTGTTATGTGATCCTATGTCAATTGTCAAGCGTATTCAATTTGATAGTCAATTTGATAGTTAATTGTCAAGTTGTGTCATAGTTGCCCATAATTATAATTCATTCAGCTTTTAATCTAAGGTTATGAATTTGATGTATACTTTGGACTTGAAATGAATGCTTGCAAATCTAATGTATCTGATGCTTTGATGTGGCATTAAATGTGGCAAGATGCTTTGATGCCTTTGTGAGAAATGATTTACAGATATGCTTCTATTGTCATGTTCTAGGTACTTTGCTCATTGTCATGTGAGGGTTTTGCTCCCCTGTCAGTGCTTCCCTCATGTGAGCTTCTAGTCGCAAACGACCACACTTCTGGCACCCCACAATCTGTCTCTCCTATAGGCCCAACCAGTGTCTGAATGGACTTGCCCCTTGGTCCTTGAGGCCTAAGATTACCCTAAACAAAGAAACAATTACTAGCCTCAAATATGACCAAGTCATAAATGAATTGTCCTGACCATGACACAAATTGGCAAAGCTTTCCATTATATCTGATGGGCCTAACTAGTGTAAGAGCCCAGTCTAATATATATTTAGAGAGACTCAAAAGAGTACAAGTTCAAAAACGAATTTATTTTGGTTCTGAAAAAGGCATTAACTTATGTATACAGCTCTATCACTAGATTAGCTGGCCTTGTTTAGGCTCCAATCAAAACCACGCTATTTAATTTGCAAACAAAAGCATGAATGCAGATTAATGCCTAGTTGGCTACAACTTCCATCCATCCTCGGGAAAATATTGATCCTTATCACAAATATAATTGACTTGGTACTCCAAATATCAATACAGAACCCTAATATAGATTAGAGAAAGAAAGGTAAAATAGAATACAGCACAACTAACATAGATTCCGCACATGTACCTGAAGCATGGAGTCACGGACTTCAGACCATATGGAGAGTGTAGGGGTCACAGAGTGGCCTGCCAACACCTGAAAGTGGAAATTGAAGAGCAGGCCAGCTACAACTGATTTCATTTGAGTGAAAGCCACTTCCTTTCCTAAGCAAATCCTTGGCCCTGAATTGAATGACATGAACTTGTAGGATGGCTCAAACTTGAGCTTCCCTCTCTCAGTAATCCATCTCTCAGGCTTGAATTCTAAACAGTCTTTTCCCCATATTGATTCCATCCTGGCCATTGTGTACAATGGAATCAAGATCTTTGTCCCTGGTTGAACAGCATCGCCAGTGGGAAGCACTTCTGGCTGAAGAACACTCTTATATCCAAATGGAACAGGCGGAAAGAGTCACAGCGACTCGCACAAGGCCGCATGGAGATAGACCAACTGACTAAGCTCCTCAGAGTCAAACTCCTTCGATTCTCCTTGCTGCCAATCACTCAATTCGGGTGAATTAGCCCTCAGTTCCTCCAAGATCTTGCTTTCGACTTCTGGATTCAAGGAAACTAGCCAGAAGAACCAAGTGAGAGCTGAACTTGTGGCATCTCTCCCTGCGAGGACCAGATTCAAGGTGGTGTCTCTTAGGAACTTATCGGATTTCACTATAGGCAGTTCATCATTGTGTTGATAATCAATGTAAGATGTTAACAAATCTGCCCCTTCCTCAGAGTCTTGCTCTCCTACATGCTTGTTCTCATCTGTATTAGGAATTAGTAGCTTATGTTTGACAATGCTATTTAAATATATAAGTATATCTTTAAATGGGAATTTAGAATTGGCATGGCCGACAATAAACATTTTTGGGATTGAACCTGTTACAGCATAATGCACAAACTCAACAAGAGCCCGGCAGAATTGAATTTTATCGCATGATGTATTATAATCCGGGCAAAGGCTGGAGTGGCTCCGTTGCTGAAGAAAATTATGTGAGGATCAAGTTTTCTTTCATCTTTTTTCTTGGCTGTAATTAGAATTTGTCGTCCAAAATATTTTTTTTGTTTGATATCTGCCTCTGTTTATAATTACAGGATAAGATGTTGAAGATGCAGGCCGAGTCCCTAGAAGAAGGTTCTACCCCCATGACTGAGGATGACATTGCTAATAAAGTCTTAGGTACAAAACCAGGTTACATCGTTGGTCTAGGTCACGGCGTGGACCCAATGTCATCCTCCTCCTCCTCTTACTGTTATCCAGAGGTTGAGGAACTTAGGAGGAGAGCTGAGGCAGCTGAGAGACAAGCTGAGGAGCATGGGAGACAAGCACAAGAGCTGAGAGACGAGGTTCAGGAGTTACAGAATTGGAAAGCAGCTTCTGAAGCTAAATTGAACTTTCTCATGGCGCACATTGGGGCCAACTTTTCTGTGGTATGTGTTTATCTTTATCTTTATTATCTTTATCTTTATTATAGAGTACAGATAAGGAGAATATATTAAGTTGCAAATGTAAGAGTGGCCATATCCATCACTGTATCTCCTCTTTGCCACCATATGATTTGATTCCTCACGATGAGTGGCCATATCCATCATCTTTTCCGCTAATTAGACTGTTATAAGTAAAGATGTCAGGACAAACACCTTTCTGTTGCATCTCATTTATCACAGTTTTACCTCATTAAACTCTTCCTTCATAGGTTAATGCAATAGATAACTTTTACTGATGCTCTGATATAACTTGTGCTTGCTGCTATCCTTTGTATGAAACAGTAGTTAGGTAGCCATCAATTCACTATCTAAAAGACAAACTTTGTTTCCATCCCCCACGAAAAATACTTAGCAACATAAACTCATCGGAGTAAGAGAAATACTGCAACACCATCAAATCTCTGAGTAATATCTACAACACAACTCCCATTGCAGCGTAGGATTGCATAAGAGAGTAAATGTACAACCACATAACTATGAGCCACTCGCTTGAAAGTTGAGACTCAAATTTTATCATTGAAAATGAAAAAAAAAAATGGAATAAAGAAAACAAAAGGAATGAAATTTACATGAAAGCAGAAATTACCTAAAGAAGAATAATAGTAAGGAACAGAAATTGTGAGCCTGTTACTTCATTAGAATCGAATTTCAGATATATTAAAGAGGGAAACCCAATGGTAAAAGTCGGCGCCCTTGCAAAAGCATTTTCAGATGAAATCATGCCATAGAACAAGCAAGCACCTAGCTGTCATTAACTTCGAGGAAGATAAACAAACTCTATGCATGGGATAAAATCCCACTTGGTCACCACCAAAACTAATAAGACTCAACCAAGTTGCATTTAACTCATTTGAATCAAAAGATGAATCAATCAAGTCATCGCAACTCAGTAAGTAATGGCAATGGCATGACTTGACAGTTTCCATATGGTTATCTTGGTGAAGTGGGTTTCCTATTCATAGCAGTAAATATATTGTTTTAAGACACAATTGGATTTCTGCAAGTGCACTTCACATCCAACAATCTCATTGCAAGCTTCATAGATTCTCCAACATATCACAGGGTTATCTTGGTGAAGTGGGTTTCCTATTCATAGCAGTAAATATATTGTTTTAAGACACAATTGGGTTTCTGCAAGTGCACTTCACATGCAACAATCTCATTGCAAGCTACGAGCTGATCATATTGTTTCTTCAGATTATAAAAGGAGTAAGTAGTTGTTTTTGTTGGGGGCTTTTTTTTTTTTTTTTTTTTTAATCGTGCAAATGATATTGAATTCTCATATTGGGATTTATGTTGTTCTTAAATTTAATCTGTTTTGGAATATACCCTATCAAGAACTACTTCTTGTTACCTAAACTTAAATAGGTGAGTGTGCAGAGCAGAGTTTGTTGGATTTTTCTTTCAATTGAGCAGGGCATGGTGTGGGGTGTTTATATTTGTTGGATTTGGTTGGATCTTTCTTTTCATTGAAGGATTCATATAGTTTCTTTAAGTATTAATGCTGCTGTGCTAGATACGTTTAATCTGATTACACTAGCAGAAAACATAAGCAACTCAGTAAACAAATTGTTCTCTGTTTCTCTTGAAGGAACCCTGCTCCACAAGCACTTTCCTGCATAGAAATTGAATGCAATTAAGGACAGTTTAAGGCTATAACACTCACAAAACATGCACCAAGGAAATTACCCAACAGCTTAAACATAGAGCACTGCTTCTGCCCAACTTAAACATATTAGCCATGCCCATGTCCCTTATTAGGGAAGAACACAGGAGGCCACATAGTGGCTACGCAAATCCCAAACGAAGGGGGAAAAAGCACAGATAACTTTAGTACTTAATACTACCACAACCAGTTCTATTTTGTTTCAGTTATATTTTCTTAGTTATATTTTCTGTAATTTGTTTCAGTTCTGATCCATAGTTATTACATTTCACACCTTAATTACATAGCACATAGCAGAAATGAATGAACAGTTCTGTCAAAGGTCCTAACCAATGTTTAAAAACTCCTGAATCAGTCTTGTAGAATGGTGCTGACTGAGTTTGTGCACTTTAAGATTTGACTGAGCTTACTTGATGACTGAGTCGATTCTCTGAGATTCTGAACACCGGTTTCAACGTTGCCCAGCCTCTTTAAACCAAATATGGTTTCTCCCACCACTGCTTGTTTTAATCCGAATCTTTTGTGCTGACATCTTTTATATTGTTGGCCGCATGGGCCCTTCTCAGCCTAGGTATGTACTGACCATGTTTTTGGCCTGTAATCAAGCTTAGCCCTGACTTTTAGGCCTAAAGTCTGCACTAAATCCAGAAATCACAGTTGTTCCTGCACTTGGAGTTGAGCTTGGAGGTGGATGGAACAAACTGTAAAAGCCTCATCTTCATTCACTAGTCCTGATGCAGTTCAGTGGACTGGCTATGTAGTCCGATCAGGCTGGTGTGCTGAGTAACAACATTGGATTCAACCTGAACCTGACTCATTGAAATGTAAGCTTGAAGCCAAGCTGAAAATAGAAAGGTCAGCCCAACCCTTGAATTACCAGTTTGGTTTCGCCTCAGGGTGGCGGGTTGGATCATCAATTGGAAGAAACCCTTTTATGGACAGGCCCTGTACTGATACCCAAATTTAAATTTGAGGCCAGAACCCAGATCTGGACCAGAACAAAGGGCCTAGACATAGACCCAAATCAAGGCCAACTTCTCTAGTGAAAATATTTTTATACTTGTATGCTTTATATATTGTGTATATGCATGTGCTTATGAATGATGCATGGTAGTGGCATCAGGTATTCTGTATTCAGGTTCTTGGATATGAAATCCAAGGGCCCAACTGCAGTCTGGAATTAAAAACTGGTCCAAATGTTGGATCGGTACCTTTTTTTTCAGTCTTTGGGTCTTCAGGTATTGTGGGACCTGTTTCATCCTTAGCTGTCTTGTTTTATAGTGAAGTTGACCAAGTTCAATGAAGCAGACTTACCAAATTAAACTTCCTTCCTTGTGAACTCCAACAATTCATTGTTTACATAATGCACAGCTAGTAGGCAATGGCCTTCCTCCTGTTGAACTTTAATCTTTGTAGAAGAAAGAAAATGAACTTCTAAGATCACAACCATGAACCACCTGATTTTTATGTATTTTTATTACATCATGGCCATATTGGTTCTCTGTTCTTATTTTGCTTGTACATGGTTTTGTGGTTCTCGCAAATGGTCTGCCTGCGAACAACCAAGTTTTTGGCTTACATTCTTGTTAATTTATCAATAGATGAGGTAGAAGGAAACCAATTAGGGCTAATTCAGGTTTTGGGCTACTCTACACTTGTATATTATATTATTGTACTTAATGGCCTGTTTATTTTTTGTAGTTGAATTCCTAGGAGTTCTAAGATTAATCAATGTTTTGGTGCCTAGTCTGAATTTCCAATTGTGAGGATTTGCTTATTTGATTGTGCTCCTGTGAAATGTCCTGTGTTGTTACTTGTTAAATTAGAGTAATTACTTTCTCAATGTTACATCTTGTGAATTGAGTTTCATCCGTTTCCTTATTTCTCCTTCATCAATAGTATCATCTGCAGATTAATGAAATTAGTTCAGGTTAAGACTGCTATATGTTTAGCCTGCATGACAGTTTGCATCTTATCTGTTTATACTGATTGATTTATTTGTCTGTCATGGCACACAAGTGTCTATCCCTTCACTTCCTCAGCTGGTTCTCTAACCATTTATTCTAACAAACTTTTTTTTTTTTTTTGGAATTGCAGAATGGTTCTACATCATGAGTACGTTGCAAAGATAAACTCTTGGGGTTGAAAAGGATGGAAGATGATCATAAACGCAATAGACTTATCCCTTAAATTTTGAATGATGTTTTGTAAGATTAGAAAGGATGACAACTTGGAAGGCTATGTAATTTTTTTTTGGATACTGTGACAATTAATTGTACTTTTTTACATTTAGAACCTATGAAATTTAATTTTTTGTTAGTTAAATGTTTTTGAGTGTGCAAAGTTTCTTTAGGTCAATGATAATGCTATATCAATGTCTAAAAAGTCCAATTTAGATGGGGAAAAATAAAATTTTTTCTGCAACATATTCAAAAGGTTGCAACTGTAAAAGAGTTATTACTACGTTTTTTAAAGCGTTGCAAATACGTGCTGTATTATACTTCCAAATGGTTTTTTTACAACCCTTACAAGCGTAGCAAATACGTGTTGTATTATACTAGCAAATGGCTCTTTTACAACCCTTACAAGCGTTGCAAATACGTGTTGTATTATATGTGCAAATGGTTCTTTTACAACCATTACAAGCGTTGCAAATGAGTTGTATTATACTTCCAAAATTTTCTTTTACAACTCTTACAAGCGTTGCAAATACGTCTTGCATTATATTTAAAAATGGTTCTTTTACAACCTTTACAAGTGTTGCAACAAATAGCCCTTTAGCAACGCTTTTAAAACGTAGCAAAAACAGACTATCTGCGACAAAAACTAAAAACGTTGCAGTTAGTACACCTTTTGCAACCGTTTAAAGCGTCGGTGATAATTTTAAATTAAAAAAATATATATATATCTAGCGACGCTATTAATTTCATTAACAACGCTTTTAAGCGTTGCTTCTTATCTTTTGCGTCGGCATCAACTGCAACGTCACATCGACGCTTTCAAAACCGTTGCAGAAGACCATTTGCAACGGTTAGGTTATCTATTGCTACGCTTTTAAGCGTCGCAAAAAGTCTCCTCTCTTGTAGTGGAGCAAGCAGTATGACAGAACATGGAGATGGCCGGTTTCGCTCGAGTTCAGCTGAACTCTTATGATTTCGGCACATCCCCCTTCTCTCCAGAGATCAGAAACTTCCCCCTTCCTGAAGATTTCAGTGTCCCAAGGTTCATCGTTTACGATGGGACCTCAGACCCAGCAGCACACCTCCGACACTTCACTAAGAAGATGTCGGTGTGGGGCGATGCAGGCCACCTGAACTGCAGAGTCTTCTCTTCCAGCCTCGAGGACCTCCCCTTAAAGTGGTTCTGCGCACTCCCCCAAGGATCGATCAAAAGTTGGCAGCAGCTCCGTAGTTCCTTCATGACGAAGTTCCAAGCTCACAGGGTCATCCCTAGGTCAGCCGCCGACCTGATGGCCCTCGGAATGAAGCAGACCGAGAATGTCACGCAGTTCGCCAAAAGGTTCTGGGCTGTCTACAGCCAGATCGAGAATGCTTCAGATACAATAGCAGTGATGTCTTTCCAACAAGCCCTCGTACAAGGCAACGAGCTTCGGAGGGACTTAGCCATGCATCCCGCGGTACTATGGTAGCACTGATGACCAGGATAAACCGATTCGTCAGGCAAGAAGCAGACGAAGCCCGAGCCCAGGAGCATTTCAACCTTTACGAAAGCGACCAGATAGCTTCCAGCTCGGCGGCAGCCTCCACCTCGGCAGAAGCCTCCAGCTCGGCAGAAGTCTCTTCCAGCTCGAGAGGCAGCTAGACGTCTCCTATCATCACTTAGCTTCGACCGCCCGTCAGCTTCGATCGCACGACCCTCTACCGTCATTTCGGCGGCACGGTCCTCTACTGTCAGCTTCGATGGCGCCGTCAGCTTCGATGACACCGGCACGACCCTCTACTGTCGGCTTCGATCGTACGACCCTCTACCATCATTTCGACGGCATGGTCCTCTGCTGTCAGCCTTGATCGCACGGGTCCTCTACCGCCATCAGTCATCCAGAGCCACCGAGCTCCCACTGGGGTCGTTTTATATACTCAGTCGTGACTCGTGTTCGCAACAGGGCCACCAAGTCCTCGGGTAGATACACCCAGGCTTCTTGGCCTCCAAATGACCTCATGCTGGTCCGTCCACATGCTGGTTTCCGCCTCACACTGGTTTCGGCCTCATGCTGGTCTCGACCGCATTTAACGACCTCATGCTGGTCCGTCCACGTGCTGGTTTCCGCCTCACGCTGGTTTCGGCCTCATGCTGGTCTCGACCGCATTTAACGACCTCATGCTGGTCCGTCCACGTGCTGATTTCTGCCTCATGCTGGTCTCGACTGCATTTCACGACCTCATACTGGTCCGTCCACGTGTTGGTTTCCGCCTCACGCTGGTTTCGGCCTCATGCTAGTCTCGACCGCATTTCACGACCTCATGTTGGTGTCGCCCTCGTGCTAGCTACGCGCTTCACACAGGTTCGGCCTCATGTTGGTCTCGGCCATTGCCAAATAAACTGCTCTGTCGTACCGTCCAGGCTTCTCCATCTCGGCCAGCGCCAGATGGACTGACTTAGGGTTCATACACCCAGTCGCTCCTAAAACTCTGGGTTCATACACCCTAGGACTGACCTCGGGTTCATACACCCAGTCTTCCCTAAACTTTGGGTTCACGCGCCCATGGACTGACTTAGGGTTCATACACCCAGTCGCTCCTAAAACCCTGGGTATATACACCCTAGGACTGACTTCGGATTTTCACGTCCAGTCTTCCCTAAACTTTGGGTTCACGTGCCCATGGACTGACTTAGGGTTCATACACCCAGTCGCTCCTAAAACTCTGGGTTCATGCACCTTGGGACTGACCTTGGATTCATACACCCAGTCTTCCCTAAACTTTGGGTTCACACGCCCAGGGACTGACTTAGGGTTCATACACCCAGTCGCTCCTAAAACTTCGGGCCCATGCACCCAAGCTTCTCAAAAGGACTGCTCTGGCGTACCGTTCCAGCCTCCTCCACTTCGGCCAAAAAGACTGCTCCATGTCTCCACCTCAGCCAACGGCAGCTCAACTAGAATGCCGAAGAAACTATTCCATATCACCTCCTCGGCCTCATGCTGATCTCGACCACACTCATTCTCGGTGACAGTACCAGATCGCCGGCCAACGAGACTGCGCCTCTGGTGACGAACCAGCTGGTCACGTCTCCGGTCTCTCAGTTGGTGGCAGCAAACCAGACACTGAAGACTAACAAGCTCAACAACTCCTCCCTCTCATAGCTCAGAAGTTGGGGGACTATTGTGTGGGGATATTTCCGAACTCATCGGAATACTGGCCTGACGCTCCATCTCGTGCTCCAACACCAGTTAGTCCATCTCGGCGAGGCTCGGTCTCGGCGATAATGCCAGCCTCCAGTTCGGCTAAGTAATTCCGCTTCGGCCATACGCTCATAAGCTCCACCTCGGCCATGGCATCCCCAGCCCAGCAGGGGACTTCGTCCCAGTTCTCCACTTCGGCGTCCCTGCAAGGTCTCCAGCGAAGTCAAGGTCACCCCCGACCTCGGCTCACCGACCTCGGCAACACGCCCTAACCTCGGTCACAATGCCAGAGCTAGCCAAGGCAGGGCCTGATAGTTGTCCTCCCATGGACGCTCAAGCACGCCACAGCACGTGCGACAAGACAGGGGCACCCCCATAGTCCCTGATAGATCGCCGTCCACAGCTCCCAAAACGCCATGACAAGGCTTGATGGGACGGCAATTAAAGAAAAGTAGGCTACGATGGGACTACGCCTCCCTAATACCTGACAGAGTGGGCTATGACAAGACAGTCAACCACCCCTTTGCGTCCTCTCTTCCTCTATATAAACACAAGAACAATCCATAAGAAAAGAGAGCCAACAACGACCCGCACTGCTGGTATCATCTTCTTTCCCAAAAATCTCCTCCTACTGTTCAGTTCTTAAACTGACTTAGGCATCGGAGAGCCCTGCGCTGCCCAAGCCAGGGTCCTCTGACCTACTATTCTTCGTCCTTTTCTCAGGTTTCAGGCACAGGCATCGGTGTTCGTAATCTCTTTGGATAAGTCCGTGCAGGCACCCCCCCCCCCCCCCTCCTCCTCCCGTGAGTCACATTTTTTTGCACCTACAGTTACTAACAGTTGAATTGAAAACCCAAAATATTAATGCACTCTTGTTGGTTGTCTCAGTTATAGTAGTAATGTGTGTGTCACGTTTTTTTTTTTTTTTTTTTTTTTTTTTTTTTTGTGTTAATTACCCAATTGGGAACCCAGCCCTCCTGGTGAGGGAAGTAAATTTCGGGTGGTATAAGGTAACCTTTGGGTGAGGGAAGGTGAACTGTGGGCAGCCAGATAAGAACTGTTGTCTCTTACCATTGGGGTAAGAGGCCGTTCTTAATGGGTTTGTCACTTACTACTAATTTTGTTTTCTTCTTTTTGTGTTTTGGCTTAAAGCTTAAGAGCCTATTGCAACGTTAATTGGTATTGCTCGATGTTGCAACCACAAAGGTGCGTGTTCGAGTACGCTTTCCCATAAAAATCACACCAAAGAACTACTTCGTGGTACAAATTGTACATTGAACTCTAGTTAACTAAGAAATATTTAAGGTAGAAAGTTAACATTATTATAATCTAGCTCCAATAAGTAAAATAACATTGTGTTGATCTACTTGTTGTAGAGGCACCCACCACTACCATTGTCTCTACAAGGGTAGCCACACTTCCTACAATGTTATGTGCTTAGGGTCTGATTGTTTCATGTAATTAAATTCCTAGGAATGCTAAGAGTTTCAATATCTTTAAGTGGTTAAAAATGAAAATCAAAGATAATGTGAAAAAATGATCATCAAATAACATCTCCTTTAATGAGAATAGAATCAAGGAAAGATATTGGGAAATCAATACCTTGCGGTCATCATAGTACGTAATTCAAATCCTAGAGAAGTTAAGGTCCAATGCACATCGTTAATTACCTTATATCTTCACTCTCCACCTCTTTAACAATCCTTTGATGAGCTCACTTAACCATGAGTTCCTGTGTATTATGTTCAAGCAAACAAGCCCCTAGAGAAATTGATTTATTTTTAAGTTGGAGAATTACCACTGATTCATCTTAGGATGAATAAGAAAACAAGTCAAAAGGTGCGATTTTTAATGACTTCTGTATAACACTAACACTAGTAAAATGGAAAAACCAAACAAGGGTTTGTATATTATGGAAGGTGTTTTCTTTTGGCATACAACCAAGGGGGCTGGGTCTCATGAAAAAGAACCGCACTCCTGCAAGAAGAGAATTCTCAACCAGGTGGAAAGAAGCAGGATACCCAACTAATTGGGCAACCTCTCAAAGAAGAAAAAACTTTTTTTTTTGTTCTGGTAAAGACAAAGGAAAGTTTTTTTTTTTTTATGAAAGAGAGATCACCTCCCTTAACCATAATGTTAAATGGAAAAGAGTTTAAAAACATGAAAATAAAGAAGGGGAAAAAACCCATAGAAAACGGAGTGGAGGAAGAATGATCTCTCCATATGCTTTCTCTCTCTCTCTCTCATATATCTTCCCTTTGTATTGAATGAGGTGGCTCTGAATCTCTATCCCATCTTCCCTTTCCTTTGATCGAAATTGAAAAGACAACTTTACCTGATGGAATGTGTAATAGTTTTTTGCCCAAGGGACAATAAGCTCAAAGCAGTTGGAGACGATACTTCGATATTGGTAAATGGTCTCAACCATTAAAGCATGACTGTGACGTTTTGGGTATTATATATATATTATATTATTTATTTTATTATTATTTAATTGATTGTATATTAATTAAATACGCGATTAGTCTAAGTGGGGACCACGTTAGGCTTAGGTTTGGTGAGTTAGGCTTGTTGGATAGGTATCCTAATCCATAGTCAACCCAAGCCCAATTTAGTGGTATAATTCTTTTCTAATACAAACTCTTATCTTTTTAGAAAACAAACTCTATTTTTTAGACTTTATGTCAGATTACAATTCCTATTCCTATTTTCTATTTATACACCACACTCTTTTATTTTCACACACAATTCTCTCTTTTCCAATTTTTCTCTGGGATTGCACCTTGGGTTTTGGCAATAGGAATTTTAGACCGTCTCCATCAACCGCGGACATCAGGCAAGTGCTTAACCATAATTTGTAAATTTAATGCTTGTGTTTCCGTTGATTCAAGTTTTGATGCATGTAGAAACCCCTTTTACGCCTAAGTTTTGATTTACTCTATTTTACTTTCTTTTATTTAATCTTGATGTGGGGCCCATGGGGAGATCTGATCAGATCTAGTCCGGTAATCTACCCGTACATGGCCCGGCGATATGGTGTGTGGAGCTGATCTGGGTAATTGATCACGGGGCCCACTATCCGAGTGGCCAGCCTTTGGGCGTTGTGCATCATTACAGAAATAAGTTCTGTATGTTGGAACTAGTAACTGTAGTAGAAAGAAAAGAAAGGAATGAAAGGGGGTGATGACCTGATGACTTGATAATTGGTACCTGATGACCTGATGACTTGATAATTGGTACCTGATGACCTGTAGCATATGGAATGGAAGAGATAAGAGAATATGTAATGAGGATGAGTGAAAACGTGGGAGATGAGAGATCTCTGTTGTGACAACTCACAACTCATGACTTTTAAACACTTATCCCATTTAGTTAAGGAAATTAGAAAAGGGTCCTATAGTTTTTAATAAAATCTAAATTTGAACCCTTGGCTTATTTTATAAAGAATTGAATTTGGAAAACATTATAGATGGAATCCTAAGGTTTTCTAAAATTATAAACTAAGATTGTTAATTCTTATTATTATTTATAAATTAAATATTAAAAGGTATCTTTGGTTTTAATGTGTTAAATTATATTTTTGTACCTTATTAATTGGATCTTTGGACCAAGTAAGTACCGTCCGGGCATACGGTATATTACTAACGTGGGGTTTAGTACCTTGTATGATATCGGAAAATCCTAATGGATATGAGCCCAACCCATCTTTATTGGAAAACCCTTAATTGGGTCTATGCACCATTGATTGAGAAAGGATGTGTTGGTCTTTTATCTATTTAGAGATTCTTGTGGTTGTTGGGTATGAGACCTTATGTTTGACCTTAGGATTGGCTTGTGATTATTCCTTGACCATCGGGTTTGCATGTATAATTGTGATTGATGTTGGTCTATTAGCTGCATACCCTATATTGATTGGATATAGACCGTGATGTGGCTTGGCAAGCGATTGAAAGATTGTAGAGATTTATTCGAATAATTTATCGATATTGATTGTGGATTGTTGTACAGCCAGCCTTTCACTTTGACTTAGGTTTCTGTGTCAGAGCTTTACAAATCACTAGGTTTATTTTATTATGATATATATATATATGTACAGCGATTGGGTCATAATTGAACGACTGCAGTTGAAATTGGACGGCTGATCACCGATGTGTGCGGACACTGTAATATCCGAATTGATTGACCGGTATTCCGGATTATTGATCGGTCTATGACCACCGACGTGATTGAGATAGTTAGGGCTGACCACCCAAGACAGTGGCATTGCTTCTGTGTGATTATTGTATTGCTCTATTGTGTAGGTTGGATTTAGGTTATACGTTCTTTTCGTCATTGATACATTGTTATTCTCTTATAATCATTACCTGTCATTACTCACATTGTTCTTGTGTTTTATTTATAAATTATGCTTTTGTGCTTGCTGTTTACTTTATTTATTGGTGCATAGGTACCGAACCCTACCCTGCCGAGGAGACGGAGGAGGGTCAAACGTTTCAAGCGTTTGAGCCAGTTAACGAACCCGAGTGGAGTGCCGATGATGGCTACGAAGCTGTCTGAGTCCGCACGGGAGTGACTTTCATCATAGAGACTATTTTAGTAGCAAACTATTCATAATGAACCTAATTTTTATTTAGTTATTTTGTTTAAATTATTTTGGAAACTTTAACCTTAAATATCCAACTAGTTATGTGTTGGTTTGATTTTTAATATTGATACCAATTGATTTAATGCTTCCGCAAATATTTTATTATGACTCACCATGTTTTGAAATTTTTGTGGGTCCATATTTGGGAGCTTGTGTTGCATTAAACACAGGAAATTGAATATTTATTCTTATTTTTCACGTTTTCCCCTGGTTGTATTTTGGGGACGTGACAGTTGGTATCAGAGCCAGCACGTTTCTCGGAACTTAAAACTGGATAAAAACAATTAGTACGTGGTGAGGATTTCGATCTCGTTAGATAGGCTTTACGTGCTAACGGCAAAGTCTATAGTGTTGTTGTTAGATTATTGTTAGGAATCAACTACTAACACTCTTTTGTAGGAAATGGCACACCAAGAAACTCAATCGCAAGATAATAATGGAAGTGGGTCGAGCTCTAATGATGACCGTTTCAATCGACTCTTGGAGGCCTTTATGCAGTCGCAGGCTAACCAGATTGAACAAAGACAGCGAGAAAAAAGAAGAACGAGCCGCTGAGAGAGCACAAGCTGATCAAGATAGGGCAGGATTTCAAGCCCAAATTCTAGAATTAACAAATCGGGCAGCTCAGCCGGTTGCAAGTAGTTATGCCTCCGAAAGTAGTGGATCCGAATGACCTTTATGAAAAATTTAGGAAGAGGTTTCCTCCAGAATTTCATGGTTCAGAAGACCCCATGGTAGTGGACGATTTCATAGAACAACTCGAGCAGATATTTACAGTTTTTCGTTGCACCCAGAAGCAGAAAGTTAGTCTGTCAGCTTACATGTTTCGAGGAATAGCCCTCCAGTGGTGGAATTCGGTTAAAGCAGTAATTCAAGCAGACACCGTGACAGAAGAAGATGCATGGAAGACGTTCACTGAAGAATTTATGGATAAGTTCATTCCTAAGTATGTCAAGGATCAGTGGAAAAAGGATTTCCAAAATCTTAAACAAGGTGATATGTCAGTACAACAGTATGAACAACAGTTTATCAGATTGGCTAAATATGCGCCTACGCTCATTACCCCGGAAGAAGAAAAGATCAGGCGTTTTCTTGATGGCCTTTCAGCCGACATCTATATGATGATCGGGGATAATCAGCGCCCACTATTTCAAGATGCTGTTAAGAGTGCATATTGGGCGGAGGGTGCGCTGAAGAAGAGAGCTATGGAACGACAAGCTAAAATACAGCAGAATCAGATAAGGCAGTCACCAAGCCAGAACAATCAGAATAATTCAAAGAGGCAGAAATTACAAACTCAACCCCTAGCTAGTCAGAATCAGCAGTGTGAGCGATGTGGTAGGAGGAATCACACAACAGAGCAATGTTACAGACAGACTGGAGCATGTCTTCACTGTGGACAGCTTGGACATAGAGTCCGAGATTGTCCTGGAAAAGGTGGTCAGATCGTGACATCTCAGATAGCAGGGCATCTTGTGTCTTCACAACAGTATTGGAGGACAGCACCTCAGCAAGGACCACAAAAGACGGGTCAGCAGGTCCCTCGGGCGCCGCAAGCAGCAACAGCAGCAATTTGGGGCTCCTCAGAATCAACAGTTTAGGGGACAAGCTCCACAGCAAAGGCAAGTTCAAGGTCAACAAAGGCAGCTGCAAGGGGGTCAACAGAAGCCACTTAGGCTCATTCAGGGACAGCAGAACCAAACCCAGCAAGGCAAGGTGTATGCATTAACTCACGAGGATGCAAATGCTTCGACGGACGTTGTGGAAGGTACTATCCTAATCTCAAGTGTAGAAGCTAAGACTATTTTTGATCCTGGATCCACGCATTCTTTTGTTTCGCATGCATTTGCTAGAAATATTGATGGTGGTGTAGCAAGATTAGAACTTGCCTTAATAGTACGGACCCCGGTAGGTACACAGGTCCGTTGTCACCAATATTTTCCGAATACCCAAGTTCAGGTTGGGAATGTTATACTCCCCGCCAATTTGATTCTTTTATCAATGAAAGACTTTGATGTCATACTGGGTATGGACTGGCTAGCAACCTATAGGGCAGTGATGGATTGTTTCAATAAAACCATTAAGTTGACGTTGCAGTCGGATACAGTCGAATTTGTGGGACAGAGGAAATCGATTCAGACTGGCCATATCTCCGCATTGAAAGCGGAAAGATTGTTGAAATCCGGTTGTGAAGGATATTTGGCGTTTATCACGGAGGATAAACAGTCTAAAGGGGTGGAGGGCATCCCAGTGGTCAGTGAGTTCCCAGATGTTTTCCCGGATGAAATTCCAGGCTTACCACCAGTGAGAGAGATAGATTTTTCGATTGAATTGGCTCCAGGGACAGCCCCAATTTCGAAAGCTCCATATAGAATGGCTCCAGCAGAGCTCAGAGAGTTGAAGACACAATTAGAAGAATTGTTAGACAAAGGGTTCGTGAGACCGAGTGTATCACCTTGGGGTGCGCCGGTGTTATTTGTTAAAAAGAAAGATGGCTCAATGAGAATGTGTATAGATTATAGACAACTCAATCAGGTCACGATCAAGAATAAATACCCTCTTCCCAGGATTGATGAGTTGTTTGATCAATTGCAGGGAGCTGAGTTTTTTCTCCAAGATAGATCTGAGATCAGGGTATCATCAGCTCAGAGTAAGAGACCAAGACATTCAGAAGACAGCATTTAGGACCAGATATGGCCACTATGAATTTCTGGTGATGCCGTTTGGGTTAACCAATGCCCCAGGAGTATTTATGGCTTTAATGAATAAGATATTTGCACCTTTCCTCGATCAGTTTATTGTTGTTTTTATAGACGATGTGCTAGTATATTCTCGGTCTCGAGAGGATCACGAGCAACATTTGAGGTTGGCGTTACAAACTTTGAGGGATCAGCAGTTGTATGCCAAGTTAAGCAAGTGTGAATTTTGGTTAGATCAAGTGGTTTTCTTAGGCCATATCATCAGCAAAGAAGGTTTGGCTGTAGATTCAACAAAGATAGAAGCAGTGGTTAAGTGGCAGAGACCCATGTCAGTGACAGAGGTCCGTAGTTTCTTGGGATTGGCTGGCTACTATAGGAGATTCGTGAAAGGATTTTCATCTATTGCAGCTCCATTGACCAGGTTAACAAGGAAGGATGCACCATTTGTGTGGACTGATGAATGTGAAACAAGTTTTCAGGAGTTGAAAAACAGATTGACTACAGCTCCAGTACTCACTTTGCCTAAGGAGAACGACAGATTTGTGATTTATACAGATGCCTCGAGAGTTGGTTTGGGATGTGTACTTATGCAGGATGGAAAGGTTGTGGCTTATGGTTCCAAACAATTGAAAGAACATGAGAAGAAGTATGCCACTCATGATTTGGAACTTGCAGCAATGGTCATGGCTTTGAAAATGTGGCGACATTACCTTTATGGTGAGAAATTCGAGATTCATTCAGACCACAGAAGCCTTCAATACTTGTTTACTCAACCTGAGTTGAACATGAGACAGACACGGTGGATGGAGTACATAAAGGATTTTGACTTCCCAATCAAATACCATCCCGGAAAAGCTAATGTAGTAGCGGATGCACTAAGTCGAAGAGCGACAACTAATGCATGTTTAAGGGCAGAATGGTCATGGGCAGAGACTTTTCTCGATATGGGAGTAGCTTTGGAGTCAATTAGTGACAAAGTCATGTTAGCCAGCATGTTTGTCTGGGAACCAGAGATTTTAGGCAAGATTAAAAGCAGACAGTCAGAAGATCCAGAGTTAGTAAAGGTGATTGAGCAGATTGATAGCAGGCCAGATTTCAGGGTATTGGAGGGTGTGCTGTATTTTCAAGATCGGTTGTGTGTGCCGAATATAGAAGAATTGAAGAATTAGAATATGACTGAAGCACATCATTCAAGATACACTATACATCCAGGCAGTACGAAGATGTATAAGAATCTACACAACCATTATTGGTGGAATAATATGAAGAAAGAAGTGGCAGGATTTGTGGCAAGATGTCTTACATGCCAACAAGTTAAAGCAGAACGAAAGCAACCGCCAGGTCTTTTAAAGCAGTTAGAAGTACCTGAATGGAAATGGGAGCACATAACGATGGATTTCATTTCAGGATTGCCATCAATGCATAACAAGGATAGTATCTGGGTGATAGTCGATAGGTTAACAAAAGTGGCGCATTTCTTACCAATGAACATGAGGACACCTAGAGATGAGTTAGCAAGAATGTATATGGAGAAGGTTGTTGTAATTCACGGCGTTCCCCAATCGATCGTATCAGACAGAGACCCTAGATTTTTGGGAAAGTTTTGGACTACACTGCAGGAAGCATTAGGCATGACATTGAATTTCAGTACGGCGTACCATCCTCAGACTGACGGACAAACAGAAAGAACTAATCAGACACTGGAAGATATGTTGCGAGCTTGCGTATTAGATTTTGGTAAGGACTGGCAGAAAAGTCTACCGTTATGCGAGTTTGCATATAACAACAACTACCACTCGAGTATCGGCATGGCACCATTTGAAGCATTGTATGGACGACGTTGCAGAACTCCAATCTGCTGGGAAGAAATAGGTGTCAGGAGTTTCCATGGACCATCTATCGTTAGCGACACCAGTGAGAAAGTCAAGCAGATCCATGATCGATTAAAGATTGCTAGAAGCCGACAAAAAAGTTATGCAGATCAAAAGCGGAGAAATCTTCAGTTCGAAGTGGGTGACCATGTGTTCCTAAAGGTTTCACCAACCCGCGGAACATTAAGATTTGGGCAGAAAGGGAAATTATCCAGAAGGTATATTGGACCATTTGAGATCTTGGAGAGAATTGGAGAAGTTGCATATAGATTGGCACTTCCAACGAAATTGTCAGGGGTACACAATGTCTTTCACGTTTCAATGTTAAAGAAATATATCTCAGACCCATTACATGTTCTTCAGTATGAGCCGTTAGAATTGCAGTCAGATGCTACATATGTCGAACAACCTAAACAGATTATCGACACTAAGGAACAAGTTTTGCGAACCCGAACAATTCATTGGGTGAAAGTGCAGTGGGAACATCATAGTCCTCGAGAAGCTACTTGGGAACTCAGGGATCAAGTGAAGAAGTTATACCCGCATCTCCTTCCAGAGGTATACTGGTCATTTGGAGGACCAAATGTTCTAAGGGGGGGAGAATGTGACGTTTTGGTATTATATATATATATTATATTATTTATTTTATTATTATTTAATTGATTGTATATTAATTAAATACGCGATTAGTCTAAGTGGGGACCACGTTAGGCTTAGGTTTAGTGAGTTAGGCTTGTTGGATAGGTATCCTAATCCATAGTCAACCCAGGCCCAATTTAGTGGTATAATTCTTTTCAAATACAAACTCTTATCTTTTAGAAAACAAACTCTATTTTTTTAGACTTTATGTCAGATTACAATTCCTATTCCTATTTCCTATTTATACACCACACTCTTTTATTTTCACACACAATTCTCTCTTTTCCAATTTTTCTCTGGGATTGCACCTTGGGTTTTGGCAATAGGAATTTTAGACCGTCTCCATCAACCGCGGACATCAGGCAAGTGCTTAACCATAATTTGTAAATTTAATGCTTGTTTTTCCGTTGATTTAAGTTTTGATGCATGTAGAAACCCCTTTTACGCCTAAGTTTTGATTTACTCTATTTTACTTTCTTTTATTTAATCTTGATGTGGGGCCCGTGGGGAGATCTGATCAGATCTAGTCCGGTAATCTACCCGTACATGGCCCGGCGATATGGTGTGTGGAGCTGATCTGGGTAATTGATCACGGGGCCCACTATCCGAGTGGCCAGCCTTTGGGCGTTGTGCATCATTACAGAAGTAAGTTCTGTATGTTGGAACTAGTAACTGTAGTAGAAAGAAAAGAAAGGAATGAAAGGGGGTGATGACCTGATGACTTGATAATTGGTACCTGATGACCTGATGACTTGATAATTGGTACCTGATGACCTGTAGCATATGGAATGGAAGAGATAAGAGGATATGTAATGAGGATGAGTGAAAACGTGGGAGATGAGAGATCTCTGTTGTGACAACTCACAACTCATGACTTTTAAACACTTATCCCATTTAGTTAAGGAAATTAGAAAAGGGCCCTATAGTTTTTAATAAATCTAAATTTGAACCCTTGGCTTATTTTATAAAGAATTGAATTTGGAAAACATTATAGATGGAATCCTAAGGTTTTCTAAAATTATAAACTAAGATTGTTAATTCTTATTATTATTTATAAATTAAATATTAAAAGGTATCTTTGGTTTTAATGTGTTAAATTATATTTTTGTACCTTATTAATTGGATCTTTGGACCAAGTAAGTACCGTCCGGGCATACGGTATATTACTAACGTGGGGTTTAGTACCTTGTATGATATCGGAAAATCCTAATGGATATGAGCCCAACCCATCTTTATTGGAAAACCCTTAATTGGGTCTATGCACCATTGATTGTGAAAGGATGCGTTGATCTTCTATCTATCAGAGATTCTTGTGGTTGTTGGGTATGAGACCTTATGTTTGACCTTAGGATTGGCTTGTGATTATTCCTTGACCATCAGGTTTGCATATATGATTGTGATTGATGTTGGTCTATTAGCTGCATACCCTATATTGATTGGATATAGACCGTGATGTGGCTTGGCAAGCGATTGAAAGATTGTAGAGATTTATTAGAATAATTTATCGATATTGATTGTGGATTGTTGTACAGCCAGCCTTTCACTTTGACTTAGGTTTCTGTGTCAGAGCTTTACAAATCACTAGGTTTATTTTATTATGATATATATATATATGTACAGCGATTGGGTCATAATTGAACGACTGCAGTTGAAATTGGACGGCTGATCACCGATGTGTGCGGACACTGTAATATCCGAATTGATTGACCGGTATTCCGGATTATTGATCGGTCTATGACCACCGACGTGATTGAGATAGTTAGGGCTGACCACCCAAGACAGTGGCATTGCTTCTGTGTGATTATTGTATTGCTCTATGTGTAGGTTGGATTTAGGTTATACGTTCTTTTCGTCATTGATACATTGTTATTCTCTTATAATCATTACTTGTCATTACTCACTTTGTTCTTTTATTTTATTTATAAATTATGCTTTTGTGCTTGCTGTTTACTTTATTTATTGGTGCATAGGTACCGAACCCTACCCTGCCGAGGAGACGGAGGAGGGTCAAACGTTTCAAGCGTTTGAGCCAGTTAACGAACCCGAGTGGAGTGCCGATGATGGCTACGAAGCTGTCTGAGTCCGCACGGGAGTGACTTTCATCATAGAGACTATTTTAGTAGCAAACTATTCATAATGAACCTAATTTTTATTTAGTTATTTTGTTTAAATTATTTTGGAAACTTTAACCTTAAATATCCAACTAGTTATGTGTTGGTTTGATTTTAATATTGATACCAATTGATTTAATGCTTCCGCAAATATTTTATTATGACTCACCTTGTTTTCGAAATTTTTGTGGGTCCATATTTGGGAGCTTGTGTTGCATTAAACACAGGAAATTGAATATTTATTCTTATTTTTTCACGTTTTCCCTTGGTTGTATTTTGGGGACGTGACAATGACAGTGCACGTAATGGTTGAATACTTGAAAAAAAAAAAACCCATAGTTCTAGCTGTTTATCTTGGAGCTCCAAAATGAAAGGGAAAATTTTTAAAACAGGCTCACGTTTTCCTTAAATTTCAAATGAGAATAATAAAAAACTGATATGGGCTTAAATTTTCCATTGGGTAATATTCAGGTGAGAACTAGTTCTTACATATTATATGAAAACTTTTTTGTGGGGCCCAATCGTAGGTCCCATTTGGGGATGGGACCAGGGGGATGGAAAGATCTATGTGAGACCACCCCAAGTATCAAGTTTGACCCCAAACCCATGTCCCTAACCCCTTCATCCGTGGCCTACAAGTTTAATGGCTTCATATTCAAAAAAATATTAAACCCTTGATCAAACGGTTCAATCCATTCGGATGTGTGCCAATTCTTGGAATTAGTAACTATCAAAGGGTTCCCTATTGATTGCTAGGTTTGGATGGGTTGCTAGTTGGGCACCGCAAAAAAATTCTCATGTCATAGGTGAAAACTAGTTCTAACTTAAATATTTCCCTTTTCCATTTACATTTCAAACCATGACGTCCCACAAAAATCTAACTTTTCTAACAACAACACGAGTTTTCTGCGACTTGTCTCAAACTTCTTTCTCTCCCAAACAAACCTGCATCAGTGTTTCTTCACCCCAGCGTGCATCAGCATCAAACCCAATCCACCAAATCCAACTTGCAAACCCACAACCACCCTGTAAGTGCCTAAAAATTACGGGCTTTGGATCAGGGATTAGGACCCCTGTCTTGAGTGATTTGGATGAAGATGATCGTGGCTCCGGTTAATCCTGAAGAGGAAGAGAAAAAACACGTCAGAGGACCCTGGCTGTGGGCAACGCAAGGCTCTCCGATACTTAAGGTCAGTTCAGGGACTGAATAAGGGAGATGGAGAGAAAATAGCAGAATAAGTCTATGCGTTATGGGTTGCGTACCTTAGAATGAAGATGGAGACGCTATTTATAGGAGATGGAGATGTCTTGCGTGGGTGAGTTCCAAGATGGGCCTGGCCACTCGAGTGGCACTGTCCACTCAGCCCACAATTCATTAAATGCTTGCCTTACCTACCCATGCCTCATTAAATGCCAATCTTATAGGGCCAGGTGGCGGTTTGACTTTTGCGCCAGGTCCCATCGGGCCAGGCCTGGAGCCATGCTTTAGGGGCGCACGTGCTCTGTATACGCCGTTTTGTCAGGAATGATGGGTCGCAGGGCATGCCTTAGTACGCGCCTCCATCCTGTCGACAATCCCATCAGCGTCTGTCAAATCTGTCGTGCCGAGGTCGGTGTATAATGTCCCGTGCCACCTGACCTCGGGGGTGCTCATCTCGGCGAGTGCCGCGATCCTTTAGCTGCGGTTCGTCTCGGCCGAGTGGAGGTGAGATTAAGCTCTTAAGACCGAGACTAGCTATGATCTCGGCTTAGTGAAAATATCCCCACACAATTGCCCCCCAGCTTTTGAGCTCTTAGAATATCCCAACTCTTTGAGGTCGGAAGCTGACAAGGACTCGTAGAGAGAATGCCGAGATGCAGCGTGCCGCGATGCCCTTGCGTTCGAGTCCGGAGGAAGCCCAACGGCTTATGGTTTTGAAATCACATTTAATGCCGCGCAGCCCATGTGTCTTTATCTCTGCCCGCTGTTGCTTTCGGTGTCCGAGGCATTAAATGGCGCATGGAAAACAGGCTGGCGCTTCCACGTGTCCCCTTTAGCTTGGCCGGCCCGTCTTTTCATGGCGGCGCGCACAGCGAAAAGACGCGCCTTCTTTGAAATTCGAAAAGGCGCCATGATTAGGCGCTCTATTTTCGGCTATAAGTAGGGGGTCACCCCTTTTCCTTCTTCTTTCTTCCTTATCTTTATTTTCCAGAACTCTGTCTCTCTGCTTTGCTTTCGTTTCCAAAGCTCTTCTTCTTCATTTTCGCTTTCGCTCCCAGAGCTTTCTTCTTCCTTCCCTGCCTTCGCCTCCCTGAACGAGAGAGACTGCTGCAGAGATTTTTCCAGACTTTTCGACGGAAGAAGGTGCTGCTAGGGTTCTGCTGGCCTGACCATTTCTGCTGTTGACCTTTTCGTAAGTCTTTTTCCCTTCATTCCCGTTTCATCCTGTTTCTTAGGGTTCTGTCTAGGATTTCCTTTGCTTCCAGCACACTCTTTCCTTCTTCTAGCTTTTTCATTTGAGAGATGGGTATTTACAGTCATTGGATAGAGTCTGGGAGAGGGTTAGCCGACCTTAGGGTTAGGTATAACATCCCAGATGGGGTTCAAGTCAGGGCGACCCCTCCTGTCGCCCATATTCTTGGTGACTTTTGCGGCGGCTGGATGCCGTTCCCTCTAGTAGCCGTAATCGAGGGCGGGGTTAGGTTTCCCTTCCGCCCTCTACTTGGGGAATGTCTTAGGGCATGGAACCTCTGCCTCTGCCAACTGATGCCCAACAGTTTCAAGATTGTAATGGACACGGACGAGCTCAATACAATTTTGGGCATTGGTCTCGGCGTCCACGATATCGAGGACGCCTATGACATTTGCAAATCTGGGAAGGATATGTATTACCTCCGCATCAAGCCGAGTCGGAGGCCATTTGTGCAAGCCCTGGAGGATTCCAATAAATATGCCGGGGACGACCGTCTGATGGTCACGGGCAACTAGGAGTTCAGCGATGATGAGCCCATCGCGGAAAGATTTTCAAGATCCCCCGTTACTTCGGCACCCCTCCAAGTAATTACAGTCTTAGTACACCTTTTTATTTCTTCTGTTCCTTCGCTTTGCCAGGCTCATGTCCTTTGTTTGTTCTACAGGTGCTTGTCAGAGGAGAGCGGCTGCAGGCCGAGACGGCTGGAAGCTAAACAAGTCTTGGTTTCCGGGCCTTGGAGAGCTACCACGACCACGAGGACAGGTCGGCGTGGAAGCTGCTGGGGTACGAGCCTAGGTATCGCGGCTACAGGAGCAAGAAGCATATCACTCACCGCATGCAAGCTGCGGCGGAGGTAGAGGAGGAAGGTAGAGGAGAGGAAGAGCAGACCGCGGCCGACTCTGAGGACCGTGCTGCATCCAACTCTGAGACCTGCACCTCGAGATCCGAGGAGGACAACGCCGAGACGATCGGTAGGGTCATCTTGTCATCAGAGAGTAATCCGGAAGAAACGATGGAGAGGACCCGCCCGAAGTTAGTCTTCAAGAACCTCAAGGCCCTGCCCGCGGGAGGCAGAGGTCGGGCGTTGCGTCTTCTTCCCGCGCGCCTTCTTCGTCGAGCGTGCCTTCGTCTTCCACCGCGGCTCCTCCTATGCGTACGCCGAAGCCTCTCGCCGCGGCTGGGACCAGCACTCCCGTGGTCGCCTCCCCCCTGGCCACGCAGGGGGATGACCTGGCCAGGAAAAGGGCCAGGGTCGAAGGCTCGGCGGGGGAGTCTTCGGCAGGCGGGATGTCGACGCGGGCTTCTCCTGCCCCTTCGAGGCCGAGCTTCATGCTCTAGCCGGGGAGACCAATGACGGTGGAGGACCGTCTCTCCGGAGGGCCGCTGGTGATTGCCTGCTTGGGCAGTGCCTGCGCCCTGCCGCGGGACATGGAGAGGTACGACGAGATGGACGATGTCTCCTTGTGGCCTCGCAGAATGAAGGCGAGCTTGAGCGTAAGTACACCCTCCTCTAACCCTTTATTCTTTCTTTTGACTATAGCTCTTGCTAACTGGTGTTTCGATTTTCTTTGCTGATCGTGCAGATGGCATAGGTCTCGGTACAGCGAGTCCAGAAGTGCCATACCGAGCTCAAGCGGATCCAGGCCAACTGTGAGCAGCACAGGAAGACCTTGGAGGAGGGTGAGGCGAGGGTGAGGGAGTATGAGGAGACGCATCGATCCCTCTTCGCCGAGCTTGACAAGATGAAGTCGAATTTTGACTTCGTCAAGAGGATAGAAGCCGAGCTGGAGAGGAGGATCGCCGACGTAGAGAGGCAGAAGGCTGAACTTGAGTTCAGAAATCAAGCCGAGGTCAGCGCAGCCTTCCAGCACGGCGTCGACGTGGCGAGCGAGGAGTACGCGGCACAGGTCGACGACATAAGAGTCTCATCCTGGGAGATGGGGTGGAAAGCGGCCCTTGAGAAGGCGGGGGTCCCCAGGGATCATCCTACATACACGAGCCCGGATGAATACCCGCACTCTGACGCTGAGCCGACCCCCGCGGCAAACTCTGGGAGGGACCCCGCGGCCGAGCCGGAACCGGAACTCCCCCCATCGACGACTGAGGTGCCCGCTGCTGCTGCGACTCCAGCCGTAGCTTCTACCTCTGAAGCCCCTCCTACCGCCGCGACTCCAACATCCTGCTGCTTGAAGCTCTTTGGCGGCTCTTCTTTTCGGTCTTTTTGATGTAATTTCTTTTCTGGCGCGTCGCACCTTTATGTACAAATCTGTTAGTTTTATTGTAATGAAACTCTTTTACTTTGAATGAAAGCCCACCTTTGCGTCTACTTTGTATTCTCTTTTCTTTGCACTTTTGTTTGATCTGAATGTGTCAAGTGTTTTACTTCGGCTATATGACTGAACTCCCACACCATTGGAAATCCGCGATCGATTAGCCGCGCTTAGTAGATGTAGCTTTTAGAATGCGATGTAGGCCCCCAGAGAGCTGAGTGTTGCGATGGCGAGTGGTGTTACCAAACAGTAGAAAGAAAATTTTGCTCAAGTATATGAGCTCGGTAAGTGCCGAGCCGCCTTAGTCTGGGATCAAACTGTTTAGGATAGTTGCCCAGCGACTAGGTGTGCAAGTAAGGCGTTCCCTCCGTCTCTTCGCCAGGGCCGTGCTGGCTATTTGGCACGAGAGCCGAGATGCGCTTATCGCCCGAGTGGAGATGTCGTCCCGGCTCTTCACCAGGGGCCGTGCTGGCTATCTGGCGGGAGGGCCGAGATGCGCTTATCGCACGAGTGGAGATGTCCCGCTGGCTCTTCACCAAGGGCCGTGCTGGCTATCTGGTGCGAGGGTCGAGATGCGCTTATCGCACGAGTGGAGATGTCCACCTGGCTCTTCACCCGGGGCCGTGTTGGCTATCTGGCGTGAGGGCCGAGATGCGCTTATCGCACGAGTGGAGATGTTTCTGCCGAGCTGGAGAGGGCGAAGTCATTCCTTTGCCGATTTTATTTCCGAAGCTAGGATGACCCCGCGCACTGCTGCCGAGCTGGAGAATTGCGTTATTGCCGCGGTCCTTGACTTAGAAAAGCAAGAGAAACTTCTGAGAGGAAATGTTCTTCATTGATTGGCATAAACTGAGTACATTTCAAAAGTAAAATTTTTTGAGGTGCGAGGCGTTCCATGGCCGTGGCAGTAGCTTTCCATCCATATACTCGAGTTTGTACGCTGACCGGCCAGCAGTCGAGACTACCTTGAATGGGCCGCGCCAGTTTGGAGCCAACTTGCCTTGGTTTGGGTCCTTGTCCGTAGGCAGAGCCTTCTTCAGGACCAGTTCTCCAACGGAGAACTTCCTTTCCCGAACTCTCTGATTGTAGTTTCTTGCGAGCAGTTGCTGATAGGCTGCTAAACGGATGGACGCCGCTTCTCTCGTTCTTCGGCCAGATCCAATCCCAGGGTCAGGTTCTTCTCGTTCTGACTTTGGTCAAAAAGTTCGAACCTGAGCGTTGGAAGGCCGATCTCAAGCGGGATCACGGCTTCCATTCCATATGCCAAGGAGAATGGAGTTTCTGAAGTGGAGCGCCTCGGGGTGGTCCTGTATGCCCACAGCACACTGGGTAACTCTTCCACCCATCTCCATTTGGCCCCGTCGAGTCTCTTTTTGAGTCCATCAAGGACCACTTTGTTGGAGATCTCAGCTTGGCCATTGCTCTGGGGATAGGCTGGAGTCGAGTAATGGTTCCTGATGCCGAGCTCCTTGCAGAAGTTTTTGAAGAGGCTGGAGTCGAATTGGGTCCCGTTGTCCGAGACCAAGATTCGAGGGATGCCGAACCTCGTGACGATGTTCTTCCATACGAAGTTTTTGGAGTCCCGCTCAGTGATGGAAGATAATGCTTCTGCCTCTATCCACTTGGTGAAATAGTCAGTGGCCACTATCAGCCACCTCTTATTCCCTGGAGCTCGATGGAGAGGTCCTACGATGTCCAGCCCCCACTGGGCAAAG
The DNA here is from genome assembly GCA_012931725.1 of Litsea cubeba. NCBI lineage: Eukaryota > Viridiplantae > Streptophyta > Magnoliopsida > Laurales > Lauraceae > Litsea > Litsea cubeba. The sequence continues at coordinate 115,638,672 of CM022946.1, forward strand.
GGCCACGGGCTGGAGAGTGGGCTTAGATCCTGTGCAGGTTGATGGAGGTTATGCGAGAACTTCTGGCACTTCTCGCATTTCATAGCGTACGTCTGTGCGTCCTTCTGCATGTATGGCCACCAGTATCCTTGGCTTATATCCCGGAATGCTAGTGACCTTCCGCCGATGTGACTTCCGCAGATGCCTTCATGTATCTCATAGAGGAAGTCTTCAACTCGGCTCGGGTGGACGCACCGGAGATAAGGACCTGTGAAGGACTTTCTGTACAGTTTTCCTTCTGGAGAGAGCCAGAACCGAGCTGCCCTTAGCTTGATTTTGTGAGCTTGAAATCTGTCCTCGGGGAGTTGGTCGTCGTTGATGTACGTGATGATGGGATCCATCCAACTGGGCCCGAGATCGATGCACATGATTTGCCGTGGTGGGCGAAGCTCTATAGTTGGCGATGTCAGCGAGCCTACTTCCACAGTCCTCTTTCTTCTAGCTTCGACGGCGGATGCTAGGTTGGTGAGTGCGTCAGCGTGTGAGTTAGAATATCTGCCAATCTATCTGACTTCTGCCTTCCGGGAATTGAGAGAGGAGCTTCTTGGCAAGGGTCAAATAGGCCGCCATTCTGTCGTCGTGAGCCTGGTAATCTCCAGTGAGCTGGCTTGTCACCAACTGTGAGTCACTGAAGACCACCAGCTGCTGAGCTCCAAGAATCTTGGCACTATTCAGCCCTGCTAGCAACGCTTCATATTCTGCCTCATTGTTTGATGCTCTAAAGTCAAGTGTCAGGGCCTGCTCAATGACTAGCCATTCTGGAGACTGGAGAACTACGCCAACGCCAGCCCTCCTAGAGGTAGAGGACCCATCAACGAAGACCTTCCAAGCTGAACCACGGAACGTATCCCGAGATTGCTCGTAATCAGTCCCCGAGACTAAGTCGTCATGCCCCCTGCCCCCCAGTTCGGGGTCGAGTGGGCTCGGCGTCGAACTCGATCAAGCAAACTCCACGATGAAGTCCGCCAAAATCTACGCTTTGGTCGCCGTCCTGGGTTGGTACTCGATGTCGTATTGTCCCAGCTCCACGGCCCATCTTGAAACTCGTCCGGAGAAGTCGGCCTTCCGGAAGATGGACTTGAGCGGGTGCTCAGTAACCACCAATATCGTGTGGGCTTGGAAATAGTGTGAGAGCTTTCGAGAGGCACTGACGAGGGCCAGTGCGAGCTTCTCCATCTGCAAATATCTGGTTTCGGCGTCGAGGAGGGTCATGCTTGTGTAGTAAATGGGCTTCTGCTGCCCTTCATCTTCTCTGACCAGTACTGAGCTCACAGCATGATCCGAGACCGCCAAGTACAAATACAGTGCTTCTCCTTTCTTCGGGGTCGATAGCAATGGAGGTGAGGCCAGGTAAGCTTTGAGCTCTTGGAAAGCCGAGTCGCACTCCGGGGTCCATTCGAAGTTCAGGTTCTTCTTCAGCAGCTGAAAGAAAGGACGGCATTTGTCGGAAGACCTGCTGATGAAGCGGTTGAGAGCGGCGGCCATGCCAGTGAGCCGCTGGACCTGCTTCGTCGTCGTCGGGCACTGAATTCCCAGGATTACGGAGATTTGATCTGGGTTTGCTTCAATACCTCGTCTCGTGACGAGGCTCCCTAAGAACTTGCCGGAGCCGACTCCGAAGGCACACTTGGAGGCGTTTAGCTTCAGTCCGAACTTTCGGAGAACGTCGAACACCTGGCCGAGGTCCGGCAGATGGTCGTGAGACTGGATGGATTTGATGACCATGTCGTCAATGTACACCTCGACTGTTTTGCCGAGCTGGTCTCGGAACATCTTGGTGACCAACCTCTGGTAGGTCGCCCCTGCATTCTTGAGTCCGAACGGCATCACCTTATAGCAGTAGGTCCCCCTAGGAGTGATGAATGCCGTTTTCTCTTCGTCTGGTTCGTACATGGGTATCTGGTGATAGCCGCGGTAAGCATCAAGGAAGCTCATCCTGGCATGGCCGGCAGTGGCATCGATCATTTGGTCGATCTTTGGGAGTGGAAAGCAGTCTTTGGGACACGCCTTGTTAAGGTCGGTGAAGTCGACACAGACTCTCCACTTTCCAGTCTTCTTTTTCACCACCGCGGTGTTCGCCAGCCATTTCGGGTACTGGACCTCCCTGATGGCGTTTGCTTTTAACAGTTTCTCCACTTCTTCGACCACGGCTGTAGATTGCTCGACTCCAGATCTTCTTGCCTTCTGGACCACAGGCTTGACTTAAGGGTCTACGTTCAGCTTGTGGCTCATGACCTCGGGGTCCACGCCAGGCATTTCCTTTGGGGTCCAAGCGAAAACCTCTCTGTTCTGCAACAGGAAGCTAAGCAGCTCGGATCTCTCCAGCTCGGTGAGCTGACTCCCAAGCAGGAAGTACCTCTCGGGATCACTGGGGTCGATCCTGACCTCGGTGAGATCTTCAATGCTCTTTTCTTCTGGATCGCGGCCAACTCTGTCCAGTTCGGCCTCCAGCTCCGCCATATGTACTTGCTTTGGCTCTTCCTCGCAGGACATGACGGCCATCATGTAACGCTTGGCCATTTACTGGTCACCGTCGACTGTGACCACCTCGATCCCGCCGTCCCTTTCCAAAGGGAACTTAAGCTTCTGATGGTAGGAGGAGGGGACAGCCTCTATCTGGTGCAGCCAACTCCTCCCCACGTTGGCATTGTAGGGGGATGGCGTATCTACGGCGAGGAAGTCAGCCACTATTGACGCGCCTCCGACTTGGACTTTGAGGGAGACTCTTCCCTTTGGATACACGGGCTTCGCGCTGAACCCTATCAGGGGGATCCGCGCTTCTTGGAGATCTTCTTCGGTGAGCCCCATCTTAGTAAAGTAGTCGAAGTAGAGGATCTCGGACGAACTGCTGGGGTCGACGAGGATCCTCTGCACCTTGCAGCTCCCCAGCTTCAGGGTCATAATCAGCGGGTCATTGTGAGGGAGCTGGACTCCTTCCAGGTCCTCGACTGAGAACCAGATCTTTGGCCTCTCTTTCTGAGCTTTTTTGGAGGCTGGTCCGAGCTCGGCTGCCATGACCTGCTTCCCATGGGAGGCCCTCCTGGCCTTGGCACGGGCTTGGCTGCTGTTTTGCTTAGCGGGAGCTAGGTGAATGACGCTTATGATTCTCTCTGACTCGTCGCTTTCATGACCCTCATTGGCTCGGCGCCGAGGTCGCTCATTGCTTCTGCTATTTGCTCCCTTGCAGTACTCCTTCAGGTGCCCGTCCTTGACGAGCCTCTTGAGATGGTCTTTGAGGGAGTATCAATCCTCAGTATTATGCCCGCTCTGCTTGTGGTAAGCGCAGAACCTGGTTTGATCTATCTCGGCGGGGTCATTCTTCATGGGCCACGACCATTTAAAGTATGGCTTCCCCTGGATTTTGTCCAGTATCTGGTGAATCGGCTCTTTGAAGACCGCATTTACCCTTTCGCGCGAAGAGTAGGATGGTCTGTGTCTTTTGCCGCCTCCCGAAGTGTGAGTCGGGGCTGATGATTGGCCACCCGAGCGGTGGTCTCGGCTCGTCTCTTCTCTGCGGAAGGTTCTTTTTTCCCTACTGGAGGTTCGATGCTCCTACCGGGACCGATCCTCCTGCTTGCGGTCGGTCCTCCTGCCGAGACCGATTCTCGTTTCGAGACCGGTTCTTGGAGACGCCAAAACTCTCGTTGGCCCGCACCTCGTCCTCTTCTTGCTCGATGTATTTGTTCACCCTGGCCATAAGGGCTGTTACGCAGAGGACAGGGTTTCGGACGAGCTCTTTCCAGAGCTCGCACCCTGGCAGGAGGGCATGCTGGAAGGACCTGATCTCGACATCTTCAGAGGAGTTGTCGATTTGGCTATAAACCGTCCAGAATCTCTTGGCGAATTGAGCGACGCTTTCACTCCACCTCATTCTGAGGGCGATAATGTCGCTATTAGTCTTAGGAATGACTCGGTACGCCTGAAATTTCCCCAGGAAGGAGTTCCGCAACTGAGACCAGTTCGTGATCGATCCTTCCGGGAGCGCACAGAACCATTTGAGGGGGAGATCCCCCAGGCTGGAGGAGAAGACTCTACAGTTGAGGTGCCCGACGTCACCCCAGACGGATAGTTTCTGGGTGAAATGCCGGAGATGTGCTGCTGGGTCCGAGGTTCTGTCATAGAGGACGAACCTCGGGACGCTGAAATTCTTTGGGAGGGGATAGTCGATAATTTCTCTGGAGAAAGGAGATGAGTCGAGGCCAGCGAAGTGGGGGACGTCTGGCTGGTTCTGAGCGAGCCCTGCCTCCTTCAGGGTGTTCTGGATGGCCTGCTTGACCAAGTGGTCAATCAATGCCTTCTGATCTCTCGCCTCTGATCTCGGCATTGACCCCCTGTCAATGTGGTTATGGCAGGAACTCCTAACGTGAGTCCGCTCGCGGCTTTTCTCGTTCAGATGTTCTCTTAAGTCCCTGCCGGTGACGGGATCCTTTCTGCCTACGGGATTACCGCCCCCGGGGACTGTCTCTTCTCCCGGAGCTGCTGCCTGAGCTGGCGGATAAGATCGTCTTTCTCCTGGAGGGCGAGGTTCTGAGCCTTGATTGTTGCTTGAGCGGTGTCGGCTCTGTTGCCTTCGTGGTTCGAGCGGCGCTCGGACCGGCGTGATCCCGCTGCTGCCGGAGCTTTACCCTTCGAGAAGCGCTCCTGGAGGGAGCATTCAGCCGCGGTGGACTCCCCATCTCTAATGGGGACGAGGCAGACTCAGTGTGGTAACTGTCCACCTCTGCGGCATCCCCTCTCACGTTGTGCTCCTCTGGATGGAACACATAGGGCAATGGTCCAGGGAGAACCAGTGGCCCTGGAGGGAGGGACTTCGGGTGCTCTCCGCCTTTTTTGTTTCTCAGAGCCATGGCGATTGGAAAAGTTTTGAGAAAGGTTTTGGAAAAGGTTTTTGGGTATGGGTTAATACTTTGCCACAGACGGCGCCAATTGTAAGTGCCTAAAAATTACGGGCTTTGGATCAGGGATTAGGACCCCTGTCTTGAGTGGTTTAGATGAAGATGATCGTGGCTCCGGTTAAACCTGAAGAGGAAGAGAAGAAAACACGTCAGAGGACCCTGGCTGTGGGCAACGCGTGCATCAGCACGAGTTTCTGCGACTTGTCTCAAACTTCTTTCTCTCCCAAACAAACCTGCATCAGTGTTTCTTCACCCAGCGTGCATCAGCATCAAACCCAATCCACCAAATCCAACTTGCAAACCCACAACCACCCTGTAAGTGCCTAAACATTACGGGCTTTGGATCAGGGATTAGGACCCCCTGTCTTGAGTGATTTGGATGAAGATGATCGTGGCTCCGGTTAATCCTGAAGAGGAAGAGAAAAAAACACGTCAGAGGACCCTGGCTGTGGGCAACGCAAGGCTCTCCGATACTTAAGTCAGTTCAGGGACTGAATAAGGGAGATGGAGAGAAAATAGCAGAATAAGTCTATGCGTTATGGGTTGCGTACCTTAGAATGGAGATGGAGATGCTATTTATAGGAGATGGAGATGTCTTGCGTGGGTGAGTTCCAAGATGGGCCTGGCCACTCGAGTGGCACTGTCCACTCAGCCCACAATTCATTAAATGCTTGCCTTACCTACCCATGCCTCATTAAATGCCAATCTTATAGGGCCAGGTGGCGGTTTGACTTTTGCGCCAGGTCCCATCGGGCCAGGCCTGGAGCCATGCTTTAGGGGCGCACGTGCTCTGTATACGCCGTTTTGTCAGGAATGATGGGTCGCAGGGCATGCCTTAGTACGCGCCTCCATCCTGTCGACAATCCCATCAGCGTCTGTCAAATCTGCCATGCCGAGGTCGGTGTACAATGTCCCGTGCCACCTGACCTCGGGGGTGCTCATCTCGGCGAGTGCCGCGATCCTTTAGCCGCAGTTCGTCTCGGCCGAGTGGAGGTGAGATTAAGCTCTTAAGACCGAGACTAGCTCTGATCTCGACTTAGTGAAAAGATCCCCACACACACCCTTACCCATCTCTCCATCTCGGCTAGCACCTGTACAAAAACCAGCCCGCACAACCCAATGCCTCACTTCATCTCATTTTCATCACCATCATCATTCGAGTCCCTCGCACCTTTTTCCTCTTCTTCTTTCTTGTTTCTGTTATTTTCTTCCTCTACTTCCCAACCAAACCTGCCCACTTTTTCTCTTTGATCCTTTCTCTACTTCTCCTCTTTCTTTTTTCTACTTCTTTTCTTTATTCTTATTTTTTTTTCTTTTTCTTCTGTTCTTTCTTTCCTTTTCTCCTCTGCACTTCTTCTCTTTCCCAGTCACCCAAAAAACCGAACCCATCCGACCCTGTAACTTGCCAAATAGCCACCTACACTACACATCATTCTCTTAATCTCATCACTGCACTTCGCCAACTCCATCTTCATCTATTCACAACCACTCACCCTCATCCATCTGGCCAGCCAAACATCTATCCCCATCATCCTCTCTCTGTTCTCTCATCCATCCAGCCAGCCAAATATCTCTTTGTTTTATAGTTTTGCTTGGTTTCGGGTTGAGACTGAGAGTATGATGCCCGGTTGAGGTGAAGATGTTGGGGAGGGAAGAAGAAGATGGATGCCATAAGAAAAATCATCACCAGAAATGTCATAATCTCACCGGATCCTGATTTGAAAAAAGGGAAATCGAAAACTTAAAAGGTTTGTTTTGAAATGTGTACAAAACTTGAGCCGTGTTTTGAAAATTTCTCTAAATAAAATGATTGCCATCATCAAATGGGGATTTGTTTAATTATAAACAATTTCCATAAAGTCCTTCCCATCCAACCATCCATCCATCATACATCAAGATAGCGTTATAGTCTATAGTGGGCATCCGTGGTGACAGGGAGAAATAGAGTTACCAAGATTGAGATATTACCGTGCAAATCCAAATGTGGAACCTACTCATATGTGTGGTAATGAACAGAGAGAAGTAGAGGTGTACAAAATTAATCGTGATCCGACCCGACCCGTGGGTCAATGGGTGGGTCACTCCATCCAAATTTTCGGTGCTCGACCTGACCGGACCCGACCTGTGACGTCAGTATGGGCTAACGGGTCTCACGGGTTGGGTTATCGGGTGACCCGTGAACCCAGTATTTTTTTTCTCATGAAAAAGTCCAAGGATAAAAATCCAAGAGGGATACCCACTTGTCAGGATGTGGTTTTACTTTCTCTTAGATGTAGTTCACCGACTAATTTCTAAATATTTGAGTTATTATATTGGTCTCATGTCTATGAACTCAAGGCTCATGTATACTATAATATATTTAGTGTGAGGAATATTTGTTTTATTCCTATCAACAGATTAAGGTGATCTCACATGGAAAACATGGTATGTTTTGAAGCCTTATTACATCTATTTGACATCAGTTTGTTTAGATTTGTTGAATCTTGAATATCTTGTTGATTGGATTTAATCATTTAATTGGGGACCACTGAATTAATATTCAATATGAGAGTTATTAGTAGTTGAAATTGGACGTGGGTTTCGGTGCAAACCGCAACTACTTTTTTTTGTACACCTCTACCCATGGTACAAAAGAAGGCCAGTAAACAACCGCAACCACTTTTTACTTTTACATCTAATCACTTTTAGTTCTCTAACAATTATCTGAAAGTTGTTTTCATAAACATTATTTGGTCTTCTAAAAAAAAAAGACGACCTAAACCCGACCCGTGACCTGCTGACCAGTGACCCGTGACCCAAACGGGTCGGGTTCGGGTGGGTTTCACCCACATAAAAAGTGGTCGGGTCGGGTTGGGTTTGACCCAAATCCCGCGGATTCGACTCGTTGAACACCACTAGAGAGAAGTACCCAATGTCAATTACATATGGACCAAATTTTGCCTTTGATTTGATGACCATAACATTGACAACCATAACATTGAATTGCATGCAATTTATTTTGGGGCTTCCATATGACACGAATACTATCATCAAATGACAGTATTTTTTTAAATCATAACACATTGCATGAAAACACCTTCTCATCCAAGTTCTGACTGTGGGTACTTGGCCAGGGTGGCACCCTTAATCAAGGGGCGTAGCGTATCAACCATGGGATTCAAACGATCAATGAGTCTCCGTTAGCTCGCATCGGAAATACCCAAGTCTTGACCCTGGCCTTATAAGTCAAACTTCATATTAACTTAGCATGAGGCCTTTTAAAACCGTGCGGTCCTGAAAACCGTAAGAACTCCAAAGTTAAACGTGCTTAGCTTGAAGCTTCCGCCTAGCGGCTAGAAGGGGGAGGGAGGGAGAGGAAGAGGGGGGAGGGGGCCAGCCAGCCGGGATCCCTCCCCACCAGAGATTGGGAGGGTGGGGAGAGGATGAGGGAAGAGGAAGGAATGAGGAGTGAGGGGTAGTTTAGGAAAAGAAAAAAAAATTGGTGCGATGTGGAGAGATAAAAGTGTGGTGCCAATAGAAGCTCCTTTTTTAATATTGTATTATGTTTTAGCCATGTGTATGATTCTAAGAGTACCAACACCACTTAACCATGAGTGTATTGACTAGCCAGCTCATCTTTTGAACTGTAACGTAAATGAAGGTCGGGACATGGTGGGGTCTTTTATAATGGATACTTAATGGATAGTGGATACTTCAAAATAACCATGGGCCCACATGATTTTTTCTTTTTTTGCTCAAAAGGTAAATATTGTATTAAAAGGAAGAAAAGAAAGATACAAGGGCTGGACATAAGCTCCCAAAAATACAAAAAACAACCTAATAGGCAAGCCAAATACTGAAAAGACTTGAGACTTACATCAAAGAGAGAACAGACTAAAGAAAGAAAGAAAGGATGACTGGCACTTCAACCATGCTGCCATAACAACCTTTGGAGGCAGAGTCAGATTACTCCGAGAGTATTAAGAATCGAGTGAAGGGGACCGCTTTGAACTCGAACTGTTAGGGAGCTTAGCATCTCCTTCAGGCAATCAATTAGGATTGACTTTGCTCTAGATTGGGAAGCTTTCTTTCTGTTGTGCTTGGAGTCATTTATGAAGAGCCACGGCACAGAAATGACATAGAAGAAAATTACAGTTGCACACTTTCTTCTTAAACCATCTGCCGGAAAAGTCGTACATTCATGACCCCACATGAATGTATGACAAACAAATAAGGTTCGACTATTGATATAAATTGTTATGCCATTCACTAAGAGCTCGAGCTTTTAGTGTTACTGGTGATTAACATAGTATCAGAGCTAGAGGAAGCATGTTGCCTTTGTCTGTCTCTTCTGTCTGTTTGTTGGGTTTCGAATTCAAAATAATGTCCTACTCGATAGGGGTCTTGATATAAATCTTTATGCCATTCATTAATACTTGATCTTAGTTTTAAGCCCTTAAGATTTAATGAATATACCATAGTTACTTGGTTTGCCATACGACTAATTTGCATTCAAGTTTGCAATTCACATTTCATTAGTTTGTTCACAAAAATCAGTGGAGTAGGTTTATTTGATTTTCTTGTCAATCAAGCTAATTTTGAGTTTGAGTTCAATATGAGCTAATTCATCTTCAACCAAGCTATAAGTCCATCACTCAAGCCCACATCTATTTTTTATTATCAGTAATGGTAAATTATATTAAAGACTTCAATAGAGAGGTACAACAAAGAAGATGGAAAGAGAACAACCTGCGTAGGTATTAGAGTTAAATACCCACACAAAAACAACAAACAACAAATTACAAAGGAGCAAACAAAGTTACATCTCTTTCTACCCTCAACTTAGCCAAAGCATCCACCATGCCATTCCTCGACTGAAGCACATAATGAAACTCGACATTCAAATATGAGGACCAAGTCTTGATTTCATTGAAAAGAAATTGGGATTTCCATAGACCATTTTCCAAACAAGACATCCAAGAAATCACATTTAAGGAATCGCTTTCCACCACTATGCTATGAAAATTATTTGAGACAGAGATCCTTAGAGCTTCCAATATAGTTAACACTTCCGCTTCATTAGAACCCTTGATGCCAATATACTTTGAGAACATAAACAGTACCTCTCCCTTGTAGTTCCTCAAGATGCCACCTATACTTGTAGGTCCTGATTTTTCTCTTATCGTGCCATCTGCATTAAATATAAGAACATTAGGAGATGGGGGGACCAAGTGACTAAAGGTCTCTTCTTAACACATCCAAGTCCCAAACAAGCTTCCCAATTACTAAAGATATTATCCGCGGTCAAGTGCTCCAACTCTTTTTTGATACTTGCCCATTTAGCTATTTCGAGGATAATCATAAAAATAATACCCTCCCTATCCCTTGACTTACCATTGAAGATTCTATTGTTTCTTTCTTTCCAAATTGACCAAAGAATAAAGAAAGGAATCAACCTCCATAGGATTAAGCCAACCCTTTTAAAAGGACCCAACCTCCAAGCCTCCATCAATTCTCTCAAAGCCCTTGGAAAACAACATGAAATTCCACATTTTTTGAAAAAAGATTGCAAAATAAAAGAGGCAAACTCACAATGCAAGAACAAGTGGGTGATAGATTCTTCTTCCTTACCACATAAGACACAAGTGTCTGTAATGGCTTCAAACATTATCCTTCTTTTTTTATATTGTCCATCGTTGAAATCTTTCCTGCAACCGCCAACCAAAAGGAAACCTCAACCCTTGGGGGGGCCAAACCACACCACACTTGAGATAGATGAGAATGACTCTCCAAGAATATGGAAGAAACATCATAGAAAGATTCAACAGAGAAACTCCCCGAAGGACATAGCTTCTAAATGCATATGTCTTCCTCACTCCTGCAAATATAGACGTTAGCAAGAAAGCTTAACAATGACACATACTCTGAAACCTCAAACTGACGCAACCCTCTCCTAAAGGACACAAACCATGACACTTTTGAACCAACCCAAAAATAACAATCCTTGACAAATGACTCTTTATTACAAACCACTCTAAACAATCTAGGAAAAAGAGACAAAAACTTTCCTATCACAACCCAATCATCATACAAAAAAAAGGAACATTCTTTTCCTCCCCAACTCTAATGCTTACACTCTTATTAAAGACTTCCCCCCCTAACATTGGACACCTCCACGAAACAAAAAATGACTCCAAACACTCAAATAATTGTTCTTCTTTAAATTTATTTTGAGCCAAATTTTACTTAACCCCACCATCAGAATGATCATGCATCAAACACATGGTTGACATAAAGATCAAAGTGTAGTCTATAATTTACTAGTGATCAATCCTAAATTCTGCCAATCTATTCGAAGCTGGATATAGACTAGTGGGAATACATAGGGTGCGGTTCTTTCAAACGACTTGGATTTTCCTAGTTTAGTCATACCATTGGATTTATAGAACTCGATTTAGTGACCTTTGTAAGAATAATTCGCTAGCTAGTAGTTCTTGATTCTGTTGGGGATGTGCAACCAAAGTCCCACATCGGCTAGAATTGGGAAAGATCATGAACATATAAGTTGGACTAAGTACTCCATTGGTATGAGGCATTTTGGGTAGAACCCAAGAACAAATCCATAAGGGCTTAGGCCCAAAGTGGACAATATCATATCAATATGGAGTTTGTGATGGTCCACTGTACTAACAAGTGGTATAAGAGCCCTAGCCCAGACTTAGTCCGGAGAATCCTCAGATTGCCGAACAAAAGGTGGTGGGCCCCAGTGATGCGCAAGGGAAAGCGCAGTACTCACGATTGGTGGATCCGTGGTGAAGCTCTCGAGTTGCCTCTCCTCGATGGAGCGGACGGATGGATGATCGTTTGAGGGGAGGCCCGGTAAAAATATCCAAAGAGATATGGTCCTTTGTTTGAGGGGATGATTGTTGGGGATGTGCAACCAAAGTTCCCACATTGGCTAGAATTGGGAAAGATCATGAGCATATAAGTTGGACTAAGTACTCCATTGGTATGAGGCCTTTTGGGTAGAACCCAAGAACAAATCCATAAGGGCTTAGGCCCAAAGTGGACAATATCATATCAATATGGAGTTTGTGATGGTCCACTGTACCAACATATTCAAATTGGAAATTATTCGAAAAGAACTAAATTAGAAGACCTCATAAGCAAACTAAATAACTTTGGGCTGTGCACTGCATAGTATACATATTTTTGTTTACGAAATTGAGAGAAGAAAAACACATGAAGCAATGCAAAAACTTGGTACCATGCCATTCACGAGGATAATGTAATGTAATGTATGCCGAAATGATTAGATTAACTAAAAGTGAAGTCATGCCTTCGAAAATGAACTTCATGAAACTGGCATTTCATTTTGCCGTTAAGGTGGTCGCTCAGTTGGCTCGAACCTTGGGTTTGCTCCCCAAGGTCTCGAGTTTGACTCCCACCCATTGGGCTCTAGTACTGTGTATTAGAGGGCTTGGATTAGAGTCCTAGTGTTCAAGGACAAGGAATTTGGAATGATCTTTGTAGATCAAAAGGTCTGATCATTGTGACAACAAGACATACCAGTATTTGAGGAAAAGTATAAATTAGATCCTATCTCAAAATGGACACCCATAAGTGAAGTGAAGGGTCTCTTAGAAATCATGTGGCCTGCCTGCTACGGGCCCCACATCAGATTAAATATACTGCTAAAACTAAGTTGATCTTTCCATTAAGTCTTCATCTATAACCTCTAAGACTATAACCTTGAGAGAGTTTGTATTGGAATCGGATTGGATTCGGAGTATGGGTAAAGAGTCTTGAATTGACATCTAACTCAAATGTGACTCATCTCCAAGCTAGTCAAGTAACGAGGGATTCTAGGAGGGATAAAAATTCTATAATAATCGTAATTCCTTAGAATTGCTTTACTTAAAAGGGTTGGGAGCCATTTATTTTATTCATCCATTGAGAAGACTAAGCATTAACAATAAATTCGTAATATCTACCTCACACTGAAACATACAAGAATATTGGAATAAATTCACATCAGCACCCATGTGCGATGAGCTTGGTTTACACTACTCATATATAAGAACTCAATGGCTCATGGAAAATCAGTGTCCAGCTCCATGGATATCGATCTTGCGTGGTGAACCGTGCGTCAGGCGCTGTGCAACCAAAGCAAAGCATCACAGGACATGCAAGTGGCCGACAGGAAACGATAATGTGTAGGAAATTCCAGATTTACGGACTGTCTACTCAACAGAAACACATAGAAAGCTGGGGAATAGTTTATTCTAGTCTTGTGCATAAGACAAGGCATGTGGATACATTGATTACACAAAAGGATCCATGGGTTGGGTCAGAGCCGGCACTTCTAGCAGAGGGAGGCTAGGTCAAGATAGATAGAAATATGGGTAGATGCGTGAGTTTTGATGAGACTGGACTTTGGTCCAGATCAGGCTTGTCTGGATCTTTTACTGTTTAGATTCACCAGAAGTGAAGGGCATGTATCTTTACATTTATTTCTTATTATGAGAATTCCTAATGATATCATATTTAAAAATGGTTTGATTCATTGCAAAATTCTCATAAATCCAACCCACCTGAAAAGCCACAAATGGCTTAGGAACTCTCAAAATTTCAATCCCTTTCATATTCTAAAATGCTAGAGGGTTTTGAGCAGTTTGAGAATCTAGTGGGTGGACAACATTTGGAGAATTCCAAAATCTCTAAAAAACCATGCCTACTTTGTATTTACCTAAGCTTTAGTTTATAATCAAAATTGTTTGGGCATGCTTGTTTGCATAGAATACTTAGGAATTGAAGACATAAGGATTCATCAAAAAGTGATAAAAAGTGAAAACCTAAGTCAAATATGCAAAAACCGTCATTAACAAATAACTTCCCCTATAATTGAAAGTGAATTCACGAAACATGAGAAATGAATACTTAACCATCACCCTAGTAATTTTAATGCTAGGAAAGTCAAAGTCCTATCTACATTGTTAACTTATATCTTCCACCCCTCACTTAATTCATTCACACTTCATCTCTTTAATATCTTTTGTTGGAGCTCATTTCACCTTAAATTCTTAAAAATTTTGTGTAAATTAGTTTTAAATCCTTAATCATTGGTTAAACAAAAAATATTAAATATCACTCTTAGTATACTTTATATATTTGATGCAAATATTCTTGAGGAAAAATGTCCATATATGGTGATATCACAAGAATCTTGTGAATCTCTGATATCACGATATTCTACTCTCTTTTTTTTTATGTAAGAGGGCACCTTGCTAATCTATTCTCAATCATCAAAGCTTATAGTTGTGTTTGTTTATAAACTTATAATACTCTCTAACCAAACTGTCGATGAAAAAGAAGTGACCATTATATATACTAACGTGAAAATAGTACCTTTTTTAACTGCCTTCTCAAATGGGTAACTATTCTTTGCACCCTTGTTTGATACAGATGCTACTTTCCCCATCTCTACCACAGGCCAATAGTCTAATCTGTAAATCAAGGTCAGAGAAAGTTACTTGCAAATTAAATGTCGTTGTGTAAGTTGATATAAAATGAATGTGTTGTGTAGGTTAAAGAAAGTTTCCATTGTGTAGAACAGTAGATATTGGGAGGAAGTAGATGAAGGCAACTATAGACCTCGATTATTTGAAAAACAAGTTCCTATTATATCAAACCAATGATAAGAAAAATGGATTTGTGGTAATTAAAGGATGACCTAGTGGTAAAAGCTCTCACTCTCATCCCACCCACCAGGGATCAATTTTTGGTGAATGGATTTACTCCTCTCCAACTTGGCCACTTGGCCTAGTAAGCAAACAAAAATAAATGGAGTTGCAGGATGCCCTTTCACATTAAAAAAAAAAAATGCAAATATCACAACATAAGGGAATTTTTGTTTGTGCTTCTTTTTACTCTAGCCAGGAGGGCTGGGTCCCAAAAGAGAGCTCATGCACACACACTGGAATAAAATCCACACAAATGGGAACGGAGCCCACACACGAAATAAGAGGTGGAGTGCATAGGGTTCAAACCCTAGATAGTCAGGTGACAACTCACAACACCAAAAATGAAAAATTAGAACGAATTACCGTTCCTGATCCGTATGTTCCTAATCCGTTCATCCATTCCAATTTCCTATTTTTGGAACGGATTAATGGATTAAGAACGGTTTAGGAACGGATCAACGGATTAGGTACACACGGATTAGGAACGGTAATCCGTTCCAATTTTCCGTTTTGGTGTAGTGACTGCCACTCCTTACTACAAAGATAGGAAGGGCATTTTTGTTAAAAGAAATATGTGTACAAAGCACTCTAAGGACTATATATATTTAAAATTTTCTTTGTTTTTCTGTCAATTAAGAGTTTAAGACTAATTTTACAAATAAAATCCACTTGAGTTTGTCTAGAGACTAGAATAAGTACTTTGAAACGTTCTCATCATCATTTAATGTTCGTTTCTTACCATCAATATTGTCATTGTATCATTTTTATTACCTTAACTAGTATTCTCCAGTCATTTTACTGAGTTTTACCAAGGCCCATTTTGTTTGCTTGACATTGAAGTTTATAAGTAATGCGTTTCTTTCTAAGGTGCTAAATGTCTAACCTTAGAAAAAAACCATTTCCCCAACATTTGGGGACCGAGGCTCATTAAGGATGTCTCTTGTTGGAGCAACCATGTGGAAACCCTCATTTTTAGGCAGGTGAAATATTGTCTTATAATCAATCAAATCCCTTCACAAACTGGCTACCTTTCCATGAATCGGCACATGCTCAAATTTTATACTTTTCCAAATTGTTTGACACTGTTATACATTGAAACCCTTAAACTTGAGCATGGATCAAGGGTTTACGATGATACAACGCCGTGACATTTAAATCCCCACCTATCCCATAATTAGCGTGGCCTCAAGTGAGCCTCACAAGGAAATCCACATAGAGGATCCAAGAGAAACATATAGAAATGAGAGTATTTGGAATATTTACCTATCCAAGTGACGATATGAATCACTCCTAGCTGATAAATTTTAGAAAGTGGGAGACTATCATCTAAAAGAGTAATTTTTTTGAGTGAGTTTCACATAGGATTCCCATTTAAAAAGTTAAAAGTCACTATAATAAGTTTAAGAGAAGGGATTTTAATGGTAGACGTTCCTGAATATTGGCTAATGTGGTAATGTTCCTCTTTTTTTCTGGTAAAGCAGAATTTCATTAAAGAGAATAACAAAACATCAGAGAGAAAGAAAAACCCCAATAAATCTGCATCTCATCCATAGGAGCCAAGGTGGAAAAGAACAGTTCAAAAAACAATATTCGATGCTTGCCAATGAGCTAAACTAAGCTATAGAATGAGCTACCCTATTAAATTCTCAGAACTTAACACATTCAAAGGACTTAACAATGTTTAAGCTATCATTGATAGATTGGTAATGTTCCTCTTGATGTGTCTACTTTGTTGTACTCGCTATAATATTGGACATTAGTTATATTTTAAGATTTCCTCGATATTTATCTGAAATCGTATGTTTTTCCTAGTAACCTCAAAACAAAATTCTCAAACTATTATTAAAAAATGAAAACAAGGTGCTAAAATTGCAAGAAAATAGGAATAAGATAGGGAAAATAGAAATAAAATAGAAATATTTTAACAGTGCATGTTTATTTTTTATTTTGAACTTATTATTTTCAAATTATTCAAAATTTATCTTTCTATGCCATTTTCCCCAATATTACCACCACAAAACCTCCAAATTTGAAAGAATCTTGGCATTTTCCCAAGTGAAGATTTTTGGCGGTTGTGTCCAAAAAGAGGTCGGAGCTAAAAAAGAAGGCCATATGGTTCAAATTTAATTGTCAGGTTGACTCTGCAGGTTGGGTGCTCAAACTTAGGGGTGCTCATGAGCTGGGCCAGCCCGAGCCCTCTCCAGGCCCAAGACAAGACTTAGGCCGGGCTTGGATTAAATGATAGAAAGCCCAAAGCCCAGCCCGTGAAAGAAATACATGTAATTTAGTTTAATTAATCCAAACAATTGCTCGAATGCCCACAAAATTTATAAGAAAACCCAGTTCAGTCTGGCCCAATTGATTATATGGGTGGGCTCGTGCCTGGCTTTTACAGGCCGTGTTTGGCTTGGGCTGAGCCTGGATTTGCCTTAGCCCGTCCTGGCCCAGCCCATGATCACCCCTAAGCAAACTTTTGGGGGCATGGTCAGGTTAAAAGAGGGGAAAAAATGTGAGATTTCACAAAATTTGATAAATTTGGGTGATATTGTAGAAATGAGAGCATTTTCTTCTATTCACAATGTAAGAATCAGTTGTAGGAAAATATTTAAAACCTCGAAAATAGGCTTGTTAATTGAGCCCGTTAAAATGGGTACCTGGCCTGGCCTGGTCCATCCCAAGCCTAGAAATACAGGTCTTTTAAAAAGTGAAAATAATGTGAGGATATTGCAAGATAATAGGAAAAAATGGGGGAAATAGGAAAAAATCAGAAATACTTTTAACAACATTTTCTTTTCAAATACTCAAAATTTAATCTTCCTCTGTCATTTCTCCAATATTTTCACCACAAATCCTCCAAATTTGAAATATCCTGACATTTTTTCCAAGGGATGATTTTTGGCCACTGCATAGAAAAGGAGGTTGAAGCTTAGAAAGAAGGCTACATCCGGGGCATGTTTCTTTAGCAAAAGAAATAGCATAAAAAGAGTAAAAGTAAGTTATAATGTGAGGTTTCTATTTTAGCCTGTTGGGATAAAAAAAAAAAAAAAAAGACTAGTAAAGTGGTGATGTAATAGTTTTACAGCAATCTATTTGGATGGAAAAAGTGGAGGGAAGAAGGTTCGGGCCTCTAGCCAATTTACTCCTTCTTTATCTTTTTTTTTTTTTTACTGCAATCAAATGTGACAATTTTGAGAGAATTGAACTTTGTTAAGAAAAAAAAAATTTACTTTAACCCTCTTTATTTTTTCTTTAGCATGATTTGACTGCCACTTTAATTTTACTCTTCCATACATCTGTTACCAAACATGCCTGTGACAGTGCAGCGAAAGTGCCTTCCTACCTGCATGAACTTCAGCCAACCAATTGGTGTCCAGAAAATGAACCCTACATTACATCAGTGGGATGACCCCTTCAATTTTATTTATTTTTTCAATGCTAAGGGACCCCTATCTAACTATTCATCTTCACTGGAGGAGCATTTCGTTTTCTTCATGGTCACAATTTCTTCATCTGTACAGTTCTCTTGAAAAGTATGTTTTTATCTACCCTCTCTCTGATTAGTATGCAGGCAGGCCCACTTAGCCGACCTTTTGTCACCTATAATGGTTGCCTACACGTGAGTGAGCATGCATGGTCCCATTTCGTCTATTCCCATCGATCATATTAGAAGTTCATGAAGTACTAGAGAAAAGGATGGTGGCCGTTCTGATCAACAATCTTCAAACTAGCCAACACAAAAACAAAGGTCCAACTAGCAACTAGCATCTGCCCAGAGTCCATACTCCATATATAGTCCATACCCAAAGAGAGAAAATAAAGAAAAGGACAAAATTGGAATGGCCATCAAGTGAACAATCTATCAGATTTCTTGGGGTTTGCATTGTACTGGCATTTCTTGTACGGCTGCAAATGGGGCTCACACTTTAAACCCCTCTGTTTTGTGTTTATTCAAAAGGACCAATAACCATTCTTATCTTATGTACTGTTTAGGTGGAGGAATAGGTGGAGAAAGTTGTCCATGCTCATTCCTCTTTTCACACAGCGGCAAGAGTCTTGCTTCTGTGCTCCAATTGAGAATTTTCCTATCTTGCAAAATACTCATGAAATTTTGCAGAAGAAATTATTTTAGTGAGGGCCGCTTGCATGTTTCATGTAATATATGATTTTTAGGGATTTTAACTTCGAACATGCAAAAGTGAATGTTGAGAAATGACGGTCAAATAACTTTTCCTTCAATAGAAAATTAATCAAAGGAAAATGAAAACTAAATATTCAGCCATCATAATAAGAAAGTCAAGCTCTAATTACTTCCTATCTTTCACTCCTCACCTACCATCTAATTAAGAATGCCGATGGATCGAGTTAGGTTTGGGATGGATCGAGTTAGGTTTGGGTTTCGGCAGATTCGAACTCTGACCTGATGGGCGCATACATTGCCTCATAGATTACCATACACATGACAGCTATGGGCCGGGTCAGATATATTGATAGTTGATTTATTTATTTTAACATATAAAATATAGTTATATAAAAATGGTTTCACCCGGGACTTGTAGAAGAGTATCACCCATTCACAACCAGCAATAACTTGTGCTAAATTATTTTTGTGTTTTAAATCTCATTTTATTTTTGAAATGGTAACAAAAACTTTTATTAAAACAAAAGATGATTATAAAAAGAGAAATACAAAGAGAGGTACAAAAGCACTGTACCCCACCCCCCACGTTGCTTACAAAAATATTGGCCGTAAAGTTGGCTGATCCTTAGCTCATGACTGAAAATAACGATAACAGAGGCCAACTACAATTGCGTTTCATTAAAAAGAAATAAATTCCCCATGAATTGAATTTTTCTAATTATACTCCCAAGCAATTGCAATATTAGAATGCTCTCTACAAGCAATATACAAAGAAAAGATTAACTAGACCAGGCAGGTCAAGTAAATCAAAATCGAATATGCCTTAATTCATATTTGATAGGAATTCCAAAATTTTCATTAAAGAGAGAATCTCCACGGCTTGATTTACTAATTAGACACCCAAGCAATTACATTCGAAGAATCATTCTCTACAAGTAATATTACAAAGTAAAGATTAACTAGACGAAGCAGATCAAGCACTACTAAAATGTAAACCTGCCAAAATTTGACTCTGATCCCGAAAAATCGCACTTGACCTAAATCTGACCCAGTCACTACCAAACTAATCTCTAATGAGAAACGGCCATGGTAGGTTCCCATTAAAGTCCAACCAATTTCCATCCTTACCTCTAAGCCTTAGTTGGGTCCTAGTTTTTAACCCTAAAAATTCTTATTTATTCAATTCTTCTTTTCCCTAAAATTCTTATTTATTCAATTCTTCTTTTTTTTTTTTTTGCTAGAATTTATTTATTCAATTAAATGCCGACCAACAGAAACTAAATTGAATGGGACCATATTTTAATCTGCTTGGCAAATTCTGAACACAACACAAATCTTAACATAATTGGGTCTTGTGAGGTGATAGAAAAACTGCCTAGACACTACACTACAAAGGCATCTGAGAATATTCGAGGGCCTTCAGGCCCAAGGACAAACCTATATCAACCCTCGTCACTGTCAATTAAAGTGGTACAAAGTTGGCGTCCGTCGCTATCCTCACCTCCTCTCCCTTCTTTTTTAGTTAAAAAGTAGCCCACTATCGCATTCGCGTCCGTTGCGGATTGAACCAATGGCTCCACTTGGCCAAAACAACACACCTGTCTCTCCTCCATCCTGTAAAAACAGATCCGGACCGCTTATTTCATTGACCCAGAGAAGCTTGGCACATGCCACATAAAGCCAACACAGATGTTGAATGCTATCAGCCGGCTAAAGTGTCCGGATCCGCTGAGTGTCTCACATGTTTAAAATGGAATGGAAAATTTATATTAGGATAAATGTGTTTAATATCTAAATCATTTAAAATAGATGCTTATGTGTAGGGTTTTTTTAATCCGAGGAGATAGGACAGTTGGTAGATACCACAGCTCAAACCCGGAGGTTGTGGATTTGTACTCACAAAAATATTTAAAGAAAATTGATCATACGACTGTTCTTACATGTGACATTTGCCATACAAAAGTCAATGTTTATATAATTTTCATAGAAATATTCGTACAATAATAGTGTAATATCGCATAACCCTATGTATCGCACGGTATGATGTGTGCGGTATTGCACGGCCCTATAATAATGCACGAGAATTAACTTTGACCTTTCATTAGGAAATTTCGCGTCTAAGGACAGCTTTGTGGGCAATTTTTCTTTTCTTTTTTTTTGTGGGGGGGGATAGGCCCTTTTTAATGAGGCTAAACACCCCGTCAGCAAAAAAGAAACACAAAAAAAAAAAAAAGTACAATGTCCCCAGGATGACTCCACTACAACAAGATGGCCCATTAAGATTGGTTAAATAATTAATCACAAATATTTTTGTGTATCCATCCAAGATAGCAGTTGGCCCCGACTTGATGACAAATAAATGAAACAATCCAACCAAACCAACCATGGGTTTGCACCCATCCGTTAGAACGGCCACCGTTGGCTTGAGCTCGAGAGTTTGAGGTGGATGCAAAGGAAATTTATTCATAATTAATAGCATGATTAATGCATAAATTTGTGTTAAGTACATTATTGATGATAAACTCAATCTTACATTGGAACATTTGTAAAGATTGGATGGAATTCATTGTGGGACTCCCGGATAAACGGTCAAGATTAAGCAATAGTACATCAATTTCCATCAGCAATAATAACCAGCAACAGCAACAGACCAAATCCAGTCCGTGGCAAGAAAATCTCTTCACGGACAAACTCACTCTGATTCAGGATTTCAAGTATCCAGAAGCAGAAAAAGCCTCCTTTCCCTCACCCACCACTTTTCCTCTGCTTCTCCTTCCACCAAACGACTCTCCCAATTACAGGAAATCTGTCACCCATTTCCTCCCAATCTCAGAAATGGACATAGCCAGTTCCACAGTTCATATAATCACCGCAATCGGCTGCAGCCTAATCTTCTTCACCTTTCTCCGAAAAGCTCGAACCGATTCCACCCAAGTGGCTCAAGACAATGAAACAGGGGCTTCACCCATCAAACAGCCCCCTGTCCCTTCAGGTACCCCTTTTCTACTCCACTGCATGGCAGTTCACATAGTTGGGCATTTGGGTGTTCATATTTGGTGCTTTTCTGATGTGTTTTGGTTGGTGGTTGTGTCATGTGTGAAGCAGGGAAGAAGAAGGTGAGGTTTTCAGAGGAGGTTGCAGAGCCTTCGAGAAACAACGTGGAGTATAGGAAGAGACGTGGGGCGAACAGGGTTGGTGAAAGGAGGAGGAGGGAGGAAGATGGTGTGGGTCTGCAGCCGAATAGGAGTGCTTTGTATCGTGGTATGTATCGGTATCGTTCGCAGATGTCTACGGTAATAACATATGGTTAATGTGAACACAGATGGGTTTTGATGGGTTTTGTGTTTTGCAAATAAGAAGTGTATATGAGATGTTTTATGGAGGGGTGGACTTTTGAAACCTAGCTTTTTTTTATGAATGATGAAATGAAGAGAGATTTTGGTTTATCAGGTAAAATGATTGATGATGATCGTCGGTAACATGATCTATCCATGTAATGAGATTTTTTTAACTTTTTCATAGAGGTTGTTTTGTTTTTCAATTTGGAAATGATTATTGTTGGTGAACATGATCTATCCATGTAATGAGATTTTTTCAAATTTTTCATAGAAGTTGTTTTTATTTTTCGGTGTGTGTGCGTGCGCGCGCAAGTCTGAATTCTCAGGATGGCTACAGAGGTTGTTAGGCGAGTAAGATCTCAATGAATAGAGACCTTATGCAATAACATCTGTTTGAAATATAGTTGATTAAACTGACACATTACAAATGGGTCATTTGAAATTTAGTTGGACAAAATTGTCGGTGACACTAATTATAATATATTAAGTTAAGGTGGTTTTGGCCTAAATCTCGACTGTTAGTTATAATTTTGATCAACGATTATGTAATTACTCATGCAACTATGCACTCATTTTTTTTATTAAACCAATCATTTTTCAGTGTTCCCACGCAACTATATCTTTTTTACTCAAATTTCTCTATTTCTATTTTATCCAATTTGTCCTATGGAAAGATGTAATTTTTTTTAATATGCGATTATTTATTTTGCAGTGCAGGGAGATACTGTTGTAAGCATGGGTTATTGGACTAGTGCACCATTAGTCGTATCACCAAATTGGTCATATCATGCCAAATTTCATAGTCAAATTTATCAGGAAGAAATCAAAACTAATATCTAATTCCTCGATTTTTAGGTGTCTGCTTATAAAGGTCACCCTTTTATTAGGTTTTAAGACAGAGGCAAAAATATTTCAGAAGATTGTCTTGTATAGTTTTAAGTCGGGTGGACCCAAAAAGTTTTGACTTTTCAAATAGGCATATTAGTGGATGACTTAAGGTAGAATATATTGTGTTTGATTGAATTTTCATTGGTGTTAAATAACACGTAAAGACTCAACTCTATATTGAATAAAGTATTTATGATACTTCTACTAATGCCTCGAGGTTTTAGGGGGAAAGGTTAGTGAAGATTTTAGTAGGAAAGGTTAGGGGAGGAAACTTAGTTTTAGTATTAAAGTCAAACGGTTTTTGAGTTTCTTTACAAACATCTCAAAATTTCAGCCAATTAAAAGATCTCAGATAACCTTTGATAATTCAAGAATTCCAACTCCTTTACATTTGGTGGAATTTCTGAATATTCAAGCGCAGCAATCCCACTATGTGTAGGAATTCAGAAATTCCTCTAATTGCAAAGAAACGGGCCCATAGCATTTTGGAACTATACTTGGAGGATATAGTACTTAGAATTGTCCAAATTCTTGGCACAATATATTTGCAAACGCTTGCAACCAAACATGCTCTTATTAGATTGCATCTTACTCAAGTCTCCACTCATCCACCATGAACCCATCCACCACCACATACAAGCAGGTTTTTGGTTAGCCTCTCTGCTGAAAATTAAATATATCGAACATCCACTGTCATTTGATCTAATACCATAATATATATGAGTAATCTAAAGTGAATTTTTTTTCTTCTGCCGTATCACCCATTACATGACTTATGCTGAAAGAATATGACCAATCTAAATTTTGATAGATGGGGTAATTCACATGCTCTGCTTGTTTTTGAAAGACCAATCTCCCATTTTTATTGGACTTCCAAAATGCAGAAAGAAGCATCTCAAATTGGAATGTTAAACCTTTCAAAAATGCTCTAAATCCCCACCCCCACAAGACTATCCTTTTGGACTGATAGGCCGTGTTGAAAGTTGTTGTACGTGAGGCAGGGAAATGGTACGTGGAAATAATTTTGTCTTAAATCAGATGCTGGCTGTCGACTTCAAGATCCGATTGATTGAAAAGACAAATCAGGTTGATTTCCACGCAAGGGGGCGGAGGCGGGCGCAGAGGAAATCACGGTAACCCCTGATTCGTCAAAACAGAGCTCCCCAATTTGGATGAAACAGGGGATCCTTTTCCTTAATCCACCGCTCCTCTTATTGGGTGAATAAACTCTCCACAATAATGACATGTGATTAGGTTTGAGCATTTCTCTAGCCCATTTGGTTGAAAGCATATTTCACCACATTGATCTATCTAAAATTTATTATTTGCTGGTGCTGCATCTTTGAAATTCTAAATGACTTATTTGATTCAAGAGAATTCTTTAAATTGACATTTTAATTGATATTATTGCCTTGTACAGTTTTTAGATATTCAGCATTTAAAATGCTAATTAGCCCCAGGTCCTTCCAAAATTCATTTGTGGACTGCACTAGAAATTCTCCTAATGCTTGAAGACAAGAAAACCTGTCATGCTTGCAACCAAATTGTCCCTAGAAACGATAATTGTTCTAGTTTTTCATCCAACATTCTTTTTTTTTACGATATATTTTTTTTTTATAAAAAAATTATTTTTTGAAGGAGATGATTTTAATTTTTAAAAGAAATAATAGGAATGTAGGATTTCTCCTTAATGAAGTGCGAAATCAAGTGACGCTAACAAGTTGTATGCATTTGTTCAAGGGGAGGGATTTGATGATAAAGATGAAAACTGTTATGATCTTTTGTGGAGCGCAATGTTCCATTGGTTAGGATGCATTAATTTGTGCAAGGTGACTTCCTCAGGAAAAGATGGAAAATTTGTCATTCATGCGTTTAGTGCAATTCACTTTTGGTGGTGAAAACTTCTATTTACGCCTTTTTTCTTCCAAACTCAAAGGTCAATTCTTGATGCTGGAGATATATTTTCTTTACAGGAAGGAAAGAATTAACTTAGGATAGAAAGAATTCTATTTCCTATAGGGGAAGGGTAGTAATGCATGACTTTTCTATTTCGAGGAAACAAAGATTGGAGCATAGAATCCTAAGCAAATCCTCTAGAGAACTTCCAAAGAAATGGTCCAAATACAACATTGATCCCAATGTTGTATTTGGACCATTTCTTTTTATAAGTTGAAGGAGTCGAACTTTGCAGTGGGCCCACCAATTGAAGATTTCACAAGAAATGGCCTTACCATTAAATTGACACAATGATGTTGTGTATGAGACTGGGAGGATACAGAGTACTCTTCTAAATTTTATGTATGGAAGGGTATGTTTTCCTAACCCTTGCATTCTGTTTTCATAGCATCGTGAAAGTGACTTTTTTAATAGGAGATGAATTAATTTGCAAAATAAAGAAAATTAATTTATGTTTTTTCCACCTCTTCTTAAGTGGAGAAATAGAACATCAAATAAAAGGAAAAGCGACGACCAAAGAAACTCGAGATTTTTCCCACATTTGAGGAATCGTGCCTTGCACATACATGCTCTTTTAGATATATCTAATTTCTCTTTTTTCTTGTGAGCTACACTAGAGTCTTAAATTCACGCACTCTAACTCACACACTCACCACCTTTAGCTGAACTACAGCTTGGGGACAATTCCTAATTTCGCATAATGCAGCTCCAATAAATAGAAAATGTGGTAGAGTTTTTTAGCATATTGACCAAACATAAAAAATAAAAAAAAAGATTTGGAATTTAACCATATGCAAAGAATCATAATGTCCTTATAATGGTTTTAAAACTTTAGAACGGCCACTTATCTCACGGGTAAGATTTGAAATTTACCAGGGTTTGAACCCTAGTAAGCCACATTTTTCCTCTTGTGTGGGTCTTCTTTCCGCTTGTGCATGCTTCTTTCCCCACTTGTGTGGGCCTTCTTCCCGCGTGTATGTGGGCTCTCTCTTAGGTCCTAGCCTCCTTTGGTGTGTTACAAAAAAAAAAAAAAAAGGTTTTAAAACTTAGTCAAGAGGGGGAGTGGAACTGTGATGCATTTCGGCCATGGCTGATACCTATTTCATTATTTAGTATAAAAAAAAAAGATGGATTGAAACTATTATAATGAGCTATCACATTATAATCCCTAAGGATATAAGAAAAGACTATAGAGTCCAAACTATTTGAAAGATGTTTAATATCCTGCAAAATAGGATCAATAAACTAATTAAATTTTTCATGGATTGCTTGCACCACCTCAAGCGCATCCGACATTATGTGGGCTTTGGAGGAGCCTCTATCCTTCTAAGCTTTTTACTGCAAAAAGAATTTCTCTCACCTCTTCTTTAGAGAAAAAAAATGAGCTCTAAGAATTTACCATAATGCGCGCAATGCAAGTAGGCAAACAAACCCAATAAGTAATGAAAAAGAAGCTTCATAATTAATTCATTTTTTAACATTTGAAAGAAAATTAGAAGAAAAAAGAATGTAGCAAAACAAGACACCATCAGTCCAGAATTATTAGCCAATACATAATGGTTAATATGACCATACTTTAGAATCTAGAACGTCGAGTCTTCATGGGCTTGATTAGACTGGGCCGAAGATTGTCCTAGGTCGATCTGCTTAGTTATCATCATGGTTTAAAATCACGGTCGCGGTCATCATCGCGGTCATCACGTCGCATCTCGATTCGCGGTCATCGCGTCGGGGTTCGCAGTTGTCGCGGTCCATCACGGTGCGAATTTTTATTTTATCCCGAAAAAATATCCAAAAGTCCAGAATATTCTAAAATGCTAGAAAACAATATTTTTTTTCCATTAGTGAACACTTCAAAGAAAAATATTAGTCCTCTCAAGTCATTACATCCTGTGTCGCTGTCTTATGTAGAACTCGTAAAATCTGATATGAATTAAATAGGTTTACCTGTATATATTAAAACAAGTTCTAATATCACAAATTTTACAGTATGCATTGCAACCATAATTTTGAACTAATCGTTACTATTAAACACTTAGAGTTAATAAACCAATAAGTAGTAGTATAGATGTACGATACTCAATTACTCAATCACCAAGTAAATCAAGAATGAATTTCAACTTTCAAGTAACATTTACTACTACATCAAGATTAACTAATTAATTAAAACAACGGAGTATGACCATATGTGGTTGAGGAGGGAAGAAACCACCATATGAGAATCTACCAAATTCTTGCAAATCACTTGAATTTTGGTGAAAAAAGAAGCTTGGGAAGCTCTAGCATAGTCTTAAGAAGTTGCACAAATGGTTTAGAAAGAAAGAAATGAAAAAGAAAGGAAAATAAATTTTTAAAAAAAAAACATCGTGAACTGATATTTTGACCGTTATTTTCAAAATATCGGTCATTATGGTCCATTATAACCGTTACAACCGTTACATTGGCCGTTATGACCGTTATCGGCCGTTATTTTCACTGTTTTTTTTATACCGTGACCGTTATGACCGTTATATTAAAAATAACGTAACAGTATGGGCCGTTACCGTTTCATAACGGCCATTATGAAATGGTAACGGCCGTTATTTTAAACCATGATTATCATGCATGCCACTATATTCAGGGCCAAATCCATCTGATGGCTGTGAAGTGACACCCGCACCCACCCATTTGCAAAAAACTATATACACTTTTGTGAAAAATTTGTTAAATTATTTCTCTGACTGTAGTTAAGCTGGTTATGAACATGGATATGTGAGTAATAGTGAGGTGAATTCAGGTCTCCAATGTAGCAAAAAGATATGTCAGGCTATTTTGAGCGTTTATTCAAATATTGGACCAAGTTCAGCACATTGAGCTTTCAGGCAAAAGAATGGGCCCAAGTGCATGCCACATGCCAGGGTTGGGCTCAGATAGGGCTTGAGATGGCCAAACACATGAGCTTCCCTACCAATGAAACAACACAAGCTCATGTGTCAGGCTGTTTCTTTCTTCCTTTTTTCCCCCTTCCACTTCTTAGAAAAATGCTCATGTGTCAGGCCCACATCCACAAATTTCACCAGCCAAACTAATTTCGGTTTTATACCATAAAATAATGACACTTTAAAGCATGAAGCTCAGTTGTTTTACCACCTCTTCCATAGCCTTAGATGCATTATTTTGATGTTACTCAAGAACCAGCTGGTATTGAAGCAAATTGCAAGAATTTTGGAGGATAATGTTGATTACTGAACAAACTTAAATGAATTAATCCGCTATATGATCAAATCTAAGATATGGGTCTCACTCTTAATGATTTGAGAATTTTTAGTGTATTCTCTCTCCAAATACAGTCATCATCTAACCTTGCAAAACACAACTGAAAAAAATAAATTACTGGAAGCTACTGCTACTACTACAGAGAGAGCAAATACAAAGCACCCAACACATAGAAGAGAATGGAGAGACTGCCAATACCTAACGTCCTGGTTCAGTTACAATTGATGAGGCTTGGGAGACCCACTGTACTCCCGTCTCCATAAAAACTGCAATAGTTTGCAGTTGCAACCTTCTGAGAAAACTAAAATGAACGGAGTTTTATCCTCCAAGTTGCAAGTAGTTCCACTGGCATTTTTGTGGAAGGCCAAACTCAAAAGCCAAATCAGTTCTGTACTGACTCCTGCCATTTCCACCCCAAAACCGATATTAGAGATTGTAAGTTACAGATTGATGGTTGAAACAGCAGAAACAAGAATGCACTGCCTAATGCTCTGATTAAATTTAGAACCACTGTATAATGGGCAATAGAAAACATTGCCATCCATTCTGCCATAATATTCACAACACTACCAAAGTTTTGGGACATTCAGATACACAATTACTTGAGTCTTAATTAGAAAGTTTGTAAAACAAGGGGACCCTTTTTTTATACTTGTTGACCTACCGACCAGGAGTGATACTATCAACATAAAGACCTAGGGATCTATCCCTAGACATGTGTATGTTGTCAAGATGCCCACACAACTCAACCGTAAGTGTGTTGGCAAAATAAGGGGACATTGATTGGAGTAGTTTGGATTTTAAATGTAGGCAGATTTATGGCATTGTCTTAGAAAAACTTTTGAGCCCACCATTCCTCCGGAATTCAAAGGGTTTGCTTTTGCGAAAGGTCCAGTTTTGCTTTTAAAAAGTAGACAGTGTTAGTATGGAGCCTACCTGGGTGTATCCTATCTTAGGACTGGCCAAATATCACTCAAATAAAGCTATCCAAATCCTTGATCTTAATTGAATTCTTCCTCTAATTGGCTCATTGCTTCCTATCAGCCCAGAGCCCGCTCAATAGACCAAGGCCCACGTCTGGGATAAGGGCTATTTATGGTCCAATAGTTGAATATTGGAGGATGAGCCTGTGTATACTTAAAGGTGTATTACCCAGTCCTATATAAATTTCTAACACAAGACAAAATAAAATCTTGTGAATGAACTGGACCCTAAAATGGACCCAATCCTAAATATTATGCTCGATAATTTATTCAACTGGGCTTGAACAACTTTCGGATTTCGCCCAGTTGCAACCAGTGCCCTTGTCTACCTGAGATCCATGTCCTTTTACTGCCGTCAAAACTGGTTTATGTAGGATGGAAAAAGGCATGTTAAACTCTGATCCAATGTGTACCCAGAACTGGACCAGAGTAGCTAGGACCCATAGACAGAGCCAAATTCAAATGATTAACCCAGACCCAAATTGAAACTCATTTGATATACCTAATAAGCTTAGACTCATTATAACATGAAGTTATTGCATTTATATTTGGGCCCTCAGGTATGAACTTGTGGACCCAGAGCCGGACACAAACTTGGGTTCGAATTAGGGGTACAACTTGGGTCAGGTATGCACATCAAAATCCACTAACTCATTGAATAAATAGCTTTATCACCCCACTAGAATACACTTGTTATGCCTTCTGATGAATGCATCTACTCTCTAGGAGAGAGTCCACAGACCCGAATCCTGATCCTCAAAAATGCAGTTTCCAGATAAAAATAAGAAGATTTTGGTGGCAGGTAAAGGTCAGGACTGGACTGCACTTACTCAACACTATGCTTGAGCCGGGCCAATTTGGAGCTTCCACATCTTGGCCCGCCTGAAAATACAACTCGGTTGGGTTTTGGTTGGTTTGGGGCTCAGGCGAAAATTTTGAAGCCTGTTTGAAATTCAATGAAGTGCGTGCTTTTCATCTGATCTTAGGCTTGGGCTTGTAATTTGGGCCAAATGTTGGCTAGGTCTATGCCTGCCTCAGCCCACCCACTTTTGGCATCCCTATGATTGTATCAAGCTTTTGGATGGATGCCCAACATGGGCCACTCAAACATTAAGTTGGACCCATTTTTATTTTTCAACGAAGGACACAATGGCAAGGCAAAATCAAGATGAAGGCCCATTTAGAGTGCTAGCAAAAGGCTAACAGATCCCAGTCAATCTTACCAACCAAAAGAAGAACAAAACAAAAATAAAAGAGGGCATGGAAAAGGAGGATGCCTCAATCAACATCCCATGCCTTAAACAAAACCATCAGACAACCATCACACTCCTTAAACAGAAATCATGTACACCTAAATCTGCTTTGACAAATAACAAACTGGCCTTCCCATACCAAAACCATTTGACTTAAATTAAGAACTGTTTAAAAGCAACACAATCATGCATGTCACCTGTCACCAAAAAGGAAGAAAATTGAGACTTGAGGGCACATGTGGCACATCTGAGAAAATAAATAAGTGTGTCATTAAGTGATTGTATCCAATTAAACTCTTCAATTGGACCACATGGTCAATTATTTTTAATAACAATCTTGAAGTTTGGGCCTTCCAAAACTTCCTTATGAATATAATGGCTGTGAATCTTTCCAAATTAACTCCATTACAGACTAGTAGATTATTATTACGGCCAAAAGATAAATCAACCAGCAAAGTTTGTCATTTAGAACCTGAGAGAAATACAAGAGGTGTGTCTCGGAATAGAGGCCTTCTTAAGCATGGCATTACAATCATGAGTTGAAAGTTCTTCCTCCTGCAACCTATCTGCATGCAAAATTTGTGAAATATGTGAGTCCTGAAAGGTAATATTGTGAGGGACTCAAGCATTATAAAGCCCACTAGGTAGATGAAGTTAGATGAGTCTCAAATTTGCATGGTAAATGCTCAGATTGCATGGCCAAATGCTCAGTTTGTGGGGTCCACATACACACATGCAACTCATGAAAATCACAAGAGAATTAGGGATTTGAAAGGTGCCCCTGAGATTACGTGTGTGCAAGAATAGGAATCATCCGAATAGGGCCTTAAACGTTTATCAACAATCTTTTAGATAAGAGTCGTATGGGAATAAAATCTCGCCCAAGCCTATCTGGACCCTAAACCTGGATTTGAGCCCACTACACACAATGATTCCTCTATTATGGGACTCGGAGCTCCAACGTGGGTTTGGGTTTACCTATAACGGGTGCAACTTGGGTGTGTCTAGCTAACTTGACCCAGAAAAATAAAAATATTGTTTGACCCACTGTCTGATTGATCGCTCGCATCACAAAGAATCGAAAGGAGTGAGTCAAGTATGAGCCAAAGGTTTTACAAGCAACTCTGAATTCAATTGGAGCAAAATTTATCATGATGATGCTAATTAGGGGCTGTGATTTCAAGCAGTTGGGATTTTTTGAGATGGGCCCCAACGATGGATTTATAGTACTGGCATTAAAAGAATCGGACATCAGAAGATCCAAACTCACCTATCTTAAGGAGACAAGAGTCCTGTTCATGAAAATTTCAAAAATTCTACACACACGTTTCAGAGGCACTTTCACTTTCATGTCCCAATAGAAGACCCTTCTATTCAGAAACGGCTGGGTCGAAGGGAGCATAATGTCAACGTGCATTTGGGACTTTTGTCATGAGAAATTCACAAACAAACAAGTGTATTTTTATGCATCTAATTGGACAACCTATCATCTGTTCTTATTCAGTTATTTGTCATAGGCAGTCCCCCAAATCATCATATTCTATCTTTCTCAGAATGGACCCATGTTGGACTGGGTACATAATGGCCTCTTTCACTAGTTATGACTCTACTAAGAATCTAGTGGGGCTAGTTATCGGAAATCTGGATCTCAGGCTAAGGCCTTTTGTGCAAACCTCATATGGAGTTTTTTCTCTTTTTTTTTTTTTTTTTTTTTTTTTTTTTTTTTTTTTTTTTTTTTTATCTTAGGATAAGTCAATGTGGATTCTCTTAATCACTCATAAAGATTTGAAAAAAACCTGCTCTTTAGTTCATGCACAGCTAAGACCTTAAACTCACCTTTTATGGAAAAACATGCAAAAGGAAAAGGATCTTGAACAAAGTGACTAGTGTGGTAAGTCATGATGATCATAAAAATCAGCATAATAGAAGGTAAATGGATTCCAGGCTTGATGACCTTGAACAATTATGCTTTTAAACAGGGACCCTTATAGGAACAAGTTTCAAAGATTCTTAGGACCTTATTGTCCAATCCCCTTCACAATCTAAATTAGAATGGGCCAAGAAAACTGACCCAACCAATATTAGGAAGAGGATGTTATTCAGAATGACTTCTTCTCTGGGGGTCAAGATATCCATGGGAAAAACGCGGAGAATCCAAGTCTCCTGAGAAAAAATAAAACTTAGCGGCTAATGTGGCAGCTGAGTTTGACTGAGACCCCGCTGACCAAAAATATGTGAAAAGGTCAAACACTAATATGCATAAACTGATAGTCTGATACAATGGAACATCTTTTTTTTTTTCACTTGGGCTGGAACAACCTTTGTTGCCTTTTATTTTTAGGGACAGGCTATCCGTTTACTTATTCAAATTACAGCCACAAGTGGGCCAGGTCTCCTCTGATGACACTTTAAGCCATGCACCCCATCATCAATGTGATCATTGTAGAGCCTAATATTCCTTTAATATGGGGTTGGTGTTTACCTAATTGAGAATGTATTAGGTTTGAGCTGACATATCTATCTAGTAATTAAGAGCCATATTAATAAGTGGTTACTTTTTTAACCAATTTCTCTATTGCTAACTTGAATCCAGTACCTTCACCCAGTTCAAAGAAGTTACCTCCAGAAAGACCCCAATTCTCTTAGTCTTAATGGGCTCAGAGCCCTTGCAAGAGATTGGCATTAGATCACAATGACCAAAGTCTCCAACCAATTAGCCTCCTGCATGAGTTATTGGCTATGTTCTATGAGTTGAATCAACCGTGTCAAATCAAGGTGAGTTGAATCAAGTTGTTGAACTATGCTTTCAGTGTTTCTGGCCCCTGTTTCCATCAACATCAGATAGATAGTCATAGGTGAAAGTGTGAAACAATATCAACAGTTTACGTGTCGCACTCAATATCCATATTGTTAGGTATTTGGAGTTCAAGTTCCACAAATTGGATACCGACCAATTCGATGACCAAGCAGTCAAAAGCTACTTGTTTCACTATCAGCCGTGGTTAGTCTTGCCTTCTTGGAGCAAAATTTGACAAAAGTAAATGCAAAGAGGGGCAAATTTATTGTGTTGCCCAAATTTAATGAATAGCCCCCTGGAAAGAGCTTCGCAATATATTACTGCTATTTCCATAAGATGAGGATCCGGACTCAATGGATACATTAACTCGACAATGTGTTTTTGACCATAGTAATCAATTTCAACTTGTTTGGCCGATATGACCGAAATTTTTCGTTTTTGCTATAAAGCCAAAATAAAATGCATAGTGTAATTTTTTAATGTAAGTTTCGGTCAATTTCAACCAAAATTATGGATTTCAGCCAAGATTGACCGAAATTTTGGGAATGGCCGAAATGTTGTGGGGAATGTATCTAAACTTCAATCTTAAAGGTTATTAGCTTTTATTGTTATGAAAACCTATTTAAAATTCATTGTGGAAGGAATGTACTTAGATTTTATACTTGTATGTTATAATATTATTTTATCATAATAAATTAATGCATAAATTATATTTATTTCTTATTTTTTATTTATTATGGCATATAGTCTATTTTGATTTTTTTTATTTTTTCGAAACGTAATTCCAAAACATTTCACGGAATTACGAATTGTCTAAAATATATCATTTTGAAGGCCAGACTGAGATGGAGTCCGAAACAATCGAAATTAATAACTATGGTTTTGACCCTCAAATCATTTGCCATGAGGGACGAAGGATGGGGAGGTCAAGAGTGGGCAGCGGCTTCTTTGGTTCGTGAGATTACATGGGATAAGGTTTCAAAAATCTTGAGACTGTTTTACTTTGTTACATTTTTGCCCCTCTTCATCTACTTTTTTTTCCTTTCATAAAGGTAGATAATAAAATGATTTTGACATCAATTTATTCTTCTGCTTGCTTCTAGAAGGTAACTCCAAGTTGTAACGAGAGTTTTAAGGAGCAAATCATTCCTTTCCTCCCCTTCTTTTTCCAAATTGAAGTCTTCATAATAAAAATTATCCCTTCATGACAATTTGAGAAAGTTGGATTGGGCATCTTGGCTATCTATCCTTTAGATTCAAACTAGCAAAACCCCGTGGATAACCACGAAACCACCAAATGCACACACTGATATGAATTATTTTAATAAATTTATTAATTAGTAAACTTGTGAGTCCTTTTTTTTTTTTTGCTAATTTGATCTTTATGTTTTTTTTCAAATCTTTTATTCTTTAGGTGAGGCATGAATTGATTAAGAAAGATCAAATGATCATAGACCTAACAAATTGTCCTAATATATTTAAGTGGGACCAAGATGAATGGGGTCCACCATCTCTATTCTAATCGTTCATAAAACCATATGATGCTGGCTGCGACCCATTAATTGATTGATAAAGATCAAATGATCGTAGACCTCATAAAACCATATGATGCGGACTGAGACCCATTAATTGATTGATAAATATCAAATGATCATAGACCTCACAAATTGACCAAACCTAACCTATTTAAGTGGGACCCCCAAGATGAATGGGGTCCACCATCTATATTCTAACCGTCCATGAAATAATCTGATGCGGGCTGGGACCCATGAATTGCTTGATAATGATCAAAGTATTAAATGATCATAGACATCACAAATCGACCAAACATAACCTATTTAAGTGGAACCCCCCAGATGAATGGGGTCCACCATCTCTATTCTAACTGTTCAAAAAACCATATTATGCGGGATGAGACCCATGAATTGATTTAAAAAGATCAAATGATCAAATGATCGTAGACCTAACAAATTGACCAAATATTTTTAAGTGGGACCCAATGAATGGGGTCCACCATCTTTATTCTAACCGTCCATAAAATCAAATGATGCGGGTCGGGACCCATGAATTGATTGATAAAGATCAAATAATCAAATGACCATAGACCTCTCAAATTGACCAAACCTAACCTATTTAAGTGGGACCCCCAAGATGAATGGGGTCCACCATCTATATTCTAACCGTCCATGAAACAATATGATGCGGGATGGACCCATAAATTGCTTGATAAAGATTAAAGGATCAAATGAACATAGACCTCACAACCCTATTTAAGTGGAACCCCCCATATGAATGGGGTCCACCATCTTTATTCTAACCGTCCATAAAACCATATTATGCGGGATGGGACCCATGAATTGATTTAAAAAGATCAAATGATCAAATGATCGTAGACCTAACAAATTGATCAAATATGTTTAAGTGAAACCCAGATGAATGGGGTCCACCATCTCTATTCTAACCATCTATAAAATCATATGATGCGGGCCGGGACCCATGAATTGATTGATAAAGTTCAAATGATCATAGACCTCATAAATGAACAAACCTAATTTATTTAAGTGGGACCCCAAAGATGAATGGAGTCCACCATCTATATTCTAAACCGTTCATAAAACCATATGATGCGTGCTGGGACCCATGAATTGTTTGATAAAGGTCAAAGGATCAAATGATCATAAACCTCACAAATTGACCAAACCTAACCTATTTAAGTGGACCCCCCAAATGAATGGGGTCCGCCATCTTTATTCTAACCGTCCATAAAACCATATTATGCAGGATGGGACCCATGAATTGATTTAAAAAGATCAAAGGATCAAATGATCGTAGACCTAATAAATTGATCAAATATGTTTAAGTGAGACCCAGATGAATAGGGTCCACCATCTCTATTCTAACAGTCCATAAAATCATATGATGCGGGCCGGGACCCATAAATTGATTGATAAGTTCAAATGATCATAGACCTCATAAATGAACAAACTTAATTTATTTAAGTGGGACCCCAAAGATGAATGGAGTCCATTATCTATATTCTAAACCGTTCATAAACTCATATGATGCGGGCTGCGACCCCTGAATTGGTTGATAAAGGTCAAAGGATCAAATGATCATAGACCTCACAAATTGACCAAACCTAACCTATTTAAGTGGAACCCCCCAAATGAATGGGGTCCGCCATCTCTATTCTAACCGTCCATAAAATCATATTATGCAGGATGAGACCAATGAATTGATTAAGAAAGATCAAATGATCAAATGATCATAGAATTAACAAATTGACCAAATATTTTAAGTGGGACCCAGATGAATGGGGTCCACCATCTTTATTTTAACCGTCCATAAAATCAAATGATGCGGGCCGGGACCCATGAATTGATTGATATAAAATTAGCGCATCTGGTGTGTTGGCTTATTTAGGGATCTCTTGGAGAGATTTTAGGCTTTTGAGTGGAGATGATTCTTCATGGAGAGATTTTAGGTATTTTGAGTGTGTAATAGATATAGAGATTTTAGGGATAAGGGCAACTCCGGAAATGGCATTGAAAAAGCTTGAGGTTGCGCCAGATGTCTTTATGTGAAGATGAGTACATCCCTTTAGTAATATAGATAGGATTTGGTCTCACCATATTTAAAGCATATGTTTAAAATATGATGTGCTCAATCTATGGTAGGACCAACACCTATTTGAGTAAAATTCGGGAAAAGCTCACTTAAAAAAAAGGTCACTTATTTTAACCCAACATGGATGATATGGCAAGGATTAATGGCTATTAGAGACATGCTCTCAGACAATCACTAATAAACAAATCAATGGAGTTCCAACTATGCATTTTTACTATAAGCATTGTGGCCCATTAAATGGTCACAAGTACCCAGTAAATATATTTTCATTAATTAATTATGAGAAGATATTTGTTAACATGTGATCAATCTAATATAGGTCATACTTTGATTAGAGTGAGATACAACTTTGAGTCCTAAAAGAAAGAGTAAATGATTGTTTTAAGCAGTTTGAATTCATTATAGTGAGCCCTATTATTTTTGTACATTAACTGTCCCCAAAGTTATGAGAAATTATGTCTTAAGAGTTTTGAGATATTTTCAAATTTAGGATTTTTATTTAATATTAGTAAAAAATCCTCAAATAATAAATAAATTTTATTTTTAAATGAGAAGTAAAAAACTAACATATATACAAATATTATTGATCTTTGTTGAAAAACTCAACAAAATATACAAATATTATTGACCCCTGTTGGAAAAATCCTGCTCAGCCATGTTAGTCAACTATTGCTGCCCCCTGGAAGAAAATCCTATCTCCCTCACTGTTTGCCACCATCGAACCTAAGTAAAAGAGGAGGATTAGTTCGCATGGTCCTAATTTAGCTATATAATTTTGTCAAACAATTTAGTGAGTTTTATTTACGAGGAATGTTTGGGAAATTTCTTATGAATTACACATACTCTACAAAAAAAATATCTATCATTAGGAGTGATGGGTCTGGATATGGAGATTCCGACACGCGACCGAAAATCTATATGCGTTCCGGTGATTGGAAAGCTCCGTGGATTTCTCCGCAATCTGTCTAACCTATGGGAATGAAAAGTGTTTAACCCTAGGGCTCCCATATCTTATATAGAAAAGTCTCAAATAGTCACACTTACTAGAGACTTCTTTGTCAAGAAACTCACATCCACTGATCTTATTGGGAGTCTTAGTTGTGGGGACATATTATGTCTTACACGAAGTGAGATTGTGTTCTCTACTGCTTGATTTGACATGAGACCCGTGACATGCGGGCTACACGATTTCCTACAAGGAGTGGAGTGTCAACACTCAATGACTTTATTATATATAAAAAGTGACCTCAAATTTCCCACTCTTGATGGAATATAGTTCTGAATCCCCACCCTTATTAGGGTGAAAACATAAGGACTTCCTGATAAAGAGAAAAAGCTCTAATTTCAGTCACTTTTTCATTGTTTGGTACAATATGTATTCTATGTAAAAGGAAGAAAATAAAGATTTTTTTTTTTTTGTAATAGAAAGGATTTTGATTTCGTATGACAACATAAAAAAAGATTTACACCAATGCAAATGACAAAAAAATCTATGGATCAAGGAAACCTCTTACTATAAAAACTTATTGTTGATAAGTCCACAAAATTGTAGTCCTCATTCATCATTTTATGTTACTTTGTGGACTTAATTAGGGTAATTTGCACTCATAGAATTTCATAATTTCATGCATTTGAGAATTAAAGTTTGAATTTTAGTCAAAATCATTCAAAATCATCAATCTTGCATGAATTTTATGAAATCATTGGTTTACCATCTTTGTGTCACACCAATTAGCCTTTTGATTCTCACAGCATCAATTAGTTCATGGAAAATCATCCAGTTTGGTGCATTCATGTGCATGATCTCATTCGGGTCCCATGCATGACATTTATGAATTTTATACATATGATGGCTAAATTTTTCTTTTTATTCTTGTAGGGAATCTTCAATCAATTGGGACCCACCTTGAAAAGAAATTAAGAGAAGAAGCCACTTCAAAGTGTTTACACTCCCTATGTAGTCCCACACCATGCCAAGCTTTACAACAAATTCAATTTTAGATTTGTTTGAAGAACTTATTAAAGAAAGTATGCCATAGCAAGGGAAATTTGCAAGCAAGAGAAGAAAGAAAGATTCACATGTCCAAGTTGGGATTTTTCTAAGCATGCCAAGTGAGGTCAGGAGTGTTCCAAAGATTGAGAAAATCTGATTTTCCAGATTTAAGATTTTTTTGGGGCCCACACACTCCCATGGACGTCCATACATGAAAATCCCTTTATGTCACAAAATCTGAATTTTTTTTAGAAGCTCTATCACAAGCAATTTTGGAGATATTTTGGAGTCCAACATGGAAACAATTGCCCACCAAGAAACCAGCTTTAGCAAGGAATCTATTTCAATTCATATTTGTTGCTAACCATGGGCCATGGCTTGAAATCTAAATGAAGATCCCAAAGTAATTAAATAAGGAAACAAAATCAACTTGGAGGAGAATTCATAGGGAGGCTCAATTGTATAAATAAGACCACATAGGACCATGGACATGTGAGCCCATTCTCCACAAAATTTTTGACGTGCAACACCCTCTTTCTCTCCTAACCTTTTCTCTCTCTAAAAAAGAAAAAGAAAGAAAAATATGTGGGTATTCTGGAGCCCTGTTCCAAAACTAGGTGAGAAGAGTGTGAGAGAAAATTGTAATTGCCATGAAGTTCTCAATGAAAATCACATCTTTTGCAATGGAGGAATAGATTACTGGATCAGAGTGTTTTGATGAAGTTAAGTGTTTCTCATCATTAATTTATGTGATATTTTTGTCTCTTGCGTATTGATTATAATAATAAATCTGTGTTCTGTCATTGACAACTCATGTTATTAAAAAAAATTTTGAACATGCTTTAATCATGTTGTAGACACCTCATTTGGCCCCTATGATAGCCTTAAATACCTGTCATATATAATGGTGCCCCCATTTCACCCATAATTGAATGATTAATGGTATAATTCAGATTAATTAGTGATGATGAAGATGCTTGTTGATAGTTTTAGACTTAGTTCAACGACTTCTAGAAATTCGTGAGAAGAAAGTCGAATCGCATTAAGATCTCGAGTCCAACTCACCTTTCACACAAGGAACGGACCACCACACTAACTCTACATATTCCAGATCACTTAAGACATGCTTAGGCCAGTTCTTACAAAGATTATACTTAGCTTATCTAAATGCCACCCCATTACCCTAAGTTAGGAAGCCAGATCTATTGATCCAGAGGTCCGTCTCTTTTCTCAGCCCCTAATCATTAGGATAGTTGGACCATTGGATTTTTCACTTCAAGAGCTTTCCGATGGTATGTAGAACGTCCAAATCCGATAAGCGGATCAAAAGTTATGAGTTTTCGAAGTTTGCCTTAGAAAAGGTGATGGAAATCCATCTAGGCACCACCCAAGTGGCGCCCACCCTACTCAAATCCACCTAGGCACCCCAGGCTGGGCACCCACATTAGCCATGACCACCTAGGCACCCCATGTGTGGCGCCCACCCTCCAAAATTACTAGTTTGGCCTAAAACGGACCGGAACCACTCAACGTAGGGACCAAACTCCGAAAATAAATCGACTGCATCTAGGCACCACCCAAGTGGCCCCACACTCTTTATTCCATCTAAACGCCCCATGGTGGGCGCCTACACTCTTCACTCCACCTAGGCACCACATGTGTGGCGCCCACCCTCCTATTCCACAAATTTAACTTAGGGCAGCCTGCGACCCCTCCAAGCCAAGACCCACACTTCATTCCATCTAGGCACCACCCTTGTGGCGCCCACACTCTCTAGTCCACATAGGCACCCTGTGGTGGGCGCCTACCATGTCCAGTCCACCTGGGCACCACCCTTGTGGCGCCCAGTCAATTAAGTGCTAGTGTAGGTCCCCTCAGTTGAACATCTATCCATTCTATCCCGACTTTAGATGGGACCAAACTTTGAGAATGATCCGAACAACGTAGACTCCACCCCGTGTGCGCCTACCATGAACCAATCCACATAGGCACCAGCCATGTGGCGCCCAGCCTATTTTCTAAACCCTATTTTTTCCCAAAACACTTAGGCCGCCTTGGGATGCATAGAACCTTCTAGAAACACAAACTAATGAAGCTCTAACCCTCCTAAACTCCTCCCAAACCTCTATTTAGAGGATCTCTTAACCTCATTTACAAGGGAGCTACCCTAAAAAGAGAGAAAAATATAGAGAATAAGCAAGAGGTGAAAGGTAGCCACCATTAGAGAGAGAGAGCTTCAGATCTAGAGAAGTAGAAAGGGAAATAGAGGACGAGACTTTTGTATCTTCAACTAGAGCTATGGTTCTTCGTGAAAGCTTCATTCTAGGAACTTGAAAAATGTGATTCAAACCGGTATTCCTAGATCTTTCTATTCTTTTATTGCATTTTATCATCAACTTTGTTTAGAAACAGGCTTAGGATCATTTATGCATCATAGATCTATATTAGTTTTTGATAAAAGTGGTATCAGCATCTCATCACATTAATAACATGTTTAGATTCATACTAGTGGTGTAGATTTGCATTGATTTCGTAGTTCTAATTGCTCAACTAGGTTAGATCTTACATTTATATCATCATTTAGATTAAAAAGATTGTCAAAAGCCCCCGACAGAAAGGCTGGGCTCCACCCCCTGGGCGCCTAACCTCTCCGGACTGGCTGGGCACCACCCTCTAGGCGCCTACCCTTCCGAGACAGGGTTTGGATTTTAGATCTCCACTTTTTACATCGTTTTCTCGTATATTTGTCAGTTGCATCATTAGTAGTTCGCATTAGGACATTCGCATCAGTTGTGGAATATCGGAAATTGTGCTGGGAAATTCTAAGGCTGTTGTGCATTTGTTGTGTTTTGTTGGAAACCCTGACTGAACAGGGTAGGCACCACAGGTGTGGTGCCCAAGTGGACCGTTCCACCTTTGTGCACAATTTTCGATCTTTCGCATTTAGTTCATTTAGAAATTGCATAACAATGATATGTTTGCTTGTTTGATATGTTTTGAACTTCAAATTATCGTTTCCATCACATTTCACATCATATCATTTGAATCATAAAGTCATAAAATCCAAAAATCATAAAACATAAAACTATTTCTTCTCTTTCCTTACTCTTTAGTAAATTAGAGGATAAACCAAAAAACAAAATCCAAAAATAGTAGGTAGATAGTCTAGGTTATCAAATCTCGTGCCTAAGTAAGATAAACCCTAAAGTATCATAATTAATTAACTTAAGAGTTGCCAAATCATTAAGAACCCTAAAATTACCAATCTAATTGATTTGGACTAAAATTGGATTAAGGAATCACTAAGATTGATTAGGGAACCCATATTATTAAGATAGGCTTATCCCCCTTTGGGCCTAGCTTGCTTATTCACTAAAAGTCCCTAATTGAGGATTAAACATAATTAATTAAGGCACTAATTTCATACCAATTAATACAGTAAACTCCTTTAATTTAAAGGATCTTATGTTAGAATTTTAGTTGGCTAATTCTTTTATCTTGAACAAAACTCAAAGTCCTAATTGAGTTGTATTTTCTATTTCTTCTCGAATAGAACTGTGAAGGAAGCCTTTGGTTTGTGAAGACCTCTTCGGAAAACCTTGATATACTTAAAAGTGTTCCAAAGTAACCAAAAGACCTCAAAAGAGACTTTCCCGGACAAGCTCGTCAGGATACAGATCCTTAGACAAAACCCAGTCTCGCTATAGCGAGGAGCAGTTCTGTCAATGACAGAATGCAGTCTCGCTATAGCGAGACTGAAGCTCGCTATAGCGAGCTGGGTGTTTTTGTCCCAAACGAGACTCTTGAATGCTGCCTTTCCAAACTTCTTCTAAGAGTCCTGTTTTATTTCTAAGAGGATCTTGCACGAACCTTGGGCTATTTATTAACCCCTTGCAGCCACAAACAAGACACAAAAGATATATTATTCACTTGAGCTTTAAGATTCGTCTCTGGAGAGTTTTGTGGGCTTAATCGTGCAAGGGAGATTGTGCTGAAGACTTATTCTTTTTTCCTGTGATCAAGTACCTTGAAGGGGCATTCAAGGTGGGTTTCAAGCTAGCACGTGGAAGGTGAACGGCGGGTCGTCGGCAAGTTCTTCACAGTCCTTTTAGGTTGAGTTACAACTGCGTCAAAGGTCTAGTGAGTTAACTTGTAATCTTCATATTATAGTGCTTTGCTTTCGGTGGTCTCTACCACCCGTGGTTTTTTCCCGAGTTGGGTTTTCCACGTAAAAACCTGTGTCTCTTCCTATTTTGTGGTGATTTATTCTTATTTGGACTTAGGTTAATTAATTAGTTTAATTATCTGTGTTTGGAATTCATATAATAATCTGAGAAATGACCTTAGCCTGTGTTAAGGCTTAAATAGAAGGTTTAGTAAAACCTTCACGTGATATCAGAGCAAGTTGTACAACTCTACAGTGCGATCCTCTCAGATTTGATCTATGGAATTCACCAGGGAAGGCACGTCTACCACCAAGCCTCCATTGCTTGAAGGTAGTAGCAATTATGCTTACTGGAAGGTAAGGATGACTGTGGTTTTACGTTC
This sequence comes from Litsea cubeba, assembly GCA_012931725.1. Taxonomy (NCBI): domain Eukaryota; kingdom Viridiplantae; phylum Streptophyta; class Magnoliopsida; order Laurales; family Lauraceae; genus Litsea; species Litsea cubeba. The sequence continues at coordinate 115,682,104 of CM022946.1, forward strand.
TCTTGATCATGATGTTTGGCAAACAGTGGTGAATGGTTACAAATCACCAACAATGGTTGTTGAAGGGAAAACTGTTCCTAAACCAGTAGCTGACTGGACCCAAGGAGAAAAGAATCAGACCCATTGGAATGATAGGGCTATGAATGCTATGTACAATGGCGTTTCTCATTCAGAATTTCGAAGAATCTCGACTTGCACCACTGCTAAAGAGGCTTGGGATCTTTTACGAACAGTGCATGAAGGCACTGATATAGTCAGGCAAACCAAAATTCAAATTCTGACATCTGCCTTTGAGACTATACGTATGAACGATGATGAAACCTTTGATGAATTTAATGCCAAACTTGGTCATATTGTTAATTCAAGTTTTAATCTGGGAGAACCTTTTCCAGATTCGAAAGTGGTAAAGAAAATTCTTCGATCTTTGCCTGAAAGATTTCAGTCCAAAGCGATTGCCATTGAGGAACACACTAATCTCAATGAACTTCCTGTTGAGGAACTTGTTGGAAATCTACAGACTTTTGAAGCAAATCACTGCCCTAGTAAAAAATCTAAGGGTATTGCTCTCATGTCTTCTAAAGCTAACAAGGATGATGAATCTGATAATGATTTTGATGATGTTGAACTTAAGGCTTAAATAGAAGGTTTAGTAAAACCATCATATTAAGACCCTAATTAATTCGGATTGCAAAAAACTAAGAACTTAAAAAACCTAAGACCTAAAACAGATCCATCTGACGCCACCCCCTGGGTGCCCTATTGCCAAATCCATTTGGGCACCACTCCCTGGGCTCCTAGCCTATTCATTCCCTAAGAAGCTCCACTTGAAATTTAACCTAATTAATTAAGACTCTAACCAACCCCAATTAACCCATTGAAATACTTTTGGCTTGAAAGACTTGGAATCTTAATCAATTTAGATTCGAATTCACTAAAAAAATAAAATACAAAACCAATAAAAACTCTAGAACATATCCATTTGGGCGCGACCCCCTGGGTGCCCTGCCTACCAGATCCATCTGGGCACCAAACTCTGGGCGCCCATCCTAGTCTATCACTAAGACAACCCCAATTGAAACAAAACTTGAATCAACACATAATAAAACTTTGTTAACTTAACAGACTTGAAGACTTAATCAATCTAAACTTGAATTACTTTAAAATGAACACACAACATAAAACCAAGACAGACATCCACCTGGGCATCACTCCCTGGGCGCCCAGCCTTCCAATCCACCTGGGCACCACCCCCCTGGCGCCCATCCTATCCCTTCACCAAGAAATTCTTAATTAAAACTTCTAATTAAACCAACCTGAATTAACACATTAAAACACTTTTAGACTTAAGAAACCTGAGAACCTAATCAATTTAACCTCAAATCAACCTAGAATCATAAAACCCAACCAAACCCTAAAATACAGTCAGTCTGGGTGCCACCCCCTGGGTGCCCATCCTGCTAGATTCACCTGGGCACCACACCCTGGGCCCAGGCTACTGTTTTTCAGAAAAGCCCCAAATTTATTACTTAAATTAATTAATTAAAATCTCAAAACAATCCCAACCAACCTAATAAAACACTTTTACCTTAAAACACTGAAACCTTAATCGATTCGGACTTAATACCCAAAATCCTTTGGAACCGACGAAACCACAAAGCAGAGTCACCTGGGCACCACTCCCTGGGCGCCTAGCCCATTAATCCATCTGGGCGCCACCCCCTGGGTGCCCATCCTGCCAGATTCACTTAGGCACCACCCTCTGGGTGCCTAGCCTACATTTCAACCCTACCCAACCAACTCAATTAAAAACAAATAATTAAACACTTTACAACTTAAGTTAATTAAGACCAGAACCTAAATCAACCCCCGGACCCAAGGACCAGTAAGTAACTCCAATCCAGAATAGTTGTAAACCACAGGCAGTCCATCTGGGCACCACTCGTTGGGCGCCCATCTTGCCAAATCTACCTGGGCACCACTCCCTGGGCGCCCATCCTGCCAATTCACTTGGGCGCCACCCCTTTCGTGCCTATCCTCCCACTTGCATTAAAACACAAATCCTCATTTTGTTTCAAAATCCGGATCCGCATCACTTTGACATTAGAATATCAGAGACATTAAAACGTTTATCAGACTAAAACACAGCCCTTAAAACCCCCAGAATCCTGAAAAGAGATCGAAAAATCTGAAAAGCATAAACTATCAGGATAGGCTCCACCCTCTGGGCGCCTATCCTGTTTTAATATTGAATTGTGATTTTCGACTACTCTTTGGAATTCTGATTTAAATTGAAAATAACAGAACTTTAAAATATTTAAAAACACATTAGTCAGAACTTCAAAACATCTCTAAACCACCCTCAATCAAAACCACAACTCAAAACAAATCGAATCAATTAAGATTTTACCCAACAAACTGCTTAGGCGCAGGAACTATCAAACTTAGGCTATTTGCACCCTAGAAATAGATCGCATAAGCTCTTTAGGTAGCTTAGAGCATTAGGTTTCACCTCAACACTCTTCCTGTTCCGTTAGGGAATCGGGAAAGCTGATGTGGGCGGTCTAGGACCTTAGGTTAAGGTTAATCCGATGATCAATAATAAAGCAATAATCACGTAAACCCAAGTAAAATCCCCTAGTTAGGCCCTTCTAGCCCCATATAAAAAAACCCATAAAACTAGAAAACCAACAAATAAACCCAAAAAGATTTTCCCATTATTTCTTCATCCACCTAAGGTGCCAGATATTTAATCGAACTTAATGATAAAAAAAAAATAAAGAACTGACTTCTAAAATTGAATAAATGAGAATGACGAGATGAGATGAGTAATTTCACACATACTTTTTACTTCGGCCCGTCGGCCACCCTTAAACAATCACGGCCTATCGGCCACCTTAAAACAAAAACTGGCCCATCGGCCACCTCCAATCAATTACGGCCCATCGGCTTTTCACTTTTATCACTCGTGTATCGCACACGAAAAACACAAAAATCACAAGTCAAAGTCTCATTTGCATCATCATTTTGGTTTGAAAAGTCTGCCTTTAAACCCTATTTTGCCAAGGGATCTGAAGGGGGTACCCGGGAACGGGGCCAATCAGCTTCTTAAATATTTAACACCTCCCCCCATTATTTTTCTTTAGTTACTTTATTTTACTTGGATATACTATGATTTTGCTATGTGAGGATTAACCTTTATTTGGACTTTGACTCATGACCCTAAATTGACCCTATATTAAAGAGACCTGAATTAATGTGACAGGATAACCGTCGTGTGTTGCCGGCAGCACATTAGACGAGAGGAAGAACCCACCTACTTATCTTCTCCCACATTTCTTCGGCTTTTGTCGAAGAACGGTGTTACGGCCGTTACCGTAGCTAGCGATCGTGATCCATTGATTTTGAGGGTAGTCGGAATCCTCATTTTCAATGTAAAATTTAAATAGCATATATAGATGAATGGAGATTTCCCCACGCAAAACTTTCTTTCTTTTTTTTTTTTTTTTTTTTTGGGGGGGGGGGGGGCAAAATTCACATCCGACACATGTATGTTTTCTTAATAGCTTATTCTTAGATTGAAATTCTTTGATAATCTATCTTTGATTAATATGTGATATTTAGTTAAGTTCATAATTTCATTAGGTGAAGGAGATTTTTGCCTTAAATAAATTATGAAAAATTGTGCTCTTTGATAGACAAAGTATCCGAATAAAAAACATTGATTTGTTTTTATTTGAAGGATTTTTGGGACAAATTTATTTTATCGATTGCATAGAATGATGGTGGGACTACTTAATGGATTCATGATATTCTGATATGTATTTTCTCATATTTTATTTTCTGCATTTTCTTCTAGTATTATTATTGTTTATTTTTTTTTATCTCTTTTGTCATTATCATTGATAAAAAAAATCAGATTTTAGTAAAAGAAAAAAAAAGATTCTAGTAGTGCTCCCTATGGGTTTGACCTGTACTTGTTACTGTCTCGATAAGACAGCTGTGCACTTGCAGTATTAAAAGATTGAATTTAATTTCACATCAACTGTCAAAGTTAAGTTCAGAAATTTCATTAGGTGAAGGAGATTTTTTCCTTAAATAAATCGTGAAAAATTGTGCTATTTGATAGACAAATTATCCGAATAAAAAATATTGATTTGTTTCTGATTTGAAGGATTTTTGGGACAAATTTATTTTATTGATCGCATAGAATGATAGTGGGACTACTTAATAGATTCATGATATTCTGATATGCATTTTCTCATAATTTATTTCTGCATTTTTTTCTAGTATTATTATCGTTTTTTTATCTCTTTTGTCATTATCATTGATAAAAAAAATCAGATTTTAGTAAAAGAAAAAAAAAAGATTCCAGTAGTGTTTCCTGTGGGTTTGACCTGTACTTGTCACTGTCTCGATAAGAAAGCTGTGCACTTGCAGTATTAAAAGATTGAATTTAATTTCACATCAACTGTCAAAGTTAATATCACATGCGTGAAAAATATAAACAAAGTTGATATCTTCAGCCTTGGCCCTTAACCTTTTAACCTTTTCATCATCCTCCAACCTTCTACTTTTTCACAACCCATCTCCCTTCTGCTGATAATCATAGAGAACCATAATTGACTATGATTAACAGATCTTATTAATTAACACCCATGTAAGTTTTGGTGCCCGCCAATAGATGAGGAAGGCTTCGATGACATTGGTTGCAATGACAATGATAATGAGAATAATGATAGAAGGTGATAACAGTAATAGCAGGCTAACATTATGATAAGAGTTCTTTTTTGTTCTTTCTTAGATGTTGCCCTTCCTTTCTCAGATGTTACTCTAAACGGGCAAACAAGTAATATAAGGGCCAATATTAATGAGTTGTTAGAAGAATTATAGCACAGCCCACAGTTAGTTGTAGTTAAATGATGGGGCAAAAGCAAAAGGTGAACATTCAAACACCCACCAATCACCATTCATTTGCCATGCATCATTCAAGCAAGAAGACCTTAGTAATAGTGTCTACTGTAATTAGGAATGACAGGAACTGGCTCTAACTTCAGGCCGGTTCAAAGCCCAATCATTTACAAGCTTAGATCAAGCTCATAATATCTTCTTTTGATTTGATGCTTCACTTCATTTAACTTCAATTTACCATCCATTCATCCATCTATATATCGTAACTATACATGAGTGTTAATGTACTAGAGAATACAAAATGCATGCCGGCTTCATTTTTGGTCCCATATAACCATAGAATGTGTTTATTGACTGTACTCAACCATTTTGTTTGTTCCCTCCGGCTCTAGATCAATTCGCATGTAGGTCCCACTTAAGTCGATGTAATCATCACGGTACAAAATGGAAAGAACTCATTATGGATTAATATTGCAAAAAAAAAGAAAAGAAGAAGTGGGTTAGATATAAAATTTAGAAGGACCTTTCAGACCCCTATCCCAAATTGTTATGCTCTTGAGTTTCAAGTTGGCCCCAAGCGGCTGGCCATTCCAAGCCTATATACGGCGATGTTGGTTTGAAGAAAGAGAAAAAGACCCGTACACACATGGGTCGTTAGAACAGAATCAGAGGTATCTATCTATTCAGATTTCAGACTCTACACGGTATTACATTCTATATTGTAACTGAGATGACATTGACCTAACTTTAACTACTCTTCCTATGAGGAGTTGGCACCAGTAGTGCCATATTCAGTTATTATTTTAACTTGGACCAACAGCTTATCTCTCTTCTTCCACGATACTGCCTTGGAGGCTGGAGCCACATTTGAAAGAATAAAAGTCCTAAGATTTAGCCTCCAAAATAGCAAATGTTAATTAAATAATTATCTGCATTGAATTGCAAATCTTGTATTTTTAGAGATTGAAAGTAACATTGATGAGTTGGATTTAGCTGGGTTGAATTTGAATTTTGGATCCGTTTCACTTTTTAAATATTTTTTTTTAATGTGGTCCACATGCAAGAGATGGCCCACTGATTGGACCAATTGGATTGGTTGCTAAAAGGCCCCAATGATTAAGGATTTCCATGATCAAATCCATATCATATCAGATTAGGCCAATTAGAGGGCAGTGTAAGATCATTTTTCATGGAAATGTGGAACAACCAGCTTGAGTGGTCCACCCTTGATGATCATAAGGTTTCTAACCAATGGCCCACCTGGTTCCAACATAAAAGAAAATCGACTCTTTGGGCTTTATCTGATCTGACTGATGAACTGCAGGCAAATGGTAGGGCGTGAGTCGAATAAATAAATAGGTGGGAGTTCTGAGCTGTCTGCAATCTCAAGATGGACCACTAGATTAATGATACTGGTGGGCCACAAAAACTGGAAAGGGCCCAAGAACAACTACTTCCATCCTTTTGGGTGTTTAATTTTTTAACCCACACACACAGACATATTCAAGAAAACAACATTTAAAAACTTGGGCTTACCTTTTGAAGTGGGATGGGCGGGGCCAAATCTAATATTCCATACACCAGACCAGTGGACCATATGGTCCAACCCAGTTCAACTGGTCTAGTTAACCCCTATCTGGTAGCGAAAGAAAAAAAAAGAAAGAAGTATTTTAAAATGATTAATGATGGTTCCAACTAGTTGGAAGAACAATATTTTATTTATTTATTTATTTTTACCTATTTTGATTGGTTTGCATTAATCTTCTAGGGTTTATCCTATCAGAGTGGTGAAGGTGCTAATTTCATTTGAAGCCAGATCGATTGGCTAGTCTAGTCCAAATTTTAATCCAGTGGGCCAAATATTAACACTTCAGGGGAACGTTTTTGCAGCTACTTTTATGCAGAAAAAGCGTGGAAAATGAAAAATACTTTTCTGCAACGAAAAAAAGTTCTATGTTTGCTGTGACCACATTAATTAGATTATAAGCAAATATGCCGAAAAATATTTTTGATGGAGTACTTCAAGCTGGGTTTTCTGCGAAGCCGAGAAGATTATCTTAATGATAATTTTAAGAGCATAGCCTCTGTTTATTTTCTTTCGCTACATTGCATAACCTTTATTTAAAAGCTTCAAAGATCAAACTAGGTTGACTGCCATTTCATGTTAGATGGTTCCTATATTTGTCATAGATGTATTCCATAACTGAATAAACAATGATTTGAGAATTTTTGTAACTTGAAATTATAATTCGAACTCCCAATACAAGCCCATTAGACCAAGTCATGACAGAACCCCATGAATCATCATATAACAAAACAGACCACCTCATCTTACATGAAGGCCACGTTTTACTTGGGAAAACATCAAAATAATACAACCTTTGCTCCCATCAGTCCATCATCATCAAGCTCTAAGATTAGACTCATTTTTCCAATCTACCCTTGTTTTAAAGTTTAAAATATGAACTACCAAATATTCGATGGCCTGGATTATTGACTATTGTGTTTCTTGGGCCAATCTACATTATGCACGTGGCCAATAAACCTGAACTATCCATCTCACCAACGGCCAGCAGTCAGTTTAGAGATTTATAAATTCATTAGTTTATAGTTGATGACATGCAGTTCTCTTTCATTTCTAAGAATGACAATGGATCAGATACAGTACCATTTATCCAATTTTCAGCCCGAATTGCCATTAGGAACCCATTTATGGAACCATGCATACCTTTACTCGTATCATAATTTAAATTAAGGGCTTTTATTGGGCCCAAATTGATGCCCATTATAATTATAATGTGTTAAAGTCGAGGGTTTTGGGTTCAATTTTGACCAGATTCCTTTTGAATTTGACTTTTTATTGACCCTTGATAAAGGGCTAAAAATGTACAAGTTATGAGATGTGAACCCACAATATCTTTGCCTTTTTAAACAACTAACCTAACCATTTAGACCACACAATACTTATATGTAGTTAATTATTAAAAAACTAAAATTAATTAGATGGAGCGAGAGGGACCCTAGCCAAGTGGGTCATGCCTGTGCTTAGCACGGGTTATTGTGCTATTGTACTATTATAACAATATTTGTCGTTATATATCTAATCTATTTCTTTGGAGGAGAGTGTACTTCTCATGGCTTGCATAAGATCAGTGACAATCTAAGACCCTATTTAGATCAATTTGGATGCATGCCAATCACGAAGATGATGTGCTTAAAGGTGTTATTATTGTGTATTAGATCTTGGGCAAACATTCATTTATTTGAATAATCACAAGATTTTACGTCCTCAAAGTTTAACATTCTTAAGTTACATTATTTTTAATGAAATTCAAATCAAGTGTAAGTAAGAGGCAAATTATGGAGGCTCAAATTCATGGGAGCTTAGTGAGTGTGGGGATGATGGATTTATGAATTATGATAGGTGGGTCCCTTACTGTGGCTAAAGATGTTACCACCTCCAAGAACGAGAACATATATTTAACATACACATTTATGTAACATATGATCTGGCATTGAGTATTTGGGTCCTTAAATATGAGATCCATGGATTCAAGCTCAGGCCCAAAATGTTATTCAGATCCATTAGGCTCAGTGCCCGTACACATTTCAAAAATTTGAAGCAGCTTTTCAATGTGCCGGGAAAAAGAAATTATAGTAAGGTAGCAAACAAACCAACACAGAAGCCCCTCATAACTCAAATAGAACGTTTTATATAGAAGTTGATGAATTTGACTTAAGTATACAGTGGATTTGAACCTTCCAATAATGTTTTCCCTGGTCTTCTTACGTAACGCGTCTTATAAATACAGCAGCGTGTGAATTGTGAAACCTTTTGCACTACTATTTTTTTGCCCTGCAGGTCTTAGCAATTTACACTGGATATAGTTGGGCAGGAAGAACCTGGACCCCTTCATCTCCAGCTTGAGCTGTATCACTACATGCACCTTGGTCTAAATTCATTAAACATGGTATTAAATTTTTAGGAACAGTCTATTTTGCAGCCTCGGATGAAGAGAGATTGAGATAGAGAGAGAGCACACTATTTTGGGCTAAGTGTTTATTTTACAGCCTTGCAGTCTGTACTAGATGGGTTCAAGAGTTTGTAAGATTAGGATGACAATTCGTAGCTAGGGTTAAAGGGGTGACTATCTCCTTAAGATAAGGATGGCAATAAGTAGGGTTAAATGCATGACCTGCTCTTATTAGGGGTGGGTTCACTGTAGTTGATGGCTTTGGGTTCTCACTTTACCCTTTTTACCACTCGTTTAAATAATTAGTAATAAAATTAAAAGTTTATGAAAATAATTAATATTTGTTTTAAATTAAAAAGAGTATATGAGATGGCTCATAGGCTAATTCGTTAATAGCTCAGTGGTGAGGCACCTCCCTCTTTATAGAAATAGCGAATTAATCCTTGATTTGGAACGCTGATGGTTGAGGACTTTAACAGGTTTAGCCCCTTTACCTATTCAGCTCCATTAAGTTTTAAATAACAATATATTTTGTAGCCTAATATGATGAGAGATAGAGAGATAGGGAGAGATCACACTATTTTGGGCTAAGTGTTCATTTTACAGCCTTATAGTATGCAGAAGATGGGTTTAAGATTCTGTAAGATAAGGAAGACATTTAGTAGGGATAAAGAGGTGACTATCTTTGTAAAATAAGGATGGCAACAAATAAGTTGAGAGGATGACTAGCTTTATTAGATAAGGATGGCAATAAATAGGGTTAAGTGAGTGGCTAGCACTTATTCGGGGAGGGTTCACTAGAGGAGATTTTCACTTTACCCCTTGTACCACTTGTTTACATATTAACTAATATAATATAAAAAAAATATTAAATATTTTATATTTCTTCTAAATAAAAGAAATATATGAGATGACTCACTTAACAATATTATGATAGTTTAGTGGTGAAGCACTTCCTTTCCATAAAAATAACCAAAGATCGACTGTTAACTTGTAACGCTAATTGTTGAAGACTTGTGGTAGGATTTGTCAGTAGGTGTGTAAATATTTACTTGATCTAAAACCATGTCCAATTCCAAGAAATAACTAAATTTCAGGGACATTGCTTTTTAGTAATTCCGACTCATTCTTAAACCAAGTAGCCCTTGATAGCTACCATTTTACAAACCTGCTAAAAAAAACATCCTCACCACATCACTCTCATCAATCCTTCGCATGTATTACAACAACAACTAACCGTACTGTGTAGTAAAAATTCATCAGGCTGGTGATTTCTATAAAGCTAGGCCACTACCATATATACATTGGCAATTAAATGGATGCCAACCTCCCACTGAATAGTTAACATCCAACTGTTTGCATTTGTGCTTGGTGGGCCATGTCATCCATCTCTGTAACATAAGAGCTACCAAACCATCACTGCAGTGAAGTGAAGACATATCTTATATACTGTTGATCAGATGATCCCTAAACACAACCAACGGTCCAGATCAGATCAGCAGGCCCCACCAGTCCAACATCATGACTGCTCTGACTGGAGTGATGAACCCAGTAAAAGTTTCTTAAGTAATAGAAGACGCACATGGCAGTGGAAGCTCCTGCTGTTTTACTTGGAAGTCCTCACTGGCTGTTAAAACATGCCCCACATTCCCTCACTTTTTCAGTGGGCCCATGATTTGGACCAATAGCAGCAGAGGAGCTGGCAATGCAGTGTGTGAGTTTTTATTTCATTTCTTGGTGCTGGGAAAGGGAAAGTAATAACGTTAGAAAACGCATAGAAAGTGACAGGCGTTGATAAAACCAGACAAGTTAAAGTACCCCCTCTCTCTCCCAACCCTTCTCATTTCATTTCGCAGCCAAAACTAAGACAAAATCGAGCGTGTTCTTGGTAGACCCAAGACTCATTCTCTTCCATTTTCCATGTATGTTTGTGATTGTTTGGTTTCAGATTTGTAGACAGATCTCTCTGCTCTGTATAGTTTTCGTATCCTCATCTTTTATCTTTTGGATATGTTTTCTCAATCAGTTTTTTTTGTTGTTATGTGAGAGCATTTGCAATCCGAAATCACCACACCACCTTTTCTATGCGCTTGTAGTGATATAGTAATATAGTTTGATCATCATCATCAGATGGGACAGTGCTACGCCAGGAACATCCCGGTTGTGGAAGACGACGGAGAACTAGATCAGTGCCAGTCGCCGCTACCGGCGAGCGGAGTGCCGGCCGCGTCCGCCAACATACGCTCGGTAAAGAATACTCCGGCGAGAACTCCGGCGAGGACTCCGGCGCGCTCCAGCGGGAACAGCACATGGCCGAGCCCTTTCCCTCAAGGGGCCACTGCCAGCCCGCTACCGGCCGGCGTGGCTCCGTCGCCGGCGAGATCGACGCCCTTGAGGTTCTTCCGGCGGCCGTTTCCTCCGCCGTCTCCGGCGAAGCACATCAAGGCGTCCCTAGCGAAGCGGCTGGGGCCGCCGAAGGAGAGGCCGATTCCGGAAGAGGGGGGTGGTGGGGGCGGCGGCCAGGCGGAGCGGCCTCTGGATAAGAGCTTTGGGTATGGGAGGAACTTCGGGGCCAAGTATGAGCTGGGGAAGGAGGTCGGCCGGGGACATTTTGGTCATACGTGCTCGGCGAGGGCGCGGAAGGGGGAGATCAAGGGGCAGTTGGTCGCCGTCAAGATCATTTCCAAAGCAAAGGTGAGGTTTTCCGGCGCTCCAATGTTTTCAAATTAGGTGTTGGTGTTTTGTGAGCTCATTTGTGCTGCTGGATTTTTAATTTTGCAGTTTGAGGTTTTGGATTATGATGGTGAATTTTCTTATCTTTAGGGCATTGGATAAGTTATCTTTCTATGGATTTGAACAATTTGGTTGTGCATTTGAATGGAGTTGTCACTGCTGTGTTGCATTTGGATGCATTTCTAATCACAATTACTTTAGGTTGTTGCAGAAATTGGACTCCTGATCATTATTCGGGGTTTGTGGTGATAGTGATTTTGGATTGTAAATGACAGAAAGAAAATAAAAAAGAATGTGGTTTTGGATTTTTATGATGTTGAAATCGATAGCGGATTGAATGATCATTAAGTGGCAAACAGAAAGATTAACCATATGGTTTCTGCTGACTGCTTGTGGCTTTGTGTACATGCAAATGTTCACTTGATGTCGAAGAGGAATAGCCATTTAAATGGGACAAGTAACCATTTATCTGGTTAAGAGAATGAATAGCTATAACTTTTCTGTTATCTACTTCTGATTTTGGGTACATGCAAATCTTTCATTTGATGTCATAGTGGAATGGCCATTTAAATAGTTAATAGAATGTTAACTATTTTAATGGTCAGTGGAAGGATTACCCCTATTTAAATGGTTAACAATATGAATGACCATACCTTTTCTGCTGAGTGCTTGTGGTTTTGTGTACATGCAAATGTTCACTCAATTTTGAAGAGGAATAGCCATTTAAATAGAAGGAACAACAGTTATGTGGTTATAGAATGAATAGCTATGCCTTTTCTGCTAACTGCTTCTGATTTAGGGTACATGCAATTGTTCACTTGATGCTCTGGAGGACTAGCCTTTTAAATGGTTAATAGAATGTAGACCATTTAAATGGTCAAGGGAGCAAATAACCGTTTACATAATTAATGTGATGAATGGCCATACTTTTTCTGCTTACTGCTTGTGGTTGTGTACATACAAATGTTCACTTGATGTTGAAGAGGAATAGCCATTCAAATGGAACAAATAACCATCTACGTAGTTTACGAAATGAATAACTCTGCCTTTTCTTCTAAGTTCTAACTGCTCGTGATTTTGCGTACATGCAAATGTTCATTTGATATCATAGAGGAATAGCCATTTAAATGGTTAATAGAATGTAGACCATTTAAATGGTCAATGGAGTAAATCTCCATTTGAATGGTTAATAGCGTGAATAACCACATTCTTTCTGCTATCTATTTTGATTTGAGGGTACATGTGAATTTTCACTTGACATCGAAGAGGAATAGCCATTTAAATGGTTAATGATTAACCATTTAAATGGTTCAGCATGAATAACAGTACTTCTTATGCTAACTGTGTCCAATTTAGGTTGCATGCAAGTGTTTACTTGACGTCGAGGAGGAACGGCCATTTAAATGGTTAATGTGATGAATAAACATTTAAATAGTCAACAACATGGATAACAATACCTTTTATGGTAACTGCATGCAGTCTAGGGTACAAGCAAATGTTCACTTGTCGTTGACAAGGAAAAAGGTTTGTGCATGCACACAATGGAAAGGTAAAAACTATAGTATGGATTCTGAGTTAACTTGTCAACTGTTTATTTTTTCATCAGGAAATAGATTATGTATTCTCAATTTTTCAACCATCCATTGATGGAACATAGGAACCTGATACACATTTTAGATGGGATTTCTGGATCTACATAAGGATTTATCCTTTCCATTATGGGAAAGTTTGTGAAAAGGTGGACGTTGAAATATTCCCATTTGGAAATTGTACAGAGATTCATTCCAACTGTCATTAAATAGAGTAATAGACAACACTGTGGATCTAAGGAATCAGAGTTGACCTTGAATCTGAAGAAAGGAAAATCTTTCCCTTATTAGCTATAGTACAAGTGTACTTCATCTTTACTCAAGGCGGATTAAGCCTAAAATACGTTTTCTTTTTAAAAAAGTCCTAATGTCCTCATTGTTGCTCTGTGAGATGTCCAGTAGTCTCCGACTTGCACATTTAACATGGAATATCTCGGTCTGCATAAGGATTTATTTCTTTCCACAATGGGCGAGTTTACTGAAAATATTTCCATTTGGAAACTGTGCAGAGATTCTTTTCAACTATCAGTACTCTAGATGGCAGGTGATTTGGTAAGACAACATTCTGAAGGCAGCTTTTTAGGATTTCACCTCTGCAAATGGTTGATTGGACAACTAACCATGGTTATTGGAACAACTAACCATTATTTTCTGCTAACTACTTGTGATTTAGGATACATGCAAATGTTATCTTAGTGTTGAAGAGGAATAGGAGCTCTTATACAGTAAAACAGGCAAACACTAAATTGGCTTCCTAGTTGAGTTGTCAAATATTCCTTTTCCATATTGCTTATTCCCAAATTTGAACCATTCATTGACAGCGCATGGAAATACCCATGCACATTTAAGATGGGTTTTCTGGATATGCATGAGATTTACTCATTCGTTATGAGGTGAGTTTATGCATTCATGCAGTTGACCCCAGCGTAGTTGGGACAAGGCTGTGATGATGATAATGATATTGGGTGAGTTTATGAAATTCTGAATATTGAAAAATATTCCCTTCTGGAGCTGTGCAGGCCAGAGACTCGTTCCTGCTGTCAGTACTCAATAACAACAGGTGATTTGAGAAGACATTTTGAATGCAAGTTTGGAAGTTTGCAGTCAAAAAGAATTTTATTTTTGCAAATGATTGATAGAGCAAATAAACATGGATTTTATATTCCTGAATTTTCGACCATCCATTGACACTGTATGGGAACTCGCGTGCATGATTAAGATGGGATATCTCGATATTCATGAAAATTTATTCTAGACATGATAGTCAAATTTATGACATATGAATCTGGAAAAAATATTTCCATTTGGAATCTTTTCAGCAATTCATTCCATCTGTCAATACTTTGATAGATGACCGATGATTGGGTATACAATCATTAGAGTGTGAAAGTCTGGGATTTTATGTTGGCGAATTTTATAATTTTATTTAGTAAATTTGATGCTACCGTGGAAGTTGGTTTCCTTCTTGAGTTGAGGGTAACTTGGTATCCATCAAAATCTGATCTAAGTATTGAAGGGATTGGAGTCTTCATGGAGTCCCTTAAATGGTCTCCGTCCTTCAGAATCATCACCAAAGGATTCTGAAAGAGTCCTTTTACCAAGGAGGCTTTCTTGTGCAAATCACACACGGGAGAGAACTTGAGTACTCATTGAATGAAGGCAAAATCACTGAACATGATGTTTTATTATAGGACTGGTCGTCCACCCATTTATGTCCTTATATGACTCTTTCTATTTATTTGCTAATTACAATATGGATAATAAGATAGCATGGTGCAAAGAGAGAGTAAGAGAGAGAAATTGCACTGATTTGTCATTTCACATTGTGTGGTCGACCCTTGTATTTACAGGATTGGGTTTGCCCAATTTAGGTTACAATTACAATCAATCAATGTAATCAAATCTCCTAAGATCCCTATCATCCTATCTATGTACAATTGCACGAAAGGGAATTTAAGATACAAAGATTATTACATAAGATTTGGGATTTGGCTTTGGTCTCCATCCCTACGTGGGATCATGTTTGCAGCTTCTATCTATACACTCCCCCTCAAATCTATGCGGAGTTGAACGAAACATCAATTTGCTCATGGCAAGGCTTTTTCATTGCCTTGGTGAGGAGATTCACCTGCTGATATTGAGAAGACACATGAGGCAGACATATTGTGCCAGATTAGACATGTTGACAGATGAAGTGATAGTCAACCTGATGCAGGGCATTGCGTGTGGGACTTAGGGCCTGTGCCACAACCATGACTTGTTTGGTTCATTTGTGAAAAACAGGATTCATGGTGATTTGGATGTCTCTCTTGTTGTTTGCATATGGTAGGGTGGTACCACTAAAAACTCGTAAGTCTTAAAGCCTCCGCATATTCACATTGATGAACATGAATACCCTTCCAGTCATGAGAGATTTCAAGCTGGAAAAGGTATGTCAGATGGCCTAGATACTTCATCTTGAAAATTCACAGTAAATAGTCCTTGGGTTCACTGATTCCTGTAGTATCGTTGCCATTGACTATGATATCATCAACGTACAAAAGTAGGAGAGTACATCCTGTTGGAGTCTGCCGGATAAAGAAAGAACTTATCATTTGGACTCTAATAGATGTGAACTTGAAGAATTGCATGATAGAAATTTATCAAACCGGGCACCTGGGGCCTGTTTTAGTCCATAAAGAGATTTCTTTAAGCAGCACACATAGTTAGGAGGGCATGCAAATTCAAGAGGAGAGTGCATGTAAACCTTTTCTTGGATATCACCATGAAGGAATTTTTGACATCCATTTATCAGGGAGGCCAATTGTAAATAACAACAGTACTTAGTAGAGTGTGGGCCATAGTCATCTTTGCGACCAGAGCAAAGGTCTCTCTGAAGTTAATGTCATACTCTTGCTTAAATCCTTGAGCAACCAAACGAGCTTTATAATGATCTAGACTGTCATCAGATTTGACTTTGATGGAGTAAATCCACACCTTCAACTATAGAAGTAGATGCAAGACTGGAACAAGGACCCAAATTTGGTTAGTTTCAAAAACCAGTAGTTCTAGTTCCTCTGCCATAGCATCCTGCCAATAGGTTCTTTGATGGCTCACGAGTATGAAGGGATGAGTATACAATTTAAGGTGGTGAAAAGGAAAGAAATCCATAATGGTCAGAGGTTTAAACATGTGAGTGGAATGTCTTAAATCAGGTGGCGGTGGAGGGATAGTGCCTGATGTGGATGAAGGAGGACCTAGCGTTGGAGAGTCATCTTGAGCAGGATCAACAATGGGTGTCATCTTCAGACCGTTGAACATAGACTTCAGTGATGGCAAGCAGGGAAAATTGAGTGGGGAACTCTAGAAGATAAGATACCTGTGTGGTAGTAGAATCTGAAGGAAGGGAATAATATAGATTATGTTCAACGAAAATGGCATTAAAAAAGAGGCAAGTGCGTCGGGCCTGTGGGTCATAGCATTGAAAACCATTTTGTTCATCACTGTATCTGAGAAAAACCACATTTAGAAGCATGAGGAGAAAGCTTAGCCTGTTCATGTGATGGAAGATGTACAAATCAAAGGCAGTGGAAAATGCATAAGCAAGCATGAGAAGGTGAATTACCATGCTAACATTCATGTGGGAAAATGTTATTCATGACAGAAGTGGGTAAGTGCTCAATCAAATGAACGACATTGTGGGCAGCTATACCATGAAAATTGAAAATCATTCAAAAAATAAAAAAAAACTCATACCAAGAAGTAGGTGGATCAGAAGATTCAATAAAAGTAGCTTGAATTGTTTCCATGATATGCCAATGTTTCCGCTCAGCTATCCCATTCTGCTAAAGGGTCTAGAGAAGAAAGTAAAAGAGTGAAAAATTGCACTAAACTGTTGTACGACATTTTGTGCTTGAGACTTGTGTATGTAGGATTGGGATTGCCCAATTTAGGTTACAATGACAATAAATCAAAGTAAATCAAGTCTCCTATAAAATCTACTAAGATCCCTATTATCCTATGTACAATTGGAAAGATTACAAAATGGGAATTTAGGATATGTGATCTGATACATATATAGGGATAATTACATGGGATTTGGGATTCGACTATGGTCCCCATTCCTACATGGGATCATGTCTGTGGTCCCCATCTCTATGGTGGACTGTTAAGGGTCTATTAACATAACTACGCTGCCTATGAAAAGTGTTTTTTTTTTAATGATAACTTTCATTAAGAGCTAAACAATACGAAAGAGAAATATTGAATGGCGGAAAACAACACCTAAAAGCAGCACCCAAAACACAATGCCCCCAAAAAATAAGAAAATTGAGAATCAAACAAGAAAAAGGCCAAGATGGGAAGATGTACTCCCTCCGTTGCTAAAACATCAGCATCCGAATTAGCACTTCTTTTAATATGGACAAGGGAAGCTTTAACGAGCCTGGTGAAAGGACTGACCTCCTCCACAATATTAGCAGGGCTCCAAGGACCACTGCAGTCACATGATCCACCTGATGGCACAAAGAGTATTCCTATCTTAGACATGAATAGGTCCCCCTTAATTTAGTTCATTAAGCATGATCTTGATTTTTCTTTAAGTGGATATGGCACTCTTTTCAGCTTAATCGACTATGGGCTAGGTTCTAGCCTTCCTGTCATACCTTTAGGCTCTTTACTGCGTCACTTACTCAAACATCTCTCTCCCTCATTCATACCTGCTGGGGTCATGGTTCTATATTCCAGTGCCGGTACTCATGCAGGCAGGTTGGGACGAGGATGAGTTTGTACCACCCGTGTGGGTCCGTGCCATTTGTATTGGATCGGTATGGCTGCGCCAGTCCTAAAAGTGTTAAATTTTTTTTTTTAAAACAGAAAATAATAGAAAACTAGTAAAAATGTGAAATTTAATTTATCTTAGTGTCCTATCTCAAATAATACAAATATAATGATGTTTAGTGTTGTTGAGCGTTGAGTTGTTGACTCGATGCTTACGACGTAATGTAATTCATGGTGTAACATATGACCGCTGGTTTTATGGATAAATGACATAAATTTCCTTTATTTAAGCTTAGCAAAGTTCACTAACTCCGGCTACTTTTAGTGGGGTCCACTTGGAAGCATATTGACTACAAGGTAACATGGCGATTAAAAGGCTTGGATGTGGATTGAGAAAATATGTAGTATCAAGCCATCCAAATGATCCTACCTTTGAGTTTTGGTCGTCAAAGTCTAAGAGGAAAAATTAATTTTTTATACTCAAGGGTTAAGTCTTTTGAGTTTTTCTTAAGGGTAAGTTGGTCACAAAAAAAATGGAGGGTCTAGTGGCCTTTTGTCAAGTTTGATTGTTGGTCAAGGGAGGCTTTAATAAAAGCACAAAGTAATAGGAGCCTTTTTTAGGTTGCGAAAAACTACAGGGGCTTACTTGTAAAAAACTCAAAAAGAAAATACATTTTCACACAGGCCTCTTGAACTCGGGCCCCCTACCTCAAACACTAATGGTTCCTAAAAAGGATGTCGTAGATGGGAATCAAACTCATGTGGAAAATATTTCTTTTTGTTGCAAAAGGGACTCGAACTCATGACCCATACATAAAATGCTAACATCCCCACTAGTTGAGCCACAACTTATTGTTGCCTTATACGTTAAAGACTTAAATACATCCTTTTTCTTCCGGAATAATTTATTGGTACCAGGATTTGACCTGATTTAGATGTAGCCGGCACTGAGCCAACTTGAACAAGTTGACCTAGTGCCAGTGGCGTACCCTGGATTTTCGTTTGAGGGGTCGTACCCTAACAGGTAGTTCGATTTTGGGGGCAAACTGAGGATTTTCATGTGGATTTTGAGGGTGGACCCATCATTTTTATTCGATTTTTGGAAATGAACCCAGAATTTTCATATAGGTTTTGTAAGCGCACCGCGGTTTGACGGGTGTGACCGCACCCACATGACTCTGCTTGGGTCCGCCCTTGCCTGGTGCCAATCAGAATTTTAAACCATTCATGGGGTACACTTTTTATGATCATTTATTAGTTATTTATCATGACATGCTTTGAGCTATTATAATAAAGATGATAGATATTTAGAGTTATATCATGATTCAATACATTGGCTAATTTGCTATGTATCAGCCAATATGATATGAAATGCGTGTCCATCCAAACTGATACAATATTTGATGTTAATGCTGTATTGATTTGTATCCCCAAAATATTGATAATTCCTTATTGGATGATATTTTGATATTATCAGCCGTATTGGTCAAAATATCAGCCTATACAGGCGAGGAATTCAAATATATAGGCTGACAAGCCTATTTAAGGTCCATTTTCTCCTTCTTTGCCCCTTTTAGGACTGAAACTGTGAAGAAATTGAAGTGGAAGGTGATTTTTTACCTTCTCAATGCTTCCTTTTGTGAAGAGAACACAAATGGCGTAGCTTCAGCTACATAAAACATGTACGTCGGTTTGAGCGAGCTTCACAAAGGCATATGTGTAGGATTGTGTTTTTAGTTTTTCTTCTAGAGATTACTTAGAATGTGAATATTTGAGGATGAAATCAAATTTAGGGAGATTTAGTATTTTTTTTTTTTGAATTTTTGACGTATTCAACTAGAGTTTATGAAACCTTCTTTTTTTCCTTTTTTTTTTAAATGCCTAAAATACTTACATGCAGTGTAATAAAGTAACTTGGATTCGGCTCTAGGTTGTTAGTTTTCCTTAGATTTAGCAGTTTTGAGCCAAAATTTATTAATATTTTGTATCTTTTACTTATGAAAAGTGATTACCTGTTTTAACTTATCACATATGTTACTTGTTTTTGGAATGATTTATTGGTTATTGATTGAAGATATTTACTTTATTTGCATAATATGTATGGTTGTTATATTGATATTCCTACAACTTTTAGCAAATCTATTTCACTTTTTCATTAAAATTGAATAAATTGAACAGTTTTTTAAGAACAATGGCACAAGATGTTAATGACTTTAGGAGACTGATATTTGGCTTTATCACCCTAATGGAATTTTTTTATTGGATTCTAGCATTTTCCAATATTATGGGCTTTTTGGATATTTTTTCAGATATTTAGAAAAAAAGTTCACGCCAAGATGGCCACAAACAGCTATGTATTGGTTTATAGAGTTGACCATGACACCTGCCGTGTCCATGGTTTTGGATTAGCATTATGATACTCTTCAAAGTTGGATTTGCATGGTTGGATCCTTTCTTTCATGCTTTTGATCTTGAGCTGATGGTGGACAAGGTTCTAGAGTAGTCCTGTATAACTCAAATGATGCTAAGGTGAGGACTACATGAGTATCTAGAAATTCTGTCTATTAACTATGTATATTAGATACCATTAAAAAGAACACTGTATTTTACATAAATGACATGCCTCAATCCATTATAATAAATATTTGTTTGATAACCATTATAATAAATATAATAGATATTCGGAATTATTATACTTCCTAAATTAGATTTCTGTTCATGGTTGGAATCTTTCTTTTATGCTTTTGATCTCAAGCAGAAAGCTGACCAAGCTCTAGAGGGGGTTGTAAATAACCCTAATGATGTTATGAAGAGGATCCCATGGGAAACAAGAAGTTCTGTCAGTATCTTTATAAGGAGAAATAAAGTCATGTGTTCTCAAGGTAGTAGATACTAAAGTTTGCCCCTTTTTGGAATTTGAAAAAGTGAGACTTGCTTTGATGGAATCCAACTTTTTGGGCATTCTTAATGTAAGGGATTTATTGTTCTCCATATAAAGTAAGTGACATTAATGCCCTGGTCCCCAGGCATGGCATGCATGCGCCAATAAACAGCAAAGCATGGATGCAACATCAGCACAGATTTTACACATGAAAGAAAGTTGAAGTATCGGGCAGAATACAACATGGACAATAAAATTTCCCATATTTGACATATCTAGGTGCAAAAGGAGCATGTCATTATAACGAATTTAATTATGATGTAAGTGATTTATCAGCTTCTAGATGCAGAGTTACAGTTGAGGGGTGGCTGGTGAGCTTGAAATACCTGTTCAATTGAAGTCTTTGCATTGCATATTCCTTTTTTCTAAAATGACTTTATCAAAAGAAAAATGCTATACAGTATAGGAGAGGTGTGCTGTAACCAAAGAAGGAATGAAGCCAACACCCAATAAAAGAAGGACCCAAGCCCCAACCCACAACGGAATATATATATATATATATATATAACAACAAGACAAAAAAACTACAAGGGGAACGCGTTAACAAGCAAAACAGGATGAGAAGCACCCTCCTTAGCGAGACATTCGACTTCTGAATTAGCACTACGGTCAATGTGGGAAAACGTTACTTGAAGGCTTCTAGCAATATCCAAAATCTCATCAACCGCACCTGCCAACTTCCAAGATGAGTCCCCTTCCAATATAAGGTTTGGGAGGTTAAGATGGAGAGCTTCTCCAAGGCCGGTTCTAATCGCCAATACCACCCACCCTAACCAATCCAGGGTTACCAATAGCAGTACCATCAAAGTTTAACTTCAGGCCCTGGGGGGGGGGGGGGGGGGGATCCATCTGTGAACGCTATCAAAAGAAGCCAGGGAAGAGAATGCCACTTCTTTCCAATTTCTCAAAAGCACATCGACAGTCAGCCCTCAAAAAATAAGAGGAGAGACGCAAGAAGCAACAAGGAGTTTAACATCGTCCCTGAGAAGATCCTTGGCTGACACTTTATCTTTAAAACATCGACTGTTCCTTTCTTTCCAAATTACCCAAATAGTAGCCAAGAAAGAAGTCCTCCACATGATACGACCCCTATGAGGACCCACCCCAAGAGATGAGAGAAATGGAATGGAAATACTCCACTCACGTCAAACCAGCTGAAGACAGTTTACCAAAGGATGTGGGCCACCCTACAATTTAGGTAAAGATGGTCCACAGATTTTATTTGGGTGACAATATACAATCTCCGACGCTGCAGGTTATCAATGGTCAAGGTACCCCTAAATAGATTTTAGACTCAAAAGTCATTTTTATGATGAGGTTGTGCTGAGAATTAATGGTATAGTATTGGATTGGGGGAAAAAGGTTATTATAGCAGTTTGAAAGGGTGGTTCTCTGCCTGCCTGCTTTATATGCCATGGTTCTTTGAAAGCCACAAGTTTGCTGCGGGACCATTGGTTTCATCTGGGATATCTTTTGTGTATGGTGAAGGCATCTTCACTTTTTATACTTGAATCTACTGATTGCAAAATCTAATATTTATTTTCTGAACCTTTTCTTTTCTTTTTTTGTAAAAGAATTTTAGAAGCCTCATTGATGGAATTGTGGTCTGGACGTTTCAGGAAGATAATGTGAAAATTCCTATTTGTCATTTTGCTATAGGGTGAAGGGCTGTAATTACATCATCATCATATGATGATGATGTCTAACTGGAGTTGCCTGTCATAATTATTTAAGCATCCACTTAACTTTTTTGCTATTTTGGCAGTTGTCAAAGGGGCATGGTTTAAAATCGCGGTTCGCGGTCATCGCATCGCGGCTCGCGGTTATCGC
This sequence comes from Litsea cubeba, assembly GCA_012931725.1. Taxonomy (NCBI): domain Eukaryota; kingdom Viridiplantae; phylum Streptophyta; class Magnoliopsida; order Laurales; family Lauraceae; genus Litsea; species Litsea cubeba. The sequence goes on from CM022946.1 coordinate 115,704,837, forward strand.
GGTTCGCGGTCATCGCGGCCCATCGCGGAGCGAATTTTTATTTGACCCCAAAAAAATCCGAAAAAATATCCAAAAAATCCAGAATATTATAAAATGATTGAAACTAAAGTTTTTTTTCCATTAGTGCACACTTAAAAGAAAAATAACGGTCCCCTCAAGTTATAACATCCTGAATTCATTGCTGTAACGATATATATACTTTAATATTGATTTATTAAAAATTCCGAAAATAAATATTTAATAAATGTAAGTTTTTGTTTGGACATTCATCTAGTGACTGTGAGTAACATCAAATCTAAGTATATAATTCAATATAAAGCCCTTGGTCCATGAATTAGTGTATTACACAATCTTTAAAAAAAAAAAAACTAAAATAATTCGGATTTAAATAATGAAAAAATGAAAAATATTACAAAAAGTGTTAAAAACTTGAATTTTTTTGCTCCAAAAGTATAGATCTAACCCATGTGTAACACATCTCAACCACCTCTAAGTTATTTTGATGTTGAATCTTGAAAATAACTTCAAAAACATAAAAAAATGAGCTTACCAAAGAGGTCTCTTGACTTTGATTAGCTTTCCCCACATACAAATCCACCCAAAACTCTTAGATCTAAGCCTTAGGTCTCCTCCAAGCAACTTACAGCCCTTAGGAAGCTCTTAGCAGCTCTCAGGTAAGAGAATAGGTGAAAGAAATGAAGAAATGAAGGACTGCACAGGTTTTTTTAAAAAAAATTCCGTCAGCGTACATAACGGCCGTTATTTTGAATATAACGGCCGTTATAACGCTATGGCCGTTATATTCAAAATAACGGCACGTAACGGCCGTTATTTACACGATATGAAGGGCCCCGCGACATACCGGCCGTTATATGCTAAATATCAGCACGGTATCGGCCGTTACCGTTACATAACGGCCGTTATGTAACAGTAACGACCGTTATTTTAAACCCTGCAAAGGGGTTGTGGTAGATGATGTGAACTTCAGATGAGTTTTTATTTGTTTGCTTTTTTCATTTTACATTTTAGGAAAAAGAAAACTTACGTGCCATTCTCACTAACCTCCTACACCTTGCATGTTTGAACTTTGAAACCATTCTTACAATACTTTCATGGGCTTAAACTTTTTTTCCTGTAGTGTTGATGAGGCTGATGCTTCAGGACGGGATATTTCTTTAAAAAAGAGAGAAATCCTCAGGACCAATCTCTTTTTCCTGGTGAACTGACATTTTTTGAAGTGGTGCATTTGGCATGTTTGTGCAGTCCATTAGTGCCACTGCATAGAAAGAGGTTGTGGATTAGGTTTCTAAAAATTAGCACCGTTGGATATTGCTAGATGTCTGATTGATGACTGTGAGCCCTATACTGGTATTATTTTAACTGTCCATTTCACCAATCTAGTTTGGATAACTTTCAATGACCGACGAGGCTGATTTTTTGTTCCCATTCACACAAATCCCTCTTTTATTAGGTGGGATCAGCAGGCTCCACCTGCAACCATGTGTATGGCTTCAAACGATAATCAGTTTGTCAGGTACTGATATCCATCTGCCATTAGGCTATGTTTTTTTTTTTTGCAGGGGTTCAATGAACAATATTGTTGCTTGGATTTTGTAAGATCATTGACAATTTGTCCCGAGGACAGTCATAGGTTTTCCCAAATACATAGAAGTAATATGCTTCTGTAAAACTCTTTTTAGTGGACAGTGATATCAATTCTTTATAGCAACTAAGTGAGCAAAATACTCTAGTACATTTTGAACTTCAATGCTTTTACTTGCATGATATTTTTCTTGACATATATTTGCTTTTTGTTTCATGTATGTTTAGTTGTAGGCTATATGCTTTGAGCTTTGCACTGTTTTGTAGAAATGAAAGTGAGGATATCCATACTTTGGGGTTACTTTGTACTTTATTTATATGCAATTTTTCCTTCAATATACTTATTATTAGATAAAGTGGTCAGCCCCATAGTTAGATTTTCTTTCAGATGAATGCTGCTAATGCATACAGTATAGATATAAGTTTTTGGCATTGCACCTGTCCTTAACAACAACAATTGTTGTTGTTGTAAGCAATGACAATTTTATTAGATTGGTCTCACTGCCATGTACGAAAAAGAGACAAAAAAAGAAGAAGAGAGAAATAACCCAACACTAGATTGAAGCAAAAGGTCGCTTCTTTATTCAAATGGACTTTGTCTCTCCACTCATTTGAAACTAAACATTTTATGCTTTTAATGTTACAAAGTTTTTCATATTTCCCACCCAAAAAGGGATGTTTCACATTCTTTCGACTAGTTTTTCTGGAAGTTATTAATTATTTCACTGTTTTGGATGATCTGTGGGACATTTGGTGACTAAATTGCTTTATTTGGCAGATGACAACATCAATATCGATTGAAGATGTTCGAAGGGAGGTGAAAATTTTGAAAGCTTTATCTGGGCATAAACATCTGGTCAAATTTTACGATGCATGCGAGGATGTGAATAATGTCTACGTAGTCATGGAGTATGTGTTTCTTGGGACCTACTTAGAGTTAATACTGTGTACATTGGTAAAAATTTTAGGGCTATTGTGTATTAAGGTTGTAACTTGTAAGTGGCTAGCCCAAAGTTTAACCGACTTTGAACTCAGTTTTCTACCCTGTTGTCTGGCCTGGCCTAATGCCAGTGCTACCCCAGGGCTGTCTTTTTGGGCCTGATTACTAAATAGGCCATGCTTGGCCCTATTTGTAACTTATGGCCTATAAGTGGCCCAGCCTGGACAAACATTCAATACAAATAGTGCTCATGTCTTCTAAAGGTCTAGATCTGGGTTTTAGTTTTAGGACCATGGGCTGAGTCATGCATAGAAAGTAAGAGCAATTGCTAACGTGGACAGGCTTGAACAATCTTTGGCTCACTCCAGCCTACCTTGTCCTCTTTGTGACCTTAACTGAGTGTCTTTCATGTTTGACTATACAGGTAATGATATTAGTAACACCTTTCATGTGGCTGTCTAGATCTTTGTTACTGCTTTTCCGTCCTCCTGGGACTACCTTTTTAACTTTTTTTCTTTCTTTTTTTATTTATTTATTTTTTTGGGTCGGGGGTGACTGTTTTTTTATTGATTGTTGAGCAAGCGCATCTTCGAATGGTATAATCATAACTATTAGTTTTTTATTTATTATTATTATGAAGTTTCAGCTAGCTGTTCTGTACCTCATATCAACCCCACAAAAAACTCACAATTCTTCTCAAATCCTGTCCCTAACATGCTCAAATTCCATCTATTCAACCCCTTACAGCCTGTCCCAATTGACTGGCTGAACCTGAACCCATAACCTGTTAACATCACCTTGCTATCCTTGGATTACCCACATAATTGGCCCACGTCAGCCCTTTTTCTGTATCTGAATGGCATCTTAATCCAGGGCCCCATCTATTTCTATTCAATCAGCCCCATCTTAACCCGATTTCAGCCCAGTTGACTTCCCTGTAACAGTCCTGAAATAACCCTGTAATAGCACCTGTAACAGTCCCGATTCTGTCCCTTATGTAAACCCGTAACCAGGAGTAGAAGAAAGTTGGCCTGTCTATGTGACAAAATGACACTGTATTTATAATGGAGTTCTGGCACAAGTTTGGAAATTACAATTAGGGAACATTATCTTTGTGATGGCACTCATAAAGAATTATAGCTATCTATCTGTTTACATACCTATCTATAGGATTACAATAATATACAAGATGAATATAGTGGTACAATAGTCCAAGTGACTACAAATATTTCCCTCCTCATGAGTCATCTTTATCTTTACACGTTACATCTGTCTGTAACATGTTCTAATATGAGCCATCAAAACAGCTCCATATCTGGTTCAAGCTATACCCATAATCCTCCATATTCAGTCCCCAATACAGATCAGCTCCTTTAATCTATTCTAAAAACAGCATCAGTAGAACAGCCGAAATCCCTACAAGTCTGAGACCTTACCCACATCAACCCAACCCAACTGTCCAGCAATTCAATTGATCCAGAGATTAAATGCTCACAATTCCAGCACCTGAACCAACCCGTTGATGGATTTTCAATCAATCAGAAATAAGCTCAGGCCGACTTGTTCTGATCAAGACTGCAGGCCTGATCAGATCAGCTCCTTTAATCGATTCTAAAAACAGCATCAGTAGAACAGCCGAAATCCCTACAAGTCTGAGACCTTACCCACAGCAACCCAACCTAACTGTCCCGCAATTCACTTGATCCAGAGATTAAATGCTCACAATTCCAGCACCTGAACCAACCCGTTGATGGATTTTCAGTCAATCAGACATAAGCTCTGGCCGACTTGTTCTGATCAAGACTGCAGGTCTGATCAGATTTAGTTTATCAGTTATTTCTAGCTGAAGTGGTCGCCTTTTTGGGAAGGCTCACTGCCTATTTGGAGGGACCTCCTAGCTAGGGAAAGGAATGGAAAACTTAGCACTTCTGTCTGAATAACAATACTGAAAACGACAACAAAATTAATTGAGGATTTGAAAAAAAATATAAATCAGCCCATATGTTGTGAAATGATTGTTCATTTGTTTGCACCAGACGAGTGGTCTCACTAATTTTTTTTTTATTATATGTGAAAATTTGGTGTCGAGACAAAGTGCCTCAAGTGTTCATTGATGGAGGTATCAGCTTGAACATCATTTCAAAAGAGGTGATTGATAAGCTAAAAGCAATCACATCCGTACAAGGTTGCATGGGAAAATGATGCATATATTCTGTAATTTAGCAATGTTTGGTGTCTGCTCAAGTTGGTTAGTATGTGGATTGTGGAATCCATATGAATGCCATCAATACAATCAAAGGGAGGTTCTTCATTCAGTTGGGCACAGCACATGGCCACTGTAACAGATGAAGTAATCTCCATGGAGAACCATCTGGATCATTTAGGGATAGCTAGGAAAAGGAATGGAGGATTTAATGATTGCTGTCTGAATAAAAACGGTGAAAACAACAATGGACACTATCAAGAGGATCAAGCGAACTCCCATCGGAGTAATGATACTGAAATCAACATTGGATGCTATCAAGAGGATCTGATGCATATGTAAGCTAGCTTCTTTATGTCATGAATGAAATAATCTATGATAAGATTATATGAAGAAGATCAATACAATATTGGGAGAAAACTTGATCCCATACAGAGAGGATCGATTGTGTATTTATAATTACATTATACCCTAATCAAGGGCAATCAGACTAATCAATAAACAATCTCCTAATCTATACAAGTAAAGAGAATAAATCTTATAATCTATACAAGGAAGAAAATAAGAGAAAAATCAGCAGGATTTTATATACACAACACCCTTGATGGGTTGGGCTGGGCCTAGTGGGCCTAAGCCACATTATCTTCTACACTCCCCCTCAAATTGATGTGGTAAGGCTGAAAACATCAATTTGCTAGTTAGATCATGATGACGCGGTTTGGGAAGAGCTTTGGTGAAAATATCCGCCAACTGGTTATAAGAAGAGACATGAGGCAGAGTTATCTTCTCAGTAACAACATGTTGACGGATGAAGTGACAGTCAATCTCAATGTGCTTTGTTCTTTCATGGAAAACCGGATTGTTGGCAATTCTGGTAGCACTGGTATTGTCCCCATAGAGAGGGGTGGAACGACTAACAAGAACACCGAATTCACACAGAAGGCGGCGGAGCCAGATAATTTCAGCACTGGCGGATGACATCGCTCGATATTCTGCCTCAGCCGAAGACTTTGATACGGTGGTTTGTTTCTTGCACTTCCATGAAATCAGAGATTTTCCAAGAAACATACACCAGCCAGTGGTAGACCTCCGAGAGTCTGGACAGCCAGCCCAGTCAGCATCTGCATAAGCTGTTAATTGCAGAGAAGTATCAGAAGGAAAGAAGAGTCCATGATGAAGAGTCCCTTTAACATAGCAGAGGATGCGTAATGCAGCAGCAAGGTGCGGTTTGTGGGGATTGCTAACAAACTGGCTAACCGTATGAACTGCATAAGAGATATCCGGCCTAGTCATAGTTAGGTAGAGCAAGCTACCAACTATCCGCCGAAAAACAGATGGATCATCCAGGGGAGTGCCATCATCGGAACTGATTTTGCTGTTCAATTCCAGAGGCGTATCAAAAGGGACAGCATCATCAAGCCTGGCCGATTTGATCAAATCTGTCGCATATTTACGCTGAATGACCCTAATGCCTGATTTGTTACGCACAAACTCAAGTCCCAGAAAGTATGTGAGAGGACCAAGATCCTTCATTCTGAAGTGGCGAGTAAGGTGGTTTTTGAGATCCGTAATGCTTGCATTATCATTACCACTGATAATCATATCATCCACATAGACTAAGAGGAATGTGTAGCCCTTCGATGTCCATCTCAAAAAGAGGGAACTATCAGAGTGACTTTGACGAAATCCAGCTTGAAGAATTGCTGTCCGGAACTTATCGAACCAAGCCCTAGGAGCTTGTTTAAGTCCATAAAGAGCTTTCCTCAATTTGCACACATGCTTCGGAGGACAAGCATAGCCAGGAGGAGGTTTTAAATAAACAGTCTCTCTCAAGTCCCCATGTAGAAAAGCATTTTTGACGTCCATTTGCCAAAGAGGCCAATTTCGGGCAGCCGCAACACAAAGAAGAGTACGAACGGTGGTCATTTTTGCCACTGGTGCAAAAGTTTCCTCATAGTCAATTCCGTATTCCTGCTTATAACCCTGTGCAACCAATCTTGCTTTGTAGCGATCAAGAGTCCCATCAGCATGTAATTTGATGGAGTATATCCATTTGCTGCCAATCACAGAGGCTCTATCCGGGGCCGGTACCAATTCCCATGTTTGGTTTGCTTCAAGAGCGACCAATTCCTCAGTCATAGCATCCTGCCAGTAAGAAATCTTTGAGGCCTGTGAATATGAGGTGGGTATAGGAGTACTATCCAAGGAAGTAAGAAGAGCAGGAAATCCATAGCGGTTAGGGACAACAGAAAGACGACTAGAGCGTCGCAGAGAAATGGTGTTAGAAGAAGTATTATTACCTGAAGACTCAGTAGGCGGCGCTGGGAGAGGATCGGGAGAGGAAGTCGCCAGAGGAGAGACCTTGTTCCGCCGGACATAGACTTTAAGAGGAGGTGATGGAGAAGTAGACTCTGAGAATTGTGGCAGATAGGAGACAGCAATAGGATGACTATCCAAATGTAAAGAAAAGAAGGGAATATGTTCCAAGAAAATAACATTACGAGAGATACGCATGCGTTTGTCCAAGTGATCATAACACAAAAAACCTTTGTGTTCATTACTGTAACCCAAAAAAATGCATTTAGCAGCTTGTGGAGATAACTTTGTGCGCTCAGTAGGAGGAAGATGAACAAAACACAGGCAACCAAAAACACGCAAGTGAGAGTATGAGGGGGTTTGACCAAAGAGAACTCCGTAAGGAGTAGTCTTTCCTAGAACAGTACTAGGAAGACGGTTGATAAGATACACAGCGGTATGTGCAGCATCACACCAAAATTTGGGAGGGACTAACGATGCAATCAACAGAGTACGAACAGTTTCAAGAACATGTCTGTTCTTTCTTTCCGCAATCCCATTTTGCTGAGGAGTATGTGGACAAGATTTTTGATGAAGAATTCCTTTATCAGAAAGGAAGGCAGAGAAATCATGAGACATGTATTCTCCACCAGAATCTGATCGAAGAATTTTGATAGCTTTTTGAAATTGAGTTTGAACCATGTTATAAAATTTTTGAAAAATGGAGAATACTTCAGATTTCATACGCATAAAGTAAATCCAAGTATAACGAGAATGGTCATCAATAAAGGTCACATAGTATTTAAATCCCGTCCTACTCAAGGTAGGAGCAATTCCCCAAACGTCTGAATGAATGATGTCAAATGATGCCAAAGCACGAGCATTATGAACAGGAAAAGGCAAAATATGACTTTTACTAAGGCAACAAGTTTCACACTTTGATTGAGATAAAGAAGACATCATTTTATTATCAATAGTGGAATCCAAATAACCAAATTTAAACAAGGAAATTAAATTTGCATTGTTCACATGACCAAGACGTTTATGCCAAACAGTCCACATTTTATTGAAGTTAGAAGAAGAAGCAAAAAGAGAATGATGTCCAATGTCCAGCAAGAACAGGCGCCCATGTTTACTCCCCGTCGCGATCACCTTCCCAGTTTGTCGCCCCTGTATAACACAACCAGAGGAAGAAAAGTGAACAAGATAGCCATCATCAATAAGTTGTCCTACAGAAAGAAGATTGGTTGATAATTTGGGAACAAAGTAAACATTGGGAAGAGTGAGGGGCTGGCCAGAATTACTAGATAAAGTAATGGTACCAACTCCTGAAATGAGAAGTTGATCACCATTAGCAGTGGTTATTTTCTCTTTTCCAAGGTAAGGGTGGGAATCTGTAAATCCATGTTCCACAGATGTCATGTGATTGGATGCTCCTGAATCTAAAAACCAAGTGGAAGAGGTAATAGGAGAAGAAAGAGAGGCAGAGGAATGAAAAGCAGGATATGCAATATGAGAATGAGTTTGATACCAACCACCAGATATGCCCATAGACGCATATGCAGAAGTAACCGTGCTCTGGATCAGTTCTTGAATCTGAGCAGGAGTCATGGATACAGCCCCCGAGGAAGTGCTTCCTGTATCAGATGATGGTGCTTGAGCCTGGAAGGCAGAAGGATTAGTCTGTCGTGGCAGATTGGAGGGAGGCTTCTTCGGCAGCACCTCATTCTTACGCTGGAGGCTGCGGCAGTCATCTATAAGATGACCAGACCTCTTGCAGTAGCGACAAACCAACTTCTTGCGGCAATTCTTGGCAATATGACCAAAGCTTTTGCATTCATAGCATTGAGTGGGCTTCGGAGTTGGGGTTGCTAGAAGAGCAGAGTCAGCTGGAAGGGGTGCAAGGAATGCCTTGGGTTCGTCAAGAATAGCCCGCTGGGAGGTGAGACGAAGTTCTTCGCGAAGTACTTCTTGAACGCAGGTATCAAGATTAGCTGACTGTTCTCGGTTCATTAGGGCAGACCGAACCGATTCAAAATCTGGCCGTAGATTCATAAGGAACTGGCTAATATGAGTTTCTTCTTGGAGTTTAAGAGCCTCGGAGAGAAAGCCAGGAGAGACTGTCTGAATCAACATAGAATCCCGTTCAGTCCATAAAGTGAGGAAGCCATTATAGTATTCCTGTACAGATTTATCCCCTTGAGTAAATTTAGCAATTTCACTATCCAAGTGAAATTTACGGGCTTTGTTGGTTTGATGGTAGATTTTCTTAAGATGAGCCCACATAGCTGCTGCTGTAGTATAAGCTTGAAGAGCCACTGCAAGCGAAGAATCAATGGAGTTCAGAATCCAAGTAATCACTTTGGCATTTTCCTTGGACCAGGTGGCTATGGCTTTGGAGTCTGTGGTACTCGTAGTAGAAGGTTTGGTAACTGTTCCATCCAGATAACCAAATAAGCCCTGACCTTCTACGAAATTCTTCAGATGGAAGGACCAGGCTATATAATTCTGCCCATTAAACTTAATGGGGATAACATCATATTTTTCCATGTTCTTAAAAATCAAGAGGAGAAGGTGTCACAGAGAGATAACAATAAACAGCAATGCACAGAAGCAAAAGGAGGCCTGTCGTCCCTGTCAGAAGCAAAGGGAGGCCTGTCGTCCCTGTCGGCAGAGGGGATAATTCACACGTGGGCCCCACGGTTGATCTGAACACAGATCAGAGTGAAGAGATGAAAGGAGAGAAGTTTTACCCAAAAACTGGAAGTGGTCGCAGGAAGATCAACCCTAGATCAAGGTTTTTGGACGGCCGAGATGAAAACAGTGTGAGAAAATGTACTGAACACAAATGGTGATGGAAAACCGTCCTCTGATGGGAGAAAAATTCCAAAAAAATCTCCACAATTATCAATAATGTTGGTCGACCAAGATGGGTATGTCTGTGAAACAGATTGTGATCATCTCAAGTGGGCCGCAGTGAAACAGAGACGATATAACACAGTAATCGTCAAAATCGTCATCTCCCAGTAGATGATCGATATCTACGTGTGCTCCAGTAGATTATCTGCGAGCAGATCAGAGGTGGGGGATGGAAGGAGAAACTATTTTCGCAACTCCAGGCCAAAGTCTCACTCAAAATGGATCAAAATCCACAAAATTGAACGGCTGAGATGAAAACTGTTGCAAAAAACTGAAATAGCACAAAACAAGGTGGATCTCCTACCTCTGATGGCCCATAAATCTTGAAAAAATGTTCATAAATAAGAGGAGAAATAGACGAACAATATGGGCTTCTTCAGCTCTGATGATGATGATGATCACAGGTGGGCCACGTTGGATCAGAGATGATCAGAGAGGCTCTGGCTGAAGAAAATGATCAAGGATGACTACCAAGGAGATGATCAGAGATTGATATAGCTCTGATACCATGAAATAATCTATGATAAGATTATATGAAGAAGATCAATACAATATTGGGAGAAAACTTGATCCCATACAGAGAGGATCGATTGTGTATTTATAATTACATTATACCCTAATCAAGGGCAATCAGACTAATCAATAAACAATCTCCTAATCTATACAAGTAAAGAGAATAAATCTTATAATCTATACAAGGAAGAAAATAAGAGAAAAATCAGCAGGATTTTATATACACAACACCCTTGATGGGTTGGGCTGGGCCTAGTGGGCCTAAGCCACATTATCTTCTACAATGAATACAACAATGGACACTATCAAGAGGATCAAGCGAACTCCCATCGGAGTAATGATACTGAAATCAACATTGGATGCTATCAAGAGGATCTGATGCATATGTAAGCTAGCTTCTTTATGTCATGAATACTGCTGGCATGCAGCCATCAATAGGGTATCTGAAACACCAAGGGTGCGTATTGTGAATGTTAATGAACGATTGTTTCCATTGGAAGACTGGTCACTCTGATATATGTACAAGTTTGGAGTGGAGCCAAAGTGTTTATTGATGGAGGAATCAGCATTAACATTGTGTGTAAGGAGGTAATTAAGTTGAAGATTCCTTGTGAAAAGCATCCACATCCATTCAAGGTTGCATGGGAAAATGACCAATGAAGGCGCCAGATTCAAGTAAAGAAGAAAGTTGGAGCCAGAGCTGCCTTCTAACCTTCTTTTCTTAATGACATAGGATGTGAAAGAAGTGAACATTAAGAGAGAAGATTTGGTGAAAATTGTAGTGGCATAGGATGTGAAAGAAGTGATTAATATGCAAAATCAGCTACAACAATAGATGATGGATCTGAATGCAAAACAATGAGAATAATCCTTTGAAGGAACTGGATAAAGAAGCTCCAGCAGAAGAAGACCTTGCACATGAACATCTCAAATGAAAAGAACCTGATGTAGTGCTTGTGGTGAAAGATCCGTTATCGAATTCTTTACAGATGGTAACGGAAAAGTCATCAGATGAGCTTCGACTTAGACAAGACTTTCTACGTATCATGGATGTAATATAGTATAAAAAAGAATGGAAAAGAATAAATTGATGATGGCAAAATAAAAATCATTTTGGTGGAGAACTATCGTAGGCCAGCAACGACGCCGGTAAGGAAAAGTTTGGCTATGAAAGTTGATGGCCCACCAAGGGGAAGGGGTAGGCAAAAGAGGACGTGGATGGAGGTAGTAAAAATAGATATGAAAAAGTGTAACTTGTTTGAGGATTTGGCTCAAGATAGATCGGAATGGAGAAACAAAATTTGTGTAGCTGACCCCAACAAATTTGGGACAAGGCTTTGATGATGATGATGATGATTTTGGTGGAGAACCTTGAAGGCAGCGAGGAGTCATTTGTAAATGAAGATGTGCTCCATTGGTTATCACCAATGAGCTTTATTAGGAGCAGTACATGGATCTGTTTCTAGAAGGGATTGTTGAACCACTATTGATGATGGGTGATTTGGCCTCATCTAACTCCAAATCTTCCAAAAATGCTTGCCACAATGTATATATGGGGGTGTTATAATGTTGTTGCAATGCTGAAGTATCGACATGCATGTCACTGAAGTGAAAGTGAAAGTGAAAGCGGATGGAAGAAAAAAACTCTAATTCAAGTTTTCTCCCATTGGGAGGAAGTAGATCACCTAAGGTTGTCAATGGTTGGACTAGGCTGAGCTCATGAATCTCTAGCCACAAGTTCATTTACAATTGAGGAGCTAAAGTTCGGGTCTCATACAGACCCTAGTGATTGGATCTGAGACTGCCTGCCTAATACCAAGCCAGAAATAAATAAAAAAAAGAAGAAGAGAAAATCATAAAAATCCCTTCTTGTGATCTATGTATGCTCTATGACTATGTTATTACCATTTTGTGTACTATTTTTATTGTACATATGTAATATATAAAACACAAGCAGGCCTGATAGAGTCCCTCGGCCTTAAGGCCTTAGGCCTGGGTCTGGCCTGTTAAGGGTTCGTACCCAGCCCATCAAACTTAAATGCATGTCTAGGCCCACAAACGGATCCAGATCTATCAAACTCGGCTGGATTCAGGTCCATGGTCCATGAATTTTGATTTGTGGGGTTTCGCAACTCATACATTTAGAGTAGAATTTCATGTTTCTAAGGTGGCAATTATTTCTGTCAATGGATGTTCTAATGACATGATGGATTTTATTCAATGGCCCTTTTTTCTTTCTTTTTGAATGGTAAATGTGCCATTTTAACAAGGATTGAAGAAGTTGTGGAGTATTTCTGATTATGCAGTTTATCTCTGAATTTTAAAGGAAAATTTTGGATTTTAGTTGCCACATTATGCAAGGCATATTTTTTTTAAGCATCAAGTCATTATCTTAGGCATGAGTTAAATGATTTTAGTCATATTAGTGTCTTAGTCATGTAAATAACTTAAATTCGTGGTAAGCTATAATTATCTTATTACTCCAGTTATTAGATAAAGAGTTTTGTTTTACTTTTATCAATGTTATTTAGAGTGGTTGGACAGGTGTTTTATAAACTAGGATTGTCTCTCCAATTTTGTCAAGACGATGACAACTTTGGATTTATAGGTATTATGCGGCCAACCAAGTTTTCAATGAATATTGAATTTGATTCAGGCTTATTGCTTATTTCAGAGAATCAATTTGGTTTCATGCCTGGGAGATCAACCATGGAGGCTATCTTTCTCCTGAGGAGGTTAATGGAACAGTATAGAGAAGGTCACAGAGATTTACATATGGTGTTCATTGACTTGGAGAAGGCCTATGACAGGGTTCCTAGGGAGATTCTTTGGAGAGTTCTGGAAAAGAAAAGAGTGTGTGTCGCATATATTGAGGCGATAAAGGATATGTATGATAGAGTCGTGACATCTATAAGGACGACTGGCGGCGAAACTAAGGAGTTTCCTATCACGATTGGTCTACACCAAGGCTCAGCATTAAGCCCGTACTTGTTTGCCCTAGTTATGGATGAAATTACAAGACATATCCAGGATGAGGTGCCGTGGTGTATGCTATTTGCAGATGACATTGTTTTAGTGGATGAGACGAGAGAAGGAGTGAATTCTAAACTAGAATTGTGGCGGAAACATTAGAGACAAAAGGGTTTAGGCTAAGTCGATGCAAAACGGAATATATGGAATGCAAGTTTAGTCAAAGTAGGACACCTGGTAACATAGAAGTAAGTTTGGGCACACAAAAGATTGTAGAGAAAGAAACTTTAGTACCTCGGATCTATGGTGCAACAGGATGGAGGGATTGATACTGATGTAAGTCACAGGATTCAGGCCGGGTGGACCAAATGGAGGAGTGCTTCGGGGGTCTTGTGTGATTGGAAAGTCCCCCTCAAGGTTAAAGGAAAGTATTATAAGGTGGCGGTACGACCAGCGTTGTTATATGGATCAGAGTGTTGGACAGTAAAGCATAATCATGTCAAGAAGATGGAAGTTGCGGAGATGAGAATGCTAAGATGGATGTGCGGGATCACAAGGAGAGAGAGGATTAGGAATGAGGAGATTAGGGGCAAAGTAGGAATAGCACCGATTGGAGATAAAATGAGAGAAAATCGATTGAGATGGTTCGGCCATGTTAGAAGGCGTCCAACGGAGGCACCTGTTAAAAGGTGTGAAAGCATGGAGATTGCCAGGAGTAAGAGAGGGAGAGGGAGACCCAAGAGAAGTTGGAAAGAAACTATTAAACATGACCTTGCCTACATGGATCTAACGGAGGACATGGCCCTAAACAGATTTGATTGGCGTCGTCAAATCCATATAGCCAACCCCACCTAGTGGGAAAAGGCTTGGTTTGGTTTGGTTTGGTTATTGCTTCTGTTTTTCTTAAAAGATTCCAAGCCTTGGAGAAGGTGTTCATCAAAGTTTTAATTTCCAGTGCCCGTCTTCATCCTTGTTGGGACCGAGATGAGTTGGTGTTCCTATGTCTGTCCACATGCTACTCTTAAAATCTAAATATACAAAAAAAGAAAAAAAAAGAAAAAACAAAGAAATAATAGGAAAATGCTAAATATGTGTAAATTTTGTGTTTTAATTTATCTTAAATTAATTATAAATATTTTTAGTTTTTCTTAAGGTTAGCGTGATGTTTATCATTACTTGTAGCTATTGGAATCATCACCGTCATCATCAAAGCCTTGTCCCAACTATGTTGGTGTTGGCAACATGAATAATGTTTCTCCTTTCCAATCTATCCTAAGTCAAATCCTCGGATAGGTTGCATTTCTTCAGATCTATTGTTACTACTTCCATCCATGTCCTTTTTGGTCCACCTCTTCCCCTTGGTGGGCCATCAACCTGCATAGAACCTATAGCTATTGGAATGATCAATTAAAACAACGCCAAATTAATTGAGGGGGTGGGGGTGGGGGCCTTTTTCTTCTTGTGCGGGGTTGCACGTCGTGGGGTGAGGGGGCAACCAATTCTTCAATACCACATTGAGCTTCAAACTGGCTTGACCCTTGTGAGATCCGGTGGGCCCCTATCAAGGTGGTAGATCCGGTTATAATCCAGTGATCCCATCACCAACCAAAGAAAAGTAGGGATACTTGGATTGCACAAGTCCCACATTGGAAACATCCAAGTCCAGAGCTTGGGCTTAAGTAACCCATGGGTTACCCATCTACTATTAAAACGTTCTTTAGGTAGGATCGGCTCCATGGCATTACAGAAGGTATCAGAGCTGAAGACGGCTCTGTTTCTGATGGGGGAGAGTGTGAGATCTGGTGTGCCCCTATCAAGGTGGTAGATCCAGTTAAAATCCGGTGAACCCATCACCCATCAAAGAAAAGGAGGGATACTTGGACTGCACAAGTCCCACATTGGAAACATCCAAGTCCAAAGCCTGGGCTTAAGTTCCCATGGGTTACCGTCTATTAGTAGAACGTTCTTTTGGTAGGATCAGCCCCGTGGTGTTACAACCCTAACATTGTCATTACGATACTTTCCACTTCTTATTGGATTATTATAGAAAATCCAATGGATAGAATACCTAAAACTATAAAACAGCTTAGGCTCCATTGTCATATTGACAACTCTTATGTGGCATTGGATTATTATAGAAAACCCAATGGATAGAATACCTAAAACTATAAAACAGCTTAGGCTCCATTGTCATATTGACAACTCTTATGTCTCATCGATTATGAATCTCATACTGTTCATCACCATACTAATATAGCTTGTAGGCCCCATTATCCATATGATAAGAACTTGTTTTAGGTACCATTCTGGTACTTGTCCCTCTCACTTCAAAGTCCAAACTTAAAGACAAAAGAAAACAAAAAGAAAAAAGAAAAAATAAAAGAAAAAAAGAAAAACATGAGTTGCTTTATATAATTTTTTTGGTCAAGTTACTATGACACATACCAGTTTGTACCATCTCATTCCAATTTGTACCAGTCCATGCCGGTTTGTCTCAGTTTGTACCATTACTAACCTATAATAAGTCAACTCGGTGCCTAATGGAATTTAAACCATGGTCCTGACTTCTCTTCTTGCTGCTGACTCCTTGGGTTTATCCAGGAACTTTGTGGTGCTCATTCCAAGGCATTGCCTAGCATCAAGGAAATGGACCAAAGAACAAAGAAATAAGATCTCCAACCTGTGAGATTTTTGAGGATGACTGAACCATGGCCTCATATTGTGTACTTGATGATCTAACAGGAGACCCCTCAGACAAACATCCTAAACTTCTGATATATATATATGGCATATGAATAAAACCAAACCAAACCAAGCCTTTTCCCACTAGGTGGGGTCGGCTATATGGATTTGACGACGCCAATCAAATCTGTTTAGGGCCATGTCCTCCGTTAGATCCATGTAGGCAAGATCATGTTTAATAGTTTCTTTCCAGCTTCTCTTGGGTCTCCCTCTCCCTCTCCTACTCTTGGCAAACTCCATGCTTTCACACCTTTTAACAGGTGCCTCTGTTGGACGCCTTCTAACATGGCCGAACCATCTCAGTCGATTTTCTCTCATTTTATCTCCAATCGGTGCTATTCCTACTATGCCCCTAATCTCCTCATTCCTAATCCTATCTCTCCTTGTGGTCCCGCACATCCATCTTAGCATTCTCATCTCCGCAACTTCCATCTTCTTGACATGATTATGCTTTACTGCCCAACACTCTGATCCATATAACAACGCTGGCCGTACCGCCACCTTATAATACTTTCCTTTAACCTTGAGGGGGACTTTCCGATCACACAAGACCCCCGAAGCACTCCTCCATTTGGTCCACCCGGCTTGAATCCTGTGACTTACATCAGTATCAATCCCTCCATCCTGTTGCACCATAGATCCAAGGTACCTAAAGTTTTCTTTCTCTACTATCTTTTGTGTGCCCAAACTTACTTCTATGTTACTAGGTGTCCTACTTTGACTAAACTTGCATTCCATATATTCCGTTTTGCATCGACTTAGCCTAAACCCTTTTGTCTCTAATGTTTTCCGCCACAATTTAAGTTTAGCATTCACTCCTTCTCTCGTCTCATCCACTAAAACAATGTCATCTGCAAATAGCATACACCACGGCACCTCATCCTGGATATGTCTTGTAATCTCATCCATAACTAGGGCAAACAAGTACGGGCTTAACGCTGAGCCTTGGTGTAGACCAATCGTGATAGGAAACTCCTTAGTTTCGCCGCCAGTCGTCCTTATAGATGTCACGACTCTATCATACATATCCTTTATCGCCTCAATATAAGCGACACAAACTCTTTTCTTTTCCAGAACTTTCCAAAGAATCTCCCTAGGAACCCGGTCATAGGCCTTCTCCAAGTCAATGAACACCATATGTAAATCTCTCTTACCTTCTCTATACTGTTCCATTAACCTCCTCAGGAGAAAGATAGCCTCCATGGTTGATCTCCCAGGCATGAAACCAAATTGATTCTCTGAAATATTTGTTGTTCTTCTTAGTCTTCTCTCAATAACTCTCTCCCATAATTTCATCGTATGGCTCATCAATTTAATCCCGCGGTAGTTCGCACAGTTCTGAATATCTCCTTTGTTCTTGTATATGGGTATAAGAATACTTTTCCTCCATGCATTAGGCATCTTCTTGCTCTTTAGCACTACATTAAAAAGCTTTGTCAACCAACTAATACCATCCTCCCCCAAGCACCTCCAGACCTCAATAGGGATACCATCTGGCCCAACCGCTTTCCCATTCTTCATTCTTTTCAATACTTCTTTAACTTCTTCCCTACTGATTCTCCTATAGAACATATGATTCGCTTCTTCTCTAGAAATGGTAAGCTGCCCCAATTGTATGTCACTACTACTGCTTTCGTTAAATAACTTGTAGAAGTAGCTCTTCCAACGCTCCTTTATCTCCTCTTCCTTTACTAATACATTTTCATCCTCATCCTTAATGCATTTAACTTGGTTTAAGTCCTTGGTCCGCCGATCTCTAGTTTTAGCAAGCTTGAATATCTCTCTTTCGCCTTCCTTAGTGTCAAGTCGCCTATATAGTTCCTCAAATGCCTTTGCCTTGGCCTCACTAACTGCCTTTTTGGTTTCTCTTTTTGCTTCTTTATACCTCTCCAAGTTCGCTTCAATTCGATCCTTTTGCCAAGTTTTAAAGCACTCTCTTTTAACTCTTATCTTGTCTTGGACGGCTTCGCTCCACCACCATGCCTCTTTCTGTACCGGAGCACCCCCTTTAGATTCTCCTAAGACTTCTTTCCCTACCCTCCTAATACACTCTGCTACCTTATCCCACATATTATTTGCACTCTCTTCTGTCGCCCAAACGTCTTCCTCTAGTACTCTTTCCCTTAAAGCTAGTTGCTTATCACCTTTCAGGTTCCACCATTTAGTCCTTGAGCATCTATACAACTTCTTTTTTCTAGTCCACCTTTGTAACTGCACATCTATGATCAACAACCTATGTTGGGAAGTCAAGCTCTCCCCCGGTATAACCTTACAATCTTTACAAGCTAAACGGTCTCTTTTCCTAGTTAAGAAGAAGTCAATTTGTGTCCTCGATGAGCCACTCTTATAAGTCACCAAATGCTCCTCTCTCTTTCTAAAAAATGTGTTAGGCATATGAATAAATCATTTAAATATAGTACAACAACAAAGCAGGAAAAGGGCATGGAGTCAGGACTAGGGTGTCCTATGAGGGAAGTTTTGGGGCATGCTGCATCCGTTTTGGGGCCCGTTATATTAATAGTTGTTAGAATGGCACGTGTGAATTACTATGGGATATTACACATGTAGGGAATATTCATGAACTTAGGTGACCTGTACAAATATCTTAGTTAGGAAATACAATTGTAATATCATCCCACTTAAGGGGATTGGATTCCTTGTAATCATTGTAATCAAGGAAAGTTAATAGTATAAAGAAAGGGCTCTACCGTAAGGAGGGCATGCTTCTCTTTGCTCGCAATCAAAAGCTCTCTTGTTTCCATCTTTCTTCTTATATTGATATGATATCAAAGCCAACCAATCACGAGTTCAAATCTGCACAGGGCAAAAAAAGCCCCATGCCGCGTTTTGTGTGCGGGCGCATGTGCGTAGGGAAAAAAGGCCCCATGCTGCGTCTTGTGCGGGCGTGTGCTTTGAGTCCGGGCAGTGTCCTGCCCGAGGGGTGGTAGTTAGTTTGCCGCAACTTTAACACCTAGGCATTTTTGGTGTATTGGTTAGCAACTTGAGAAATGTCTGGGTAACTTAACCATCATCTCTCATATTCAGAATTGAGAACTTCAACAAACTGTGACTTGTAAGGGACTGTAATTCCTCCTACTGTAGCCAATAGAATATGACTACCTTCTGAAAACATTTTCAAAATGAAAATAAAAATTGTCAGCTGCAAGTCAACTACTAAGTACTTATTGTCTGAAATGTTTAAGCTTACAGTAATGTGGCATGGTTTTGAATGATTATCTGATTTTGCTAAACATTTATTTCTTTTTAATCAGATTGTGTGAAGGTGGAGAGCTACTCGACAGGATTCTGTCCAGGTCAGTGTGAGCTTTATATTTTAAATATACCATGTGTTAGGGCATCTACATCTAGTGTTGAATTAAACAAGCATTTTGTTTCAAATCAGTGTCCTTTTGTGTAGAGGTGGAAGATACACCGAGGAAGATGCAAAAGCTATTATTATCCAAATCTTAAGTGTAGTTTCTTTCTGTCATCTTCAAGGTGTTGTCCATCGTGATTTAAAGCCAGAGGTATGCATCTTGAACTCAATTCTATTTAAATAAATCTTCCTTTTTTAACTCCCTCTTATAGTGAATTTTTAAGTTATCGTCACCATCACCATCACCGCCACAATTATTACTGCTGCTTCTGCCGCTACCACTACTCTTATTTAGATTTTTTGGCTTCCCCTATGACCGGTCTTTTAGCTCTGACATATTTGTGCTGGATCTTTACAGAACTTTCTCTTCACAACTAGAAATGAAGATGCTCCTATGAAGCTTATTGACTTTGGTCTTTCTGATTTCATCAGACCAGGTTAGACTTGATTTTTAATGCTTTTTGTATGGATCCTTAGCTGTTAGTTATGTTACTTAGATGGTGTTAGATATGAATGTCGTGTTGGTGTTATACGCTTTCGACTTCCAATTTTGAGGTACATGGAAAGTTTATATATTTAGAATATTACTGCCTTTCTTGTTGAAATATCTTTTAACGTAAAATTGTTGCTTCTTTCTTTTCAATGTGATGCCCTTGTGGTGGTTGGGATTATCTAAGGGAGTGCAAGCACGACCTCCCACAAAGCAATGGATCACAAATTATTGATTTTATTTTTTGTATTTTATAGTAGTGATCTGGTGCATCTAGATACGCTAAAAAGTGTACTGTATCCATTGGATACACCAGTGTTATGGTCCACTTCCCTCAGCACACAGCGTACGGTATTCGCTTATGAATGAACCTATCGTGAATACCATAGCCATACCGGTATCATGTGATGTCTGACACGGGTACATGACGTATTCCAATGATTGGGTTGTTGGTGGTATTGTTACATCATTATCATTTTGTATAGGGAAAAAGATATCTACAATTATTAAACAATTTAATTGAGTTCCAAGTTGAACTTCAGCAATTCTTATTTAGATTATGCTAGTTACATGGCAACTTTTAGCTTCACCAACTCAAGCTAAATAATGCTTCTGTGTTCAGAAGAGGTGTTTCAGTTTGGCTCAACACAAAATGTCAACCTCCCTGTCGGACTCTTATTCTGAGGAAGCCACATTAGGTTTCTAGTTTTGATGTCAAATAATCCTGGTTATTATGTTGCGCTGGGTTGCATTGGACTGACAAATTGGGGAGATTCTAAGAGGGGGGAAAGCTAAAAACTCAAGGAAGAATTATTAGGGATGTAAATGGGTCCCTAATTCTCTGGTTACCTGGAAGTTCCGACCGGTGAAAAACCGGGTTTGGAACCTCATACAGGCCCGAACAAGTAAATGGGTCCAGTTTCGGATCCTTATTGTAAAGATCTGATACCTAAATGGGTCCGGTTCTGGATCCACCTCGGTTCCGAACCAGCTACCCAGATTCTGGAGTATAAATGGATCCTTATTTTAAAGATCTGATACCAAAATGGGGCTGGTTCCGGACCCATCTCGGTTCCGAACCATCTACCCAGGACCGGAGTATAAATGCTTTCAAAATTTTGAGACCCCCAGACCCTCCTCATTCGTAAGAAATCTTCCCCAGAACCCTCGGTTCTTTTTTTGCACCAACCAAATCCCCATCAGCCATCGCTCGCTGCTTTGCTCGATTGACTATCTCTGAAGCGAGGATGAGATGAGAGAGAGCGAGGATGAAGTGGTGCACGGTGACGGTATGCTTGGTTGGATTCTAAGATGTTCTGAGGGTTGTGGGTTTGTGAGGTTGATGTTGATGATGGGGACATGATGTGGCCCGATGGAGATGACACTTGGCTGGGGTATGTTGGGTTCTATGATGCTGTTTGCAGGTGGGTGCTTGGATGCTGTGGTGTCGTCGATAAGAGACTAGAGAGGGAGTTTGGGTTGTTGCATGTTGTAATGATAGAGTGGATTGTTTGGTTGGATTTGGATGGAATGGTTGTGGATAGCCTGTGAGTGCAGATTGTTTGTAATTCTTCTTAAACTCACTTCTCCTTTTTTTCTTTTGATTCTTGGTCTCGGAATTGTACAATTTCCCCTCCCTGATCTACCCCCAACATGCATATTCGAGAAAATGTTGACATGATTTTTTTTTTGTTTCTTCTGGGGTTAACTTCAATTTTCATTTCATTTTTTTGGGTTTTCTTTGCTCGAAGATGATTTTTTGGGAAGGATATTTAATCAATGAATTAATGGTAGTTTTGAGTTTTGACAGACAATGGGATGACAAGGGACACACACCTGATTCCAGAACCGGATACTGCTAGACTTACCGGAACCGGATCCATCCTCTAAGAAACGCCTCTGGTTCCAGTTCCACCATGGATCTGAACTAGAACCAACCTGTTTACATCCCTAGGTATTATAAGCTTTTCCATGTTTCAAGTCTCATAGGGGATACTAGAATATGATTTTGTGAGCGTAGAGAGGGCCAAGACCATGGCGGCTAGGTGCCATCTTCAATGAAGAGATTCATTGTGATGGCTGGAGGTAATGTTTTAAGTTAATGAGAGGCAAACATATTGGGAATAGGGTAGTTAAATGTGTTTGCATACCCATAATTATAATTTTGTAATGGTTGCTTTTGTATATTTTTTTATAACGCAGGGTTCCCAGCCTTTTGGGCTGGAATAATCCCTACGGGCCTAGGAGAGAAAGCCGGGTAAAATTCCCCTGTGGCCCCAGTGTAGTAGTGCAGTTTCGAACCCACAACCTTTGGGTGCAAACCGTAGTCCTAGGCCAACTGAGCTACCCCTCTATTTATTTACTGCGCTTTTGTTTCACTATGAACATTTCTTTGTTAACAGTTTGACCGAAAAAATGTAGAAAACGGGTATGCCAAGACTTTTGGTCCATGTTGTTTTCATTGAAATGCTTTCTTGACCAGTTCTAGGCACTTCACAGTTGTCAAGCCTGAATCCCAGTCCCAATAAACCATCTGGGCATGGGCTTAAATAAAGGCATGTTCATGTCAGTCTCTGGATGATCTAGACAAGCTTTTACTTGTCAAGAATCCTTCCTATTGCCATCCTTCTGGCTTCTTTTTTTTTTTTTCCTAAATATTTTGTTAATTAGTTTTTCCAAGATGTGGAGTTGAGACCGAAAATGCACATGTACAGGTGTATGTATAAGAATGTGACACTGGTACAGGATGTCTGATTTCAAATTACAGAAAGGATGTTGCTCTCATGCCTGTCTTTCATACCTAAAAAGCAGTCCAGGCATGGCCTAAATGATGGGCCTTTTCATGTGAGACTCATGATGACCTGGTAGCCTTTACTAGGTTCCTGCCGCCTCCCCTAAAAGGGTAACTTTCTAAGTCGTTGCTTCCCTATTCTCTCAAACATTTTGCTGACCCGTTTTTCTGGATGTGGAATCTGGACCAAGTACATTGCATGAGCATGGGTATGTGTATCAGAATATGACATTTGTACAGGGTGTCCGATCTGGCTAGCTACAAAATTTTTGTTTTATGGATTTGATAGTGTATTTAGAATAGTTCAAATAAAATAGTTTACTTTGTTGCAAAATGTCTGTGATAAAAGCACTAAAAAATAATTTACAAACCCATTTTAAGAATAAATTTTAAGAAAACTTCTCCAAACAATTGAGTTACAAACATGTTGATATCTAATTTTGAATTCAAATGAAGAAGTATTTTTTAAGCTAGAAAACAACGTTTTAGGCTAGTGCGTGAAGAACCCTGCCATGTTGTGAACTAGGAGAAAAGAGCACTTGTGGAGGGTGTATCATCCACCCCCCAAAATGATACATATCAAGCACTGCAGATCGGTTGCGGTGATACATATGGGCATTACTGTGAATTTAGTTTTAGATAAAAATAAAATATATATGTATAAATCCAAAATATTAGAAAATGCTAGATTTTGATGTTTATTTTAGTTAGGAACTAAATAAATGTATGTATCAAACCATTCTTTGTCATTTAGGTTCTCTATGTTTGTATGATTCTAAAAGAACGCCTTAACTATATTTGTTCACCTTATAGTCATGTTACTCAAAATTTGATGATCATTTAGTATTTACTACATATTTAGTATATAGTACCATTACGCCATCATCATTTATTATGTAATATGTTGTATACTAGTACTTAATTATTGCTTAGTTCTTATTTAAAACTGTCTATTTCCTACTTAGTAAATAGTGTTTACTACCTACTAGTTAATAACTAAAATTAGATCTGTGGTGGATCACATAAATCTAGACACTAACGAAACAATCTTTGAGAGCAAAGTTTAAAAAAACTTATTTTTTTTAAAAAATCCCTAGTTCACAGATATTTCTAAGAATAACATAAAGAAAAAAGAAAGTTGCAAATGACATAACCAGAGAACTAAATTGAAGAGAATGATTTGGAATATTGGATGATCTCAACGATCAGTCCTTTGCTTTACTTATAGACTTAATGGCCTTAATCAAGGCAAATTACAATCTAATTACAATCTCTATGAGAGGAAAGAGTATAAAGAATATTGATACAGATTGTATACATGGAAAGAATTCAAAATAGATTGATGAGTCACGGTCCACTAATCCTTATCCCACGTGATATATGAGAATGGGCCAGTGGGCCTATTGTACATGGGTCTTGGCTCAACTATTGTTGACATCCCCCCTCAAATTGATGCTGATCAAATAGGAGCAATTTGCGAATCAGGAACTCATGACGTGGCCGAGGCAGTCCTTTGGTGAAGATGCCTGCGAGTTGGAGTTCACTTGAAACATGTGGAAGACTAATCACCTTGCGATCATATTCATCTCGAATGAAGTGACAATCCACCTCAATATGTTTTGTACGTTCATGAAAAATGGGATTCTCAGTAATATGGATGGAACTAGTATTGTCTGCATGAAGTGGGTAGCTGATGTCTGAGAAAAACCAAGATCTGTAAGTAAGCCACGAAGCCAAAGGATTTCAGAACAGGCAGCGGATATAGCACGATATTCAGATTCAGTGGAAGATTTGGAGACCCTTTCCTGCTTTTTGCATTTCCAAGAGACGAGTGATTCACCTAAATACATACACCAGTCTGTGGTGGATCTGCGAGTATCTGGGCATTCTGCCTAATGGGCATCAGAATATGCAGTAAGTGTCAGAGGTGTGCCAACCGGAAAGAACAATCCTCGAGTCGGAGAACCAAGAATGTACCGGATGATCCGTTTGACTGCAACCATATGGTGATGTCTTGGAGCAGTCATGAATTGACTAACAACATTTACAGCATAGGAGATGTCTGGTCTAGTGATGGTCAAGTAGATCAGACTGCCGACCAAGCGTCTGTAGAATGTGGGATCGGAGAGGAGATCCCCATCATCTTTCTTGAGTTTCACATTGACTTCTAATGGAGTGTCTACAGGGGTGGTATGAATTAAGCCAGCAAGGTCATGAAGGTTAGTAGCATACTTATGTTGATGTAAAAACAGTCCCTTCCTAGACTGTTGGACCTCAAGTCCCAAGAAGTATGTTAATGGACCCAAATCTTTCATATGGAATGCAGCTTGAAGTGAGGATTGAAGATTTTGAATCATGTTACTGTGAGTGCCTGTGATGATGATATCATCCACATATACAAGAAGTATAGTGGTAGCTTTAGCAGTCTTATTCAAGAATAATGAAGGATCATAGGGACTTTGAGTAAAGCCAAGGTTCAGTAGAGTAGAACAAAAATTTTCAAACCAAGCTCTGGGTGCTTGTTTAAGTCCATACAACGAGCGACGGAGTCGTGCCACTTCATTTTTAGATGGAGACTCATATCCTTGAGGAAGACGCATGTATACTTCCTTGTGAAGATCCCCGTGGAGGCATGGAGGAAGGCATTCTTCACTTCAATCCAATACAGGGGCCATGAGCGTGATGCCGCAATAGCAAGAATAGTACGCACAGTTGTCATCTTGGCGACCGGAGCGAATGTTTCATCATAGTCAATACCATATTCCTGACGGTTGCCAAGAGCCACTAACCGAGCCTTATAACTTGCCAGAGTACCATCAGGATGCAGCTTGATAGAGTAAACCCACTTACAACCAATGGGTTTGATGGACGGAGGACATTGAACAATATCCCATGTGTGATTCTCTTTTAGTGCGTCAAGTTCTTCCTGCATGGCTTGCCGCCAACACTCATGTTGCACTGCCTGGGAAAAGTGATTAGGTATATGAATAGAAGACAAGGTAGCAAGTAAGGATGTATGGGTAAAGCCAAACCGATCAGTGGGGCGGGAAAGCCGAGATGATCTATGAAGATGAACGGGTTGAGAGATGTCAGAAGCAGGAGCGGGGTCAAGTGCCGAGGAAGCTGACAAATCAGGAGGCTCAGGTGCAATCGTGTTTTCCTGTCTGCGCCTTTCGTACGCGATAATAGGCTTGATATTTTTCGTAGGTAGATCCGGAGGATCACCAAAAGCAAGAACAAGAGAAAACATAGGAGATGGATTAGGATCTAGATGATGATGGAAAAAATATTGATATTAAAAAAACACTACGTTACGAGAAATCCGGATACGTTTTGCCTTGGGATTATAACAAAGAAATCCTTTTTGATCATTCGCATAACCTAAGAAGGCACACTTCGAAGATTGAGCCGATAGTTTTGTTCGTTCGATCGGTGGAAGAAGAGCAAAACATACGCAGTCAAAAACATGGAGATGAGAAAAAATAAGATGCTTATGAAATAAACGAAAATAAGGTGTTTCATGGTTAATGCGCGGTGAGGGTAGCCGATTTATAACATGAACTGCTGTGGACAGAGCTTCGGGCCAGAATTTTTTGTGGAACAGATGATGTTAAGAGGAGGGACCGAACAATGTCCAAAAGATGTTTGTTTTTCCTCTTAGACACCATTTTGTTGGGGTGTATAAGGACAAGATTTTTGAGAAATTATTCCTTTGTTTTGCAAAAAAGTCTGAAACTCATTTGAAACATATTCCCCACTTGAATCTGTACGAAGTGTTTTAATGGATGTGGAGAAATGATTTTCCACATAGGCTAAGAAAATTTTAAATGAAGCACATAGCTCAGATTTTGAATGCAAGAAATATATCCATGTAAAGCGACTATAGTCATCAATGAATGTAACAAAATATTTAAATTGAGAATGGGATATGATAGGTGCTATACCCCATACATCACTATGAACAAGATCAAAACATTTCAATGATAAGGAAGTATTGATGGGAAAAGGAAGAGTCTTGCTCTTGCCCATTTTACAACTAGAGCAATTAAAGGAAACATCCTTAAGAGAAATTTTATTATCATGTAGTAATCCAGATTTAAACAAAGATAACAAAGTTCAAGAATTAGGATGGCCTAATCTTTTGTGCCATAAGTGGCCTTATTGGAACTAGAAGCAGAAAACAAGGCAGAAGCAACCAAAGACCTATCTTGTGTAAATAGTTGTAGCGGAAAAAGACGACCACACTTAGGTCCCTTCGCTATCGCCTTCCCCGATGCTTGATCCTGTATAACACAACCAGAACGAGAAAAAGAGACAGCACAGTGATTATCAACTAGTTGGCCAACAAATAATAAATTGGTAGATAACTGAGGAGAAAGGAAAACATGACTCAAAGGTAAGGGATGTGAGATCTCACTGATGGCAGTAATGAGTATACTGCCACCATCTGCTGTATTGATTCGGAGACTTCCATCATAAGGTTTTATTTGAGATAGAATTTCAGATGAGTGGGTCATATGATTAGAAGCCCCCGAATCCATATACCAGGTAGAGTTTGGTTGTTTGGGTTTACCTGAGAGTCCAAGGTAGAAAAAGCATTTACGATCATCTGTTGAACCATTTCCGGGGTAAGAGAGGATGAAGAAGCAGTTGGAGCAGGCAGCATTGTAGGGGTAGTAGGACTCAATGCAGGAGTAGGCACATCCAGAGTTGCCAGATTTGCTTTCTGAGAATAGGTCTGAGCGCGACGCCGACATTCAGGAAGAACATGGCCCTTGCGTTTGCAGTAAGAGCAGTATTTTTTATTGCATTGGGTGGCAACATGGCCATATTTCTGACACGAGTAACATTGTACTTTAGTCATATCCCTGTTCTGGTGGTGGGAACGGGGAACATAAGCCGTAGTTAATGGACCGGTGGGAACTGCATTTTGAAGAGTAGCCTGGGTGGTTAAACGTTGTTCCTCACGAAGAAACTCTCCGAAGCAAGAATCAATAGATGGGGAGGGCACCCTGCTCATCAGATTTGAACGAAGTTCAAATTTAGGCCTAAGTTTCATCAGGAACTGATCTCTCTGACTAGTGGAATTGATGTTTTGAACTACCGCAATCGATGCCTCAGGGAGATTGGAGTAAATGATCTCAGTATAGTCTGTCCATAAATGAATAAAAGTAGAGTAATATTCTTGAACGGACATAGTTCCCTGCGTAAACTGAGAAAGCTCATGTTCCAGGTGAAACCGCCGGACAGAGTTATCATGTTGATATACCTGTTTGAGGTATTCCCACATTCCTTTTGCTGTTTTGTAAGGTCTGAGATTCATGATGTATTGGGGATCTACTGACCCCATAAGCCATGTTATGATTTGGGCATCTTTAGTTTCCCATTTTGATGCCGCCTTGACATCTTCTAAAGGTTTTGGATCAGTCCCATCTATATGACCCCATAGTTCTTTTCCTTTAAGGTAGATATGAAATTGGAAGGCCAGGATGTATAATTGGTCCTATTGAACTTAATTAGTAAATGTTCACTTTTATCCATGATGTATTACTCTAAAAATGGCTCAAGATTAACCAGTAGAGTACAATAGAGGGATCAGATCAACTCAGGATGCTTGAAAACAGTGCAGAAATGACAAAAAAAATTGGCTGTGAACAATTTCACCAAAAAAGGACCCCAGGCGACCTTGAATGGCAGTGTTGGTTCCCTGCATGTGGCCCACTGTGTGATCTAAGTGAGGATCAGATCCACAAGATGCAAGGAGGATCAATTTATCTTTCTAGTGGTACAAGATTTATTGAATCCATCCATAAACCAAGATTTTGTATGGCTGAGATCAAAACTATCTTGGAAAACTTGGAAATCACAAGATGGAGCAAATGGCCTACCTCTGATCTTGGAAAAATATGGAAAAAATCTCCAAGAATACCAGGAGTGTTGGTCGACCACTGCTGTGGTAGTTGTTGAAGATGCTATGATGATCGCAGGTGGGCCACTGTTGATCAGATCACTATTGAAGACTGATCAGCTGACGTTGAACACAGATCCCTGATCTGGTTGTTGCTACGATTACAGATCTTGATCTGTTTCCCTCTGATACACAAGATTGTATTTTCTTAAGAACAACAGGACTGATCACAAGTGGGTCACAGTGATCAGATTTCAATATCTCAGTCAGAAGTGCACGAACAATCACAGGGAACGACTGTTTTCTCTAAGATCCAAAATAAATTGAATAGTGGAAGCTAGAAAGCTCTTATACCATGACAGAACTAGAGAACTAAATTGAAGAGAATGATTTGGAATATTGGATGATCTCAACGATCAGTCCTTTGCTTTACTTATAGACTTAATGGTCTTAATCAAGGCAAATTACAATCTAATGACAATCTCTACGAGAGGAAAGAGTATAAAGAATATTGATACAGATTGTATACATGGAAAGAATTCAAAATAGATTGATGAGTCACAGTCCACTAATCCTTATCCCATGTGATATATGAGAATGGGCCAGTGGGCCTATTGTACATGGGTCTTGGCTCAACTATTGTTGACAACAAATGCCTAAATAATTTGTATATGAGTATCTATGCTCCAAACATGAATTATGAGTGAATATTGAGATCATAAATACCCAACTAATGAAAGACTTGATAAATGTGCTCTAACTTGGACTTTTTCTTATCTAAAAGGCAAACTCTCAAGCTATGGTGGCACATTGGCTTTGATTCTTCAACACAAAGTGTTTTGTGTGTGTTAGAAAGGCTCAACTCTCCCCTTTTGTGGCCAATGTGCTCTCATAAAATGTGTGAACGATGATAGATAGCAAAAGGCAACATGGTCTGGATCGATATGATATGTATAGATCGATATTTTGATCCACGATCATGGAAAATCATGCAGAAAACTGTATGGAGATGCCTATTGATTGATGCATGATATGTAGTTCATTTTAAATAATCTTTGTAATGTAGACTGGAATTGTACCCTCGTATTTGTGTTGATTAAAATATCTTTACCAGACCCCCTATCAATCAAATAAAACAAATCTGTTGGATCAGTGAATATATGTCACTTTATCAACCGTATCAGTGATTTTAATTTGAGCTCAAATGCGCAGAATTGGTCCTTTTCAACCTCTACTGGATATATTGGTGATTGAATTGGTTGTATCAGAAATACACGAGGGATATGCGATAAGCTCCTCTATTGCATGTTAATAACTATATCTAAAAATCTGATATTTGTATGGACCGATTTTTGGGACCATGCTTATACTCAATCATTACTGATTTCTGATAAAAAATAATTAATCAGTGACATGCATCTCTTCACCTGTAAATGATTTTCAGCTTCATACTTGAATATTGCACAAGGTGTATATTTAAGTGACAGGCATTGCTTTTTCCTTTTTGTGCAGATGAGAGGCTGAACGATATTGTTGGCAGTGCTTACTATGTGGCGCCTGAAGTCCTCCATAGATCATATAGTATGGAAGCAGATATATGGAGTATTGGTGTTATAACATACATCTTATTATGTGGTAGCAGGCCTTTCTGGGCACGAACAGAGTCTGGGATTTTTCGTGCTGTGCTTCGAGCTGATCCTAACTTTGATGATGCGCCTTGGTCTTCTGTATCTCCAGAAGCCAAAGACTTTGTGAAGAGGCTTCTCAATAAGGATTACAGAAAAAGAATGACTGCTGCACAAGCTCTGAGTAAGTTGTCATTTTTTGCTTTGTTTCTGTAGTGACTTAGAGCTGTATGTATTCAAGCAATCCATTATAGTCTTAATTTCAACTGGTTTGTGCAAATATTCTCATTCATTTTCTGTAAGAGTTGATACATATTGGTCATATAGAAAGTGGCTTATCTGATGTAAGGAAGCTAATGCACTTCAATGATGGCAGCCCATCCATGGTTGCGGGACGAGAATCAGCCGGTTCCATTGGATATATTGATTTATAAATTAGTAAAGTCATATCTTCGTGCAACACCTTTCAAACGTGCAGCACTAAAGGTTCAACTCTTTTCTCTTCGGTTCATGTATATAAATGGTATAAAATAGCAATGGTATTACTCTTACCTTTACATCAAATAATTTATACCAACTGTCTCAGGTCAGAATCCAGATTTGGTCACTTTTAGTTTTAAGAGATACTCCTTGTAATGATGTCTCTGATCTATTTGGTCCATCCATTTGTCTGATAATAGGATATTGACTTGTACTGGATTGTGTTACACTGGATGTGAGTCGAAACTGCATTATATGTGGAAAAGGGAAAAACTTACTCTGTTGAAATGCTGCTATCAAGTTGTATGTAAATCTTTCTCCTGCGCACGTGCACTGTCACACTGCACATCAGTGCCGTCAACACATGCGGGAACCCCTGAATTTCACCCAGGACCCATGTAACAGAGGGTGTTGATGAAACAGTGCACAGTGCACGTGTGTGCTGGAAAACACCGTCCCAAGTTGTGTCTTCTTACATAATTGTTCTATAGTAAGTACCTGGGGATGTGCCAATTTTTTGAGGCAGAAAAAGTGGGAGACTGGTATCCCACTAGTAAATGTGGCTTCTGATATTTCACTGACCAAATATAGATAGTGGACCAGAGAAAAACCTGTTCCAGAAGATCGAAACCAGTTTCATTGTGGCAGACATCCAAATACACCCAAAATTGTATCCTTCATGTTCATTTATTGACCATTGTATCAATAATCAATCTGTTACTATAAAAAAATTTTCAATTTTTTACTCTTTCATGGAACTTTTTATAAACATTTAGCATGAATTATTGTAAAGTGTTTCTTTTGCTATGACAATGCAGGCTCTATCAAAAGCTTTAACGGAGGATGAGCTTTTGTACCTTAGGTTTCAGTTTAACCTATTGGAGCCGGATAGAGATGGTTGCATCTCACTAGAAAACTTCCGCATGGTTAGTTAATGGTTCTTTTGGACCTTCCACGCCAATCTTTTTTGTCAAAAGGTGGTTGATGGCTTGACTTTATCAAAATGTGCAGGGGCTCACGCGAAATGCAACTGATGCGATGAGGGAGTCTCGAGTTCCTGACATTTTGAATGCGGTAGGACATTTGCTACTGTGGTGGTTTGTAACAGTCTTACTGAAAACATGGTTTGGATTGGTGGTAGAAGGGCCAGTTGTCCTCTAAGGGCCACTGCCTCAAATGGCAGGAAGGCCTCCACTGTTGTCTGACTAAAATTTTTTAAACTGCTTAACCATATCTCTTTTATGAAATGATGAATTTGTAATCTGCTGGTTGTTTTTATCCTCAAGATGGATCAGCTATACTTTAGGAAGATGGATTTTGAAGAATTCTGTGCTGCTGCAATCAGCCCATATCAATTAGAGGCTCTTGAAGAGTGGGAACAAATTGCGAGTGCAGCGTTTGAGTATTTCGAACAAGAGGGAAACCGGGTCATCTCTGTTGAGGAACTGGCACGGGTAAGAATATCTCACTTAAACTCAAATGGTCTGTGCTTTCTTTTCTGTTTACTGAATATGGTAAATCCATCCATTTGAAAACATGATAAAATTATTTGTGCAGGAACTGAATCTGAGTCCCACAGCCCATGCTGTTCTTCGTGACTGGATCAGAGAGGCTGATGGGAAGCTCAATTTCCTTGGTTATACCAAGTTTTTACATGGTGTGACAATCCGTAGCTCAAACACCAGACACCAGTAGCTTCTTTAAAGATTTGGTTAAGTTCTTCTGGAAGAGTTCTTCTGTTCAAAGGCAGGTGTACAAATGAACTTTCAATCAGTCCTACATGCGATTCTTGGGACAAGTTGGAATTCATCTTCATTCTTTCATTACTCTTAAGGGGATGATTATTAGGATGCATTTTTTTTCATGCACAGCTGCTAAAGTCATAGGAAATTTGATGTATACCAAAAGAATTGTGAATTCCAGTACTCCTTGACATTTGAACCTCAGTTTTAGCTTTATTATATCAATATATCCTTTTTATTTGTACCTAATGGTGTCATTTGGATAATTGTCAACTCGAGGTGTTGTATATGTTTTTTTTTTTTTTTTTTTTGCTAGATGACTCAATGCCATTGTTTACAAAGGCCATTACTTGAAGGGGCAGGATTGCCTAATCATCATGATTCTTGAACCACCTACTGATGGCTTGGACTACCAGGTCAATAGTTCACACTGATCACTCACCTTACTACAACCGAAGGACATCTACTATTAATGTTGTTTACTCCATTTTATGGCCGTGATCTGCCAAAGGGCCAGGGTTGTCTGATGCATATTGTTTGTTTAGCCTAGTATATATCCTTGTTTGCTGCAGTCATATGATCCCCGGGCCACAAGTTGGTGTCCCCAACATGGCTGGGTCATGTTTTCAATAACCAGATGGTTTGGTCTTGGATTCATCGCAGATTTTTAAAGAATAAGATGGTTTGGCTGTGAATGTTACAGCCGCTAGCTTCTGGGACAGTAGAATCAATTGGAGATTGAAAGTTCATATTCCTGAAGTTGGGGGACTCTTTGTTCCTACTGAATGGATGGTTCAGACTGATGATTGGACATTCTGTCTAAAATATATCATTTGATCATTCTGCTTTTTGGGGTTTGTTGAATGGTATGTGACATCTAGATAAATGGTACTGATGAGTGGCCCCTATCTAGTTGGTGGACTCAGTTAAACCAGTGCCTACTTAACTATGGTTGGTTTTTTGGGTCCAACCTGAATGAATGCCTGGATGGTTTGTTAAGACTACACTGTTCTACATCATGAAAGGTACAGGTCAGGTCAGGTTCATTTACTACGATGATATGTCACTATAATGGACAAAGCCAGTCAAGGTAAAGAAAACCCAGAGGAGTTGGGCCGTCGACTCTGTCATCAATTTAATTCAACCCATTGCTACCCTACTCATAATTTACATATCCTTAACAAGATGACAGTCAAACCTCACTATGTTATTATAGAACTGCACTATGTTATTATAGAACTGGACATTGAAGAACAATAGAAGAGGATAACTGACATGATGGATGTATATGCTAAAAAAAGAAATGTGTAAGTAATTCCAATAAAGGAGTAAATTATGGAATGTCACTTGACATGATAAGGGTAGTCGAGCATATATATATATACGTAAAATTAATAATTAAATGGTGATTATTGTTTAGATTGGTGCGAAATTATGGTGAGTACTAATTCATGAGGGAGTTGGATTTGTCACGGGGCATCCCACAAGTAATCATTCATAAAGTCCGTGAAAGGTACCTCTTTAGTAGATAAAGTCTGTGAAATGTACCTCTTTAGTAGAATATTATCATATTGTCCTCCATGGTTAGTTAATCCTATTAAGATGATGTATAAATACAATCCTCATCGTCCATTTTCTCCTCTCTCCCTTTAAATGGATCATCTCCATCTCTCAAACCCAACCCCCCCCCCCCCCCCACAATTTGTTTAATCAGTCAAAGTGGTGTCCCGTGTTGTGTTTGTTCAAGGAACTTTTAGAGGTGGTGGTTTTCTTTACTTTCTCTTTATTCTTATGGAAGATAAGTTTCACATGGAAAGCATATTCTTCATAGTTATTTGGGCTACTTTCCTAACTTCAGCTTCATATATATCAGGTCCGAGTGAGCCATACTCAATATTGTAATATGTCAATCTGTTCTTACCCATTCATTAGCTAACTGTGATTCTAATAGGTCAATCTGTTCTTACCCATTCATTTCTAACTTTAATCACATCTCTTTGGAGTAATTTGGCTCCTTATTATGGGGATGTAAATGGGCTGGGTAGGGGTTGATCCATATTGTGCTCCATCTAGGATCCAATTAAATGTATATAGCTGCACCTAAGCCCGACTTCATGGCCTACCATATGTGCTAGATACTGATCTTTTCATGTCATTCTAGTATAAAATAAATTTATATTTGATATTTCTACGCTTATGAGTATGGGGAAAAGGTATTCTGATCATATGTATTCAGCTAGTTATAACCCTGGATCTGATTATATCACTTGGGTTCAAGAAGAAAGTCCATACTTCGATTTTTTTTTTAGGTAATTGGTGAGGCACCTCCCTTTCACAAAATAATTAGGAGTCAATCTTTGATTGTAGCGCTGATGGAGAGGGACTTGGGTGAGTGTGTGGGGGCAGTGGCGCCGGAGCTAGGATTCTCATTTGGGTCGGGCTAAAACTTTGCTAGACTTGACATTTGAGAAAAAAAATAAAATTTTACTTCACTTTGCTAGTCTTTTTTACATTACCACTTAGCACCTATATGTTTTTCTTTAAAAAAAATGTACAACTCGTGGAACTCAAATAAATGCATGAAGTTATTGAAGACCGGGCAATGAAGAGATTAGGATGTTAATCAGAAGTACCAAAAAGCATTAGATGGATAAAAAACGATTCTAACCTTAATCTTAAATACTCAAACTCACATTATCATATTTCACTAAATTTATATATCAAAATCAATGCCCAATGGGGGTCACTGCAAATTCAAGGTGAGTGAGTGTGTGAGAAAAACTGAATACAAGAACATTTTAAAGACACCCATCATTTCGATTTTCACTTTCTCAAAGCCTCCAACCTTTGGATAATCAGAGTGGAATTCCATCTTTGAATCATAGTGCGGGTAAGAAGACATGATAACAGGAATGGATTTGGTTATCTTTGGACTTTTGTAGATACGGTTAGATTTGGTGGTTTAGGCTCATGGTATGGATTAGGATTTGGGGATTCAGTTTTTGGAATTAGGATTTGGAGATTAAGCGTTTAGATTTAGGTATAAAGTGATTAGGAAAGATTATATTAGGTATTTTTGGTAGATAAAGTGCAGTAGTCTACACAGTATGTAGGGACCGACAACGAAAAGCTCGATCGACAATCAGCACTAAAAGATTTCAAAAGAAGAGGTAGAGCAATTTGTTGCCACAATGCCTTCTTTTCTTTCTTTTTTCTTTACCAACGAAGTTTACATATGTGGGGCTATCTTTAGACATACGTGGAGGAACCGGTTTAAACATGTGAGGCATGCTTTAAGGCCCATGCAACTCTATGGGTATTTCAGTTTTGACGTGATGCGACTGTCCTAGATCACGCCCAAATTACTTCAACGTAAGTCCGCCCATGCCCCAAGACACCATTGAACTCTATACTGATCTCAAATTCTCGCCCCAGGTCACTACAACGTAGGTCAACCCCAATATGTGGGGTTGTGTGAGCATTTACCAAAAATAAAAATAAAAAAGCTAGTTCATTACATATTTAAGTGAAAGTCTATTGACATTCTTACCTTCATAACACCCAAGTGACAATTGTTTTCACCTAAATATTAGTCCAAAAAATATTGTCAATCGTGGTCATGTTAACCAACCTCTTTTATTTAAGGTAAGAAATTTTTCTTGAGAGGAAAGAAATCTATACCCTTATTACTGCTGCTTCCCTTTCTCTACACACCATTGTGATCGTCCCCTGCTTGCACATGAAAACACTATTCACTATCGTGGGCTCCCTTTGGATGCATGCATTTTGACAATTGGCCTCCCAATGACAGATGAAGATTGAAGAGAGTGCCCTCTCATTGCAAAAATTAAAAATGTTGGGAGTCTCAAGCATCTACTCTCTCAATGACACACAAACAGACAAACGTTGACAGTGTGGCCCGTCAAATCGACTCCAAAACGTGGCTCCTATACCCCCTCACAACAAGTCCTGATTCGGAGGAGAAAAGGAGCCACCAAGACACCAACAGCCAACCAACAAAATGCCTTCGCTTTCTTCCTTTAATCAAAATCTCCACTAGCCAAATAGCCAATGATAGGTCAGATGTATCCTCACCTATCATCTGCAAACAAGACCAAAGCTTTATCCAAGGGCAGGTTTATGAAACTGTATTTTGTAGAAAAGGTGACAAAAAAGAGAACATTTATATATATATATATATAAAAGATTATTCGTTCGGTGTGATTGCTTTTTCATTAAAAAATTATAAAAAAATAATTAATTTTTCATGATTCCACAAAGATAGTTTTTTTTTTTTTTTTTTTTTTTTAAGCAATAGTATAAAATTCTGATTTGTAGAAGTGACACAAACATGCCCTAAAAAGGAGGGGCCATTGAAAAACGATGAATTTAAGCCTTAAGACAGGCTACAGTCCCTTTAATCAATTTCAACTCCAATGATTAAACTAGTCAATTAACCTAAGTCCAATTAAAAAACATTGAACCATGAAGAGAAGGACACGCAAGAATTATAAGTGGAAAACCCTATTTGGGAAAAAACCACGGGCCTTACTGTCTAGGCTAACAGACAACCAAGCACTATAAATTGGAAGTTACAAAACTCACAGTACCCTTTCCAGTCGCAACTCAACTTAAGGACTGCTCGGTTTGCTGACATATCATCGTACACCTTCACCGCGCTTGAATTAACCACCTTGACAACCTCTTCAACGTGAATCTACTTCAGAAGAGTAGAAGAAAGGAACTTCAAAGACTTTGAACTTCAGCACAATAACTTATGAAGCTTTGGAGAATAAAAGATTTCTCAATTGACTCTAGAGTTTAGAATAAAAGAGGAGCAATGGATAGCCTTTAGAGTTGCTAGGGTGCTCACTATATAGCCCAAAGGTCGTGGGAATTAGTAGCACTTTGGATATGACTATGAATAGCAATTTGGCTCAAAATCGGAAACTTGAAATTCTATTCGCGCATGAACACCGCCTCGCGCGCTCGAGCAAGCAGAGATTTTGTCTCGCGATTTGCAAGATTTCCAGGATCGCTCGAGCGACGAGAGTTTCTGGTGCTCTCTGCCCAAGCTCGTTTGAGCTAGAATGGAGCTCGCTCGAGCGAGCAAGCACTACACCAAAAATGAGAAATTGGAACGGATTACCGTTCCTAATCCGTGTGTTCATAATCCGTTCATTCCGTTCCTAAACCGTTTCTAATCCGTTAATCTGTTCCAAAAACAGAAAATTGGAACGGATGAACGGATTAGGAACATACGGATTAGGAATGGTAATCCGTTCCAATTTTTCGTTTTTGGTGTAGTGAAGTATTCTACTCTGGGGCTACAGCTTTGCAGTCTTATAGTTTTTCTTCATACCTGACTTCTGATTATCTTCAAATTGCATCTTTATACCTCAATCTCGAAGGCAATCACAGTCCATCTAAAAAATACAATATAAATTAAATTTCCGATTTTGTCCATTACCCAATGAATTAACCAACTCTCATATAAGCCTTACAGCCATTATCATTGATTCAACTAGCTCAGTTATTCTATTCCTTCTTGGTGAGTTCACACTATCTTAGGAGTGCAATTCCTAATCCACCTGCAAATCCAATCTAACCCCGGCTTATTAACTGATAGAGTTGATGTTACACAATAATGAGTTGCTCAGTTGGTTGGCAACCACGCGCATATCCCTGGTTGCCCATGGATCGATCCTTAGCTATGCCACTCTTCCCATTGTGTGCGTCCTATCCTTCCCACTTTGTGGACTTCCCTCTTCCGACTTGGTGTGAACTCTCTTGGATCTCAGCCAAAAAAATCATTAATCAATGAATG
This sequence comes from Litsea cubeba, assembly GCA_012931725.1. NCBI lineage: Eukaryota > Viridiplantae > Streptophyta > Magnoliopsida > Laurales > Lauraceae > Litsea > Litsea cubeba. The sequence goes on from CM022946.1 coordinate 115,743,260, forward strand.
GGTAGAGTGAGGGCTGCGACTCCACTTTCTATTTCGAATTCGGCATATTTACAACCTATTTAATTAGGTTTGGCTTAGGGAAAACAAATATTATATATCCATATATTGGTCAATCCAATCAAACCCACTGTAACAAGCCCACCAAAACTTGATGATCAATTACAGTTCTCCGTATATGTCCTCTCTCAGCCTATTTGAAAGAACCCATTTTCTAGAGGTTTTCAGAATTCAGTAGGAGTCATTTGCCTTAATGGTATATCGACTTCTTGGAATTTATAGTTAAAGGGGCTTTCAACCAAGGACTTTTAAAGAGATGACCAATGAAGGGTGTAAAGTGGAGATGCAGATGGACCATTATTTTTAAAGGGGCTTTCAACCAAGGACTTTTAAAGAGATGACCAATGAAGGGTGTAAACTGGAGATGCAGATGGACCATTATTTTCTTAGGATTTACTTCTTAGATGCAGATGGACCATTACTTTCTTAGGATTTACTTGTTAGAGTGATCAATGTGTGATTTTATGATAGCCCCTTTCTTTGTTTAACATTAATAACTCACTTTTTAGCTCCTTTAATATAAGGCATACCCAAGGAATCATGTAGGGTGGCTTCTCCTGTCACGAGAAGCTATTTTTGATATAAAAGGCTAATCCACAACTCTTATTCAAGAATAGAATGTTTGCAATGGACCACTCAACACATCTGTGGATGGCATTCCCACTCCACAGCTTCATCTAGGGATTGACCCCAGGGAGAGCAGCTTTACTTCAGATCTCCTAAGTACACTAGGCCAACCTAGCTAACAAAAAAGGAAGAAGCAGCTAGGATCATATTTTCATTTCTGAGTTCAAAGTGCTTGCTTTATATTTCCATTTTAAGAGCCTCGCTTGTATACAGGGCCGGCTCATCATATAGGCGGGTGAAGCAAATGGTGGGGGCCTCACCATGAGAGGGCCTCATAATTTTGTTGGATTAGTAACATTAATATGATAAAGCTAAAAGTAGAAAATCATGGTACATTTGAAACAAAAACCAGAGAAGATAGACGAAGAAGAAGCAGAAAACAGAATCACAGTAAAAATAAAAATAAAAGTATTCTAAAATAAGTACGTTTTTAAAGGTATCAAATCTCGCTGGGAATCATCTGAAATGAATTCAAATGAACTCGAGTTAGAAGAGAAAATTGATCACAATTTGACCTGTTTTCTAATGAAACTGAAATCATTGAAAAATTCCATCATTGGAAAAATTTCATAAAATCAGAATTACAAATAAGTCCTTTTTTTATAAAAAAAAAATACCCTGTTTTTCATAAAATGACATTTCAAATCAACCTTGACTCATGGGGTCCACTAATTAGGATACTATTGAGTCTTTTCCAAACTCATATATTGCTTATTGAATACTATTAACAGTACCTGTTACAGTTGCTTCCACCGAAAGAAGTTTTTCAAAATTAAAGTTAATAAAATCTTATTTATGATCAACTATGTTAGAAGAAAGATTAAGCGGGTTAGCCATTTTATCTATTAATAAGAAAAATTTGAAAAACCTTGAATACAAAAACTTGATCAATAAGTTTGCATCACAAAAGGCAAGAAATGTTAAATTCACTTAAAAAAAATAAATCCCTCAACAAGCTCTAAAAAAACAAAAACCCAAAAAAGAAAATCCAATTTTTTTTAAGTCCGCCAATGTACTACTCATAGTGTACATTGCTGGTCCCAAGTCCGGATTAAAGACGAGGGTTTTCTCATATTACATATAGAAGAAAGGGGCCTCGTTATATTTTCGCCTGGGGCCACAATTGTCTTGAGACGGCACTGCTTGTATATCAGAAGGATCTATTCTGTGCTCCGTAGGTCTAGTTACTCATATGATCTCCAATTCTTACTTTAAATCCAAACTCAAGTTTGAAGCTTCATCATTTAGCTCAAACTATACTCAAATCCCACACAAAGGTTACATCTGTGCAACGAGCTAGAGCATTCTATAATAAAGAGAAATTTTTTAATTGTAGCCTACTCTTTCGTTGTCTATTGCAACAATTCTTTTCTTATGAAAGACTAAAAAAATTGAATTGATTTTTCCCTCAAGAGAGAGAGAGAGAGACAGAGATTTTTCATATGAAGGGTGTGAATTTAAAGATTCCTCTCTCCTGCAAAAATACAAATTTATGGAGCACGGAATCCCCTTTTGTTTCACAAACAAACGTCCTTAAATATTGCATCCCATGTGAAACAAATTCGAACCCCAAATACGCCATTTGTGCCGGCCGGGGACCATGGCTGTAGTCCAGTAGGGCCTGCATTGGGGACCAAAGCATTTCCACTTGGGCTCCTGTCCTTTTACGTACATCATTGTTCCAACATCATGGACATTTGCCAAGCGTGATTGGGGAGCCTCTTGGACCCAATCCTAGAAAGAAGAAACACTACCCATTACTCTGTGGTCCCACTCTTCCAACCACCAGACCCGCCTCTTTTAAATGCAGTGTTGTCAATTTGTGAAATAATATAACAGAAGATTATCTGAGAAATACCAACCTTCCATTGACAATTCTCACAAAGAGACGCAGCTTCCGTGCCACAATATCTTGAGTGACATGTATTGAAAAGTATTTTTACTATCTCTGCTAACGCCTTGAGGTTTTGGTAGAAATGATTAGCTAAAGAAATTTAAGATTGTATCAGAGCCAACCGGTAGAGTTCGAATCCCAGAAGAACTCGGCGCAAAAAAAAAAAAAAAAAAAAAAGCGTCTCGCCAAAAGTGCGCTGACCGGGTTCCACTTATAGGGGAGTGTTGAGGAGTGGGCTCCACCCAAGAGGGAATATTGAAAAGTATTTCCACTGCGGCCACTACTAACGCTTCGAGATTTTAGTAGAAATTGTTAGCTAAAGAAATTTAAGAACATGTAACCCAAGGTACCATGTTTTTGCAGTACCCACACCCACGTGTGGTTGATCGGCCCTGTGACACTCATATCAATGACATCCTATGTTTTGGTTTTTACTTGGAAATAATATTAACTTTTGGATGGAGTAACCATTTTTTAAATTTCTTTATCAAGAGGTCTTAAAAAATAAGTCAAATGGAAAGGAGTGGTGGATGATCCACAAGGTTTTGTTTCTTAGATTTGTATATGTAGATTGTCAAAGGGAAGATTTGTATAATTTGTCAGCAGTAAGTTAAAAAAAAAAAAGAAGCAACCTCAATCACATCGATCCCTATTTTTTCTTTTGAGAAACTTATTTATCACAATTTATTGCCTATCACCTAACCAAATCAAATAAACCCAACGACCCCCTCCCATTTTTGTTTTTGGGCCAGGGACCCTAGCACTATGGTGATGGAAGTAGACTGAGAGAGAGGTTGAACAATCCTTGGGTGAGGGAAGGTGGCTGTCTAAATTTGAATCATGGATAGCTAGGTAAGAACAGATGCTTCTTATCACTGGAGTAAGAGATCGTTTTTACCCCCACCTAATTTTACATTATCTTACAGAAATTATTGCATAGAAACATTTTAAAAAAACCGACACACGTGACAATGTTTGTTAGCCATTGACCTTCAAATTTAAGAGGACTTCAGAAAGCAACTACAGAATTAAGTCAGTCAGATATTTGCAATTAACTAATCAAAGATCGTTGATAGAAAATCAAAAGGGGGACTTTTCTTATCATCCATCATAAATGCGATAATTGGCAATATCCAATGCACTTGATTTTTTTACTTTTATTTTTTTTTTCTTAAGATTGGTGGATGCTAAAGTCATATTGTATCTGACAAGCCAGTATGCTCGACAAACTCTAACACAAGTCATATTTTAATTGATAGTGATTTTGCAAGGAAGTTATAGTAGTTTTGTATGAGCTTTTAATTTGACTATGTAAACTGTAATCACAACAGATTTGCCGTACTAAAACTAATAAAATTCGAAGGGCTTAAAATTCTCATTTAGATGTACTCATCACTTAAGAGTAGACGGTATGCTTCACAAATAGGGTCCAACTTGTAAAGCCCAACTAGATGCATGCCAATCAATGGAGGTAGGGGAGATAGAAAGATGTCATTATGAATAATGGTATATATGTTTGTACAATAAGACAATTCTGTGCGGTAAAAAGAAAAATTGTTTTGGTTTTTGGTGCATGCAACTTACTAATTTTGTTCTTTAGTGTGACCCATTTTCTTTAGGAAATAAGAAAAGAAAACTGAAATGATTTTCCTTTGTAGAGAGGATTATGATTTCCTATAAGAGGGGGTAAGAATGTGGGATTTCTCTATGTCATGGAAATAGAATTCCATGAGCATGGAATCCTCACTGTACGTATAAGTCCTAAAGGGATGTTTGGTGATGGGTGAGAAAACTGCCCCCTAGAATAGAGAATCCTTGTCGAGGATTTGTGTAGTTAAGGATATCAGTATGTATCACTGCATATAGTTAAGGGAAATCGATTTTGCAGTACAAATCCACAAAAGTAAGGATTTTCAAATTCTATGAAGGGAGGTCGGACCCTAAAATACTAAAAAATAGGATTTTCAATTGTCTAAATCTTCGATGATTTACAATTATCAAACAAAGGTTTTCCATGACTATGTGGAAAGTGAAAATCTGTTGATGATATTCTAATTAAGATTAATTTGAGATTTAATTTGACAGTGAATAAAAAACATGAGTGTTAAAATGGAATTAGTGCCAAATCATAGGTGGATAATGGGTGTGAGAGGCTTCACTAATAAAATCTTTGCCCAATTAGATCCATCGAGCTGCACACGTAAGCCTTCATAGGAGAACATTTCTCTACTATGAGAAGGCTTGTGCTTTTTTCTAATAATTTTCTCTACTATCATCTCAACTCTTAGTTTTAAAGTTTATCGATTATATGTAAATTAGTTGTGATAAAACTCAACCCTGATTGATATTTTAAAATAAATGTGAAGGCGTTTGTTGAAAAAAAAGAAATGGGGCTGAGGTTTTCAAATCTTTATAGAGGGTAACTGTTTACCCTCTTGAAAGTTGGTACCCCTATTATCAATGGCAAGACTTGAGAAAATCATAGTTGGCCATTGCAGGAATGAGAAGAAGAAGAAAATAAGAAAGTACAAAGGGGAGCAAGCCGTGGTATCCACATTTAATTCCACAAACCTTAGATACGAAAATTTGAGGACCTTCATCGTTTTTACCATATCTGAGGAGATTTTTTCAGTAACATACTTGTTACCATAAATTGTCAAGACCATCTATCTAACCACTCCCATGCATATGATAAGATCTCTCTCTCTCTCTCTCTCTCTCTCTCTCTCTCTCTCTCATCACATGACCTAGGTTAGGTGGTGTCTGATGAAACACACTCTTCCTTGCCTTTGGAATGCTGGCCCACCAAAAGAAGAAGCAGCACCAATATTTAATAAGTGCCCATCGATCACTTCTTCTTCCCCCACCAAATTTGCTCAAACATGCCCAACAAACCATCGAGTCTGGATTCTCCAACTCTGATTTTGGTGTAAATATATCAAGATGTTAGTATTTTAATATTGGTTAATTCATGAGTTGGACAAAACTCAGGTCCATTGAGTTGTATATTCAATTGTATTTTAAAATGGATTGTGACTGTGTTGCCGGAATAACTGAAACGAAGAAAAGAAAAAAAGATAAAAGACCGGACGAAAACTCCCAGGCCCAATCGATCGGAGCCTCTGCCCGATCGATCGGACAGTAGATGCACTCCAGTTATTTTTTGTGGTCCGATCGATCAGATGTATTGTCCAATCGATCGGACAGGCACGATATTTCGGGAAAGTCTCTTATTCTGTTGCGAAGTTGTTTTCTTTTAAGACTGTGTTTTCCAATTTGAGTCATATACTTGTACACTAAGTCTAAGGCACGAATTTGAGACTATATATAGGATATTGCTCTTAACCCTGGATACCACCACTCTCATTAATTTGAGTAAAAGATATCTAAGAGAGAGATTATTCTCTAGAGCTATTGAGAGATTGTTTTGAATGGCTACTTTAGAAGATCGTTGTTGCTTCTGCTTTTTTATAGATGATAGTTCATCTTGACTGACAAGGTCCGAGAAGATTAAGTAAGGAGAACGGTGCACTGTGGATGCCGTGTTAGTGAATTATGTGCAAGAATAACTACGGTCTTTTAATCGAGGTACAGACTGAGGTAAAGGAGCTGAGAGTATATCTTGTAACTGTTCGTGAATTATTGATTTCTGGTTCGTGATTTTTCTCCCTGGATAGGGTTTCCACGCTAAATACTATATCTGCCTTCTTGTGGTGTGTGGTTGGTAGATAGTTAGTTCTATATTTTCTTATTGGTTATTTGCGCTGCATTGATTGGTTAAATTAGAACTAGTATTCATTCTGATAGCATGCAAAAACTTTCACAAGAACTGGCCCTAGAGCTCAAAATCACTTTGCATCTTATTTTCGAAGGAATTTCTTCTTTATAAGTATTCACCCACCCACCCACCCAAAATGCTTTTTAACCCAAGTTTTTTACCATTAGTCCTGTAAACAAGGATCCTGGTTATTTTTGTGGAATGAAGGTGATTCACCAATTGAACAGGTGATTCACCAATTGAGCTTTCCGTGATTTTTAGGCTCTAAAAGGGAAACTCACAATGGGATCCACTTATAAAAGATTCGGGGCTGGAGACTCCCAATGTATATAATGTCTCCAAATTCATTTTTAATAGAAGTAAAATTTGGAGGCTTCCATACATAATTACATTTACTCACGAATACTCTGGAACAAGGGCAAGTATGAAAGCAACACGAATTGACTATTCTCTCTTGTGAATTTTAAAATCCTTTGAATATATGTTTCATTAAAAATAGAATTATGCAGCAAACATCAATAACATATTGTAAGGACTCCCATTGGTGGTAAAAATGTCATAGGCATAGATGTGCATAGAATCTCTCTTTTGCAATCGACGTATACAATGAGAAAAACTCAAACTATCATTAATCTAACAATGAAAATGAAACTGTATTTGATTAAAGAAAAAAGATTTGACAAATGATTTTAAGCTGTTTGAATATTTCAAAACCTGGCATTAGTGCATTACACAATTTAAGAAGAAACTTAAAAGAAGTACTAATATAATAAACCGCGTGACCATGAACCACCACTTAGCAGGTGGGTCCAACTGCTGTTGGCCCAAAAAAAAAAATCTAAGAAAAAATTTATCGCCAACCACCCAACCACATTGTCTAAATTGGTTCTTAATTTCTTGATCGACTAAGGCATATTTTTCCATATTACAAATCAAACCACGAAGGAAGGAGGTCATGAAAACCACCTGCTTTTTCCTCCAAGAACTTTTAAGTTATGACTTAGATATCATCAGCATCCCTATCCTTATCTTCTCAAAAGAAAAGCAGAAAACGCAAGCCAAACAGAATTTACGAATGCCAGCAATCACAAAACAAACCCAACACACCAAGAAATCTCATAGTAAGCCAGCCCTTATCTTCTCTCCTCCCTTTCATGAGAAGGCAATAAAAAAAAGTAAAGAAAAAAAGAATCAATCACTATTCATCCATATAGAAAGAAATCCAACAAAACCAATACTACTATTCTCAATTCAATTATCTTCATCATCATCAACAAGAAAAAGCAACAAAAATCCATACTTTACAAGTTACCACACCCATATTTCATTTCATCTCATTCTCATCTCAATTACATTTTCATTGATATATATATCAATATGTCTATAAAACTATGAAGCCCTGAAACAGCCAACATGGTGGTGATGGTGGTGATGGTGAGTCTGCTCCTTGTCAATAATCCCCTGCACGTAGCGAAACTGGGCGACGTGGCAAGGGATCGTAATAGTGCCCTTCTGCTCGAATCCATACTCTTCTTCTGCAACTTTGAGCAATTGCATGAACAAGGGATGGTTGAAGTAAATCACAGGCACCACGAACCTCTGCTGCTCCTCCCCTTGGCCCACCATGATCGCTAGACAACCCTTTGGTATGTCCCGCGCCTCCTTCTTGCTGTGGTGCAGCAGGTGCAGGTGCGGGAAGTGCAGGTGGAAGCTGAGCAGGTGCTTGTCCCCGCTCCCCATTACAAACAACAGCAGCAGAAGCAACAAAAATTTCGAGAAAATGAGAAATCAAGAAATCTCAAGATTTGGAACTCTGGGGTTTGTGGGTTTCACAAGAGGTAAGAAAATGGCCAAGGGTCGGGACCGGAAATGGTGAGACGGAAGAGATTGAGAGAAGAGTCAAGAAGAGGGCGAGGGATGTTGCTCATGATCGATGGTTGGATGTGAAGAAGAAAATACGCATTCAGAATAAAGAGATGATAGAGAGAGAAAGAGGGAGATGGAGGGGTTTTATAGGAAGGTATGAGAGAGAGAGAGAGAGAGAGAGAGAGAGAGAGAGAGAGAGAGAGAGGAAGGAATGATAGAGGAAAGGGGTTGGAATGGAAGGAGTGGCAAAGTTTTATACAGAAAGAAGTAGTTTTCTGGAAGGGGCTTGAAACCCTCTTCAAACGTAAAAGGGAAATATTGGCGTGTGAGATAAGGGTTTCCGTGGAAATTTTCGAAACAGCATAATTTTTTTTAGGATTTTACATATTAGTCTTTTTTATTCAGCATTTTTAATTTCATGATCAATTTAATGGCCGAAATTCAGATAATGTCACCAGAAGCGAATTCCTTTTATAAAACATGAAAATGACATTTTTTGAAAAATAAATATACATTTGAACACAATTTCTCATGTTATACCGTTCGGAAACTTTTTTCCTAGCTAAAATGGTGCATAAACACCAAGACATCATGGGACATTCCTTTGTTAGCATTGCGATTTAACAATTTATGTGACATACACTATTCTCATGAATGATATCATGAAATTTGGGGCGAAAAAGAAAAAAGAGAAAGAAAAGAAAACGTTGGTCGGAGTCAAATTGACTTTGGCGATATTATATGAATTTCGGTCATTAAATTAAAAAAATCAGATATAAAGAGGACTACTATGTCAAAAATCCTAGACTTTTTGGCTCATTTTTTTAAAAAATATGTGAAAATTTATATATTTCAAAAAATAAACAAAAGTTCTCCACAATTCTTTCGATCAAGCCCACTCTTTTTTTATTTTTGAAAAATAATAAAAAGTCACTTCCCTCTTGATTTTTTTATTCTTAATCTCTTTCCTCTTAAACTAGCCATCTTGACCATTTAACGAAGGCTAAAGAAACCCACCCCCCAATCATTCATTTAAAAAAGTAGCCCAAGTGGGCCCTACTAATTCATTTGGGTTGGATATCTCTTGAATCATTTTTTTTTTTTAAATGATTGAAAAAATTGCGTCAGGCTTTCGTCTCCACCATTCACGCGGGCGGTGCGTCAGACGGGAGCATGTCTGGACTGTTCGTATGGTATTGGTGGGCCATGCATTGAATGGTCCAACTGCAAGCCGCATAAAGCCGGAACCTCATTTACATTTACATTACATTTGGCGTGATGTGTAAGTAAAGTAAAGTAAAGCAAAGCAAGCAAAGATTATCTGTGATAGGAATCTATTTCAAATGTACCATGGGATAATGTGTGGGCCCGGTTGGTCCAAAAAGGAGGAATTTGAGATTAGGTTATCTGAGGATAATAACATCTATTTTTTTATAGATGATACAGCTAACAACCAGGAGACCTTTTCTTCAATATCTAATCCTCAAGTCCTTTAGTTTTTGAGATCTTATTTAACTTGGTGTAAGAACTAAGAAGGTTCTACATAGTGTTCAACCTGTTCAATTAACTCATTCCAAATCAGACTGGCTGACATGATTTAGGTGCAACTCATGTAATATGGTATATCATAAGTGATCCATTTAGATGTCCGAGTGCTTCAGAATGTATCTGTTTGAGAGATTTTGTTTTTAAGTTGTTGTCCCATGAAAACTTTAAATTCGCTATCTAAATGCTAGATGGCATTTGAATATTTGAAATTTCACTTGTGATACAACATTTGAAGAATTTTTAATTCTCACATACAAGAGTTATGAGAATTCTTTCCAAACAGACAGGGCTAATTAAATCATCCTAAAAATATTTTACCCAGAAATAACAGAAGAGAAGAGAATCCAATTACGCATCAATATCTAAAGCAAGGTATAGCATTTGCTGTTCTCTTTTACAATTAACCTATATGATGATTACAATATAATAAGCTTGTTTGTACTACCATTGTTACTATATTATAAGTTACATAATGAGTTTGCTTGGAGAATGTTCTCCTGCCAGAGGGCTGCATGTGTTGGGTCTGTGCTACTGTTTCCTATTCAAACTCTAAATGACTCAACCTGACCTCAAACCTTGCCGACTAGACTCGTTGACCTTTAACCGGCCAACACGATGACCCGGCTATCATGTATCATGTTGCTTTTGTAAGTATTAAATTTGTATTTCCTGATAACCAAGAGAAGGACTAGCTAGTATTTTACTACCTAAAGATTTTTCTTTATGACTTGGCTAATTAGCTAGGCGTTTGACAAGTGGGGGCAACTTGCAAAAACTGAACACAAAAGCCACTGTACTTTTTTAGTGGCTGATAGTCATTGCATAGAGTCTCTACAATTGTGAGAAAAATGATTAATACTAGTAAGTAGTTAGGGTTGTAAATGAAACGTTTTTGGGTCCGAATCGGAATCATATTGGACACAGACTCAGATCCGTTTCTAAATAACGGTTCCAGTTTCGGATTTGATTCCCAACTTGAAATCCATTTTGTTGGTTCCAGACCTAGTTCTGATAGGAGGACTCAGACCCGGTTCTTAAATTTGGTCCAATTAAAGAACCATAATCTAGTTCCAAAATCGATTCTAACTTCTTTTCATTTTTTTTATTTTTTTCTTGAAATAAGGATGTCATTCAACTTATATTAGTATATTAAATCGACTACGAGTCCATTGTTCAAAACCTGTATAGACCAAAAAACGGACCTGTTTATCAATCGAAACGTAAACTGGGTTCTGAATCCAGACCCGTTTTATGAATCAAAACCTAAAACAGGTCCCAAACTCGATTTTTTATAAGTTGGAACCTTCAGATAATTGGAGAATCGGATACCCATTTGCATTCCTATCAGCAACATCACAAATTTCATACTCAGAAATATACTATTTTGGGAACTCAAATTCTTTTTATTTTTCTAGTTCTTCTTGAGATGTTATTGAAAAAATGTTGTGGAAAATAAATGAATGCTAAATAGTCTCAAGCAGGAAAATGCATTTCCAGCACTCATGAATGGCAAAATGAAGCACTTATTACTGATGCTATTTGTCGGAATTAATCATTTTAAGCATCTCAAGATTTGTAATTAAAGTCTCACTTCTATTAAACTGAAAACCATGTGGAATGATCATATATAATGTCAGATATAAGATCATGAACTCAATGGAATAAATTACCAGTTTCTTGTGTGATCTCTATCGAAAATTGGGCTGCTCAATGATTTCAATGAAATTTGGAGAAGTGCATGGAGAGAGGGGTATCTATGTATTATTGGTGAGGTGGGTTCATTATTGATGGTTCCATTGCTCATATTTAGAAGAAAAAATTCAGGTACGTACCCTACACGTCCAGATGTGATAGTCTCAGATTATACTAGTATTTCTTAATATAAAAGGTGATATTAAATTTAAAGAGCAGTTGAATTGAATATTATTTTTTTATTTTGTGGAAAGTGATATCAAAGCTTTTGGGCGGTAAATGGACAAGAGGCACCAGACTTTTGGATACAACCTTCCTACTAAATCGTATGTAAGTTCCGTTTACATAATTAAAAATATTCATATGTAATGAGGAAAAGTCAAGTTAGAATTCCTTATCTTATGACGAGCAATGGATGTACATGAATATTTTCCTCTTAAAATATATAGTTAAAGAGAAGTGATGTGAACCATTAGGTTTTTACTCTAATTTAGTTTGTTGCTCTCAACTCTAAAACGACCCAGTAAGTAAAAGCGGATACAATATTATGATGAACATAATTTTTTTAGCAACCTACATGTTGGGTAACTTTAATAAGGTCACCTTCGTGCATCCACATTTTTAGGGAAAAGGGCACAGAGAAAATATAACACTTTTTCTGTAGTGAATCTTTTTATTGTTTAATGTGATTGCTTCTTCTTATAAAAATTAGTTTTGATTTTTAGTAATTTCAATAGAAATCCATTTGAGATGGTTTGGATATGTCCAACACCGGTCAGTAACGATGTTGGTAAAGAAAAAGTTTATATATATAATTTGATAACCCATCGTGTGAAGGAGTAGGCTGAAGAGAATATTGTAGATAAAAGTAGTAAGACTGGATTTTAAGAAGTACAACCTATCTGAGGTTTTAAGTCAGAATATATCGAAACAAAGAAATATGATTCTTGTAGTCGACACCAATATAGTTGGGACAAAGCTTTGGTGATAATGATGATAAGTAATTTTAATGTAAAGATAGAAAAAAAAAAGCTTCTAAAATATCAAAAGTTTGCCGAATTTATTTTTAAGCTTAGATCCACAATTACAACTATAACATGGAATTGTGTAAAGCTTGCCGGGAACTCCATTGTAGGACCATCGTAAAGTTAGTAAGAGCCCTTCAAGTTGAATCACATCCCCTCGAGCGACATATCCTAAAATTTAACTTTAGCAAAAGTGGATCCCACCGTAAAATCAAACACATGAGTGAAAACTTAATTGAGTGCAGACGTGCCATCCTTACTAATTCGACATCAATCATGTTTTTTTCATATGGTCAACTAGATAATCGGATCTACCCGTATTGAACTGAAATTTGAGGATATACCTACAAAGGGAATGTGATTCATCACAAACTGTTCGAATTATCTATATATGGGCCTGGAGATCTCAACGTGTGTTACCCGATTGCCACAGTGGATCTGGACTCCAATTTTATTTTATTTTTTTAATGCTTGGAGCAATAAAATCAAACGTGAGATTAGTGTTATAAGACTGACCCCACTCCATAGAAAATAATCCAACCCTTAATATAAGGCATTAATTTCATTCTCCAAAGGAAGGCACGTGAGCACGCCCATAGATGGTATGGCAATCACTGTGTCCACGTGGCTATATGGGAAAATCCTTTGCAGGCAAAGCACGGTGGAGACAACCAATAGCAGGTCTTGAACATGTCCAATGAGAATGAGAGGACATTCAAACTGTCACTTCACCCTTGTTAGTTGTTGCCTTCCTTCCTTCAAAGGATCTCCCTAAAATGCAGGTACATTTCCGGAGCACGCATGACCTTAATCATTGTAATGATATGTGTTGGGCACCGGTGTGCCACAATGCTCATCTCCTTGCGACATTTCTGGAAAAGACTCACGAGCTATCAATTGCCGTCACTAACTGATTTTAGAAGGAGTGGTAGCTCACTGGACGCATAAGAGTGTACGGGTGGCTTCAGAGCTCCAAATCATGAATTTAGATCGTGGGATCAGAGCTTCAGGTCACGGATTTAAATCGTGGGAGGGCCATCATAGGGGGATTGTTTGGCCACAATACCGTCTACTGTGACCGCTCTAAAATTATGCTTGCGGACACGATATCGAATGCTGTATAAAAGATTAAGATGTGCCTCTTCTATCATCAATCTATTTTAAAAGGAATTGTAGCTCAATACGTGCATAAGATTGACAAAAAATGGTGTCATTTTGCTAATAGAAATAAGGAGAATGTGGCCGTCGATTGTGGCCAAAGCACTACATAGAAAGATGGTACATAGCGATTATAGTAATACGTAAAATCTTGTATTTTTTTTAATAATCTGAAACTATAAGTGATTAGACAACTTTAGAAAAAAAAATTATTGCAAAGAAAAAACATACCATGATAATATTTTAAATTAAAATTGTTTACTTTTTATTAGAGTTTGGACTATAACTTTGCTAATTTCAAAATAATACAGCGGCCTTACCCACTACATCCAATAATGCAGTGTAGTGGTTGTTATTTTGAACCATAGTTCGCAGAAACACAAATTAATTCATCATGGCCCACTGTGAACGAGCATTAAAGTGATCAAATGGTGCAAAATGAATGTATTACCATTTGATGAATGGTCATTGGTCAACTGCCACTCGTTCATTTTTCCAAGGGATGATTGTGGCCACCCATTCTGTATTTATTCTCTCAAAAACGAAAACGCGTAACACGACTACGCCGTGGAGTACCATTTAAGATGGACCGTAGATGTACATCACCATCTTCCTCACATCCACGTAACACGAATTGACTGGAATAGAATATTAATCTCATTTGAAATTCCAATTTTACCCCTACTTCTAATAAATATATGGAGGGGGATGTCAATCTTTAAGCGTGGAAGTTGTGGCCTGTGGGGCCTACCTTGTTTTGGGATTGGGACAATCAATAGAAATGGGTTGAGTGGGATTGGATGGTCTCTTTCAAGAAGGGTAGAAATATAAAATCTGATGAACAAGTCCAATAATTCAGTGATCCCAAATTCTAATGATTGTGTAAACTTGTAAAATCTTGGGTCATTAGACTACTAAATCTTCATGATCATCAGATTGCGTGTCAATGTGAGAAATCTCTAATGTTGCAAGGGATCTTTTGATCCAACGGACTCCACCTATTGACTTGAACAAAGTCAGCCCTAAATTTTAATAATTTTGTATGTGTGTAATGAAATTGTTAAAAAGAAAATGGTCTTTGGTCATGAGATTATATGCCCATGAGGGGTTCAGCCCAAAAATCAAGTTTCCCTTGGCACTTGTGAGTGAGATATTACCCACTAAATAGAGTCGATAAATCTAGAGTCCTCCACGTCCCTAAGTTATTTGGAATATTTGGCTTTGCTGTACTTTAACATGGATGGGCCGATCGTCAAATTGAATCGTGCAAAAAATAGAAATCACTTTTGGATTAGATTTCATGCTGGCCACATCGTTGTAAATTCAGCTCCAATGATCAGTATAAATAGTGTTATTTTAATGAATCGGAATATGTGATTTTGAGCGGTTTAGATTTAAAATTAACGGCCTCACTTTCTAAGAAGGGAGGCATTCAGACAATACTATGCTCTAGAAGCCCTCAGGGAAAGTCTTTGAAGCCAAATTATTTTCTCAATCCAATGAATTGGATGGGTAGAACTACCGATCAGTCCAATTCATGAAATATTTCTCCCCCTTGTCAATTTGAATTGGGACGCACTTGATGAAAGTGCCCATCAAGGATCATGGACACTTGTCGTATTGGTAGATTATTTAAGAGCAGGAGACCATGCTATGAATCTGGTTAGTGTGTGGGGATATTTCCGAACTCACCGGATGACTGGCCGGATGCTCTATCTCATGCTCCGGCGCCAGCTAGGCCATCTCGGCAAGGCCCGTCTCAACGTCCGCCAGTTCGGCCAAGTGCCCCCACTCCGGCCAGAGACTCATCTCGGCCCCTTGCACGACATTTCCACCTCGGCCAGGACGCTCCGAGCCCGGCTGAGCTCCACCTCGGCAGGTCGTCTCCAGCTCGGCTAGGGACTCCTCCCCGGTCCTCCACTTCGGCGTCTCCGCTAGCCAAGTCAAGGTCCTCTCCGACCTCGGCTCCCCGACCTCGGTCAGGATGCCAGGACTAGCCAAGGCAGGGCCTGACAGCTGTCCACCCTTGGACACTTAAGCACGCTAGAGCACGCGCGACAAGACAAGGGCACGCCTGTACTCTCTGACAGACAGAGCCTCCCATGCCGCCCATGCTTCCTGACAGATCGGCGTCCGCAGACGCCAGAGTGGGCTGTGATGGGACGGCTAACCACCTCGTTGTCTCCTGCCTCCTCTCTCTCCAAAGTCAACTATCTCCCTCTCCTCCTCTATAAAAGGGGCCAAACCAGAACAGCAAGGGGGACGGTCTCTCCCCCGTCCGAGAAAACCACTGGTATCACCTTCTCCCCCAAAATCTCCTCCTACTCTCCAGTACTCATACTGACTTAGGCATCGGAGAGCCCTGCGCTGCCCACAGCCAGGGTCCTCTGACCTGTTTCTTCTCCCTCTTCCAGGTTCTCAGGCATCGGTTCTTCCATCATCAGCGAGGAGACGGGGAGCCTCAGTCTTCGTCCTCCTCAGTGAGTCGCAAGAACACCACCCCCCCGGGTCCGTGAATTTTTGTGCACTTACAATTGGCGCCGTCTGTGGGGACCGCTACAAAAAGCCATCTTCCCAAACACCATGCCTCGGAGAACCAGAAAGGGAAAGGAACCGCTGACATTGTCGACACAGCTGCCGACGGTCCCCCACCGGGAAAGGTCAAGAGCAAGATCTAATCCAGCGAGCGTCCAACAGCAGGGTACTCAGTCGGGTTCATCCTCTAAGGGTTCGACCTCGACCCCACCTTCCAAAAAACGCACCCTGAAGGACAACGGAAGCAACCAAGCTTCGGGCAACAACCACGACACCAGAAAGTGGCTTGATCAACGCATCGAGCAAGCAGTACGACAAAACTTGGAGGCTGCCGGTTTCGCTTCAAGTTCGGCTGAACTCTGACGATCTCGGCACATCTCCCCTCTCTCCAGAGATCAGGAGCTTCCCCCTTCCCGAAGATTTCAAAGTCCCGAGGTTCATCGTTTACGATGGAACCTCGGATCCAGCAGCACACCTCCGGCACTTCACTCAGAGGATGTCGGTGTGGGGCGATGCAGGCCACCTCAACTGCAGAGTCTTCTCCTCCAGCCTCGGGGACCTCCCCCTAAAGTGGTTCTGCGCACTCCCCCAAGGATCAATCAAAAGTTGGCAGCAGCTCCGGAATTCCTTCATGACGAAGTTCCAAGCTCACAGGGTCATCCCCAGGTCGGCCGCCGACCTGATGGCCCTCAGAATGAAGCAGACCGAGAGCGTCACGCAGTTCGCCAAAAGGTTCTGGACTGTCTACAGCCAGATCGAGGATACTCCAGATGCGATAGCGATCCTGTCTTTCCAACAAGCCCTCCTGCCAGGCAACGAGCTTCGGAAGGACTTGGTCATGCACCCCGTGGTCACTATGGCAGCGCTGATGACAAGGATAAACCAGTTCGTCAGGCAAGAAGCGGACGAAGCCCGAGCCCAGAAGCATTTCAATGGCAATCAACAGGCAGCGTCCACCTCGGCAGACGCCTCCACCTCAGCGGATGCCTCCAGCTCCTCAGCAGCGTCCATCTCGGCGGACGCCTCCATCTCGGCGGACGCCTCCATCTCGGCGGATGCCTCCAGCTCCGCAGCAGCGTCCATCTCGGCGGACGCCTCCATGACAGAAGTCTCCTCCAGCTCGGGGGGCTGCTGAAGCCTCCTATCGCCCGTCAGCTTTGACCGCCCGTCAGCTTTGATCGCACGACCCTCTACTGTCGGCTTCGATCGTACGACCCTCTAACTGTCATTTCGACGGCACGGTCCTCTGCTGTCAGCCTTGATCGCACGGTCCTCTACTGTCAGCTTCGATGGCGCCGTCAGCTTCGACGACAACCGGTACGACCCTCTACTGTCGGCTTCGATCGTACGACCCTCTACTGTCATTTCGACGGCACGGTCCTCTGCTGTCAGCCTTGATCGCACGGTCCTCTGCCGCCACTAGTCAATCCAGAGCTTCGTACCCCTGGTGACGAGCCAGTGGGGATCTCCATTGCGTGCGGCAGGCGCATCGCGGCCCTCGCGCCCGATGCCGGCACAGGCCCCTGGTGACGAGCCAGTGGGATCTCCATTGCGTGCGGCAGGCGCATCGCGGCCCTCGCGCCCGATGCCCGGCACAGGCCCCTGGTGACGAGCCAGTGGGATCTCCATTTCGTGCGGCAGGCGCATCGCGGCCCTCGCGCCCGATGCCCGGCACAGGCCCCTGGTGACGAGCCAGTGGGATCTCCATTTCGTGCGGCAGGCGCATCGCGGCCCTCGCGCCCGATGCCCGGCACAGGCCCCTGGTGACGAGCCAGTGGGATCTCCATTTCGTGCGGCAGGCGCATCGCGGCCCTCGCGCCCGATGCCCGGCACAGGCCCCTGGTGACGAGCCAGTGGGATCTCCATTTCGTGCGGCAGGCGCATCGCGGCCCTCGCGCCCGATGCCCGGCACAGGCCCCTGGTGACGAGCCAGTGGGATCTCCATTTCGTGCGGCAGGCGCATCGCGGCCCTCGCGCCCCGATGCCCGGCACAGGCCCCTGGTGACGAGCCAGTGGGATCTCCATTTCGTGCGGCAGGCGCATCGCGGCCCTCGCGCCCGATGCCCGGCACAGGCCCCTGGTGACGAGCCAGTGGGATCTCCATTGCGTGCGGCAGGCGCATCGCGGCCCTCGCGCCCGATGCCCGGCACAGGCCCCTGGTGACGAGCCAGTGGGATCTCCATTTCGTGCGGCAGGCGCATCGCGGCCCTCGCGCCCGATGCCCGGCACAGGCCCCTGGTGACGAGCCAGTGGGATCTCCATTTCGTGCGGCAGGCGCATCGCGGCCCTCGCGCCCGATGCCCGGCACAGGCCCCTGGTGACGAGCCAGTGGGATCTCCATTTCGTGCGGCAGGCGCATCGCGGCCCTCGCGCCCGATGCCCGGCACAGGCCCCTGGTGACGAGCCAGTGGGATCTCCATTGCGTGCGGCAGGCGCATCGCGGCCCTCGCGCCCGATGCCCGGCACAGGCCCCTGGTGACGAGCCAGTGGGATCTCCATTTCGTGCGGCAGGCGCATCGGCGGCCCTCGCGCCCGATGCCCGGCACAGGCCCCTGGTGACGAGCCAGTGGGATCTCCATTTCGTGCGGCAGGCGCATCGCGGCCCTCGCGCCGATGCCCGGCACAGGCCCCTGGTGACGAGCCAGTGGGATCTCCATTGCGTGCGGCAGGCGCATCGCGGCCCTCGCGCCCGATGCCCGGCACAGGCCCCTGGTGACGAGCCAGTGGGATCTCCATTTCGTGCGGCAGGCGCATCGCGGCCCTCGCGCCCGATGCCCGGCACAGGCCCCCGATGACGAGCCAGTGGGATCTCCATAAGCGTCTCTCGGTACTCACTCTCCAGCTCGGCAGAAGCACCCTGTTACAGCTTAGCAGTGATGCCAACCTCTAGCTCTGGTTTCATTGCCAGCCAGTCATCCCCCATGATACTTACCTTCTGACCTCAAAAGAGCAGTCTATCGAGCTCAGAAGCTGGGGGGCTATTGTGTGGGGATATTTCCGAACTCACCGGATGACTGGCCGGATGCTCTATCTCATGCTCCGGCGCCAGCTAGGCCATCTCGGCAAGGCCCGTCTCAACGTCCGCCAGTTCGGCCAAGTGCCCCCACTCCGGCCAGAGACTCATCTCGGCCCCTTGCACGACATTTCCACCTCGGCCAGGACGCTCCGAGCCCGGCTGAGCTCCACCTCGGCAGGTCGTCTCCAGCTCGGCTAGGGACTCCTCCCCGGTCCTCCACTTCGGCGTCTCCGCTGGCCAAGTCAAGGTCCTCTCCGACCTCGGCTCCCCGACCTCGGTCAGGATGCCAGGACTAGCCAAGGCAGGGCCTGACAGCTGTCCACCCTTGGACACTTAAGCACGCTAGAGCACGCGCGACAAGACAAGGGCACGCCTGTACTCTCTGACAGACAGAGCCTCCCATGCCGCCCATGCTTCCTGACAGATCGGCGTCCGCAGACGCCAGAGTGGGCTGTGATGGGACGGCTAACCACCTCGTTGTCTCCTGCCTCCTCTCTCTCCAAAGTCAACTATCTCCCTCTCCTCCTCTATAAAAGGGGCCAAACCAGAACAGCAGGGGGACGGTCTCTCCCCCGTCCGAGAAAACCACTGGTATCACCTTCTCCCCCAAAATCTCCTCCTACTCTCCAGTACTCATACTGACTTAGGCATCGGAGAGCCCTGCGCTGCCCACAGCCAGGGTCCTCTGACCTGTTTCTTCTCCCTCTTCCAGGTTCTCAGGCATCGGTTCTTCCATCATCAGCGAGGAGACGGGGAGCCTCAGTCTTCGTCCTCCTCAGTGAGTCGCAAGAACACCACCCCCCCCGGGTCCGTGAATTTTTGTGCACTTACAGTTAGATTTCCTCTCAATTGGGGGAATGGACCCACATGATTGCATTAAACTGAATCCGAAAACGACCCGAGAAATCAGATATTGTGGCAGAATTCAATGCGAAATTGATTGTAGTTTGCAAATGGGTTATCAGATTCCACAAAATATGTGCAGAAAACGAGGGTGTCTACCCGCAAAAAATATGGGGCTAGTTTGGCAACTCTATTATTAGTAGACAAGTGAAGTAAAGTTGATTTTAAAGAAAGAATAAAATATAAGTGGGTTATGATGATATTTTTATTTTTTCTTAAATTAAATCTTAATATAGAATTAAGACTTATTTGGCAAGTTTTATCTGTATCATCAAATAGATCCATGGATAAATCTGTGTGGAATAGATATTTTTACATGAAGTAGGGGACTTAGATTTGTTACAATGTTTTGATTGAAATGTGCAACTTTTTATTATTATTTATTTTTCTTCCTGTAGTGGTATTAGGATGACTAGTTAATTAACTAGTACTGATCCAGATAAATGGGTAAGAACATGGGCAGATTAGATATTGTTATAGGTGAGATGATCATGACCCAAGTTAGGTTTGAAGAATACGAATGTTGGCTATCCTAGCATGCTTCACATTGTTGTCACCTACTAACTTATTTTTTTTCTATTAAAATCTTATAAGTTAATGAATATATATATATATTTAAATGTGAATTGATTTTTTACTCTCCTCATTAAAAATCGGTGCATGCTCTGGCATTTTAAAATCATAGTTGGAATAAGGAGTTGATAATAATGACAACGACGATGATGATTATGCCATGCACGCTAAAATTACATGCAACCGGTTTCTCTACCATCATGACTTGATTCAAAAGTCACTCCAAATATATGTGAACCCCACATTCAGATTCAAATTGGTTAGGTGTGAAACCCATGCAGCTGATTTGCCCCAATTGATGACCACCCCAATAAACGTGCCAGACAAAATGTCTATGAAGTGGCCCATATTTGAAATCAAACCGTACACATGATAGTGCTCAAAACAGCTTTTATAAGCATTTTTTCCAGATTTTGTTTAAGCCCCCAACAGCCCCAAGAGCTGGAAATGAAATGTCAACGACTTGGAACGTACACACACACCATACAAAGTGGTAAAAGAATTTGCTTTTTAGTAAAGCAAGAGGGTGTCCCATTACATTAGATTTGGCAATGTTCTTTATAATATGGATGGTCAAAGTTTACAGGTTGTAATATATTGTTTGAATTCAAAATTGAAGTGGGCATGTGATTCCTCCATTGAGGTGGGAACGGATGTTTCTTCGAAGTTATCATTAGTGATCTCAACATCCCTTCTTTTGGCATCAGAAACCCCACACAACAGTCTAATGCCATATTTCTTTCTTCTTTTCTAATCTTTTTGGGGTTTCCAACTTCCACCTTATTGGGCCCCCAACACCTTCCAGCCATGTGCCAGGACATGCCATGATCCTTTATTAAGGGTTGCCTTAGACTAGAGCCATAGTGGCATAAGAAAAGGAAGAGAGCATTTGGGTTCCTTGGTCTTTAAGGGCCTGTCTTGACTTTGGCAACACATGAGGTTAGAATTTTAGCCTGTGATGGGTCAGTTATGGAATCCGCATATGTGCTACATGGTTTTGGCACAAGACTAGAAGATGCTTTTATTTGTATATATAAGAGCCATTTTTAACAAATAAAAGTCATTCACAACACCTTACGCCCAAAATTTTCACCTCCATCTCCCTCTCCTCCTAATATTTTACTTCACTCCAATTTTACATTTACTGAGTATTAATCTCCATTTTTTTTTTCTCTCTTTGATAACTCAGGGTATCTCCAGCCCAGCCCAGGAGCCATTGACCCGAAGTCTGAGAGACACTTAATTCTGAACATCTGAGAACTAATCCTTCAGGGCACATGCGATCCTTCTCATCCACATACAATGATTAACCACCGTAGGATTCAAGCACAAAAAATAAATGCACTTAGAAATTCTTTAATTTAGAATGTTCACTTACACTATATTAGTTTGTTTATGAGTTTAGTACAAAATTAAAATGTTATATATGATATTTCAATATTTCATGCTCACCACATTTATATACTGTTTTAATTATTATATTACATTCTAAATCGTCGAGAGACAGTTCAAATTGAAGTTGTATATATCCTTCATCCTCAGACATGTTCTTTCTCTTAAAAAAACCAATATATAAAATTGTTTAGAACTTGGTATATCTAAACCAAGTTTAGAAATCACCCTATTGAGTGCGCTTTTACTGTGGCTTGGTATGAAAATAGTAATGGTCTCTATCTCCTTGGTACATATATAAGTAACAATATCATAAGTTACCCACTTAGGATTTGGTGGAGTGGCATAAGGCGTGGCATTCAAAACTGTTCTAGATCTGCTTGGTTTGTATTTGTGTGGGCATACGTGTGCGCCACTGGGAATTAGTCATATTGGTCAAAGACCCGAGGCATACCTTTGCCTTAAAAAAAAAATCATAATTAGTTTTACTTCAGGTAATTAAATCTGCATTGTGGTGCCTACCACATACATACGTTCCACCAATGATAACTTGACCTACTTCTACTAGCTAGTTGAGGCCCACCAAAATGGTTTGAATATGGTACACGTAAGGCCATGTGTATGAATAGCCATGCAAGTGTGTAATAGGGTGATGTACGTGTCCGAAGAATTAGTCATGTTGGATCAAAAATCATAAAAAGAGGACGAACTAATAAGTTGCATTGTATAAGGTAAATTAAGGTTGGGTAGGTTAAAGGAAGAGACTTTTAAGTCTTTTTAGAGAAGAGATGTTCCATCTGGGCTAGAGCCCAGCCTAAGTTGGGCTGTATTTGAGCCCTATTTTAGGCCCGTCTGCTGTACTTATATTGATCTGGGCCTAGGCATGCGCATTTATATTCTTAAAGGCCTAGATCGTTCCTACATTTTTAACACAAGATGTATATGTAATTTGAGAATTGCCTGGGCCTGGGTTGGATCTAGGCATGAATATTTGATGTGAGAATTAAATGGGATTGTCTTTGACGAATTTGACCCAGCCTGACCCGTCCATGAACAGTACTCTTTGATTTAAGTTGGCAACCTAGACCCCGGAACCTGGTTTATTGTGGTAAACATGAGACATTTAAACCACCAAAAAAAAAAAAAAAAAACAGAGAGAGAGAGAGAGAGAGAGAGAGAGAGAGAGAGAGAGAGAGAGAGAACATGAAACCTCTGATTTGAAAACTAGAAGCAGGGAAGGTTTTTTTTTTTGGCCCCTTTAATTTGTTTCTTATTTTAAGGTATTACTCAGGTAAATGAGTGTTGATGAATTGATCCAACTAGACATGGACCCAATTATAAATTAGGTCTTTTATACCTGGTTTAATTTGTCAAACCCTTTTTTGTAACTGGGTAATCGGAGTTCCATAGACATCCCTAACTATGATAATTACAAATGGTATTTGAGCATTCAGCCTCATGAGGTTTGCAGTGAACTCCATCCTAGATATCTAAAGGTGACAAACTAACCATACTGGACCCAGGGGAAATGACAAACCTGGTTTATCAAATCTGATGAAGGGAGCAGACACCAAATCTAAGGTTAGAAAAAAAAAAAAGATGAACTCCATTGATCCTTCATTTTCTGGCCTACATAATACAATTTGTCTCGGCCAGTTTAGACGCGCTGGGGCCTGTAATTTTGAATCCTGAGTGGAATTCGGACTGGTCTTGGGCTTGGGTTCAGGTGTTCAGGCTAAGGCCAGACAATTACAGTTCCTTCTGGAATGGGCTTTAGGCTTACCCACATCTAAGTCAGGGCATACTTGGGTGGAGTAAAAAACCCTACCTGGTCCATCCTAACCTAACTATGATCGAGAATGGCCACTTACTTCACTCTAAGTGGTGGTAGTTCTCACCTGGCTGTCCAATGATTTTAAACCTTGGGTACGCTACATCTTTCCACTTGTATGGGCTTTCTTCCTACTTGTACGGGCTGTCTTCCCATGTATGTGCGGACCCTTGGCTGGATTAAAAAAAAAAAAAACTGATTATCATCACTCTCTTGACTCGGTGGCAACCTCCAATTCCACCTTATATTTGGGGTGCTATCAGCTGGCTAGCCTAACTCGATCCATGTTGGACTCGGTTTGGGTTGTATTTTGGGCCTGTGGATAGACCCATACCAAATTTCTGGCCCAAAATGTAATTGTACCAGGCGAGGGACTATATAAATGCTGTAAGAAGGCCTGATCCGACATTTTTCCATAATGCTACTTTAGAAAAGGGCAGGACCTTGCTTTGACATTCAGACCCTATGCCTGATTTGGGATGAGTAGTAGGTCTAATGACCAAATGTGCTAGACTTAGATATGCTTTAACATGGTCCAACAATCCATGAATACCCCTACCATAGTACATTATATCAGGAGTCTGCAGTGCAGGAGTAGTACATGTAACACAGTTGGAAGGTACTCATGGTTGCAACCATTGCAGGTTCAAGTCATGTTATAGGGAAATGATGTGGCTGACACAACTCAATCCAAATCTGATCACTTATTCAAATCTCAAGTTGAGGACCTCCTTCTGGATTGGGTTTGGGTGGCCAATAAAGAGGTGTTTGTGTGGTGTCTGTGGTAGAGGAAACATCGGCAACACGATTCCTGCCCTATAGGTTGGACTACAAGACCCTCTCCACGTGTAGAAAGAGGGCTAGAAATGACAGAAAAACTGGGAAATCCTTGTTGCACCAAAAGATGAAAGAGGAAGTCGCCAAAAAATCAGCACCTTTTCCATCCCATTTTCATGGCTACGCTCCCTCCACATACGCACCCTAAGAACCTCCATTTATTTATTTTCACCTTCTTCTCATCACCTTTTAATATATATGGCCAAATGAGAATTACTGGGGAATCACAGGGCCTGACTGTGAATAGCACATTGGCCTGACCAATCCCACAATTCTCTCTAGGGTTCGAATTCTGAAATGGTAACTTTCCTTTACATCTCCTTACCACTAAGCAAATAAGTAAAAAAATAAAAATAAAAAATGAAAATTGTTGATTCTATCTAATTTAGTTTTTTAATGCTTTGGCAAATGCACACGCACTCACACGTGCATGCATTAACCCAAATCCATCACCATTAGTGCTATAGTTAGATATTAATCCTGCTTTTTACTGTCGAAGGGAGGTGGCTCACCACTAAACTACCAATGGATTAGCCCAGTGGCAAACCCAAGTACAAGGGTCTGGCTGAAGCCCCACCCTACCTGAGAATTAAAAAAAAAAAAAAAAAACCTTGTGAATTTTAATGATTGATGTGTGTTTTTTTTTTTTCACATATTTTTCTTGTGTTTTTCTTTTTTTCACATATTTTTCTTCCCACAATATTTCTTTTAAACCCCCCCCCCCCCCCCCCCCCCCCCTCAAAAAAAAAAAAAAAAAGGTTAAATATCCTGTGTCCGCTCTTGGATTAGCCTATCTAATTAACTAACTTGTATCTCCCACCTTTGCTAAATTAGAATTTCTCAAATTACATGGATAATGAGATTGCTGCACATTGTTGGATTCATCATGGGAAGAAAAAATGATAATATTATATTATATTATTTGGAAATGATTGATCCACTCATATTAAAGCAAATTTGAGAGAACTCCGGAAAAACAGATGTGCTTGACGTAATTTAAATTCCCTACTCTGACACTCACTCGTCTGACACACTCTATCCAAATCTCCAACTAACCATAAAAATTAAAAAGTAAGTCTTCTGTGAAAAACGAGAGGTGTCTAACCATTGAACTGTTGTGCGCGTGTATGCGGAAACGTGAATCAGCGATCGAACGAACAAATTAAGCCACACAAGACAAACAATCACACAAGAGAATTACGTGGTTCGGCAATCTTGCCTACGTCCACGGGAAAGAAAACTCGACTCTCCTTTAGATTCACTCTTCTCTCTGTCTGTCTGTATCTCATGGGTTACACATTACATCATATATATAATGTTCTCTTTCTTATTCCCTAAGAAACCCTATCTTAGTCAATAAGAAAGTCCCGGTACAATTACCATAATACCCATGTCCATGAACCCAATTAGTCTGGACCTACTAAACCCAACAATCTCCCCCTCCAGACCATGGGGA
This sequence comes from Litsea cubeba, assembly GCA_012931725.1. NCBI lineage: Eukaryota > Viridiplantae > Streptophyta > Magnoliopsida > Laurales > Lauraceae > Litsea > Litsea cubeba. The sequence goes on from CM022946.1 coordinate 115,769,448, forward strand.
AGACGTCTCTGAACCCCTTACTAGGAGTCCAGTCCTGCCAACTCTGAACACAGCTCCAGCTTTCCCTTAGACACGACCTTAGTCATCATGTCAGAGGGATTCTTGTCAGTGTGAATCTTTTCCAGCTTCATGAGATTCTTCTCGATGACCTCACGAATCCAATGATATCTCACATCAACGTGCTTTGTGCGGGCATGATATGTAGCGTTCTTGCTAAGATCCATAGCACTTTGACTATCACAGTAGACTACATACTCTCCTTGCTTCAAATCCAGTTCTTTAAAGAAATTTCTCAACCAAATCATCTCCTTCCCTGCTTCATTAGCAGCTATGTATTCTGCTTCGGTTGTAGACAATGCTGTACACTTCTGCAACTTAGACTGCCAGGAAATAGCTCCCCCTGCAAAAGTAAATAAGTACCCAGAAGTAGACAACCGACGATCAAGATCGCCTGCAAAATCAGCATCTGTAAAGCCTTCAAGTACTGGTTTTAAGCCTCCGAAACACAAGCAAAAATCTGATGTACCTCTCAAATATCTGAAGATCCACTTCACTGCTTCCCAATGCTCTTTTCCAGGGTTAGAAAGAAATCTACTCACTACACCCACTGCATGAGCAATGTCTGGCCGTGTACACACCATGGCATACATAAGACTCCCAACTGCTGAGGAGTATGGAACAGACATCATCCGTTCCTTTTCTTCATCTGTAGTAGGACATGATCTTTTACTGAGCTTGAAGTGACTGGCTAAAGGCATGCTAACTGGCTTAGCATCTATCATGTTGAATCTCGCTAGCACCCGTTCACATATTTCTCCTGTGACAACCACAGCTTCTTGGCATTCCTCTCACGACGTATTTGCATTCCCAAAATTTATCGTGCGGGACCCAAGTCTTTCATGTCAAAAGTTTTGACATGTCCCTTTTCAATCTGCCAATCATTTCACTATCTTGTCCAACTATCAACATATCATCTACATATAAAAGAAGGATGATAAATTTGCCATTACCAAATTTACGAACATAACGCAGTGATCTGCAGCTGTCCTCCGGTACCCATGACTCACCATGAATGAATCAAACTTCTTGTACCATTGTCTCGGTGCTTGTTTCAGCCCGTAGAGACTCTTTTTCAACCTGCAAACCAGCTGTTCTTTTCCTTCTACCTCAAACCCCTCCGGCTGAGTCATGTAGATCTCTTCTTTCAGATCACCGTGAAGAAATGCAGTCTTCACATCCATCTGCTCAAGTTCAAGGTCCATGCTGGCAACTAGACCCAAGATAACTCTGATAGAAGTCATCTTCACAACTGGAGAGAAAATTTCATCGAAGTCAAGACCCTTCGTCTGCGCAAAGCCTTTAACCACTAGCCGTGCTTTGTGCTTTATCAGTTTTCCACTGTCATCTCTCTTCACCTTGAACACCCATTTGTTCTTCAGAACCTTTTTGCCTTTTGGGAGTTCCACCAGCTCATAAGTATTGTTCTTTTTCAAAGAACTCATCTCATCCTGCATAGCCTTCATCCACTCATCTTTATCTTCATGAGTTTTGCTTCTGGGTAGCTCTCTGGCTCCCCCTCATCAGTAAGCAAAATATAATCTGATGCAGGATATCTTGTTGATGGTTGACGCTCTCGAGTAGACCTCCTAGGAGGTTCCGTGGTTTCTGACTGAGGAGACTGCTCCCCCTGCTCAACACCCTGTTCATCTGGCAACCCCTGCGCCTCATCACGATCTAAATCGTGTTGTCCACCTTCTCCACCTGTAGTCTGCACTGGAGAAGGAGTCGGTGTGAGATCAACCACTCCATCAACAACTTCTTTAGACTTTTCAGTCTTTTCAATATCTCCAAAGAACTGATCTTCACGAAACACCACATCCCTACTTCTGATAATTTTTCTTTTCTCTGGGTTCCATAACCTGTAGCCAAACTCGGCTCCACCATGGCCAAGAAAAATGCAACACACTGCCTTATCATCCAGCTTTGAACGCTGCTCCTTTGGTACATGTGCAAAAGCCTTGCACCCAAATACCTTCAAATGAGAATAAGAAACATTTTTACCTATCCATACTCTCTCCGGAAGATCAAAATCCAAAGGAACTGAGGGAGACCTGTTAATCAGGTAAACGGCAGTCAGAATAGCTTCACCCCAAAATGGCTTGGGTAGCTGTGCCACTCTAATCATGCATCTCATCTTTTCAAGAATAGTACGGTTCATTCTTTCGGCTACACCATTATGCTGTGGAGTACCAGGAACTGTTCTTTCATGTCGAATACCATGCTTTGAGCAATAGCCTTTAAACTGGTTGGATGTGTACTCACCACCATTATCTGTGCGGAGACACTTCAAGAGCTTTCCTGTTTCTCTTTCAACCATGACATGAAACTGCTGAAATACTTGGAACACTTGATCCTTCGATTTCAACGCATAAACCCAGACTTTCCTGGATGCATCATCAATAAATGTGACAAAAAGCTTATTGCCACCCAATGACTCCACCTCCATGGGACCACAAACATCAGAATATACCAAATCCAACACATTAGATTTTATAGTTGATGTTTTAGAGAAAGAAACCCTATGCTGTTTACCAAATAAACAATAATCACAAGGGTCAAGGGATGTACCTTTGGAGTAGTTAATCAGATCTTTCTTTGCCAATAACTGCAGTCCTTTCTCACTCATATGTCCAAGTCTCTTGTGCCACAAATTTGGAGAGGATCTGTCTTCAACAGTATTCAACACACCTTTGCATAGCTTCACATGTGTCTTGTACAGCGTATTACACGCCTTCCCTCTCGCAAAAATAAGAGACCCTTTAGTGAGTTTCCACCTGCCATTTCCGAAGTAACTTTCATAACCTGCACGGTCCAATGAAGTCCCGGAAATCAGATTTAACCGCAGATCAGGAATATGTCGCACATCTTGGCTCGCAGCGATGTTGAGCCCATCCTGATTTTGCGGAGACTTTGAGGTTTCAAAAGTTTGGAGTTTCGGAGCTTGCAGCAATGTTGAGCCCATCTTCAAGCTTTCTATTTCTTTCGGGATAGTTCCTTTTCTTTGGAATTGCCCCGGCATCATGTCAAAATTTCGCTAGATTTTTTTTTAGCGAGATTCTGTCATTTTGATGTTTGATCTTTTTATTTTCCATCCTTTGCAGGTGGTTCTTCCAGAACGAACAAGGGTAAAGAGCCTGCTACAAGCGTACCTCGTCGATCTGCTAGATCTTCTAATCCGGCCGTTCAGCAGGCCTTTGAGAAGGTCCAATATGTTAAGAGAAATCTGGAAGAGTGCGACTCCCTCAATAGAGATGAGACGAGGCAGCGACTGTTCGCTCTCAAATGAGAGGAATTCTATAAGATCATGGTAAGCAGTCATCCATGGGTGATGGAAGATCAGAGTGTTTTACCCAAGCCTACCTTCTTCTTTGGTGATGCCGTCCCTGATGACATGACATACCAGTGTTGGGATTGGTGTATGCCCTAAAGCCCACTAGCTGCACTCTCATCTTTTGTTACTGGATATTTACTGGTTATTTAATGAAATGACTATTTTCTCTTTAAACATGTATATATGTATGGTTGTGTAAGGCCCATTGTTTCTAGTAAATGAATTAGGTGTGTAGTGGCTACACACAGATAGGTCTGACTCATGGACACTGGAAACAATAAAATTGTTCATAACTGAAAGATGGAGTTGGGCACTTCATCTTAGTATAAGTTATAGTGAGAGACTCTCCTGTATTCAGGGTGACTTACCTAAGTCATGGGAGGACATTCCCGGATTTATCTCATTAGTGCATGTGCAATGCATTGAACAGGACCATTGTAGGTGTGATCTCTAAAATAGTACTATCACTGAGAGAGATCAAGTCACCTCATGCTACTGAGTGACCAGTGCTCTTAATCTTGAGCATTTATGGATGAACTGATGAAGTCAAGTTCTTGTGCTTTAATTCACTATGGGTGAGATTCTTCTCATGGGTCAACAGCTCTGTGTTTTGGGTACTCGGACTTGATCAGTTGGGACGTGCAGATGCAATAAAGAATCTATGCCATCTAATGATGGAATGATCGTCCCCTTAGAATTATCCAATTAATCATCAAAATCTAAGATCTTAGTATATGGATGTTCCATATGGATATTGAACTTGTGGGTTGCTCCCTGGACCAAGAGAATGATATCCGGATGATGATTAAGTTAAGGATATGAAGTTCTAAGGTTTAAATGTAATCGAGAAGGTTGATAGTACATCGGATAACCTGACTTGATTATGGATGTTACATATAGGGGCATTTAGGTCATTTTACTTAGTAGGTCGAAGACAACTGTCATTTTCTGACGAGCTTATTATAAATTATATTTGTCCCTGGAGTTCAACCATAACTCTTTAGTGGAATGAGTTAAAGTTAAAATGGTCTTAATGTTGCTATGGGTTTAGCATGGACATTTTGGTCATTTTGAGAGCCAAGGGTAAATATGTCTTTTGGTCCCTTCTTTAGCCACTTTCCTAGATTGGCATGGTTTCCTAAATTGTTTAGATGACATTTGGTTGAATTATTTTAGTGGAAAAATAATCTTGAGTTTAAATTCAAATAGGCCTTTGATGGCATACATGAATTTAATTCTAGATAAATTATTTGTGGGCCAAGGTGTGCATTATTATGGGGGACGTCCATAATGGGAATTCCATAGGTAAGGTTTCCAACTTTGAGTAGGTCTCTCTACTTGGAAGGTTGGACTCCTCTTTGGATTAGTATTCCTATAGTAAAGTTTCCTTTTTGAATTAGAAACTTAAAATTAGTAAGTGTTGTGCAACTAGGATTACTAATTGCTAAAGTTTGTGGGATGTTCCTTTAGTTTCCTTTTCTAATTGGAGTGTTTCTAAAAGGAAATAAATCTTTGGATTATGCTTTCCTTTTAGGACATCTATGAGAATTAGAAGAGATTACCATTAAGGAAAGGAATCCCAAAGTTCTATAAAAAAGGAGGAGGCTTCCCCCTTGGACGTCCAACACATAGAGATCCCCTATCCCACACGTCCAGCCCTATTTTCTTCTTCATTGAAGAGAGTTTCATGTCTGAGATTTTCCATAGATAAAAAGTTCTCAAAATCCATCTAGAAATCTAGATTAAGATCCCACCATCTTAGCCAATCAGATTTGGAAGTGAAATAGAGAAGAAGATCAAAAGCAATTCTACTGCAGAAAATTCCAGCAAGTTGTTTGCTAATTGCAAGTCTGAGTTCAGCCCTTTGGATCTTTTATTTCAGATATTTGAAGTCTACACGTCATCAAGGTAATAGTCTTCTTGAATCTCCTTTAATTATACACTTGTTTGTCATGAATCCATGGAGTTTTTATGCGATCTATATGGCTGATTTATGTTGCCCAGATCAGATTTTTTAAAACCTGTTTTGTTACAAATCAGCCATGGATGTCTTCCCCTAGTGATGTCCAGATCTGAATCGCAGTTTCTTTCAACCAGAGGAGATGTTTTCAGTTTTCTTTCACAGCAGATGGTGAGAAGAAGACTGTTGCTACCCGGTCGACGTTTGATCGCACCATCTTGATCATGAGCCTTGCCCCCACGTGCTCTAAGAGGGAAGATCCTCCAAGTTGGGTGAGAAGGACAAATGTAATCAAGACCGGGGTTTTTGTTGGTGGTTCTCCTGGATATACGGAGAGGTCGCCTGTTGACATGGACCTGTTGATGCCATCCAGCGGCTACCAGGGTTCTGATTATCCGTCAGTCGATTTGAGACTGGTGGGCCTAAGTATTTTCAGCGGTGACGGCAGCAATTGGATAAAGCCTTTTCGACTTCGTGGCCGTTTCAATGCTAACTCCGAGTGGAAGTCGTGGACTGATCGCGTCTTACTGATTGGTGGCGCCGTTTTGAAGGAAGCCGGGATTTTTGATGCGGTCCGCGCCTTTAGGGAGACCATGATCTTTTCCGACGAGGCCTTCATGGCTATGTTTGAGTCATTCCTTCACAAACCAATACTTTCGTTGTAACGAATGGTGAGATTGGTGTCTCTTTGAAGGAGCTGAGTGCCATTACTGGATTGCCCATCCTTGACAAACTCTATGAGGAGTTTATGCCGATCGACAGCGTCCTTGAGGAGCAGTCTGAGGCGTTCAGGCTTCTGTACTTTCTGCTCATCGCCTTCTATAATTTTTTAAAGGAGAAGGAGGGTTTGAAAGTTAGATCAGCAGTTGGAAGAGTTCTAGCTCTTCTTTCCCCAACTTTTTTGATAGCAGGGAGTCTTCTGATAGTGCGACCCAGGAAGCTAGGGCTCAGGATCCGAGTTCGAAGAAGAACTTGGCTATGCAAGAAGAGTTGAGAGATTTATGTGCAAGTACAAACGCCATGTGTCCTGACATTGCACTGCGGAGAGATCTCGCTATTTACCTCACTTATTGGCTTGGTGAGGCTATTTTTGCTGGAGGAGATGGAACGCACATCAGGCCGCATTGTATTTTTCCGGCTTGTCAGATGGCGTTTGGAGAGCAGCTTGCTTTGGTGCCAAATCTTTACTCCTACCTGTGTACCGAACTGTAGGCTACTGCTTTTTTGGTTTGGCTTGGGCTCCCTATGAATAGGGTATTTTCAGCCCACATCTTTTATTCGTGGTACGTGTACCACTGTCCTGGCTTCCACCGGCTGGGTGCCGCACAGGATGATGATCCTCTGATGATTCGGCTGGCTAAGGGCAAAGCCGTGTCCGAATCACTTTTGTTTGTCCGCATGAGGATCCGACGGTTCAAGGACGTCGAGATGGGGCAGTCTTCGGTGAATCTTTCTCTGGAGTTGCGGAAGAAGGTTTTTGATTTTAGTGCTTCCTGAGACTCTACCAGGGCGGGGTCGGGAAGGCATTACTCCTTGATGAACGAAGAGAAGGAGTGGCTTTTCAGCATATGTGTCGGCACGATGGTGTACCGCAGACATCTTTTCATCGACATCCAACCGTATGTACCCTCTTGTTTTGCTTTGTAGTTGGGTTTTTCTCAAGGCGTTGTTGGAGCGCCTTCAAGCATGGTGAAGCGCTTTGGAGGTTTACAGGATGGGAGAAATGCATGGGCTTTCTATAGTGCTAAAGACACTACAGCCATGATCTCTTATCCTGTGTTGTTGACTTCACGGACTGCCGGCTTTGCGAAGTGGTTCGCGGAGAGCTTTTCGGCATATGGGGGCTTTCCAAGAAGGAGCTTGATGTGAAGCTGGCATCTGGAAAGGGCCTTGGAAAGTCGGATGGCGTCCGGTAAGAGGAAGTTTGGGCCTTCCTTTCTGGAGAGAAGCACAAGATAGGCTTTCTTGGTGACCAGGGCGTCATTGGTTCTGAAGCTGTTCGAGAAATACCTGATGAGGCTTTAGAACAGCTAGACCAGGAGGAAGCCGAACTTGATGCTTGGATGCAAGCGGCACAAAGGCAAGCTTCTGTGGAGTCTACTGGCAAGAGTAGACCATCCAGTGAGGAGTCAAGTGGGAAACCTGACTCTGACAGCGGGGCAGGTTCCTCTAAGAAGCGAGCCCGCCAGAGTAAGAGGAGGAGGAGGAGTCATCGCAGCAAGGGGCAGCATGAGGACTCTCCTAACTTGGAAGTATCTCCTACTATCAATGAGGAGGCACCAGGGGATCCTGACGAGCCTCCAGAGAAGAGAAGCCTAGAAGAAGAGACCGTCGGTGAAGGTATGATTCTTCCTTTTTCTCTTTCCATTTCTTTTCATGGGATTTTTCCATGTCTTGATTTGTTTTCTCTCTCTACTGCTCCTTTTTTTTAGCAGAGGAAGATTTGGCGATGCCTGAGGTTCCAACTGATGAGGTGGTGACAGACCCTGTCGGGGCACCTGAAGAAGAACCGAGGGACTTTGGAGTGAATCCAGAATCTCCAATTGTATGACTTTTTTTTTCTTTTTTTTTGTGTCTGTGACTTGGTTTGCTAACATTTTTCTTATCAACTGACTTGCCACAGGATTCTGATGATTTTGAACCATCGATGGACGCAAATGTTGATGATGCTTCCGACGAGTTCATGGAGGAAGAGAGTGTTCCGCCAGTCGTCGAAAAAGGTATTTTGTAGTAATAACCCTGATAATGATTTTCAAATAGGATCATATTCATACCTTTTTGTGTTTCTTTGGCAGGTTTTGAGGTGACAGAGGAGAGTCAGTTGCTTCCTTCAGAACCAGAACAAGAGATGCCAGAGGTCGATCCAGAGGTAGAGACTCCTGGGACCAGTTCTGACACTGTTGAGGAGATACCTCGTGCTGAGACTCCTTCCCGAGCAGCTCCAACTGGAAAGAGTTCTTTTGTTACTCTTCCAACGGGTGATGACATGAGCAGCAGACCAATGGAGTTGGGCGAATCTTCAGCTGGGCCATCTCTTCTTTTTGCGAAGAAGGTGGTGGTGCGGGTTCTGAGCTCTTGGATTGAGACTCTCCTTTCTGGGCACTTAGATGCTGGATTTGGCATGATCCAGTATGTGCAGGAGATTCTCAGTGATGCCGAAGAGGCTGGTCTGGATGTCACAGGTGCCAGGGCGATCGTTGATAGGATCATTGCACTCGCTGACAAGTGGTTTGAGACCATGGGTTTTGCTGATGACCAGTTCTTCAAGGAGATATTCCTAGACCTTGCTGATAAGGCTAAGTCTGACCTGAATGAGGCTACACACAGCAGGAAGCAGATAGTCCGAGAGAAGAATTAGAAGAGCTAGCCATCATTGGGCTGACACATGACCTTAACATCCTTGATAGGGAGGCCAATAAGGCCAGGAAATGTCTTGAGCATTTAAAGGCACAAGTCGCTGCTAAGTGGGCTGCTATAACAAAGGCTCGCGACAGGGAGAGTGCTCTAATTCGCCGGGTTGCAGATGCTGATCGAGTCCTTGAAAGGAAGTTTCAAGAGGACAAACAATGGCAAACTGCTCGGGATAAGCTTCCCGGTGTGAAAGAAGGGTTACAGCCCACCCCAGCATCTCATGGCAAGTTCCTGAAGAAGCGTGCCCTGGAATCCCTGACGGCTGAGGCCAAAAGTTTGCTTAAGGTGTTGAACTCTTGGCTGGAGACCATTTTTGGCTGAGCTCCTGATTTTTATAGCAGAAACTATCCTTCTTTTTTTTCTGGTACCACATGTATTTTTTTGGTACTTTTTTTTGTAGTGCTTGTGAACACTTTTTTTTTTTTTGGTACCACATGTATTTTTTTGGTACTTTTATTTTTTGTTTTCCCTACGCTCACTTAAATCTTTTTATGATGAAAGTAATTACTAAATGGGATGCTTTTTTTTTTCCCTACGCTCACTTAAATCTTTTTGTGATAAAAGTAATTGCTAAATGGGATGCTCTTTTTTTTTGTTTTCCCTACGCTCACTTAAATCTTTTTGTGATAAAAGTAATTGCTAAATGGGATGCTTTTTTTTTTGTTTTCCCTATGCTCACTTAAATCTTTTTGTGATAAAAGTAATTGCTAAATGGGATTTGATCAAAAGCTTGTCATTTTGTGAAAATCTTTTGTCAAATGATTGTTTTGGCAGGAAAGCCAGATTTTTGTTTGTGGGACGGAAGCCGATTTTGTGGCATTGATAGCCGGTTTTGGTTCTATAGCCAGGTTTTTTGAAAGCCATTTTTTTTGTTTTGTGGCATTGATAGCCGGTTTTGTTTTGTGGCATTGATAGTCAGTTTGTGGCATTTATAGCCGGTTTGGTTTTCAAAAATGCAAGTATCGACTAAAGGTCGCCTCCCTGCTGAATGTTCTTGCAAGTATCGATGGAATGTCGCATCCTTGCTCATTCGGTTGCGAGTATCGATGGAATATCGCATCCACGCGGATTTGGGTGCAAGTATCGATGGAATGTCGCATCCTTGCTTTTTCAAAAATTTTGATTTTGTGGGTACTGACTTGATGTCGTTTCCCCACGATTTTTGAAATTTGTGGTTTTCTCGAACCTTTGGGTTATGGATATCAACTGAAATGTTGCGTCTCCATGGTTTTTTAGGTTTTTTCGAACCTTTGAAATTTGGGTTGTGGATATCAACTGAAATGTTGCATCTCCACAATTTCTTGGTTTTTGTTTTTTGAACCTTTGAAATTTGGGTTGTGGATATCAATCGAAATGTTGCATCTCCACGGTTTTGGATTTTGCAAGTATCGACGAAATGTCGCTTCCCTGTAATTTTGGAAGTGTCGAACGTGGTTCGTATGCTTCCGATTTGTGCAAGTATCGACTAAACGTCGCTTCCCCGTGGCTTTTTGAAAAACCTTTTTTTTTGTTTAAAGACACGAGGGTCATAAGTTTTGACCTAAAACCATTTAGGCAGTAAAAGGTAGGGTGGACTAGGGTGGAAATCCCTGAATCCGGATTTTGTTTCAAACCATGAATTTTGAGTTCAAGGGTTGAAAATTTTGGTCAAGTTAGGGAAAGGTTCCTAAACTTGGATTTTTGAACAATGAAACGATGAAAGTAAGCATTGTTTAAATTTCTAGAAATTTCAACATTTGACATGAAAATTCTAAAAAAGGTGGGTTTAGCGAGCGTGTACCTAGAAACCGGTTTTGGCCGTACAGGCATTGCTCTTACCCAGTTGGGTAAGTCTTCAAGGGTAGTACCGCTTTAAGAACTTACCGTTGATGGACAGCATACATCTGTCACCTTCCATGTTTAGGAGTGCGTATGCGCCGTTGGAAAAAACCTTGTCGATAACGTAAGTCCCTCCCATTTTGGCTCAAATTTGCCTTTGGACTTGTGAGCGAAGACAATTGGTCATTTTACCGCAAGAACCAAGTCACCTTTTTTGTAGTCACGTTGCCTGACCTTTTTGTCGAAAGATCCTACCATGCGTGCTTGGTAAAGTTCAATGCTTTGTTGAGCTTCGAGCCATCTCTCATCGAGATTGTCCAGCTCATGGAGTCGCAATTTGACATTGCTTTCTTGAGTCATGTCATTTTGCAAGGATACCCTCAAGGAAGGAATTTGTACTTCCAAGGGCATGACAGCTTCGCATCTATAGAGCAAGGAGAATGGTGTGCTATGGGTTGGTCCTCGAACGGTGGTTCGATAGGCCCACAAAGATTCAGACAGTTTGTCGCTCCAGTTTTTTTTATGACTAGAGACAATTTTTTTGAGGATTTTACAGAGTGTCTTGTTGAAATCTTCTGCTAATCCGTTTGCTGCCGGATTGTATGGAGTCGAAGGACAGCTTTGGATTTTGTATTTGTCGCAGAACTTGTAGAAACGATGATCCCGGAATTGTGGTCAGTTATCATGGACGAATCTTTTGGGTATGCCGAAACGACAAATGAAGTTTTTGTTGGGATTGGTGTATGCCCTAAAGCCCACTAGCTGCACTCTCATCTTTTGTTACTGGATATTTACTGGTTATTTAATGGAATGACTTTTTTCTGCTTAAACATGTATATATGTATGGTTGTGTAAGGCCCATTGTTTCTAGTAAATGAAGTAGGTGTGTAGTGTCTACACACAGATAGGTCTAATTCATGGACACTGGAAACAACATATTTGTTCATAACTGAGAGATGGAGCTGGGCACTTCATCTTGGTATAAGTTATAATGAGAGACTCTCCTGCATTCAGGGTGACTTACCTAAGTCATGGGAGGGCTTTCCCGGATTTATCTCGTTAGTGCGTATGCAATGCATTGAACATGACCATGGTAGGTGTGATCTCTAAAATAGTACTATCACTGAGAGAGATCGAGTCACCTCATGCTACTGAGTGACCAGTGCTCTTAATCTTGAGCATTTGTGGATGAACTGATGAAGTCAAGTTCTTGTGCTTTAATTCACTATGGGTGAGATTCTTTTCATGGGTCAACAGCTCTGTGTTTTGGGTACTCGGACTTGATCAGTTGGGACGTGCAGATGCAATATAGAATCTATGCCATCTAATGATGGAATGATCGTCCCCTTAGAATTATCCGATTAATCATCAAAATCTAAGATCATAGTATATGGATGTTCCATATGGATATTGAACTTGTGGGCCGCTCCCTGGATCAAGAGAATGATATCCGAATGATGATTATGTTAAGGATATGAAGTTCTAAGGTTTAGATGTAATCGGGAAGGTTGATAGTACATGTGATAACCTAACTCGATTATGGATGTTACATAGAGGGGCATTCAGGTCATTACACTTAGTAGGTCGAAGACAACCGTCATTTTATGACGAGCTTATTATATTATATATTTTTCCTTGGAGTTCAACCATAACTCTTTAGTGGAATGAGCTAAGGTTAAAATGGTCTTAATGTTGCTATGGGTTTAGCATGGACATTTTGGTCATTTTGGGAGCCAATGGCAAATATGTCTTTTGGTCCCTTCTCTAGTCACTTTCCAAGATTGGCATGGTTTCCTAAAATGTTTAGATAACATAAGGATGAATTATTTTAGTGGAAAAATAATTTTGAGTTTAAATTCAAATAGGCCTTTGATGGCATACATGAATTTAATTCTAGATAAATTCTATGTGGGCCATGGTGTGCATTAATATGTGGGACATCCATAATGGGATTTCCATGGGTAAGGTTTCCAACTTTGAGTAGGACTCTCTACTTGGAAAGTTGGACTCCTCTTTGGATTAGTATTCCCATAAGAAAGTTTCCTTTTTGAATTAGAAACTTAAATTAGTAAGTGTTGTACAACTAGGATTACTAATTGCTTGGGAAATTCCTTAGTTTCCTTTTCTAATTGGAGTGTTTCTAAAAGGAAATAAATCTTTAGATTATACTTTCCTTTTAGGACATCTTTGAGAATTAGGAGAGATAACTTTTTAGGAAAGCAAGCCACAAAGTTTCTATAAAAGAGAGAGAGCTTCCCCCTTTGGACGTCCATACTTAGAAACTGCAAGGTTGCACACGTCCAGCCCTTGAGGTTCTTTCTTCTTCATTGAAGAAAGTTGTAGGTCTGAGATTTTTCACTAGAGAAATAGTTCTCAATTCCTAGATTAAGATCCCACCATCTTAGCCAATCAGATTTGGAAGTGAGATAGAGAAGAAGATCAAAGGCAATACTACTGCAGAAAATTCCAGCAATTTGTTTGCTAGTTGCAAGTTTGAGTTCGGGCCTTTGGATCTATTTTTTCAGAGATTTGAAGTCTACAAATCTTCGAGGTAATAGTCTTCTTCATTCTCCTTAAATTATACACTTGTTGGTCATGAATTCATGGAGTTCTCATGCGATCACTATGGCTGATTTATATGCCCAAATCAGATTTTTAAAAATCTGTCATGTTACAAATTAGCCATGAATGTCTTCCGCTAGTGAAATTTAGATCTGAATCGCAGTTTCTTTCAGTGGTATCAGAGCCACTCCATGTGAAATCATGATCCCATGTTGTGTATAATTAATCCTACATTGATTATGGGCATGGTGGCACCCTATTAAAGTTATGTTGTGATGCATGTTATGTGCAAGTTTCATTAACATTGCAGGAATTTATTTTCTAGATTTGTTTAATGATGCACATAGTGTGTTTGCATGCACTAACCTCTTTGTTTGCAGCCATATATTGCATCCTTGATGGTTTGCATGATTGTAATGTGGATTTGGATGTTTTATCAATAGTTGGAAAGTGTACGATTGCGCGTTTAGCAATCATAGGAAGTTGTAATTCTTTCTTTACTTTCATTCCAACTAGTCTTGATATAAGCTTTCTTGAAAAGCAGAGGCATCTCCATTGTAATTTGGGGTTTTTGTTTTTTATGGGCTTGATTGTATAAATTTAATTTATTGGAACAAGCAAGAAGAAGAAAGTTTCAAGCAAGAAAGGTTGCATGTAACCGGATTCCTTAGTGGTGGAGGAGACGAGACTTCTTGGTGAAAGATGAGATCTATTCTTGATGTCCTAGTTCAATAAAGATTAGAAGTCTGAAGAGCAGGGAGCCATCCAGGATTGCATACTTTTATTTGCTCTTATATATGGAATGCATGGATGAATGCTTTATATAATTGCTATAACTGTCACCTAGAAACATGACCACCATTAGGTTCTAAAATTGGCATCTTTTTATATTAGATTGATTTTTAGTTTGGCAAATTGTTTTAAACGGAACTTAGACCAGCACCTTCCATTTGTCTAAGGTTTAAAATTGGATAGGGTTTAGTTTATCTTGGTACCCTTAGTTTCCAAAAGAGGCTAAACTAAAATCTAATTAGATCCTACCTATGGGTTTCCATAACCCAAGTTAGGTCATTGACTCTTTAAAGGGGTTTGCTCAAATGTTTTAGAGCAAAAGTTATTTATTTTTAAGATGACTCAAGTCATTGAGTCATAAATTTAATTAACTAAGTTTGCTAGATTTAAAAGAGCGTTTGAGTAAACAATGTAAAGGTCAAAAAGTATAAACCCTAGTGATAAATAATCAAGTGGGAGAGGGATTTTGGAAAGACCCCATGGCCTTCCATTTTTGGTTCATGTTATCTCATTAAGGTGTTAGTAGGAGCGGCCATCCCTTCGGTGGAGTTCTTTACTAAAGACCGCTTTGATGGGTTAATGGGTGAACTAATATGAATATTCATAGTGAGGTGTTAGTAGGAGCGGCGATCCCTTCGGTGGAGTTCTTTACTAAAGATCACTTCTATCGAATGTCAATGAAGTGTTGGTGGGAGCGGCCATCCCTTCGGTTGAGCTCTTTACTAAAGCTCACTTCTAGGATGGATAAAAGTCACTTCCCTTCGGAGGACTTAATCATAGACATTCTAGGAAATTTCATAAGAGATGGTTGTACACTTGACATAAGACGGTAATGACCTCTCCTTAGGAGTTAAGGGTTATTTGTCATATGAGGCCAAACCAATCAGTGATTGGACTACCACTGGATATGTGTATCCAGATAGTGATAATCCAAATAAGTATGCCTTAATTCAACATGACAGTAGGCTCGGCCATCCCTTCGATGGAGGGTCTATGAGGAGGTTGAAACACTGATACATTATGATTGGGGTTAAATAATGTAATAAGTTTTGTGCTTTGTCTTTCCTTTCGTAACAAGCACCATATGCATATTACATATATACTGCATGTCTCTAATTATAAATCAGTTTTTTATCCAGAAAGAGATGGGTAAAGATTCTTTTAGTCCGTTGATGTGCATTCTTCGTGAGAACAAGCTGACTGGCCCTAACTACGTAGATTGGAAAAGAAATCTTGACATAGTACTCACTGCTGAGGAGTACAAGTATGTCTTGTTGGAAACCTGTCCTGATATTGATGCTAATTCTACTGATGACCAGTTAGAGGCTGAGAAAATGGAAGAAAGCGAATAGCATGGCTAAATGCTACATGCTCGCTTCCATGTCCAACGTGTTGCAAACACAGCACGAGCATATGGACACAGCCTATGAAATCATGATGTCCGTGTCTGAGATGTTCGCAGACAAAAGCAGGCCAGCTAGGCAAGCTACTGTGAGGACTGTCATGAATACTAGGATGGCTGAGGGAACACCTGTCAGAGAGCATATGCTCAAGCTGATGGATTGTTTCAATGAAGTTGAGATTCTAGGGGCTGAGATTGATGCAGGGAGTCAAACTGACATGATTCTCGAAACTCTGCCGGACTCTTTCAATAAGTTCAAGCTCAATTTCAATATGAGCAAGATGGACATGACTCTACCTGAGTTAATGAAAGAACTCCAGGCGGCAGAGGCCATCATGAGGCCCAAAGGCCAAGCTCATTTTTTCCAGTCTTCCTCTAAACTAAACCCGAAAGGGAAGAAGTTCAAGAAGAAGCAGAATAAGGGAAAAGGGTAGAAAAAGGACAACACTGGTAATAAGAAGGACAAGGGTACAGATGGAAAGCCCAAAGGGAAATACTTCAAGTGTGGCCTCAAAGGTCATTGGAAGAAAGATTGTCCCAAGTTCCTGGCCTCAGTTAAGAAAGGTACATCTTTTTCATACTACATTGAAACTTGTCTAGTGGTTGATTCTACTGACTCATGGATAGTAGACTCAGGAGCCACTAATCATATCTGCAATTCATCGCAGGGGTTTCAGATAATGCAGAGAATTGAGAAAGGAGAGTTTGCTTTTAGAGTCGGAACTGGAGCTAAAGTTTGGGCAGTTGCAGTAGGAGTTGTTACCTTACATTTTCCATATGATAGGATATTAGTTTTAAATAATGTTTTCCATGTTCCGGACATGAGGAAGAATTTAATTTCAGTTTCCAGACTAATTGAATTTAATTATTCAGTTTCTTTCCATTCTGGTATTGATATCAGTAGGGATGGAAATATTATATGTTCCGGTAGAATACATGACAACTTATTTTATATATATCCTATTGCTCGCACACTGCATAATGTACAACAAGAAAACTCAACTTCCCTTAAAAGGAAGGTATCTTCAATCAATGACACATATCTTTGGCACTTACGTTTGGGTCACATTAACCTAAAATGGATTCAGAGGTTGGTAGAAGATGGGCCTTTAAGCTCATTAGATTTCGAACCTTTTCCTCAGTGCGAATCTTGTCTCAAGGGAAAGATGACCAAACGGTCATTCTCTGGAAAGGAACTAAGGTCAAAGGAGTTGTTAGAATTGATTCACACTGATGTGTGTGGTCCTATGAACAAACCGGCTCGAGGAGGGTATGAGTATTACATCACCTTCACTGATGATTACTCTAGGTATGGATATGTGTACTTAATACGATGCAAGTCTGAGGCGTTTGATAAGTTCAAGCAATTCAAGGCTGAGGCGGAGCTACAACTAGGGAAACATATCAAAGCCCTTCGATTTGATCGAGGTGGCGAGTACCTCCTGGGTGAGTTCAAGGAGTACCTCACACAACATGGGATTGTGTCTCAGTTGTCTGCACCGGGTACACCCCAGCAAAATGGTGTAGCAGAGAGAGGAAACCGTACCCTTCTTGATATGGTGAGGTCCATGATGAGTCATGAAACCCTACCTACATCTTTTTGGGGATATGCCCTAGAAGCAGCAGCATACATTTTAAATCTGGTACCTTCTAAATCAGTACCTAGGACACCCCAAGAAATGTGGACACGTCGAAAACCTAGTTTAAGACATATTCACATTTGGGGTTGTCCGGCCTATGTACTGAATGATAAAGCTACCAAGCTAGAACCCAGATCGGAAATGTGCTACTTCATTGGGTATCCTAAGGGAACGAGAGGTGGCATCTTTTATCATCCAAAGGAGCAAAAAGTGCTCATCAGCACTCATGCTAGGTACTTAGAGGATGATTGTTTGATGCACAATGAACTTAGTTGTAAAGAGACCCTTGAGGTGATTCTTCCGGGATCTCCTATAACTTCTGTACCAGATCCTGAGGCAGTAGATGGACAGGATATTCCTTCTAACACTCTGAAGCCTCATCGGAGTGGGAGAATTTCTAGACAGCCAGAAAGATATCTAGGAGTGTCTTTCAAGACAGTCTCTGAAGATATGGTTGAGGATCCTACTAGTTATAATGAAGCAGTAACGGATATAGATGCTGACATGTGGTAGCAAGCGATGAAATCTGAAATGGATTCTTTGTATTCCAGTCAAGTCTGGGAACTTGTAGATGCACCTGAAGGGATTAAACCCATTGGGTGCAAGTGGATCTACAAGAGGAAGAGAGGAGTGGATGGGAAGGTGGAAACCTTCAAAGCAAGACTGGTGGCGAAAGGATATACTCAGAAAGAGGGTATCGATTGTGAGGAAACCTTTTCACCAGTGGCTATGCTTAAGTCCATAAGGATTCTCTTGGCCATCGCATGTCATTTTGACTACGAGATATGGCAGATGGATGTCAAGACAGCTTTTCTTAATGGAAGTCTTGACGAATGCATCCATATGATGCAACCAGAGGGTTTCATTGCTAGTGGCCAAGATAACATGGTTTGTAAACTTAAGAAGTCCATTTATGGACTTAAGCAAGCATCTAGAGCATGGAACATCAAGTTTAATCAGGCAGTCAAATCTTTTGGCTTTGATCAAAACATTGATGAACCATGTGTGTATAAGAAAGGAAGTGGAAAAGCAGTTGCATTTTTGGTTCTGTATGCAGATGACATATTACTCATAGGAAATGATGTAGGTTTATTGTCATCCACAAAGGTTTGGTTATCCTCTCAATTTCAGATGAAGGATTTGGGCGAGGCCAGCTATATCTTAGGGATCAAGCTTTTGCATGATCGCAAGAATAAGATGTTAGCCTTATCCCAGTCTTCATATATTGAGAAGATATTGGTCAAGTTTAACATGCATGACTCCAAGAAGGGCCGCCTACCTTCTAGACATGGAGTACCACTATCTTGAGATCAATGTCCAAAGACATCTGAAGAGATAGAGAGCATGAGGAGAGTTCCATATGCATCCGCTGTTGGAAGCCTCATGTATGCTATGTTATGTACTAGACCAGATATTTGCTTTGCCGTTGGCATGGTTAGCAGATAGCAGTCAAACCCTGGACCTATGCATTGGACAGTTGTTAAGCATATATTCTAAGTATCTTCGGAGAACGAAAGATTAGACGCTAACCTTTCGAGTAGATGATCTAACGCCTTTGGCGTATACAGACTCTGATTTCCAATCTGATAGAGATGCCAGAAAGTCTACTTCGGGATATGTCTTTACTCTGTCAGGACGGGCTATATCATGGAGAAGTGTCAAGCAATCCTGTACTGCTGATTCTACCATGGAAGCAGAGTATGTGGCGGCATCGGAAGCTGCAAAGGAAGCAGTATGGCTCAGAAAATTCCTGTTGGAATTTGGAGTTGTTCCTGCAGTACAAAAACCGATTGTCATGTACTGTGATAACACTGGTGCTGTAGCACGGTGCAAAGAGCCCAGGAATCACAAGAAAGGCAAGCACATTCAGAGAAAGTACCACTTGATCCGGGAATTCATTCAGGATGGAGAGATAGTGGTGGAACATATTGCTTCAGCGAATAACTTAGCTGACCCATTCACTAAGACTCTTACTGAGAAAGTCTTTACTTCTCATGTTGAGTCTATGGGTGTTAGGTTAGGAAGTAGTGATCTTTAGTGCAAGTGGGAGTTTGTTGGGATTGGTGTATGCCCTAAAGCCCACTAGCTGCACTCTCATCTTTTGTTACTGGATATTTACTGGTTATTTAATGGAATGACTCTTTTCTGCGTAAACATGTATATATGTATGGTTGTTTAAGGCCCATTGTTTATAGTAAATGAATTAGGTGTGTAGTGTCTACACACAGATAGGTCTAATTCATGGACACTAGAAACAACATATTTGTTCATAACTGAGAGATGGAGCTGGGCACTTCATCTTCGTTTAAGTTATAATGAGAGACTCTCCTGTATTCAGGGTGACTTACCTAAGTCATGGGAGGGCTTTCCCGGATTTATCTCATTAGTGCATATGCAATGCATTGAACAGGACCATGGTAGGTGTGATCTCTAAAATAGTACTATCACTGAGAGAGATCGAGTCACCTCATGCTACTGAGTGACCAGTGCTCTTAATCTTGAACATTTGTGGATGAACTGACGAAGTCAAGTTCTTGTGCTTTAATTCACTATGGGTGAGATTCTTTTCATGGGTCAACAGCTCTGTGTTTTGGGTACTCGGACTTGATCAGTTGGGACGTGCAGATGCAATATAGAATCTATGCCATCTAATGATGGAATGATCGTCCCCTTAGAATTATCCGATTAATCATCAAAATCTAAGATCTTAGTATATGGATGTTCCATATGGATATTGAACTTGTAGGTCGCTCCCTGGATCAAGAGAATGATATCCGAATGATGATTATGTTAAGGATATGAAGTTCTAAGATTTAGATGTAATCGGGAAGGTTGATAGTACATGTGATAACCTGACTCGATTATGGATGTTACATAGAGGGGCATTCAGGTCATTACACTTAGTAGGTCGAAGACAACCGTCATTTTATGACGAGCTTATGATATTATATATTTGTCCTTGGAGTTCAACCATAACTCTTTAGTGGAATGAGTTAAGGTTAAAATAGTCTTAATGTTGCTATGGGTTTAGCATGGACATTTTGGTCATTTTGGGAGCCAATGGCAAATATGTCTTTTGGTCCCTTCTCTAGTCACTTTCCAAGATTGGCATGGTTTCCTAAAATGTTTAGATAACATAAGGATGAATTATTTTAGTGGAAAAATAATTTTGAGTTTAAATTCAAATAGGCCTTTGATGGCATACATGAATTTAATTCTAGATAAATTGTATGTGGGCCGTGGTGTGCATTAATATGTGGGACGTCCATAATGGGATTTCCATGGGTAAGGTTTCCAACTTTGAGTAGGACTCTCTACTTGGAAAGTTGGACTCCTCTTTGGATTAGTATTCCCATAAGAAAGTTTCCTTTTTGAATTAGAAACTTAAATTAGTAAGTGTTGTACAACTAGGATTACTAATTGCTTGGAAAGTTCCTTAGTTTCCTTTTCTAATTGGAGTGTTTCTAAAAGGAAATAAATCTTTAGATTATACTTTCCTTTTAGGACATCTTTGAGAATTAGGAGAGATAACTTTTTAGGAAAGCAAGCCACAAAGTTTCTATAAAAGAGAGAGAGCTTCCCCCTTTGGACGTCCATACTAAGAAAGTGCAAGGTTGCACACGTCCAGCCCTTGAGGTTCTTTCTTCTTCATTGAAGAAAGTTGTAGGTCTGAGATTTTTCATTAGAGAAATAGTTCTTAATTCCTAGATTAAGATCCCACCATCTTAGCCAATCAGATTTGGAAGTGAGATAGAGAAGAAGATCAAAGGCAATACTACTGCAGAAAATTCCAGCAATTTGTTTGCTAGTTGCAAGTCTGAGTTCGGGCCTTTGGATCTATTTTCTCAGAGATTTGAAGTCTACAAATCTTTGAGGAAGTCTACAAGTCTTCTTCATTCTCCTTAAATTATACACTTGTTGGTCATAAATTCATGGAGTTCTCATGTAATCACTATGGCTGATTTATATGCCCAAATCAGATTTTTAAAAATCTGTCATGTTACAAATTAGCCATGAATGTCTTCCGCTAGTGAAATTCAGATCTGAATCGCAGTTTCTTTCAGTTGGTGTGCAGGAGCTGAAGGACTGATGAGGTCTTCATTTCGTTGAACGCAAATGCTTCTGACCACTTAGAGAAATAATCCGTAGCGGCGAAGATGAAGCGATGACCTTTGCTCGAAGGGGGAGAAATAGGACCTATGATGTCTATACCCCAGGCTTCGAAAGGCCATGAAATCGTTGTAGGATGTAGCCATTCTGGAGGCATGTGAATGTAATCTCCATGAACTTGGCTTTGTTGGCAGCGCTTAGCAAATTGCATTGCGTCAGCTACCATGGTAGGCCAGTAATATCCTAACCTTTTTATCTGATCATAGAGCTTGGGACCAGCTTGATGAGCTCCGCAAAGACCAGCATGAACTTCTTTGAGTGTTTCTTCAACCTCTTGTTGTGACAAGCAGCGTAGAAGTACTCCGTTGAAGGATTTCTTGGAAAGGATTTTTGAAGGAATATCCAAATGAAAGCTTGGGGTTCGCCTTTGGATGCTTACCCATTCTTTTGGATCTTCAAGTAGGATTCCGAATATAATGTAATCAATGAACGGATCCCTCCAGTCGCCGATTGAAGTTTGAAGGATTGAAATCCGACTTCCAACCACTTGGTGGCATTCAGCAACTGCTTGATGTGTGTCAAGAGGAGGAAATATTCTTCTTTCGCACACTGTGAATTGCATATTTTCCCCTTCCTAGATTGCCATAGATGTGGCAAGTCCAGCCAGGGCATCTGCACGTATGTTTTCACCTCTACGAATGTGGGTGATGTGACAGATGTCAAACTTTTGCAGAAGCGATTGTGCTTTGTTATATTGAGGCAGCAAATATGGCTTCCTGACTTCAAATTTTTGATTCATCTGGTTGACGATCAGTTGAGAGTCTCCAAAGACTTCCAGCATGGTGATACTGGATTCGATGGCGAGTTCCAATCCTAGGATTAGAGCTTGATATTCAGCTGCATTGTTTGTGCATGGTTCCAGTAGCGAGAAAACATGTGGAATCATGTATTTGTCGGGGCTAACAAAGAGATGCCAACTCCCGAGATCAGCTGTCTTTTTTCATTTATCCTGGTTACACCGTCAAAGTACATGTCCCAGGAAGCATTTTGTGAGAAAGTCTCCACATTGTAGACTGGTTCGTATGGGAGATCATCTCTGAGTGGAGAATCTTTAGGCAATGGATGCTCTACGAGGAAGTCCGCTAGAGCTTGCCCTTTGATTGCCTTTTGTGGTACATACCTAATATCAAATTGTGACAGAAGGATGGACCATTTTGCCAGTCGAGCATTGAGAGAACCTGCCTTTGTGACAACGGCCTTCAAGAGGTTGACCCTCGAAACTAGGTAGACTGTGTTGTAAAGCAAGTAGTGACGCAGCTTTTGTACAGCGAACATCACTGCAAAACATTCTTTTTCGACTGGAGAGTAGCGATGCTCTGCACCTACTAGCATGCGGATGAGGTAATATAGAGCAGCTTTTTTTCTTTGATCATTTTCTTGCGCAAGCAGAGCTCCCAAAGACTGATCAAGGGCACTTGTGTACAAGATGAATGGTTTTCCAGTGGTAGGAGCAGCTAACACTGGAGGTTTTGTCAGGTATGACTTGATATCTTGGAAAGCAGCTTCACAGTCAGCATCCCAGACAAAGTTTACACCTTTTTTCATCAATCCGGAGAATGGAGAATCCAACTACCGAATTGCAAGTGTATGATGCCCCCTGCATGGCTTCTTTTAATTGAGGTGGCATGAAATCACTGAGAGTGAATTTTCTTACCCTCTTTGAAGTCTCTGGAAGGGATGTTTTTGTTGCCTCTAGTGAAGCGGTAGAGGAAGCCTCTGCCTTTTCTTGGACTTCTTGTTTTGGCGGGTCTTCTCTTGCCGTTTGAGCTTGAGAAGATATTTCCTAGCCTGCCTTCGCTGTTGAGCTATAGGCTTTGTTTTCACGACCTCCCAATTTTCATCTTCCAGGAGATCGGGATGTACCCATATGGGTTGTCCGTCTGGTGTTGGGTAAGGAACCAGTTCCTCGGACGCTTGGATTGAGTTTATCACCTTGAAGGAAGTAGTGATCCTCTTCTTCGGTGATTTTGATGTTTGTCCACATGTCACCATGTTGATGGAGGCAGACCCATAGTTTTTGTCAAAGGTGATGACTCCATTTTTCCACATCTCATTTATTTTCTCCCTCATAACGAAGCATTGATTGAGAGGATGCGAGATCATCTGATGGTATGGACAGTACCGAGGATCATTGGTTTTGCCAACATCACCTAGTCTTTTTGGTTCAGGTAAGGTGAGCTTGCCATTTGCCATAAGAGCCCCGAAGATTTCATCAACATCTTCATCAAACGGGTATTTCTTCTCTACTCATTCTTTGAAGGCATCTGAGAGTTCAGGTCTTTCACCAGCAGCTTTGTTTTCAGCTTTCTTTGGTGGCTGAGGAGCTGACTTGGTCTACTCATTGAGGACCTCTTTTTTCTTTGGTTTTGAGGTTACAATGGCGGTTGGCTCTTTTCTTGATGATTTCTGACTGTTGAGGTCTTTAATCCCGTTTCAGCTTCCATGGAAGCTTCTAGGAGTTCTCCCAGGTTCTTTGATTTGTTGCCGATGATCATGGAGCGGATTCTAGCTCTCATGTTGTTTCGGCAGATGTCGACGAGCGACGCTTGTGGCAATACATCAGAGCATTTTTATGCCATTGCTTTCCACTTGTGAATGAAGTCATATGTTGACTCATTCTCCTCCTGTTTTAGGCTGCACAGTTAAGCCATAGTAGCGGGATGATCCTCACCTTTGAAGTGAGTCAGGAAGCGTGTCTCTAGCATGGCCCAATTTTGGATGGAGTCCTCCGGCAGAGTGGAGTACCAATCAAAGACCGTACCTTTTAGGGTACTTGCAAAGAGGCGGATCTTGAGTGCATCTTGATCCGCGATAGCTCCCGTCAAGATCTTGAAGTGGATGACGTGCTGTCTGGCTGATCCTTTCCCCATATATGTTTGGAGAGTAGGATGCTTGAATTTTGTGGGGAACGGGACCGAGTCCATCCATAAGGGATATGGTGGCTTGATCCCATGCTCCTTGAGTATATCCTCTTCTTTTGCTTTGGCGAGGATACTGTCTACGTCTTTTTTGGTATAGGCGCGTGACTCATTTTCTTCTCCATTTACCTCATCGTCTTGATGATTCAGAGGAGGTTCATTGTTCGCCTAATTTTGGAAGGCGAGGAGAAGGTTTTCCATCAGATTTTCAATCCTCTGCTGGCCTTGTTCCAACTGCTGGATGCGGGTGATCGCATCATCTTGAGGTGGATTGCGGGGTGGTGGCTCAGAATTTGTAGCCAGGACGTTCATCTCTTGAGATTCGAACGAAGAAATTGTCCTGGTGACTGAGCTGGGGCTCATTCTTTTTTAAGAAGAGCTTGAGGAAGGATCACTCTGCCGTCCTTTGCTTGAAGGAGCAGGGGATTCTTCTGAATGTCTTCTTGTCCTGGAGACGCTGCAGGTCATTGGACGTCGGACATGGATTTTTGATGCTGACTTTTGGCGTCTTCTAGTTTTTCCATTCATATGGACAGCAGCAACTTGGTTGGGTCTATCTTTTTCGACCCATTAGGGAGAGACTTGAAGTGTAGGAGGCTGGGTCCTTTCCTTCTCTAGTCTATTTTGCCGATACGACGCGCGGCGGCATATACGACGAGTAATTTGAGCTTCGGTCAGCTCTGGCTGGGCTTTGACGATGAAGGATGTGCTCCCTCAGGCGCAGCAACCGAGCCTGTCTTCTTTGTAGCCGGGCAAGGACAGGATGCGTACCCTGTCCTTCGCTTGTTGCAGCGAAGCTTTGAATTTTGGAGTTTGGCCCCTGTAGAGATGAAGGGTCGAACTGCTGGTTTGTAGGCCTTAGCAGGTGCTTGCAGAGGCCTTGTGATACATGACTTGATTTTGGGCCTGTAGGAACAAGTCGGCTCATGCTGGGTTGACTTGGGAGTCAGATTGGAGATGGGTCTCTCCTCTTTCATGTAAGCAAGAGGGTAGAACTGGTTCTCCTTGAGTGGGGCCAGCTAGCTTGGTGGATGTTTGGGACCTTCTTTGTTTTGGTGAAGGTCTTGGGGACCAAGTCTTGGGATAGACCTGGTTGTTTGAGGGTTGAGGCTTCGTTTGGCTGCAACGGGCTTCGGGCCTTCTGGTGCTCGCCTTTGGTGTCATGGTAGTGACACGTTGAGAGGCGAGTTTCTGCTTCTTGAAAGGAGCAGTTTATTCCTCGGGAAGTGGGAATGGTCCCAACGTCCCAAAGATGATAGTCCGGGGAGTCGAGGTCGACCCGGAGTTCAAAGAGTTGCCGAGGGAGTTTACGCTTCGGCAGCTGATGGGGAGCTTGTAGCTGCGCGTGGTTTGCTTCTGTTGAGGCATAAGTTGCTGCTTGTTCTCGTCGAAGGTTGTTGGAAATAGGGTGGGCCTCTAGGATAGGTTTCAAAAACTTTTGGCCCACTTGACGCAGGGATCAACTATCCAGAAGGCTACAAAACCCAATCCAAGATCTATGTCCTCAATCTCAGTCATCATGATCAGTAAATACAATCTATCTAGAAGATAGAAACAGCAACATATAAGCTACGAATAAATCTACAACATGCAAGGAAGTAGATTATACCTTTGGAGCTCGGTTGTGCTCTAATGGAGGAGTTGCGTCTTTCTTTGATGATGAAACGCTTTCACTAATCAAATAGGGATCTCCAAGACCTCTTGATCTTCCACGCTATGACCCGTATCAGATTCTCCTTTTCTCAAGAAGATGGTGGGATCTCCAAGAGAAAACTACTAGGAACTCTAGGGAGGAACTAGAAAGAAAACTAGAAGAGGGAAGAGGAGAAGAGCTCGTGCAACACTTGCACTTAGAGAGCCTTGGGCGTGAATCCCAATGGAAGAAGCAAGCATGGACGTCCAAGGCATCCTCTCCTCTTATTTATAACTTTTGCAAGTTGTCTCTTCTTTACTAATTACAATAGAAGTCTTACTTCCATTAATTAGTAACTTACCATATCATAATTAGAAGTCTCACTTCAAATATGATTAGTATCTTTCTAATTCCTTTCTAATTAAAATAGAAGTCTCACTTCTACTAAAATTAGTAAGTCTACTATTACCACTATTAGAAGTCTCACTTCTACTAGAAATAGTAACTTTCCTTTTAGAGTTCAACTAGAATTAGATACTTTCTAATAAATGGGCTAGCGTGGGGACCACTAGGGATTCCTTAGAAAGCTGGCTCCAACTGGGACTCGCGACCCCACATCTCATGTGTAATCCGGGCCCACAGTTAATTGCAAATAACTCCACTATATAAATGCAATTGAACTCCAGTCTTAGGAATATTACATAGAAGACCCTAAACTTCCACATTACCACAAGTAGACCCCTCTATCAATATCCATGGATCAATTGGACCTGTCTTCCAAAATAGATCCATATCTTATTATCCTTGAGCCCCAATTAATTATAATGATCAATAGGTACCTTTCCAATTAACTCTTAATCGGAATGGGTGCGCACTTACCAATGATAAATCCATTAATTGGCACAAGGGGATATTAGAGATAGATTCCATCTTGACTATTGAATGTTCCCACAGCTCTACTACCACGTACCCAAATCACCGAGGTGTTGACCTACAGTTGGCCTCACTCATTGGTGACTCAAAGCAAATGAATAGATAGAAACTTGAGTTCATTAATGTCTCAGGATTGAGAGCCTATTGCTAGGGAATTATGAGAGCAGACCTTAAAATAAAGACAGTGTTTATAAGGTGCTTCTCATGGTCCTTCAATACATCCAATGTACCAACACTATGATCCAGAATCTTCCATTCTGATGATCGAGACAAATCACACTATCTCATAGTGATCAAAGTGCTGCAACCTTGTCAGTATGAGATGTCCAGTCTCATCATGGTTGTGAAGATATTTAAGTATAAGATTTGTCACACATGTCTCCCGTATGTGGATCTCATCCATACACATGTGTTACATCTAATATACTTGTGGACCCCGGTTCATCTCATGAACCATCATGTCATTTGTATTTGTTAATGTGCAAGTATATAATAAATCACCATTCATCTCATGAAAGGAAAGCATGAATATATGAATAAATAAAGAATTTAATCAATTTATTATATCATCTACTGGATTGAGTCCATAAAACTAACAATGGTAATGGTTAGTGATGCTGCCATTGTTAGTTTTTTCGAAAAGTTTCTGAAACGAGACCACATCCATTAGTAATCACAAGAATATAATGATCATAAATGGGAAGTTCTATGGTTTTGTCTTTTCAAATCGCTCGAGGGAGATGACCCAAGCAATATGAAGAAGGCAAAATTCCATAGAGGGTACAATTGTTCTAATTGCAGGTATGGTAAGCCCAGAATGAGCGTCCCAGTGACTGCTAGAAGCAATTGTGAACTTAAATTCGACTTATCGAGAAGCAGAGCTTGCTCGAGGTAAGAAGAATATAAAGTTGGAGTTACAAATGTGCCGGTCGCGAATACAGTAGACCCTGAAAGGGCGTACTAGTACCGCTAGACACAAATATTTTGAGACTGCATCCATGAGATGAGATTCTCTGTTTTGAAAGGTCAAGATTGGATTCATCAAAGAGAGCAGATGGTATTCCGATCCAAATACGGTCTCAGCGATTTCCGCAAGCGCCAGTATTCAGAAGGAAATGAACCATAATTTCTCGGATCTGAATCCAAAAATGACGATTTTTTTTTTGAAAGGCCAGTATCGGGTTCATCAAAAAGAGCAAAAGGCACTCCAATCTGAACACAGGCTCAGCGATTTCCGCGAGCGCCAGTGCTCAGAAAAGAGAAGACCAAGATTTCTCCAATCTAAACCCAAAATGACGGAATTTTTTTTTGAAGATTTTTTTTTAAAATTCTTTTTTTTTATTTTTTTTAAGATTTTTTTTTGAAATTTTTTTTAGTTTTTATTTTTTATTTTAAAATTTTTATTTTTTAAAATCTTATTTTTGAAAAAAAATTATTTAAAAGACGAGAGAGTACACATAGGCCTCCTAACCCGGTTTTATGAAATCTCGATTGATAGAATTGCCCCCAGGTAAGGGTAGGATTACTTAATGAACCCGTTTGGAGGACCCTTGCCTAGAACAGTCAAGCTGTCTCCACACTCTGGACAAGGCTTTTCTTGAATCAACCATGATCAAAGAACGCAGTTGGTTTAACCTTAGTGGTCTATGTCTTTTTTTTTTGTTTATATATATATTTTAGATCTTTAATGAACTCATTGAAGAGAAACGATGGCCCAAAACCTTAGTCGAACAGGCTCAATATTTCTGCAAGCGCGATGAACGATGGGAAAGGATCAAGGTTTCTCAATTTTGAATCCAAAATGAAAAACCTGATTTTTTGTTTTTTTGTTTTTTTCTAGATCTTTAATGAACTCATCGAAGAGAAACGATGGCCCAAAACCTTAGTCGAACAGGCTCAACATTTCTGCAAGCATAATGAATGATAGGAAAGGATCAAGGTTTTTCAATTTTGAATCCAAAATGAAAAATCTGATTTTTTTTTTTTGTTTTTTTTTTAGATCTTTAATGAACTCATCGAAGAGAAACAATGGCCCAAAACCTTAGTCGAACAGGTTCAACATTTCTGCAAGCACGATGAACGATAGGAAAGGATCAAGGTTTCTCAATTTTGAATCCAAAATGAAAAATCTAATTTTTTGTTTTTTTTTTAGATCTTTAATGAACTCATCGAAGAGAAACGATGGCCCAAAACCTTAGTCGAACAGGCTCAACATTTCTACAAGCACGATGAACGATAGGAAAGGATCAAGGTTTCTTAATTTTGAATCCAAAAATCCGATTTTTTTTTCGAAAAGAGAAAGAGTGGAAATAAATTCAAAGAATTAGAAATTTCCAAAAAATCTCATCTCATTTTTTTTTGATGCAGAATCCAACATAGGCCACCAATTAGAAAGTAGGCAAGGAATCAAGAAAAGAGGTATAAGCATAGAGCAATAGATATGATATGCAAATATTTCATTTCTAGCATCGTGTTCTCAAATGAATGAGTCCCACCGGGTGTGCCAGCTTGATGGACCGGCGCATTCTGCTTGCTCGGTTCTACCGAGGTCGGCGGACATGGGAGTCCGTTTGGGTCCGACCCTTTCATAACAGGGGGGGGGGGGGGGGGGCGCAGAGGCGTGCATCAACATTTCTTTTGTGTGGGTGTGCCAGATTTTCTATTTTACTTGGAATAACAAGTGGTGATCCGGAGATCAACCTTCGCAAGTAAAAAGCAAATCAACTTCTTTAAAGTTTTCCATTGCACATATATTTAAGAAAAGAGACATTTTCTTGATTTGCCGTGAAAGGCGATCTTTTTGGCATTTATAGCCGATTTTTTTAGCGATTTTGCGTTTATAGCCGATTTACAATTCTTATCAATAATGAAAGACAAGAGTTGTGATTTTTGTCTCTTTTGAAAAAATACAAACTACAATGAAAAGCAAGAAAAGGAGGATCTAACTTCTCAGGAGATTGTGGGGGACCCGTTCAGATTGATGGTCGCAAGCCATATGTGGACTTCGCGCCATCATCCATGCAGATGAGAACAGAGGATGCTATTGATTCGCTTGGCTTGGCTATAACCTCAGGTTTTTAGAGGACAAAGACCAAAAGGAGGTCCTATGTCCAATAAAAAACTAAGTAGATGGGCTGAAAAGCCACGTCTAAGCCATTGGAGGCAGAATGAGAAGGTAAGGACCTTGGGGGGGGGGGGGTACCCCCCAAGGGACTTTTGTCACCTTGTAGCGGTGGTCGGTGTAGAACTTCTGCAGAGTTTTCTCTCTTTCTTTCTCTGGATTTCTGATGCCTTTTTCTGTCTGCGTTTCTGGATTTTCTGCAATCTGTTATGTGTTTCTTCTTCCTGGAGTGCTCTCTTATTTATAGGCTTTTTGGTAGCCATTTAGGAGGGTTTATGGGCTTTTATTGTCATTAAGCCGCATAATGGGAGGAGTTACATGATTTAATTCCTTTATTTTGTAACTCCTTTTTCTTGGCTTCTGATTTGCCGGAGGAGATTGAGGGCATTTAATCGCCTTTAATCGCCATGATGGGAGGAGTTTCATGGTTTAAATGTCATGAATCTCTTGACTTGTGACTCCAGGATGCTTGCTTCTGATTGGGCCGTCCAAAGAAATGGATTAATGACTGTAATAAAGCTAGTCAATTAATCGCATTAAGTGGTCGCCGAGCAGTTGAAGAGTCGCGGGCCATGCCCCGTCTTTTGGGATTCTTCTGGTGATGATCAATGAAGGATCTTCATGTAGATCGGCATCAGATGACCATGTAACTTCAGGTATTGGTTGCCAACAGCGGGTCGGTGCCATCTGTCCTGTCGATTTCTCGATTGGTCGGGTAGAAAGCACACTTTTTTTGGTTGACCAGTTGGCGATCAATGTTGATTTCGATACTCTTGATGATTGACCCATGTTTTTGGCGGATGTTAGAGGATTTGGTGTCTCAAAAGTATGAATTTTGGAAATTCAAAGGAGTCGGACGCTTCGAATCGTGAAGAAATGGCGAGAAACGGAGTTTCCAGGGCCCTCCCGGCGACCCTGGCCCAGGGTCGCAGGGGTCTGCAACCCTGGGGGGTTTTCCCCCCTTTTGTCCCGTTTTGTGTCCGTTTTTGCTGTTTTTTATTCTTTTTTCTTCTATATTTTTCCTTGACACTTTTGATCATTTATTGGCCTGATTTCTCTGTAGAAAACCTGATGAGAATCCTTGCATTTTGTTTTGCAAAGTTTCCAATTTTCTGAGAAAGCCGAAGACTTTGTCACGCAGAGCTGCCGATTTTCCATCAGAAGCTGAAACTGGGCCAAACGATGTTGGAATGACCTGAAATTTGGTGTGAAGCCTCCTGAGCAATAAATAAGACCAACCACAGGCTTTTGTTTGAGTTTTGAAGCCATTTCATATCCTATCACCAATAGACTTGCTTTTGTCGCGATGAAGATGTCGCGGCTTGATGTGCGGTCAACCGATGTCCGATTGACTTGAAATTTGACAGGGAACCTATTGGAGTCATTTTAAGATGATCCATAGGCTCTGTCTTGGAAACCATGGTCCCAGGGAGCTTCGCCGCCGAGAGGCCTGATTTAGCTTTCGAGCGTCAAAGTCTGGTCAAATGTTGTCGAAATGACCTGAAATTTGACGTGTAGCCCTTTGTAAGCATTTTGAAGCCGTCCATGTGCTCTAACTGATGAGCGATGGCCTTGGAGGTACTCGGCGCCGAGAGGCTTGATTTAGCTGTTCGAGGGTTGATGCAGGGTCAAACGTTGTCGGTTTGACTCTGAACTTGACGTGGAGCCTTTTGGAAGTATTTTGAGACCATCCATCGGCTCTGATCGAAGATTTGGTGTCTCCGATGCTTTCGCCGTCGGGAGCTCATTTTGAGCTGCCGGAGAACGAAGTTAGGCCAAATGATTTTGAAATGGCCCAAAACTTCTTGTGTACTCCTCTTTTGGATGTCTTGAAGGAACATATAGTTTTTGTTTGATTCTGACAAGATTTGATTTTTTGGAAGTAGCATTGCCTATTTATGGCAGGTTGCGACTTCATGTAGCTCTTTGGTTCTTGAAGAGGCAAAGTAACATTTTTGATGTCAACAATAGGCTTTAGCGTTGTTTCAGACTGTGACGCGTGCTTCGGGCAGCTCTTAGGCGATTTTATTATGAAACCACGTTCTAGGTGGCTCTAGGAGATGCTAGCTCCAAACCGCGTTTCATTAAATCCACGGTCGAAAGACAGGCATAGCAGGAAATTCTAGGAATTCTTTTTCCTTTCAGACGGGACTCGGGCAAACTAGGGTTTAACCACTAATCTTGCGAGATTCAGAGGCATGTG
This sequence comes from Litsea cubeba, assembly GCA_012931725.1. Lineage (NCBI taxonomy): Eukaryota > Viridiplantae > Streptophyta > Magnoliopsida > Laurales > Lauraceae > Litsea > Litsea cubeba. The sequence goes on from CM022946.1 coordinate 115,801,402, forward strand.
TGAATGAAAATCTTGTTTCGTGCGATCAATAGCCTATATTTAGATAAAAACGCGCCCTGGGATATTTTACGACATCCAATGGGTTATGGACTTTCGTTTTTCTTTGAAATGCATTTCATACGGATTTTGGCAGAAGTGGGCATTTCAGGATATTTTGAGATACGTCATCGTTTAAAATGGGTTTCACGCGATTCTAGGGTTTCAAGTGAATTGCGGGGTATTCAAGGTTGTTTAAGGCTGGAACCAGTGCTTCGGCCAGTTTGTAGAGGATACTTAGCGTCTCTTGGAAAATGTTAGCTGTAAATCGCGTTTCACGCAATTTGATGGTTGAAACACGCGCTCCTGAGAATACTATTACATTGTTTTTTCTTTGAAATGGGTTTCTAGCAAGTTAGTGCTTATGAACTAATCTCGTGAGATACTGCCCCATTTCGTATCGAAAATCGTATCTCGTTTAGCTCCAAAATGTGTTTCGCACTATTCTAGGCCAAATTACACAATTCAGGATATTCTGAGACGCGTTTAGCTCCAAAATGTGTTTTGCGTGATTCTAGGGTTAGGAACGCCTAGTGGGGGTTCCACGGTTGTTTTAAGACCGAGACCGGTGCTTCAGGGAGTTCGCTGGTAATTCTAGGCGGCTCTGGGAGAATGAAGGTTGTAAACCGCATTAAACGCAATTCATAGTTGAAGGACGCGCCCTGGGAATTTTGTGATGTCTTCTTCCTTTAAAACAGGCTTCTGGGAAATTTGGGCTTAAGAGCTAATCCCGTGGGACTCTACCTCGTTTCTGACTGAACAGACAATTTTGTGCAATCCATGCCCATTATTTGGAGAAAAACGGGAGCAGCATGACTCTAGGTGATTTCAGGGTATTCCGGTCCAGTCTTTCACTTGCAAATGCGTTTCATGCAATTCTTTGCAGAAGCACGCATTTTAAGATATTATGTGATAACTTTCGCTTTAATAAGGGTGCCGGGCGAATCATGGCTTTGGAACGCATTACATGGGCTTTACCATTGTTTCAGACTGTGACGCGTGCTTCGGGCAGCTCTTAGGCAATTTTATTATGAATCCACATTCTAGGCGGCTCTAGGAAGATGCTGGCTCCAAACCGCGTTTCATTAAATCCACGGTCGAAAGACAGGCGCATCAAGAAATTCTAGGAATTCTTTTTCCTTTCAGACGGGACTCGGGCAAACTAGGGCATATCAACTAATCTTACGAGATTCAGAGGCATGTGTGAATGAAGATCTTGTTTCGTGCAATCAATAGCCTATATTTAGATGAAAATGCGCCCTGGGATATTTTACGACATTCAAGGGGTGATGGACTTTCGTTTTTCTTCAAAATGCATTTCATACGGATTTTGGCAGAAGTGCGCATTTCAGGATATTTTGAGAAATGTCTTCGTTTAAAATGGGTTTCACTCGATTCTAGGGTTTCAAGCGAATTGTGGGGTATTCAAGGTTGTTTAAGATTGGAACCAGTGCTGTTTCGGGTAGTTTGTTGAGGATACTTAGCGTCTCTTGGAAAATGTAAGCTGTAAACTGCATTTCGCGTAATTTGATGGTTGAAAGATGCGCTCCTGAGAATACTATTACATTTTTTTCTTTGAAATGGGTTTCTAGCAAGTTAGTGCTTAGGAACTAATCTCGTGAGATTCTGCCCCGTTTCGTATCGAAAATCATATCTCGTGCAGCCAAAAGCCTGCATTTGAATAAAAACAAGTGTTGGATTATTCTAGGGCATTTCAGGGTATCACGATCTAGTCTCAAAAGGTTTGAGATGCGTTTCGCACTATTCTAGGCCGAATTACACATTTTAGGATATTCTGAGACGCGTTTAGCTCCAAAATGTGTTTCGCGTGATTCTAGGGTTAGGAACGCGTTACGGGGGTTCCAAGGTTGTTTAAGACCGAGACCGGTGCTTCGGGCAGTTCGCTGGTAATTCTAGGCGGCTCTGGGAGAATGAAGGTTGTAAACCGCATTAAACTCAATTCATAGTTGAAGGGCGTGCCCTGGGAATTTTTTGATGTCCTCTTCCTTTAAAACGGGCTTCTGCGAAATTTGGGTTTAAGAGCTAATCCCGTGGGACTCTACCTCGTTTCTGACTGAACAAACAATTTTGTGCAATCAATGCGCATCATTTGAAGAAAAACGAGAGCAGCATGACTCTAGGTGATTTTGGGGTATTCCGGTCCAGCCTTTCACTTGGAAATGCGTTTCATGCTATTCTTTGTAGAAACACGCATTTTAAGATATTATGTGATAACTTTCGCTTTAATAAGGGTGCCGGGCGAATCATGGCTTTGGAACGCATTACATGGGCTTTAGCATTGTTTTAGACTGTGACGCGTGCTTTGGGTAGCTCTTATGCGATTTTATTATGAAACCATGTTCTAGGTGGCTCTAGGAAGATGTTGGCTCCAAACCACGTTTTATTAAATCCACGGTCGAAAGACAGGCGCAGCAGGAAATTCTTGGAATTCTTTTTCCTTTAAGATGGGACTCGGGCAAACTAGGGCTTAACAACTAATCTTATGAGATTCAGAGGCATGTGTGAATGAAAATCTTCTTTCGTGCGATCAATAGCCTATATTCAGATAAAAAAACGTGCCCTGGGATATTTTACGACATTCAAGGGGTTATGGACTTTCGTTTTTCTTCGAAATGCATTTCATACGGATTTTGGCAGAAGTGCGCATTTCAAGATATTTTGAGATACGTCTTCGTTTAAAATGGGTTTCACGCAATTCTAGGGTTTCAAGCGAATTGCGGGGTATTCAAGGTTGTTTAAGACTAGAACCAGTGCTTCGGCCAGTTTGTAGAGGATACTTAGCGTCTCTTGGAAAATGTTAGCTGTAAATCGCGTTTCGCGTAATTTGATGGTTGAAACACGCGCTCCTGAGAATACTATTACATTGTTTTTTCTTTGAAATGGGTTTCTAGCAAGTTAGTGCTTAGGAACTAATCTCGTGAGATTCTGCCCCGTTTCGTATCGAAAATCATATCTCGTGCAGCCAAAAGCCTGCATTTGAATAAAAACAAGTGTTGGATTATTCTAGGGCATTTCAGGGTATCACGATCTAGTCTCAAAAGGTTTGAGATGCGTTTCGCACTATTCTAGGCCGAATTACACATTTTAGGATATTCTGAGACGCGTTTAGCTCCAAAATGTGTTTCGCGTGATTTTAGGGTTAGGAACGCCTTGCGGGGGTTCCAAGGTTGATTAAGACCGAGACCGGTGCTTCGGGCAGTTCGTTGGTAATTCTAGGCGGCTCTGAGAGAATGAAAGTTGTAAACCGCATTAAACGCAATTCATAGTTGAAGGACGGGCCCTGGGAATTTTGTGATGTCTTCTTCCTTTAAAACGGGCTTCTGGGAAATTTGGGCTTAAGAGCTAATCCCGTGGGACTCTACCTCATTTCTGACTGAACAGACAATTTTGTGCAATCCATGCCCATTATTTGGAGAAAAACGGGAGCAGCATGACTCTAGGTGATTTCAGGGTATTCCGGTCCAGTCTTTCACTTGGAAATGCGTTTCATGCGTTTCTTTGCAGAAACACGCATTTTAAGATATTTTGTGATAACTTTCGCTAAAAGCCCTTTGCTTTGCCAACGATATTTTTCGTCGGCAAAATGTAAAAATTAAAATTAAAAAAATAAATAAAGGACCTTTGCCGACTCAAATTTTCGTCAGTAAAATATAGAAATAAAAATAAAAAAAATAAAAGCCCTTTGCCGACGCACATTTTCGTTGGGAAAACATAAAATAAAAATTAAAAAAAATATAATGACATTTGCCGACGAAAAGGTTCGTCGGCAAAATGTAAAGTGAAATTAAAAAAAATGAATTGGCCTTTGCCGACGCATATTTTCGTCGGTAAAATGTAAAAATAAAAATTAAGAAAAAAATAAAGGGCCTTTGCCGACGAACGATTTCGTCGGCAAAATCTAAAATTAAAATAATAAAAATAAAAAATAAAAGATCTTTGCGGACTAAAGTTTTCGTCGGTAAAAGTAAAAACAAATAATTTTTAAAAAAATAAAATACTTTGGCCGACGAAAAGTTTGGTCGGTAAAGGTCACAAAGGCATCGGTAAAGATGTTATTTTGGCCGACGAAGATTATTTTCATCGGTAAAATGTTTTACTAACGTTGTATTACCGGTGAATGGCCGACAAAAAAGTTTTCGTCAGTGATCAATTTTACCGACGAAAATATGACATTTGGCGACAAAAAAGTTCGTCACTAAAAGTGCAGGTTCTTGTAGTGCTAGTGGAGCTGACATGAGAATCAAGGATAAAATAGGCTAAATAGGCACTACCTCAAAGATGGTGCTAGGGTGGAGGACACTACTCTCAAATATGACTAACCCAGTAAATCCATCTAAATATAGATTGGGCCATCCCTCGGGTGTCTAAACTGACTAAATAGAGCTTGTATAGGCCAAATCTAGCAAGTCGGGTAAATTTAGGTGAAAACAAATAAAACGGTTTTAATTACATTGAAAATAGTTTTAAAAATCAAGCATAGCGTTTGAAAACCATCAGACAGTGTTCCAACAAAGAATGGGGTGTCCCAAAGGTATAGAAAGAGTAGATTTCGGATCCAGTGCACGAGAACGGATGCGGTGCGTGATCGCACCCCTGTCGAGCTCATGACACCCTAAACCTAGGATCTTGTCACCTTGGGGATTCAAAAGTGGCAATGAATGCTCACTCGCCCCCTAGTATGACTTTCCAAACCTAACCATCCATTCTAAGTTCGGGTACGAAGGTGGTGGTGGTGGGTGACTAATGTGTACAAAAGAGATAGGCATACGTTGTACATTCAAATAACATGTGCATAACAACACAAGAAAATAGGTCAATTGACCAAACAAGTGCGGAGTACCTCCTAAACATCCAATTTAGGTTCTGGGACTACCTTTGACATGCCAAGGCATCACGAAACGCGCTTATGTACATTTAAGGTTCGAATTTCCAGAAGTTGTGCGTTTGTTGCTTCTAAAGGTAACATGCATCCTTAGGCGTTAATTGGACATACATTTGGTTCATTATATCTTAAACATGCCCCTTAACAATCCAAGAGGAGTTATATGACTCAAACTACTCAAATGCGTAGTCCAAGGATCGAGTCCGAGTGAGTCTGGGTCATAGTCCCAAATTCCTAAGTCTAAGATACCAAATTCCATCTTGAGGAATCGGGATTAAATTCCCCTAATTGGCCCATTAGAGGGGGAAACCAATGGCCCTTAAACTGGTGTATGTTGACACCAAAAATGTCACTTTGCCTATTCATATACTTTCAACATCAAAGAAGCCACATGAAGTTGCATCCGACCACAACGGGCAATGCTACTTCAAGCATCAGATCTTGTCAGAACCATCTAGAAACTTCAAGATCCTTCAAAACGGTCATAAGAAGAGTACACATGAAGTTTTGGGCCATTTCAACATCACTTAACCTACCTTTTCTCTTCCAGCAACTGAACAGGAGCTTTCGACGGCAGTGAAGCTAGAGACCCTGTTTGACAAATTAGAGCACACAATTGACCTCAAAATACCACTAGAAGACTCTACCTCAAATTCCAAGCCATTAAGACATCGTTTGGCCCAAAATACAAAAAGTCATATTCTCCATGCGACAAGGTTAGCCCTTCCGACGACAATAACATCAGAGACATCAAATCTTCAATTAGAGCCTATGGATGATCTTAAAATACTTCCAAGAGGCTCTACGTCAAATTTCGGGTTAAATCGACAACGTTTGACCCAACATCAACCCTCAAACAGCAAAACCAAGCCAACCGGCGGCGAAACCACCAAGGTCATCACTCATCAAACAAAGTACATGAATGATCTCAAAATACTTCCAAGGGGCTACATGTCAAGTTTTAGGTCATCGCGACATCATTTGACCAGACTTTGACCCCTGGGAAGCTAAAGCAAGACTCCCGGCAACGGAGTCCTTCGGGACTGTGATATGCAAATCAAAGCTAATGGATCACATAAAGTGATTTCAAGAGGCTCCCTGACAAATTTCATGTCAATCAGACATCGTTTGACCGTACATCAAAGCGCCGCAGCTTCCTCACAATAAAATTAAGTCTACTAGCGAAAGGACCTCACATGACTTCAAAACTCAAAAAAAAAGCCCGTGGTTGGTCTTATTTCTTGCCCATGTAGCTTCACCTCAAATTTCAGGTCATTCCGACATCATTTGTCCCAGTTTTAGCCTCTGGCAGCAAATTGGCACCCAGCGCAATAAAGTCTTCGACTTTCGCAGAAAATCAAAAACTTCGCTCTCCATTTTGCATGGCTTCTCGTTGAGTTTTCTATAGGAAAATCATGCCAAATTTTGTACAAAAGTTCCAAGAAAATAAGTCAAAAATGAAAAACCAAAAAAAAAACAAAAAGAGGCCGAAAAATGCAACTAAAAGGGCAAATTTATCCGATGGTCGCTAGCGACCTTGGAAATCCGAGTTGCCGGATTTCGCCGCAAACCCCATGATGGACTTGTTTAAAATAAAGCTTGTTTTCTAATACCTCTTACTCTCCAAGCATGGCCTTAAAGTCATTTATGATAATTTTGACTCACCTTAAGCATGGCATGTTTTATCATCGTGATAATTTTGACGTGGCATGTTAGGATCACATGCTTTATATATATGGAGATGCTTATGTGGAGTAATGTGAGGGCCCTCACCCCTAACTCTCATAGAATCGTGAGAGTTACTCTCATATGAGCATCTCCCATATATATATATATATATGAACAAGGCTCTCCTAAGCTCAAGCTTACGAGAAAATTTTCGTAAGCTCATGCTTGTGGGGCCTACTTTGGTCTATCCAAATGAACCAAACACATAACCCCCCTAAATTGCACATGTCCACCAACTTCAGTCAAATCTGAATTTACTAGACCATTGGATCGACTATGGATCGATCCGAATGGACTATTGACCTTTAAACTTTTGTGCTCATATGAAGATGATAGAAATCACGGTTGGGGCTGATGTTTTGTAGAGAGGAGGATCCCATGGAGTCCTTGAAATCCCCCCATCTCCATCCCCATGCGGGTCACCAAGTGGCCCTTCCACAAACTTGAGCTTACCTTATCCTAAGCTTAAGCTTAGGAGAGCTGGCCCCATATATATATATTTATTTATTTGAGATGGATCTTGCATTGCCTTGGCCCAAGCTCTGATGTTGATGATTCAAATTCTCGATGCCTCAAAAAATATGTGGAAGGGTAAGGATTTTCCTTGGCCCATTCAATGATGATGGACGAAATTTGATCAATGAATATCTAGTTGATGGTGGTTTGATCAAGAGGATGGCGAGTTCTAGCTACATCACTATTGTAAGTTTCTAGTGGAAAATGGTTTCATTCGAGTTCTAGCCGCATCACTGTTGTAAGTTTCTAGTGGAAAATGATTTCATTGAGGCAACCTGAAACTTGATTAAGATCAAATTTTGTAAATTTACTTTATCTATGTTTATGGTTTAAAACTAGATCTGAACTGTTGATTGTGCTTATAAAATCCCAAAACCCTAAGGTGTAAAGTATCATATATTAATCCTCTTTGATTTTTAGAGATCTTTGAAAAATGCAAAAATGGCTCATAAATGATTTTTTGCGTTCTAGTGGATCTAGTGCATAATCCAAACCGCTAATTATTGTGATCCACCTCTAGGCAATAGTAGTTCATAGCTTGTTGATAGTCACTCCATGCTTGAGACTAACATGTGTGGCCCAAAAGGCCATATTTAGCCACTCCATGCTTGAGAGTAATATATGGTCTCAATCCAGTGGATGATGTAATAAATTGATTTATTTCTTTATTTATCAATATAATCATGCTTTCCTTTCATGAGATGAATGGTGTTTGATTACTTACTTGCACATAACCAATACGAATGACATGATGGTTCATGAGATGAATCGGAGTCCATAAGTATATTAGAAGTAATACATGTGTATGGATGAGATCCACATATGGTAGACATCTGTCGTGAATCTTATACTTAAATAGCTTCACAACCAGAGATGATATTGGGCATCTCATCTGACAAGGTTGTAACATTATGATCACTATGAGATAGTGAGATTTGTCTCAATCATCAGAGTGTAAGACTCTGGATCATCATGCTGATACATTGGATGTATTGAAGGATCATGAGAAGCACCTTATGAAACACTGTCTTTACTTTAAGGTATGCTCTCATAATTCCCTAGCAATATGCTCATAATCCTGAGACATTAATAAACTCAAGTTTCTGTCTATTTATTTGTTTTGAGTCACAAATGAGTGAGGCCAATTGTAAGTCAACACCTCAGTGTCTTGGTATGTGGTAGTAGGAATGTGGGAACATTCAATGATCAAGATGGAATCTATCCTCATTATCCCCTTGTGCCAATTAATGGATTTATCATTGGTAAGTGCTCACCCATCTCAATTAAGAGTTAATTGGATGTTACTGAAAGAAACTGCAATTCAGATCTGAACATCACTAGGAGAAGACATTCATGGCTGATTTTAAACATGACAGATTTCTCAAAATCTGATTTGGGCAGCATAAATCAGCCATAGTGATCGCAAAAGAACTCCATGAATTCATGACCAACAAGTGTATAATTAAAGGAGAATCAAGAAGACTATTACCTTGAAGATTTGTGGACTTCAAATCTCTAAAAAAATAGATCCAAGGGGCTGAACTCAGACTTGCAATTACCAAACAACTTGCTGGAATTTTCTGCAGTAGAGTTGCCTTTGATCTTCTTCTCTATCTCACTTCCAAATCTGATTGGCTAAGACGGTGGGATCTTAATCTAGGGATTTGAGAACTATTTTCTGTGGAAAAATCTCAGACCTCAAACTTTCTTCAATGAAGAAGAAAGAACCAGAGGGCTGGACGTGTGGGACTTGTCTCTTTCTATGTTGGACGTCCAAGGTGTAGCCTCCTTCCTTTTTATAGAAACTTTTGGAATCCTTTCCTAAAAGTCATCTCTTCTAATTCTCATAGATGTCCTAAAAGGAAAGTATAATCTAAAGATTTATTTCCTTTTAGAAACACTCCAATTAGAAAAGGAAACTAAGGAACATCCCACAAACTTTGGCAATTAGAAATCCTAGTTGCACAATCACTTACTAATTTAAGTTTCTAATTCAAAAAGGAAACTTTCTTATAGGAATACTAATCCAAAGAGAAGTCCAACCTTCCAAGTAGAGAGACCTACTCAAAATTGGAAACCTCACCTTATAGAATTCCCATTATGGACTTCCCATATACTAATGCACACCATGGCCCACAAATAATTTATCTAGAATTAAATTCATGTATGCCATCAAAGGCCTATTTGAATTTAAACTCAAAATTATTTTTCCACTAAAATAATTCAACCTTATGTTATCTAAACATTTTAGGAAACCATACCAATCTTGGAAAGTGACTAACGAAGGGACCAAAAGACATATTTGCCCTTGGCTCCCAAAATGACCAAAATGTCCATGCTAAACCCATAGCAACATTAAGATCATTTTAACCTTAACTCATTCCACTAAAGAGTTATGGTTGAAATCCAGGATAAATATATAATATAATAAGCTCGTCAGAAAATGACAGTTGTCTTCGACCTACTAAGTAAAATGACCTAAATGCCCCTCTATGTAACATCCATAATCAAGTCAGGTTATCAGATGTACTATCAACCTTCTTGATTACATCTAAACCTTAGAACTTCATATCCTTAACATAATTATCATCCGAATATCATTCTCTTGGTCCAGGGAGCGACTCACAAGTTCAATATCCATATGGAACATCCATATACTAAGATCTTAGATTTTGATGATTAATCGGATAATTCTAAGGGGACGATCATTCCATCATTAGATGGCATAGATTCTTTGTTGCATCTGCACGTCCCAACTGATCAAGTTCGAGTACCCAAAACACAGAGCTGTTGACTCATGAAAAGAATCTCACCCATAGTGAATTAAAGCACAAGAACTTGACTTCGTCAGTTCATCCACAAATGCTCAAGATTAAAAGCACTGGTCACTTAGTAGCATGAGGTGACTTGATCTCTCTCAGTGATAGTACTATTTTAGAGATCACACCTACCATGGTCCTGTTCAATGAATTGCATATGCACTAATGAGATAAATCCGAGAAAGTCCTCCCATGACTTAGGTAAGTCACCCTGAATACAGAGAGTCTCTCATTATAACTTATACCAAGATGAAGTGCCCATCTCCATCCCTCAGTTATGAACAAATATGTTGTTTCCAGTGTCCATGAATTAGACCTATCTGTGTGTAGACACTACACACCTAATTCATTTACTAGAAACAATGGGCCTTACACAACCATACATATATACATGTTTAAAGAGAAAAGAGTCATTCCATTAAATAATCAGTAAATACCTAGTAACAAAAGATGAGAGTGCAGCTAGTGGGCTTTAGGGCACACACCAATCCCAACAAACTCCCACTTGCACTAAAGATCACTACTTCCTAACCTAACACCGATAGACTCAACATGAGAAGTAAAGACTTTCTCAGTAAGAGTCTTAGTGAATGGGTCAGCTAAGTTATTCGCTGAAGCAATATATTCCACCACTATTTCTCCATCCTGAATGAATTCCCGGATAAGTGGTACTTTCTCTGAATGTGCTTGCCTTTCTTGTGATTCTTGGGCTCTTTGCACTGTGCTACAGCACCAGTGTTGTCGCAGTACATGACAATCAGTTTTTGCACTGCAGGAACAACTCCCAATTCCAATAGGAATTTTCTGAGCCATACTGCTTCCTTCGCAGCTTCCGATGCCGCCACATACTCTGCTTCCATGGTAGAATTAGCAGTACAGGATTGCTTGACACTTCTCCATGATATAGCCCCTCCTGACAGAGTAAAGACATACCCGAAGTAGACTATCTGGCATCTCTATCAGATTGGAAATCAGAGTCTGTATACGCCAAAAGCGTTAGATCATCTGCTCGAAAGGTTAGCATATAATCTTTCATTCTCCGAAGATACTTGAATATATGCTTAACAGCTGTCCGATGCATAGGTCCAGGGTTTGACTGATATCTGCTAACCATGCCAACGACAAAGCAAATATCTGGTCTAGTACATAACATAGCATACATGAGGCTTCCAACAGCGGATGCATATGGAACTCTCCTCATGCTCTCTATCTCTTCAGATGTCTTTGGACATTGATCTCGAGACATTGGTACTCCATGTCTAGAAGGTAGGAGGCCCTTCTTGGAGTCATGCATGTTAAACTTGACCAATATCTTCTCAATGTATGAAGATTGGGATAGGGCTAACATCTTATTCTTGCGATCACGCAAAAGCTTGATCCCTAAGATATAGCCGGCCTCACCCAAATCCTTCATCTGAAATTGAGAGGATAACCAAACCTTTGTGGATGACAATATACCTACATCATTTCCAATGAGCAATATGTCATCTACATACAGAACCAAAAATGCAACTGCTTTTCCACTTCCTTTCTTATACACACATGGTTCATCAATGTTTTGATCAAAGCCAAAGAATTTGACTGCCTGATTAAACTTGATGTTCCATGCTCTAGATGCTTGGTTAAGTCCATAAATGGACTTCTTAAGTTTACAAACCATGTTATCTTGGCCACTAGCAATGAAACCCTCTGGTTGCATCATATAGATGCATTCGTCAAGACTTCCATTAAGAAAAGCTGTCTTGACATCCATTTGCCATATCTCATAGTCATAATGACATGCGATGGCCATGAGAATCCTTATGGACTTAAGCATAGCCACTGGTGAAAAGGTTTCCTCATAATCATACCCTCTTTCTGAGTATATCCTTTCGCCACCAGTCTCGCTTTGAAGGTTTCCACCTTCTGAAAGAAACTGCGATTCAGATCTGAATTAGCGGAAGACATTCATGGCTAATTTGTAACATGACAGATTTTTTAAAAATCTGATTTGGGCAGCATAAATCAGCCATATAGATCGCATGAGAACTCCATGAATTCATGACCAACAAGTGTATAATTAAAGGAGAATGAAGAAGACTATTACCTCGAAGATTTGTAGACTTCAAATCTCTGAAAAAATATATCCAAAGGCCCAAACTCAGACTTGCAATTAGCAAACAAGTTGCTGGAATTTTCTGCAGTAGTGTTGCCTTTGATCTTTTCCTCTATCTCACTTCCAAATCTGATTGGCTAAGATGGTGGGATCTTAATCTAGGAATTGAGAACTATTTCTCCATGGAAAAATCTCAGACCTTAAGCTTTCTTCAATGAAGAATAAAAGCACCCAAGGCTGGACGTGTGGGACTCCTAGGAAGCTATCATAGTGTTGGACGTCCAAGGGCTTGTTGGTTTCTTTTATAGAAACTTTGAGAAAATCTTTCCTAAAAGTTTATCTCTTCTAATTCTCATTGATGTCCAAAAAGGAAAGATTTATTTCCTTTAAGAAACACTCTAATTAGAAAAGGAAACTAAAAAGAACTTCCCATGCAATTAGTAATCCTAGTTATACAACGCTTACTAATTTTAAGTTCCTAATCCAAAAAGGAAACTTTCTCATAGGAATACTAATCCAAAGAGGAGTCCAATCTTTCAAGTAGAGAGACCTACTCAAAATTGGAAACCTTACCCATGGAAATCCTATTATGGACGTCCCACATATTAATGCACACCATGGCCCACATATAATTTATCTAGAATTAAATTCATGTATGCCATCAAAGGCCTATTTGAATTTAAACTCAAAATTATTTTTCCACTAAAATAATTCATCCTTATCTTAAACATTTTAGGAAACCATGCCAATCTTGGTAAGTGACTAGAGAAGGGACCAAAAGACATATTTGCCATTGGCTCCCAAAATGACCAAAATGTCCATGCTAAACCCATAGCAACATTAAGACCATTTTAACCTTAACTCATTCCACTAAAGAGTTTTAGTTGAACTCCAAGGACAAATATATAATATAATAAGCTCGTCATAAAATGACGGTTGTCTTCGACCTACTAAGTGTAATGACCTGAATGCCCCTCTATGTAACATCCATAATCGAGTCAGGTTATCACATGTACTATCAACCTTCCCGATTACATCTAAACCTTAGAACTTCATATCCTTAAACATAATCATCCTTCGAATATCATTCTCTTGATCCAGGGAGCGACCCACAAGTTCAATATCCATATGGAACATCCATATACTAAGATCTTAGATTTTGATGATTAATCGGATAATTCTAAGGGGACGATTATTCCATCATCAGATGGCATAGATTCTATATTGCATCTGGAAGTCCCAACTAATCAAGTCCGAGTACCCAAAACACAGAGCCGTTGACCCATGAAAAGAATCTCACCCATAGTGAATTAAAGCACAAGAACTTGACTTCGTCAGTTCATCCACAAATGCTCAAGATTAAGAGCACCGGTCACTCAGTAGCATGAGGTGACTTGATCTCTCTCTGTGATAGTACTATTTTAGAGATCACACCTACCATGGTCCTGTTCAATGGATTGCATATGCACTAATGAGATGAATCCGGGAAAACCCTCCCATGACTTAGGTAAGTCACCCTGAATACAAGAGAATCTCTCATTATAACTTATACCAAGATCAAGTGCCCAGCTCCATCTCTCAGTTATGATCAAATATGATGTTTCAAGTGTCCATGAATTAGACCTATCTGTGTGTAGACACTACACACCTAATTCATTTACTAGAAACAATGGGCCTTACACAACCATACAGATATACATGTTTAAGCATAAAAGAGTCATTCCATTAAATAACCAATAAATATCCAGTAACAAAAGATGAGAGTGTAGCTAGTGGGCTTTAGGGCATACACCAATCCCAACAAACTCCCACTTGCACTAAAGATCACTACTTCCTAACCTAACACCCATAGACTCAACATGAGAAGTAAAGACTTTCTCAGTAAGAGTCTTAGTGAATGGGTCAGCTAAGTTATTCGCTGAAGCAATATGTTCCACCACTATCTCTCCATCCTGAATGAATTCCCGGATCAAGTGGTACTTTCTCTAAATGTGCTTGCCTTTCTTGTGATTCCTGGGCTCTTTGCACTGTGCTACAGCACCAGTGTTATCGCAGTACATGCTAATCGGTTTATGCACTACAGGAACAACTCCAAATTCCAACAGGAATTTTCTGAGCCTTACCGATTCCTTTGCAGCTTCCGATGCTGCCACATACTCTGCTTCCATGGTAGAATCAGCTATACAGGATTGCTTGACACTTCTCCATGATATAGCCCCTCCTGACAAAGTAAAGACGTACCCAGAGGTAGACTTTCTGGCATCACTATCAGATTGGAAATCAGAGTCTGTATACGCCAATGGCGTTAGATCATCTGCTCGAAAGGTTAGCATATAATCTTTCGTTCTCCGAAGACACTTGAATATATGCTTAACAGCTGTCCAATGCATAGGTCCAGGGTTTGACTGATATCTTCTAACCATGCCAACGGCAAAGCAAATATCTGGTCTAGTACATAACTTAGCATACATGAGGCTTCCAACAGCAGATGCATATGGAACTCTCCTCATGCTCTCTATCTCTTCAGATGTCTTTGGACATTGATCTCGAGACAGTGGTACTCCATGTCTAGAAGGTAGGAGGCCCTTCTTGGAGTCATGCATGTTAAACTTGACCAATATCTTCTCAATGTAAGAAGATTGGGATAGGGCTAACATCTTATTCTTGCAATCACGCAAAAGCTTGATCCCTAAGATATAGCTGGCCTCACCCAATTCCTTCATCTGAAATTGAGAGGATAACCAAACCTTTGTGGATGAGAATAAACCTACATCATTTCCTATGAGTAATATGTCATCTACATACAGAACCAAAAATGCAACTGCTTTTCCGCTTCCTTTCTTATACACACATGGTTCATCAATGTTTTGATCAAAGCGAAAAGATTTGACTGCCTGATTAAACTTGATGTTCCATGCTTTAGATGCTTGCTTAAGTCCATAAATGGACTTCTTAAGTTTACAAACCATGTTATCTTGGCCACTAGCAATGAAACCCTCTGGTTGCATCATATAGATGCATTCGTCAAGACTTCCATTAAGAAAAGCTGTCTTGACATCCATCTGTCATATCTCGTAGTCATAATGACATGTGATGGCCAAGAGAATCCTTATGGACTTAAGCATAGCCACTGGTGAAAAGGTTTCCTCATAATCGATACCCTCTTTCTGAGTATATCCTTTCGCCACCAGTCTTGCTTTGAAGGTTTCCACCTTCCCATCCACTCCACTCTTTCTCTTGTAGATCCACTTGCACCCTATGGGTTTAATTCCTTCAGGTGCATCTACAAGTTCCCAGACTTGATTGGAATACAAAGAATCCATTTCAGATTTCATTGCTTGCTGCCACATGTCAGCATCTATATCCGTTACTGCTTCATCGTAACTAGTAGGATCCTCAACCAGATCTTCAGAGTCTGTCTTAAAAGACACTCCTAGATATCTTTCTGGCTGTCTAGAAATTCTCCCACTACGACGAGGCTCCGGAGTGTTTAAAGGAATATCTTGTTCATCTACTATCTCAGGATCTGGTACAGATGTTATAGGAGATCCCGGAAGAATCTCCTCAAGGGTTTCTTTACAACTAAGCTCTTGGTGCATCATACAATCATCCTCCAAGTACCTAACATGAGTGCTGATGAGCACTTTTTGCTCCTTTGGATGATAAAAGATGCCACCTCTGGTTCCCTTAGGATACCCAATGAAGTAGCACATTTCTGATCTGGGTTCCAGCTTGGTAGCTTTATCATTCAGTACATAGGCTGGACAACCCCAAATGTGGATATGTCTTAAACTAGGTTTTCGACCTGTCCACATTTCTTGCGGTGTCCTAGGTACTTATTTAGAAGGTACCAGATTTAAAATGTATGCTGCTGCTTCTAGGGCATATCCCCAAAAAGATATAGGAAGGGTTGCATGACTCATCATGGACCTTACCATATCAAGAAGGGTACAGTTTCTTCTCTCTGCTACACCATTTTGCTGGGGTGTACCCGGTGCAGACAACTGAGACACAATCCCATGTTGTGTGAGGTACTCCTTGAACTCTCCCAGGAGGTACTCGCCACCTCGATCAGATCGAAGGGCGTTGATATGTTTCCCTAGTTGTAGCTCCGCCTCAGCCTTGAATTGCTTGAACTTATCAAACGCCTCAGACTTGCGTCGCATTAAGTATACATATCCATACCTAGAGTAATCATCAGTGAAGGTGATGTAATACTCATACCCTCCTCGAGCCGGTTTGTTCATAGGACCACACACATCAGTCTGAATCAATCCTAACAACTCCTTTGACCTTAGTCCCTTTCCAGAGAATGACCGTTTGGTCATCTTTCCCTTGAGACAAGATTCGCACTGAGGAAAAGGTTCGAAATCTAATGAGCTTAAAGGCCCATCTTCTACCAACCTCTGAATCCGTTTTAGGTTAATGTGACCCAAACGTAAGTGCCAAAGATATGTGTCATTGATTGAAGATACCTTCCTTTTAAGGGAAGTTGAGTTTTCTTATTGTACATTATGCAGTGTGGGAGCAATAGGATATATATAAAATAAGTTATCATGTATTCTATCGGAACATATAATATTTCCATCTCTACTGATATCAATACCAGAATGGAAAGAAACTGAATAATTAAATTCAATGAGTTTGGAAACTGAAATTAAATTCTTCCTCATGTCCGGAACATAGAAAACATTATTTAAAACTAATATCCTATCACATGGAAAATGTAAGGTAACAACTCCTACTGCAACTGCCCAAACTTTAGCTCCAGTTCCGACTCTAAAGGCAAACTCTCCTTTCTCAATTCTCTGCATTATCTGAAACCCCTGCAATGAATTGCAGATATGATTAGTGGCTCCTGAGTCTACTATCCATGAGTCAGTAGAATCAACCACTAGACAAGTTTCAATGTAGTATGAAAAAGATGTACCTTTCTTAACTGAGGCCAGGAACTTGGGACAATCTTTCTTCCAATGACCTTTGAGGCCACACTTGAAGCATTTCTCTTTGGGCTTTCCATCTGTACCCTTGTCCTTCTTATTGCCAGCATTGTCCTTTTTCTGCCCTTTTCCCTTATTCTGCTTCTTCTTGAACTTCTTCCCTTTCGGGTTTAGTTTAGAGGAAGACTGGAAAAAATGAGCTTGGGCTTTGGGCTTCATGATAGCCTCTGCCGCCTGGAGTTCTTTCATTAGCTCAGGTAGAGTCATGTCCATCTTGCTCATACTGAAATTGAGCTTGAACTGATTGAAAGAATCCAGCAGAGTTTCAAGAATCATGTCAGTTTGACTCCCTACATCAATCTCAGCCCCTAGAATCTCAGCTTCATTGAAACAATCCATCAGCTTGAGCATATGCTCTCTGACAGGTGTTCCCTCAGCCATCCTAGCATTCATGATAGTCCTCATAGCAGCTTGCCTAGCTGGCCTGCTCTTGTCTGCGAACATCTCAGATAAGGACATCATGATTTCATAGGCCGTGTGTTGGAATTTGAGATGACTTGAGAAGTCTTTTGATGAATTGAAGAAGTTAGCATCTCAAGTATTGATTTGAGTTGGAATTCTTGTCAACACATTGTCACAAAAATGATGTTGATAAGCTGGTATTGATAGAGCTGAAAAGAAGAAACAGAATTGAAACAGTCAGGAACTCAGAATTCCTGTAGCAGAGCACGCGGTCGACCGGGCTCTTCATGCGGTCGACCGAGCAAGAAGAAACTTGCAGAAAACAGAAAAAGGCACCTCTCAGTTATTTTCGTGACACAGTGTGTCTTCGGTCGACCGAGCCCTCAGGATGTCGACCGAGCTCGAAATTGTCTGTTTTCCAGTCAGTGTCTTCGGTCGACCGAGCAAGCCATGATGTCGACCGAGCACGGGAACCAGAGTTGCGCAGAATTAGAAGTTTTGCACGAAATTTCAGCACAGTTATCTATTTCGTTTGGGAATCTTTCTAAACGAATTGTAGCCCGTTTTGAATACAATTAAGGGTTATTAAAACCTATATAAAGGCATGCTTGGGTCGTTCATAAAGACACCAAGAAAAGACACCAGAAGAGAAGAGAAAAGAGAGAAGAGAAGAGAGAAGAGTGTGCTGTGTGCTGTTGTGCTACATCTTTCTACAGCAATTATGGACGGGATTATGCTCTAGAAGATGGTGATTCGTCCATGAGTTAAGTGTCTCTCTGTTTATGCTTTAGATTTCAATTTGTAAGGGATTGAGAGAGAGAGAATTGTAGAGGGGAAGGGCTGTAGACAGAGTTTATTTCTATTCTGTTTTTAACATCAAGTTGGTGCTTGGTGTTTGGGGTTTGGTGATCCTATCTGTGGGTGCAGATAAATTGTAAAGGGAGTCGGTGCTTCCTAGATAGTTGGTGCTATCTGAAACTCAAGGGAGTTGGTGCTTCCTAGATAGTTGGTGCTATCTGAAACTAAAGGGAGTAGGTGCTTCCTAGATAGTTGGTGCTATCTGAAACTAAGGGTTGGTGCTCTTTGTCGTTGTAGCGACTAAATAAGATTCAGATCTGTCCCGGATTGGTGTTCGGACAGTCTTTGAACCGTGGACGTAGCCTTTCGGTGAACCACGTTAAATCTGGTGTCATTGTGTGGTTTGACTTGTTTTGTTGTTGAATTGGACCTGTTTTTAGAAATCACTGATTCACCCCCCCCCCTCTCAGTGATCGCGGTATCCAACAATTGGTATCAGAGCGAGGTTCCCTTGATCAGTTTAATACGCTAAGGGTGATCTCTTGTCAAATCACATGGCAGTCAATACAGGGAATATGAAAGCACCTCTGTTTGATGGTTCTAATTACTCTTTCTGGAAGATTAGAATGCAAGCCTTCATCAAATCTCTTGGCTATGATGTTTGGGAGGCTGTCTGAGTCGGTTACAATGCTGCCAACGTACCCAATGATACTGCATCGAAGAAGTTGGCAGACAACGACTCCAAGGCGCAGAATGCACTCTTTAGTGGCCTTGTGGACAGCGAGCTTGTCAAAGTAATTGCATGCAAAACAGCCAAGGAAATTTGGGACAAGTTGCAAAGCATACATGAAGGTGATGAGAAGATTAAAGAAGCCAAATTGCAAACTCATCGCTCTCAATTTGAATCTCTTCGCATGGAGGAAAGCGAGAATGTTGACTCATATTTGCAACGAGTGAATGAAGTCACGAATGACATTCGTGGACTAGGGGAGGAGATTAAAGAGCCGGTCATCGTCAAAAAGGTTCTAAGATCTCTTCTTCCTCGGTTTGATTCAAAAGTCTCAGCCATTGAAGAAGCCAAAGATCTGAATGCATTTTCCATGGATGAATTACATGGTTCTCTAACTGCCTATGAGATGCGCATAGGAAAGACGTCTTCATCTGATAAAGAAGCCGCCTTCAAAGTTCAGAAAAAGGCAAAAGAGACTGCTGGTCATGATGTTGATTCTGATGATGATGAGCTTGAGGCTCAATTTGTTAGAAAGTTGAAGAAAGGAAGCATTGGCAAGTACAAAGGGAAGCTACCCTTTAAATGCTTCAATTGTGGAGGTATTGGTCACTTTGCTGCGAAGTGTCCGCTAAAAGAAGACAATGAAAGTGACTCTTATGCTGAAAAGAGTAAAGGAAAGAGAAATTTCAGAAAAAGGGGCAAAGCTAAAAACTTTCTATGTCAACAAGATGACAGCACGTCTGAATCTTCAGACGATGATGAATCAACCGAAGCTCTCTTCATGGTCACTGTTGAAGAAGAAGAAGAGCTAGATCCGGAAGAGGATGAGGAGGCTGAAGTCAATCTTGAAGAGGAACTCATAGCCGCACTTGAGGAACTTAGCAAGGAACGCAAAACAAGTAAGAAAAATCTGAAACTTCTCCATGAATCTGAAAGTTCTATTATTTCTTTGAAAACTCAAGTAGAAGAATATAAAAGAATGGTAGAAGTCCTTGAAAACCAAATAAGTATCAAAAAGGAAGAGGCTATGAAACTTGAAACTGAGATCGCTAGAGCAAAGGCTGAAAATTTGGAAAATAGCAAAAAACTCAAAGCGCTCCAAGCGATTGAAGGGACTATGATACTCAATGAACTACTGAAAGTTCAAAGACCTGCCCACTTCAGATTTGGTCTAGGATTTGAGAAAGGTGAATCCTCTAAGATTGCACCTCCTAAAAGGAAAGAGTTTGTGAAGCAAGTCACTGCACCTTCTAACTCTATGAAGCCCACTCAACCTAGAAAGGAGTCCATTCCTGTTAGAAAGGTAATGAAGACTAACCAGCCACAAAGAAGATACAAATTCTATGGTTATTGCTTTCATTGTAATATGTTTGGACATAAAAGAGCTGATTGCAAATTCTATGTAAGAAACAGTCCATTTGTGACTAGGAATCCTTTTTCAATCCTAAGTAGCCACAAAATTGAGTGTTATATATGTCATAATTATGGACACTTGGCTAGGGATTGTAGGTTGCATATTGCTAACAAATTTCAGGTTGAAAAGAAACCCAAGTTAGTTAAGGCATGGAGGGCAAAGAAAAGTGCAGAAAATCCCAAAGAATCTCTCATTGTGCAAACGGCATTCAATGCACAAAAGAAGACAGCACCATGGGTCCTTGATAGTGGTTGTTCAAGCCATATGACTGGTGATAAAGAGAAATTTGTCAAATTACAGCACTATGAAGGCGGTTCAGTAAAGTTTGGCAACAATGATGGTGCCAAAATCTGCGGAAAAGGTGTTATTCAGCTTATGGCAAACAAGATCAGATCGGAAGAAGTCTTATATGTGTCTGGATTGAGACACAACCTGCTTAGTGTGAGCCAGATCTGTGACAAGGGTCATGAAGTTATCTTCACAAAGAATGGGTTTGCCATCAAGAAGAGTAGCAACGGGAAAACAGTGGCAACTGGATCAAGAACTGCTGGAAATCTCTATACATTGTCAGATGGAGCTGAAAAGACCTGCTTGATGAGTCGGACAGAGGAAAGTTGGTTGTGGCACAAACGCCTTGGGCATCTAAGCTTTGACAACATGTCAAAGATTTGCAATTCAAAGGCTGTAAGAGGCATGTCTAAAGTTGAAAAGCCTTCCAATCCCATTTGCGACTCTTGCCAAAAGGGAAAGCAAACGAGGGTTATGTTCAAGTCAAAGGAGCATCATTCCAAGAAACCTCTTGAGCTAGTGCACACTGATCTCTGTGGACCGATGCGAACTCAAAGCACCAATGGAGATAAGTATTTCATGTTATGCATTGATGATTATACTCGTATGACATGGGTATTGTTTCTTAAGCATAAGCATCAAGCACTTGATCGTTTTAAAGTGTTTAAAGCACAGGTTGAAAATCAATTGGAAAAACGTATCAAGATTTTAAGGTCTGATCGTGGAGGCGAGTTCACATCTGAAGAGTTCACTAAATATTGTGAACATCATGGCATTCAAAGACAGTACTCAGCCCCTAGAACTCCACAGCAAAATGGAGTTGTGGAACGGAAGAATTGCACCGTACAAGAGATGGCTCGTACGATGCTAAGTGAAAGCAAGATGGCTGACAAGTATTGGAAAGAGGCAATTCATACGGCTGTATACATTCAAAATCGATGCTTGATCAGGCCACATGAAGTCAAAACTCCCTATGAGCTATGGTTTGGAAGAAAAGCAACAATCAAGCACTTCAGAGTCTTCGGCAGCAAGTGTTACATCAAGCGGCTCGAACAAAATCCGGGCAAATTTGAAGAAAGAGCTGACGAAGGTATATTTCTGGGTTACTCCTCTACTAGCAAGGCATATAGGTGTCTTAACAAAAGAACCAGAAAAATCATAGAAAGTGCTGATGTGAGAATAGATGAGAATATTGCACCAAAGAATGCAACTCATAATGACAGTCCCGTTTATGAGGACTCGAGTGAGATTGATGATGAGATGGCTGAATCTAATGATTCTGAGAAATCAAAGGATGACTCAGAAGATACTTCACCTAAGAAGCACAGCACTTGGGTAGAGCAACACCCTAAGGATCAAATCATTGGAGATCCTAAGGCAGGCGTTCAAACTAGACAAAGTGTAGTTAGCAATTACTCACTTGTGTCCACCATTGAACCCAAGACTGTGGCTGAAGCCAGTCTCGATAAAAGTTGGTTGAAAGCTATGCATGAGGAGATGTGCAGGAATTTTGCTGAAGAAATGACGAAAGAATTTGAGATGATTTTCACGAAACCTCTGCCAAAGGAAGTCTTCGAGTATCTCCGGAAAAAGTTAGGAGTTACTCACTCTCCTAAACCGTAGGAGTTGTGCTTGAAAGGGGGAGCAATGCATTCATTGAATATCCTATTCGCTCCTCGGTTTGGTCCCTTTGGACTTGTTGTCAAAGGGGGAGAGATGTTATGCTATGATAGCAAGGAGAGATGTTATGCTATGAAAGCTAGGGGGAGATTGTGACAGTGCATGGTTGATATTTCCGAATTTCAGAATTGGTTCCAAGTGAGTATTGAAAAGAACTTGGAAGAGCTGCAAGCTGGAGTTGAAAGTGTTGAAGTTCCAATAGTGTTGCCAACAATTCCAAAGGGGGAGATTGTTGGAATTTGAGATGACTTGAGAAGTCTTTTGATGAATTGAAGAAGTTAGCATCTCAAGTATTGATTTGAGTTGGAATTCTTGTCAACACATTGTCACAAAAATGATGTTGATAAGCTGGTATTGATAGAGCTGAAAAGAAGAAACAGAATTGAAACAGTCAGGAACTCAGAATTCCTGTAGCAGAGCACGCGGTCGACCGGGCTCTTCATGCGGTCGACCGAGCAAGAAGAAACTTGCAGAAAACAGAAAAAGGCACCTCTCAGTTATTTTCGTGACACAGTGTGTCTTCGGTCGACCGAGCCCTCAGGATGTCGACCGAGCTCGAAATTGTCTGTTTTCCAGTCAGTGTCTTCGGTCGACCGAGCAAGCCATGATGTCGACCGAGCACGGGAACCAGAGTTGCGCAGAATTAGAAGTTTTGCACGAAATTTCAGCACAGTTATCTATTTCGTTTGGGAATCTTTCTAAACGAATTGTAGCCCGTTTTGAATACAATTAAGGGTTATTAAAACCTATATAAAGGCATGCTTGGGTCGTTCATAAAGACACCAAGAAAAGACACCAGAAGAGAAGAGAAAAGAGAGAAGAGAAGAGAGAAGAGTGTGCTGTGTGCTGGTGCTGTTGCTGTGTGCTGTTGTGCTACATCTTTCTACAGCAATTATGGACGGGATTATGCTCTAGAAGATGGTGATTCGTCCATGAGTTAAGTGTCTCTCTGTTTATGCTTTAGATTTCAATTTGTAAGGGATTGAGAGAGAGAGAATTGTAGAGGGGAAGGGCTGTAGACAGAGTTTATTTCTATTCTGTTTTTAACATCAAGTTGGTGCTTGGTGTTTGGGGTTTGGTGATCCTATCTGTGGGTGCAGATAAATTGTAAAGGGAGTCGGTGCTTCCTAGATAGTTGGTGCTATCTGAAACTCAAGGGAGTTGGTGCTTCCTAGATAGTTGGTGCTATCTGAAACTAAAGGGAGTAGGTGCTTCCTAGATAGTTGGTGCTATCTGAAACTAAGGGTTGGTGCTCTTTGTCGTTGTAGCGACTAAATAAGATTCAGATCTGTCCCGGATTGGTGTTCGGACAGTCTTTGAACCGTGGACGTAGCCTTTCGGTGAACCACGTTAAATCTGGTGTCATTGTGTGGTTTGACTTGTTTTGTTGTTGAATTGGACCTGTTTTTAGAAATCACTGATTCACCCCCCCCCCCTCTCAGTGATCGCGGTATCCAACACCGTGTCCATATGCTCGTGCTGTGTTTGCAACACGTTGGACATGGAAGCGAGCATGTAGCATTTAGCCATGCTATTCGCTTTCTTCCATTTCCTCTCAGCCTCTCGCTGGTCATCAGTAGAATTAGCATCAATATCGGGACAGTTTTCCAGCAAGACATACTTGTACACCTCAACTGTGAGTACTATGTCAAGATTTCTTTTCCAATTTACGTAGTTAGGGCCAGTCAGTTTGTTCTCATGAAGAATGCACATCAGCGGACTAAAAGAATCTTTACCCATCTCTTTCTGGATATAAAACGGTTTATAATTAGACATGCAGTATATATGTAATATGCATATGGTGCTTGTTACAAAAGGAAAAACAAAGCACAAAAACTTTTAACATTATTCAACCCCAATCATAATGTATCAGTGTTTCAACCTCCTCATAGACCCTCCATCGAAGGGATGGCCGAGCCTACAGTCACGTTGAATTAAGGCATACTTATTTGGATTATCACTATCTGGATACACATCCAGTGGTAGTCCAATCACTGATTGGTTTGGCCTCATATGACAAATAATCTTTAACTCCTAGGGAGAGCTTATTACCATCTTATGTCAAGTGTATAACCATCTCTT
Source organism: Litsea cubeba (assembly GCA_012931725.1). Taxonomy (NCBI): domain Eukaryota; kingdom Viridiplantae; phylum Streptophyta; class Magnoliopsida; order Laurales; family Lauraceae; genus Litsea; species Litsea cubeba. The sequence continues at coordinate 115,825,893 of CM022946.1, forward strand.
ATGAAATTTCCTAGAATGTCTATGATTAAGTCTTCCGAAGGGAAGAGACTTTTATCCATCCTAGAAGTGACCTTTAGTAAAGAGCTCCAACGAAGGGATGGCCGCTCCCACCAACACTGCATTGACATTCTATAGAAGTGATCTTTAGTAAAGAACTCCACCGAAGGGATGGCCGCTCCTACTAACACCTCATTACGAATATTCACATTAGTTCACCCATTAACCCATCAAAGCGGTCTTTAGTTAAAGAACTCCACCGAAGGGGTGGCCGCTCCTACTAACACCTTAATGAGATAACATGAACCGAAAATGGAAGGCCGTGGGGTCTTTCCTAAACCCCTCTCCCACTTGATTATTTATCACTAGGGTTTATACTTTTTGACCTTTACATTGTTTTACTCAAAAGCTCTTTTTAAATCTAGCAAACTTGGTTAATTAAATTCATGACTTAATGACTTAAGTCACCTTAAAAATAAATAACCTTTGCTTTAAAACATTTGAGAAAATCCCTTTAAAGAATCAAAAACCTATCTTGGGTTATGGAAACCCATAGGTAGCATCTAATTAGATTTTAGTTTAGCCTCTTTTGGAAACCAAGGGTACCAAGATAAACTAAACCCTATCCAATTTTAAACCTTAGACAAAATAGAAGGTGCTGGTCTAAGTCCCATTTAAAACAATTTGCCAAACTAAAAACAATCTAATACAAAAAGATGCCAATTTTAGAACCTAATGGTGGCCATGTTTCTAGGTGACAATTATAGCAATTATATAAAGCATTCATCCATGCATTCCATATATAAAAGCAAATAAAAGTATGCAATCCTTGATGGCTCCCTGCTCTTCGGACTTGTAGTCTTTATCGAACTAGGACATCAAAAATATATCTCATCTTTCACCAAGAAGTCTTGTCTCCTCCACCACTAAGGAATCCGGTTACTTGTGACCTTTCTTGAAACTTTCTTCTTCTTGCTTGTTCCAATAAATTAAATTTATACAAGCAAACCCATAAAAAAACAAAAACCCAAATTATATTGGAGATACCTATGCCTTTCAAGAAAGCTTAGATCAAGACTAGTTGGAATAAAAGTAAAGAAAGAATTACAACTTCCTATGATTGCTAAACGTGCAATCGTACACTTTCAACCTATTGAAAAAACATCCAAATCCACATAACAATCATGTGAACCATCAAGGATGTAATACATGGCTGCAAACAAAGAGGTTAGTGCATGCAAACACACTATGTGCATCATTAAACAAATCTGGAAAATAAATTCCAGCAATGTTAATGAAACTTGCACACAACATGCATCACAACATAACTTTAGTAGGGTGCCACCATACCCATAATCAATCTAGGATTAATTATACACAACATGGGATCATGATTTCACATGGAGTGGCTCTGATACCACTGAAAGAAACTGCGATTCAGATCTGAATTAGCGGAAGACATTCATGGCCAATTTGTAACATGACAGATTTTTTAAAAATCTGATTTGGGTAGCATAAATCAGCCATATAGATTGCATGAGAACTCCATGAATTCATGACCAACAAGTGTATAATTAAAGGAGAATGAAGAAGACTATTACCTCGAAGATTTGTAGACTTCAAATCTCTGAAAAAATAGATCCAAAGGCCCAAACTCAGACTTGCAATTAGCAAACAAGTTGCTGGAATTTTCTGCAGTAGTGTTGCCTTTGATCTTCTCCTCTATCTCACTTCCAAATCTGATTGGCTAAGATGGTGGGATCTTAATCTAGGGATTGAGAACTATTTCTCCAAGGAAAAATCTCAGACCTTAAGCTTTCTTCAATGAAGAATAAAAGCACCCAAGGCTGGACGTGTGGGACTCCTAGAAAGCTATCATAGTGTTGGACGTCCAAGGGCTTGTTGGTTTCTTTTATAGAAACTTTGAGAAAACCTTTCCTAAAAGTTTATCTCTTCTAATTCTCATTGATGTCCAAAAAGGAAAGATTTATTTCCTTTAAGAAACACTCTAATTAGAAAAGGAAACTAAAAAGAACTTCCCATGCAATTAGTAATCCTAGTTATACAACACTTACTAATTTTAAGTTCCTAATCCAAAAAGGAAACTTTGTCATAGGAATACTAATCCAAAGAGGAGTCCAATCTTTCAAGTAGAGAGACCTACTCAAAATTGGAAACCTTACCCATGGAAATCCTATTATGGACGTCCCACATATTAATGCACACCATGGCCCACATATAATTTATCTAGAATTAAATTCATGTATGCCATCAAAGGCCTATTTGAATTTAAACTCAAAATTATTTTTCCACTAAAATAATTCATCCTTATGTTAAACATTTTAGGAAACCATGCCAATCTTGGTAAGTGACTAGAGAAGGGACCAAAAGACATATTTGCCATTGGCTCCCAAAATGACCAAAATGTCCACGCTAAACCCATAGCAACATTAAGACCATTTTAACCTTAACTCATTCCACTAAAGAGTTATAGTTGAACTCCAAGGACAAATATATAATATAATAAGCTCGTCATAAAATGACGGTTGTCTTCGACCTACTAAGTGTAATGACCTGAATGCCCCTCTATGTAACATCCATAATCGAGTCAGGTTATCACATGTACTATCAACCTTCCCGATTACATCTAAACCTTAGAACTTCATATCCTTAAACATAATCATCATTCGAATATCATTCTCTTGATCCAGGGAGCGACCCACAAGTTCAATATCCATATGGAACATCCATATACTAAGATCTTAGATTTTGATGATTAATCGGATAATTCTAACGGGACGATTATTCCATCATCAGATGGCATAGATTCTATATTGCATCTGCACGTCCCAACTAATCAAGTCCGAGTACCCAAAACACAGAGCTGTTGACCCATGAAAAGAATCTCACCCATAGTGAATTAAAGCACAATAACTTGACTTCGTCAGTTCATCCACAAATGCTCAAGATTAAGAGCACCGGTCACTCAGTAGCATGAGGTGACTTGATCTCTCTCTGTGATAGTACTATTTTAGAGATCACACCTACCATGGTCCTGTTCAATGGATTGCATATGCACTAATGAGATAAATCCGAGAAAGTCATCCCATGACTTAGGTAAGTCACCCTGAATACAAGAGAATCTCTCATTATAACTTATACCAAGATGAAGTGCCCAGCTCCATCTCTCAGTTATGAACAAATATGATGTTTCAAGTGTCCATGAATTAGACCTATCTGTGTGTAGACACTACACACCTAATTCATTTACTAGAAACAATGGGCCTTACACAACCATACATATATACATGTTTAAGCATAAAAGAGTCATTCCATTAAATAACCAATAAATATCCAGTAACAAAAGATGAGAGTGCAGCTAGTGGGCTTTAGGGCATACACCAATCCCAACACCTTCCCATCCACTCCTCTCTTCCTCCTGTAGATCCACTTGCACCCTATGGGTTTAATCCCTTCAGGTGCATCTACAAGTTCCCAGACTTGATTGGAATACAAAGAATCCATTGCAGATTTCATCGTTTGCTGCCACATGTCAGCATCTATATCCGTTACTGCTTCATCATAACTAGTAGGATCCTCAACCAGATCTTCAGAGTCTGTCTTAAAAGACACTCCTAGATATCTTTTTGGCTGTCTAGAAATTCTCCCACTACGACGAGGCTCCGGAGTGTTAGAAGGAATATCTTGTTCATCTACTGTCTCAGGATCTGGTACAGATGTTATAGGAGAACCCAGAAGAATCTCCTCAAGGGTTTCTTTACAACTAAGATCTTGGTGCATCATACAATCATCCTCTAAGTACCTAGCATGAGTGCTGATAAGCACTTTTTGCTCCTTTGGATGATAAAAGATGCCACCTCTCGTTCCCTTAGGATACCCAATGAAGTAGCACATTTTCGATCCGGGTTCCAGCTTGGTAGCTTTATCATTCAGCACATAGGCTGGACAACCCCAAATGTGGATATGTCTTAAACTGGGTTTTCAACCTGTCCACATTTCTTGCGGTGTCCTAGGTACTGATTTAGAAGGTACCAGATTTAAAATGTTTGCTGTTGCTTCTAGGGCATATCCCCAAAAAGATATTTGTAGGGTTGCATGACTCATCATGGACCTTACCATATCAAGAATGGTACGGTTTCTTCTCTCTGCTACACCATTTTGCTGGGGTGTACCCAGTGCAGACGACTGAGACACAATCCCATGTTGTGTGTGGTACTCTTTGAACTCACCCAGGAGGTACTCGCCACCTCGATCAGATCGAAGGGCTTTGATATGTTTCCCTAGTTGTAACTCCGCCTCAGCCTTGAATTGCTTGAATTTATCAAACGCCTCAGACTTGCGTCGCATTAAGTACACATATCCATACCTAGAGTAATCATCAGTGAAGGTGATGTAATACTCATACCCTCCTCGAGCCGATTTGTTCATAAGACTACACACATCAGTGTGAATCAATTCTAACAACTCCTTTGCCCTTAGTCCCTTTCCAGAGAATGACCTTTTGGTCATCTTTCCCTTGAGACAAGATTCGCACTGAGGAAAATGTTCGAAGTCTAATGAGCTCAAAGGCCCATCTTCTACCAACCTCTGAATCCGTTTTAGGTTAATGTGACCCAAACGTAAGTGCCAAAGATATGTGTCATTGATTGAAGATACCTTTCTTTTAAGGGAAGTTGAGTTTTCTTGTTATACATTATGCAGTGTGGGAGCAATAGGATATATATAAAATAAGTTGTCATGTATTCTACCGGAACATATAATATTTCCATCTCTACTGATATCAACACAAGAATGGAAAGAAACTGAATAATTAAATTCAATTAGTCTGGAAACTGAAATTAAATTCTTCCTCATGTCCGGAACATAGAAAACATTATTTAAAACTAATATCCTATCACATGGAAAATGTAAGGTAACAACTCCTACTGCAACTGCCCAAACTTTAGCTCCAGTTCCAACTCTAAAGGCAAACTCTCCTCTCTCAATCTTCTGCATTATCTGAAACCCCTGCAATGAATTGCAGATATGATTAGTGGCTCCTGAGTCTACTATCCATGAATCAGTAGAATCAACCACAAGACAAGTTTCAATGTAGTATGAAAAAGATGTACCTTTCTTAACTGAGGCTAGGAACTTGGGACAATCTTTCTTCCAATGACCTTTGAGGCCACACTTGAAGCATTTCCCTTTGGACTTTCCATCTATACCCTTGTCCTGGTATTGTCCTTTTTCTATCCTTTTCCCTTATTATGCTTCTTCTTGAACTTCTTCCCTTTTGGGTTTAGTTTAGAGGAAGACTAGAAAAAGTGAGCTTGGGCTTTGGGCTTCATGATAGCCTCCGCCGCCTGGAGTTCTTTCATTAACTCAGATAGAGTCATGTCCATCTTGCTCATATTGAAATTGAGCTTGAACTGATTGAAAGAGTCCGGCAGAGTTTCGAGAATCATATCAGTTTGACTCTCTGCTCAATCTCAGCCCCTAGAAACTCAGCTACATTGAAACAATCCATCAGCTTGAGCATATGTTCTCTGACAGGTGTTCCCTCAGCCATCCTAGTATTCATGATAGTCCTTATAGCAGCTTGCCTAGCTGGCCTGCTTTTGTCTGCGAACATCTCAGACAAGAACATCATGATTTCATAGGCTGTGTCCATATGCTCGTGCTGTGTTTGCAACACGTTGGACATGGAAGCGAGCATATAGCATTTCGCCATGCTATTCGCTTTCTTCCATTTCCTCTCAGCCTCTAACCGGTCATCAGTAGAATTAGCATTAATATCAGGACAGGTTTCCAACAAGACATACTTGTACTCCTCAGCAGTGAGTACTATGTCAAGATTTCTCTTCCAATCTACGTAGTTAGGGCCAATCAGTTTGTTCTCACGAAGAATGCACATCAACGGACTAAAGGAATCTTTACCCATCTCTCTCTGGATATAAAATGTTTTATAATTAGACAAGCAGTATATATGTAATATGCATATGGTGCTTGTTATAAAAGGAAAAACAAAGCACAAAACTTTTTACATTATTTTACCCTAATCATAATGTATCAGTGTTTCAACCTCCTCATAGACCCTCCATCGAAGGGATGGCCAAGCCTACAATCACGTTGAATTAAGGTATGCTTATTTGGATTATCACTATCAGGATACACATATCCAGTGGTAGTCCAATCACTGATTGGTTTTGGCCTCATATGACAAATAACCCTTAACTCCTAGGGAGAGGTCATTACTGTCTTATGTCAATTGTCTTACCATCTTTTATGAAATTTCCCAGAATGTCTATGACTCAAGTCCACCGAAGGGAAGTGACTTTTATCCATTCTAGAAGTGAACTTTAGTAAAGAGCTCCACCGAGGGATGGCCGCTCCCACCAACACTTCATTGACATTCTATAGAAGTGATCTTTAGTAAAGACTCCACCGAAGGGATGGCCGCTCCTACTAACACCTCATTACGAATATTCACATTAGTTCACCCATTAACCCATCAAAGCGGTCTTTAGTAAAGAACTCCACCGGAGGGGTGGCCGCTCCTACTAACACCTTAATGAGATAACATGAACCAAAATGGAAGGCCGTGGGGTCTTTCCAAAGACCCCTCTCCCACTTGATTATTTATCACTAGGGTTTATACTTTTTGACCTTTACATTGTTTACTCAAAAGCTCTTTTAAATCTAGCAAACTTGGTTAATTAAATTTATGACTCAATGACTTGAGTCATCTTAAAAATAAATAACCATTGCTTTAAAACATTTGAGCAAATCCCTTAAAAGAGTCAAAGACCTAACTTGGGTTATGGAAACCCATAGGTAGCATCTAATTAGATTTTAGTTTAGCCTCTTTTGGAAACCAAGGGTACCAAGATAAACTAAACCCTATCCAATTTTAAACCTTAGACAAAATAGAAGGTGCTGGTCTAAGTTCCGTTTAAAATAATTTGCCAAACTAAAAACAATCTAATATAAAAAGATGCCAATTTTAGAACCTAATGGTGGCCATGTTTCTAGGTGACAATTATAGCAATTATATAAAGCATTCATTGATGCATTCCATATATAAGAGCAAATAAAAGTATGCAATCCTTGATGGCTCCCTGCTCTTCGGACTTCTAATCCTTATTGAACTAGGATATCAAAAATAGATCTCATCTTGCACCAAGAAGTCTTGTCTCCTCCACCACTAGGGAGTCCGGTTACATGCAACATTTCTTGCTTGAAACTTTCTTCTTCTTGCTTGTTCCAATAAATTAAATTTATACAAGCAAAACCCATAAAAACAAAACCCCAAATTACATTGGAGATGCCTATGCTTTTTAGGAAAGCTTACATCAAGACTAGTTGGAATACAAGTAAAGAAAGAATTACAACTTCATATGATTGCTAAACGCGCAATCGTACACTTTCCAACTAATGAAAAAAAAAACCATCCAAATCCACATAACAATCATGCGAACCATCAAGGATGCAATACATGGCTGCAAACAAAGAGGTTAGTGCATGCAAACACACTATGTACATCATTAAACAAATCTGGAAAATAAATTCCAGCATTGTTAATGAAACTTGTACACAAAATGCATCTAAATATAACTTTAGTAGGGTGCCACCATGCCCATAATCAATCTAGGATTAATTAAACCCAACATGGGATCATGAATTCACATGGAGTGGCTCTGATACCACTGAAAGAAACTGCGATTCAGATCTGAACATCACTAGGAGAAGACGTTCATGGCTGATTTTAAACATGACAGATTTTTCAAAATCTGATTTGGGCAGCATAAATCAGCCATAGTGATCGCAAAAGAACTCCATGAATTCATGACCAACAAGTGTATAATTAAAGGAGAATCAAGAAGACTATTACCTTGAAGATTTGTGGACATCAAATCTCTAAAAAAATAGATCCAAGGAGTTGAACTCAGACTTGCAATTACCAAACAACTTGCTGGAATTTTCTGCAGTAGAGTTGCCTTTGATCTTCTTCTCTATCTCACTTCCAAATCTGATTGGCTAAGACGGTGGGATCTTAATCTAGGGATTTGAGAACTATTTTCTGTGGAAAAATCTCAGACCTCAAACTTTCTTCAATGAAGAAGAAAGAACCAGAGGGCTGGACGTGTGGGACTTGTCTCTTTCTATGTTGGACGTCCAAGGTGAAGCCTCCTTCCTTTTTATAGAAACTTTTGGAATCCTTTCCTAAAAAGTCATCTCTTCTAATTCTCATAGATGTCCTAAAAGGAAAGTATAATCTAAAGATTTATTTCCTTTTAGAAACACTCCAATTAGAAAAGGAAACTAAGGAACATCCCGCAAACTTTGGCAATTAGTAATCCTAGTTACACAATCACTTACTAATTTAAGTTTCTAATTCAAAAAGGAAATTTTCTTATAGGAATACTAATCCAAAGAGAAGTCCAACCTTCCAAGTAGGGAGACCTACTCAAAATTGGAAACCTCACGTTATAGAATTCCCATTATGGACTTCCCATATACTAATGCACACCATGGCCCACAAATAATTTATCTAGAATTAAATTCATGTATGCCATCAAAGGCCTATTTGAATTTAAACTCAAATTATTTTTCCACTAAAATAATTCAACCTTATGTTATCTAAACATTTTAGGAAACCATACCAATCTTGGAAAGTGACTAGAGAAGGGACCAAAAGACATATTTGCCCTTGGCTCCCAAAATGACCAAAATGTCCATGCTAAACCCATAGCAACATTAAGATCATTTTAACCTTAACTCATTCCACTAAAGAGTTATGGTTGAACTCCAGGGACAAATATATAATATAATAAGCTCGTCAGAAAATGACAGTTGTCTTCGACCTACTAAGTAAAATGACCTAAATGCCCCTCTATGTAACATCCATAATCAAGTCAAGTTATCAGATGTACTACCAACCTTCTTGATTACATCTAAACCTTAGAACTTCATATCCTTAACATAATCATCATCCGGATATCATTCTCTTGGTCCAGGGAGCGACCCACAAGTTCAATATCCATATGGAACATCCATTTACTAAGATCTTAGATTTTATGATTAATCGGATAATTCTAAGGGGACGATCATTCCATCATTAGATGGCATAGATTCTTTGTTGCATCTGTACGTCCCAACTGATCAAGTCCGAGTACCCAAAACACAGAGCTATTGACCCATGAAAAGAATCTCACCCATAGTGAATTAAAGCACAAGAACTTGACTTCATCAGTTCATCCACAAATGCTCAAGATTAAAAGCACTGGTCACTTAGTAGCATGAGGTGACTTGATCTCTCTCAGTGATAGTACTATTTTAGAGATCACACCTACCATGGTCCTGTTCAATGCATTGTATATGCACTAATGAGATAAATCTGAGAAAGTCCTCCCATGACTTAGGTAAGTCACCGCGAATACATGAGAGTCTCTCATTATAACTTATACCAAGATGAAGTGCCCAGCTCCATCTCTCAGTTATGAACAAATATGTTGTTTCCAGTGTCCATGAATTAGACCTATCTGTGTGTAGACACTATACACCTAATTCATTTACTAGAAATAATGGGCCTTACACAACCATACATATATACATGTTTAAAGAGAAAAGAGTCATTCCATTAAATAACCAGTAAATATCTAGTAACAAAAGATGAGAGTGCAGCTAGTGGGCTTTAGGGCACACACCAATCCCAACAAACTCCCACTTGCACTAAAGATCACTACTTCCTAACCTAACACCCATAGACTCAACATGAGAAGTAAAGACTTTCTCAGTAAGAGTCTTAGTGAATGGGTCAGCTAAGTTATTCGCTGAAGCAATATGTTCCACCACTATTTCTCCATCCTGAATGAATTCCCGGATCAAGTGGTACTTTCTCTGAATGTGCTTGCCTTTCTTGTGATTCTTGGGCTCTTTGCACTGTGCTACAGCACCAGTGTTGTCACAGTACATGACAATCGGTTTTTGCACTGCAGGAACAACTCCCAATTCCAATAAGAATTTTCTGAGCCATACTGCTTCCTTCGCAGCTTCCGACGCCGCCACATACTCTGCTTCCATGGTAGAATCAGCAGTACAGGATTGCTTGACACTTCTCCATGATATAGCCCCTCCTGACAGAGTAAAAACATATCCCGAAGTAGACTTTCTGGCATCTCTATCAGATTGGAAATCAGAGTCTGTATACGCCAAAGGCGTTAGATCATCTGCTCGAAAGGTTAGCATATAATCTTTCGTTCTCTGAAGATACTTGAATATATGCTTAACAACTGTCCAATGCATAGGTCCAGGGTTTGACTGATATCTGCTAACCATGTCAACGGCAAAGCAAATATCTGGTCTAGTACATAACATAGCATACATGAGGCTTCCAACAGCGGATGCATATGGAACTCTCCTCTTGCTCTCTATCTCTTCAGATGTCTTTGGACATTGATCTCGAGACATTGGTACTCCATGTCTAGAAGGTAGGAGGCCCTTCTTGGAGTCATGCATGTTAAACTTGACCAATATTTTCTCAATGTATGAAGATTGGGATAGGGCTAACATCTTATTTTTGCGATCACGCAAAAGCTTGATCCCTAAGATATAGCTGGCCTCACCCAAATCCTTCATCTGAAATTGAGAGGATAACTAAACCTTTGTGGATGACAATATACGTACATCATTTCCAATGAGCAATATATCATCTACATACAGAACCAAAAATGCAACTGCTTTTCCACTTCCTTTCTTATACACACATGGTTCATCAATGTTTTGATCAAAGCCAAAGGATTTGACTGCCTGATTAAACTTGATGTTCCATGCTCTAGATGCTTGCTTAAGTCCATAAATGGACTTCTTAAGTTTACAAACCATGTTATCTTGGCCACTAGTTATGAAACCCTCTAGTTGCATCATATAGATGCATTCGTCAAGACTTCCATTAAGAAAAGCTATCTTGACATCCATTTGCCATATCTCATAGTCATAATGACATGCGATGGCCATGAGAATCCTTATGGACTTAAGCATAGCCACTGGTGAAAAGGTTTCCTCATAATTGATACCCTCTTTCTTAGTATATCCTTTCGCCACCAGTCTTGCGCGCTTTGAAGGTTTCCACCTTCCCATCCACTCCTCTCTTCCTCTTGTAGATCCACTTACACCCTATGGGTTTAATCCCTTCAGGTGCATCTACAAGTTCCCAGACTTGATTGGAATACAAAGAATCCATTGCAGATTTCATCACTTGCTGCCACATGTCAGCATCTATATCCGTTACTGCTTCATCATAACTAGTAGGATCCTCAACCAGATCTTCAGAGTCTGTCTTAAAAGACACTCCTAGATATCTTTCTGGCTGTCTAGAAATTCTCCCACTACGACGAGGCTCCGGAGTGTTAAACGGAATATCTTGTTCATCTACTGTCTCAGGATCTGGTACAAATGTTATAGGAGATCCCGGAAGAATCTCCTCAAGGGTTTTTTTACAACTAAGCTCTTGGTGCATCATACAATCATCCTCTAAGTATCTAGCATGAGTGCTGATAAGCACTTTTTGCTCCTTTGGATGATAAAAGATGCCACCTCTCGTTCCCTTAGGATACCCAATGAAGTAGCACATTTCCGATCTGGGTTCCAGCTTGGTAGCTTTATCATTCAGCACATAGGCTGGACAACCCCAAATGTGGATATGTCTTAAACTTGGGAAATTGGAAATTTTGTACCCTAAAAAAGCAAGATTCATGTCAAGTTTTCTATAGGAAAATCAAGCCAATAAATGTGCAAAAATGACAAGAAAAATACAGGAGAAAAAAAATCAAAAAAATCATCAAAACGACCGCAAAACGGGACAAAAGAGGAAAATTTGTACCCTAAAATGCAAGGATTCTTGTCAAGTTTTCTACAGAGAAATCAAGCCAATGAAAGTGCAAAAATGTCAAGAAAATTACAGGAGAAAAAAAAACAAAAAAATCATCAAAACGACCGCAAAACGGGACAAAAGAGGAAAATTTCCCCCTAGGTCGATGGCAACCCTGGCCCATGGTCGCCGGCGACCATGGAGCCTCGGATCACCGGGTTCACCATGGAAAGGTCCGTTTTCCGTCGTTTTTCATGTTTGGAAGTTTCCAACTCCTGTGATTTTCCAAAATTCATACTTTTGAGGCACCAAATCCCTCGGCATCCGTCAAAATCACGGGTCCATCTTCAAGAGTATCAAAATCAACATTGATCGCCAACTGGTCAAACAAAAAAAGTGTGCTTTATACCCTATCGATCGAGAAATCGATAAGAAAAGATGTCACCGGCCTGCTGTTAGCTATCAATGTCTGAAGTTACATGGTCATCTGATGTTGATCAGCATGTAGATCCATCGATGATCATCGCCGGAAGAATTCCAAAAGACGCGGCACGGCCCGCGACTCTTCAACTGCTCGGCGACAACTTAATGCGATTAATTGACTAGCTTTATTGCAATCATTAATTCATTTATTTGGACAGCCCAATCAGAAGCAAGCATCGAGGAGTTACAAGTCAATTGATTTATGGAATTTAACTCAGGAAACTCCTCCCATCATGGTGATTAAACGTGACTAAATGCCATCAATCTCCACCGGCCAATCAGAAGCCAAGAAAAAGGAGTTACAAAATAAAGAAATAAATCTTGTAACTCCTCCCTTTATGTATCTTTATGACAATTAAGGCTCATAAATCCTCCTAAATGGCTACCTAAAAGCCTATAAATAGGAGAGCATTCTAAAGAATTCCAGATCGGAAGAAAGAGATTGGAAATCCAGAAGATTACAGATAGAAAATCTGAGAGAAAGAAAAAGAGAACTTTGCTAAAGTTTTACACCGACCACCACTACAAGGTGACAAAAGTCCCTTGGGGGTACCCCTCCCTAAGGTCCTTGCCTTCTCCTTCTGCCTCCAATGGCTTAGACGTGGCTTTTCAGCCCGTTTACTTAGCTTTTTATTGGACATAGGACCTCCTCTTAGTCTTTGTCCACTAAAAATCTGAGGTTATAGCCAAGCCAAGCCAAGCAAATCAAGAGCATCCTCTGTTCTCAACTGCATGGATGATAGCGAAGTCCACACATGGCTTGCGACGGTCAATCTAAACGAGTCCCCCACAATCACCTGAGAAGTTAGATCCTTATTTTGTTGCTTTTCATTGTAGTTTGTATTTTTCTAAAAGAGACAAAAATCACAACTCTAGTATTTCATTATTGATAAGAATTGTAAATCGGCTATAAACGCCAAAAATCGGCTATAAATGTCAAAATCGGCTATAAACGCCAAAAATTGGCTATAAATGCCAAAAAATCGCCTTTCACGGCAAATCAAGAAAATGTTTCTTTTCTTAAATATTTATGCAATGGAAAACTTGAAAGAAGTTGATTTCCTTTTTACGTGCGAAGGTCGATCTCCGGATCACCACTTGTAATTCCAAGTAAAAATAAAAAATCTGGCACACCCACTCAAAAAAAATGTTAATGCACGCTTTTGTCCTCTGGGCGTGAAAGGGTCGTACCAAGTGGACTCCCACGTCCGCCGACCTCGGTAGCGCACCAAGAGCGAAAAATGTAGTCCATCAAGCTAGCACACCCGGTGGGACTAGTTCATTTGAGAACACGATGCTTGGAAATGAAATATTTGCATATCATATCTTTTGCTCTATGCTTATCCTTCTTTTCTGGATTCCTTGGCTACTTTCTAAGTTGGTGGCCTATGTTGTATTTCGCATCTAAAAAAATGAAATGGGGTTTTTTGGAAATTTCTAATTCTATCTTTGAATTTATTTCCACTCTTTCTCTCCAAACAAAAAATCTGATTTCTCAGTTTGGATTCAAAATTGAGAAACTTTGATCCTCTCATATGGTTCATTGTGCTTGCAGAAATGTTGAGCCTGTTCGAGTTGGAATTTGGGCTATCGTTTCTCTTCGATGAGTTCATTAAAGATCTTAAAAAAAAACAAAAAATCAAATTTCTTGTTTTGGATTCAAAATTGAGAAACTTTGATCCTCACCTATCGTTCATCGTGCTTGCAGAAATGTTGAGCCTGTTCGAATAAGGTTTTGGGCCATCGTTTCTCTTCGATGAGTTCATTAGAGATCTAAAAAAAATTTCAAAAAAAAAAAACAAAAAACAAAAAATCAGATTTCTCAGTCTGGATTCAAAATTAAGAACTTTGATCCTCTCCTATCGTTCATTGTGCTTGCAGAAATGTTGAGCTTGTTCGAATAAGGTTTTGGGCCATCTTTTCTCTTCGATGAGTTCATTAGAAATCTAAAAAAGAATTTCAAAAAAAAATGAAAAAACAAAAAATCAGATTTCTCGGTTTGGATTCAAAATTGAGAAACTTTGATCCTCTCCTATCGTTCATCGTGCTTGCAGAAATGTTGAGCCTATTCGAATAAGGTTTTGGGCCATCGTTTCTCTTCAATGAGTTTATTTGGGATCTAAAAAAAAGACATAGATCTCTAAGGTTAAACCAATTGCGTTCTTTGATCACAGTTGATTCAAGAAAAGCCTTGTCTGGAGCGTGGAGACAGCTTGACTGTTCTAGGCAAGGGTCCTCCAAATGGGTTCATTAAGTAATCCTACCTTTACCTGGGGGCAATTCTATCAATCGAGATTTCATAAGACCGGGTTAGGAGGCCTATGTGTACTCTCTCGTCTTTTAAATAAAATAAAATCTTTAAAATAAAAAAATTAAAAAACTTAAAAATAAATAAAAATTAAAAAATTAAAAAAATTTTCAAAAAAAATCTTAAAAAAAAAAATTATTCAAAATTCAAAATTCAAAAAAATTAAAAAAAAATCATAAAAAAGAATATTTAAAAAAAAATCTTCAATAAAAAAAATAGAAAAAAAATTTCAAAAAAAATATGTTAAAAAAAAATACTTCCGTCATTTGTGGGTACAGATCTAAGAAATTTTGGTCTCTTCCCTTCTAAGCACTGGTGGTCGCGGAAATCGTTGAGCCCGTTCTAGATTGGAATGCCTTTTGCTCTCTTTGATAAATCCGTTCTTGGCCTTTCAAAAAATAAAAAATAAAAAACTCTTGTCATTTTTGGGTTCAGATCCGAGAAATTATGGTTCTTTCCCTTCTGGGTACTGGCGCTCGCGGAAATCGTTGAGCCCGTATTTGGATTGGAATACCATCTGCTCTCTTTGATGAATCCAATCTTGACCTTTCAAAATAGAGAATCTCATCTCATGGATGCGGTCTCCAAACATTTGTGCCTAGCGGTACTGGTACGCCCTTTCAGGGTCTACTGTATTTGTGACCGGCACATTTGTAACTCCAACCTTATATTCTTCTTACCTCGAGCAAGCTCTGCTTCTCGATAAGTCGAATTTAGGTTCACAATTGCTTCTCGATAAGTCACTGGGACGCTCATTATGGGCTCACCATACTTGCGATCAGAACAATTGTACCCTCTATGGCTTTTTGCCTTCTTCATATTTGCTTGGGTCTTATCCCTCGAGTAATTTGAAAAGACAAACCATAGAATTTTCCATTTATGATCATTATATTCTTGTGATTACTAATGGATGTGGTCTTGTTTCAGAAATTTTCAAAACTAACAATGGCAGCTTCCTTGACCATTACTTTTGATTAGAGCAAGCACCAACTCATGCTTCAACAGAAGCAAACTATGCACACTTACAAGCGCCCTGTTAGCTGCCGAAGCGTCAACTCCCTCGGCAACTCTCTGAACTCCGGGTCGACCTCGACTCCGCAGACTATCGTCTTTGGGACGCTGTGACCATTCCCACTTCCCGAAGAAGAAACTGCTCCTTCCAAGAAGCAGAAGGTCGCCTCTCAACGTGTCACTACTGTGACACCAAAGGCGAACACAAAAAGCCCGAAGCCCGTGGCACCCCCACGAAGCCTCGACCCACAAACGACCAGGTCTATCCTAAGACTTGGTCCCCAAAACCTTCTCCAAAACAAAGAAGGTCCCAAGCATCCACAAAGCCAGCATACCTGGCCCCACTCAAGGAGAATCAATTCTACCCTCTTGCTTACATGAAAGAGAGGAGACCCGTCTCCCACTTGACAACCAAGTCAACCCAGCATGAGCCGGCTTGTTCCTACAAGCCCAAAATCAAGTCATGCATCACTAGGCCTCTACAAGCACATGCTAAGGCTTACAATCCTGCAGTTCGACCCTTCATCTCTACAGGGGCCGAACTCGAAAAATTCAAAGCCTTGCTGCAACAGGCGAAGGACCGGGTTCGCATCCTATCCTTGCCCAGCTACAAAGAAGACAGGGTTGGCTGTTGTGCCAGAGGGAGCACATCCTTCATTGTCAAAGCCCAGCCAGAGCTGACCGAAGCTCAAATTGCTCGTCGTATATGACGCCGTGCGTCTTATCGACAAAAAAGACTAGAGAAGAAAAGGACCCAGCTTCCTACACTTTAAGTCTCCAATAAATGGGCCGAAAAAGAAAGACCCGACCAAGTTGCTGCTGTCCATATGGTTGGAAAAAATAGAAGACACAAAAAGTCAGCAGCAAAATCCATGTCCGACGTCGGTGACCCGCAGCGTCTCCAGGATAAGAAGACAATTAGAAGAATCCCCTGCTCCTTCAAGCCAAGGATGACAGAAGTGATCCTTCTCAAGCTCTTCATCAAAAGAATGATCCCCAGCTCAGTCACTAGGATAATTTCTTCGTTCGAATCCCGAGGCATGAACGTCCTGGCTACAAGTTTTGAGCAACCACCTCGCAATTCACCTCAAGATGATGCGGTCACACGCATCCAACAGTTGGAACACGGTCAACAGAGGATTGAAACTCTGATGGAAAAACCTTCTCCTCGCCTTCCAAGATCAGGTGACAATGAACCTCCCCCGAATCTTACAAGATGATGAGATAATGGAGAAGAAATGAGTCACGCGCCCTTACCAAAAGGACCGTAGGCAGTATCCTCGCCAAAGCCAAAGAAGATGACATATTCAAGGTATGCCTCATGGGATCAAGCCACCAATATCCCCTACGGATGGACTCGGTCCCGTTCCCCATAAAATTCAAGTATCCTACTCTCCACACATATACGGGGAAAGGATCACCAGACAGCACGTTATCTACTTCAAAATCCTGACGGGAGCTTTCGCGGATCAAGATGCACCTTAAGATCCGCCTCTTGCAAGTACCCTAAAAGGTACGGCCTTTGATTGGTACTCCACTCTTCCGGAGGACTCCATCCAAAATGGGCCATGCTAGAGACACGCTTCCTAACTCACTTCAAAGGTGAGGATCATCCTGCTACTATGGCTCAGCTGTGCAGCCTAAAACAGGGGGAGAATGAGTCAACATATGACTTCATTCACAAGTGGAAAGCAATGGAGTACAAATGCTCTGATGTACTGCCACAAGCGTCGCTAGTCAACATCTGCCGAAACAACATGAGAGCTAGAATCTGCTCCATGATCATCGGCAACAAATCAAAGAACCTGGGAGAACTCCTAGAAGCTTCCATGGAGGCTAAAACAGTGATCAAAGACCTCAACACTCAGAAATCATCAAGAAAATAGCCAACTGTCATTGTAACATCTAAACCAAAAAAAAAATGAAGTCCTCAATGTGCAACCAAATCAGCTCCTTAGCCACCAAAGAAAGTTGAAAACCAAGCTGCAGGTAAAAGACCTGAACTCTCAATGCCTTCAAAGAGTGAGTAAAAAAGAAATACCCTTTCGATGAAGATGTTGATGAAATCTTCAGACCCTCGTAGCAAATGGCAAGCTCACCTTGCCTGAACTGAAAAGACAGGGAGGTGTTG
The DNA here is from genome assembly GCA_012931725.1 of Litsea cubeba. NCBI lineage: Eukaryota > Viridiplantae > Streptophyta > Magnoliopsida > Laurales > Lauraceae > Litsea > Litsea cubeba. The sequence continues at coordinate 115,843,695 of CM022946.1, forward strand.
GCAAAACCAAACGATCCTCGTACTGTCCATACCACCAAATGATCTCGCATCCTCTCAATCGATGCTTCGTTTGTGAGAGAGAAATAAACGAGATGTGGAAAATGGAGTCCATCACCTTCGACAAAAACTATGGGGTCTGCTCCGTCAACATGTGTCATGTGGACAAACATCAAAATCATCGAAGAAGAAGATCATTACTTCCTTCAAGGTGATAAACACAATCCAAGTGTCCGAAGAAATGGTTCCTTTACCCGACGCCAGACGAACAACCCATAGTGGATACATCCCGATCTCCTAGAAGATGAAAATTGGGAGGTCGTGAAAAACAAAGCCTACAGCTCAAAGCGAAGGCAGGCAAGGAAACAATCTCCTCAAGCTCATACGGCAAGAGAAGACCCAAGCCAAAATAAGAAGACCAAGAAAACGCAGAGGACTCCTTTACCGTTCACTTGGAGGCAACAAAAATGTCCCTTCCAGAGGACTTCAAAGGGGGTAAGAAAGTTCACCTCTCATAGTGATTTCATGCCACCTCAATTCAAAGAAGCCACGCAGGGGGCATCATACTCTTGCAATTCAGTAGTTGGGTTCTCCATTGATGGATATGAATCCAGCAATACCGATGATGGATTCGAATCCAACTACACCGACGAGTGAGAGGAACCCTTGAAACAGGAGAATATCTCTCCGATGAAGAATGGGTTCCTGAAACTCACCTTATGCCAGTAATCTGGTATAACCCCTTATAGCTACAAGATCCTGGTATGATGATGAAGAAGACCAAGAGGGCTGTACAAGATAATGTTGTTGAACTAGCACCCGTCATTGCACCAGTGGAACCCAACCATGTTGAACCACAAAGAATAGACGAAGAAGAAGCTTTGGCTCCATGCCCGATCTTGAAGAATATGCAAGGATCTTGCAGCGTCTCGCCCTAAAACAAGAGCAAGACCGCGTCAACGAGCTTCCTCGCAATCCAGAGCTGGAAGTCCTTGAAGACCATCAGGTACCTCCTCCCTTAGCTCCTGAAAATGGAGAAAATTGCTGGATAGACGATCCTTTTACATCCGAGGATGAGTCTAACTCCGAGCAGGAAACGTCTCCTGTCAGAGCTTCTTGTAATGTGATAATTTGGGATATAGCTCTTCCGAAGCATCATCTGATGATATCACTTACACTCCGACGACGCCTAGCAATGTATCCTCTGGAGCTACCTCGTCTCACGTGATTTTCACTGAGACGACACCCACTCGGGGTTCTTCTCATGAGACTGTGACTTTAGACTCACACTCTTCCCGACTGATCATCATGAAGAATCTCTGGCTATTGATGCTTGGGACGATGAATTGGTCAATAGAGAAGAAGAGTTAGCTGGATGCTAGTTCAGGACTTGACCCCGAAATTTCTCCATGCAACACAATCACTGAGGATGCTAACTCTGCTACAGATACATCCTCAGTAAATGAAAAATGACAGCCTCTTGATCCTGAAAACAATCTTCCAAATGAAGACCCTTCTCAAGAAGCTCTCGAAGTTGGTAGAGGCACCCGCTCTGGCCGGCACTACCACAAAAATTACAACCAATCTTCCTTTACTTATGTAAATCCTTCGGAAAAACATGTTATAAGCGCCCCTTGTTGGCAACAATGTTGAACAAGCAGGCCCCAAGGAGGCTTTCAAGTATGACTTGATCGAATGTTTCAAGCACATACCCGCATGTCTAAATACCCTAGACTTATTGCGAATGTCTCTGCGCACTCATGATAATCTCATTTCAGAATTACAAAAACTGAATGAGGATGTCGACAAACATGCCCCGCAAGTCCTCCAAATTGAAATGGACTACCGGGTCAAAAACTCAGAAACTTCATCAAAGGGAGAAAAGAAAAAAACTGAGGGATCATGCATCGAATGCCTTTCGGTTAAAAAAGCAGCCAGTGCAACCATCGTCTTCACAAAGGAAGACCTCCTACTTAGCGAAACAAGGCACAATCGACCCTTGTACTTCACAGGGTACATCAAGGAAATGCCTATGCACAGAGTTTAGATCAACCCAGGTTCTGCACTCAACCTCATCTCCACTTCGGCTCTCGAAGAGTTGGGCATCCCACCCAGCAAGCTGAGCCACACATCTGTATCTATCTTTGGATACGATGGGAGTACTCAAAGGCCTATCTGCAAAATCAGGTTCAAATTGCAAATCGGTGATCTTATCTCTGAAGTCACTTTGTATGCAATAAAAACGCATTCATGCTACAACATCCTTCTCGAACGCCCCTGGATTCACGAGAATGGTGTTGTCCCTTCAACTCTACATCATTGCATCAAGTCTATTGGCGACAACAGCAGGACACATCGAGTCTTTATGGACAGAAAACCCTTCAAAGATAGAGAAGTCCACTTTGCAGACTCGCAGATGTATGAAGGTGAAAAGAAGAGAGGAGAAGGAAACAGCACCCTTTTGCCGAAAAATCTCTCAGAAAGATAAAGGCAAAGCTCCTCAACAACACCGGCATAAAACAAACCATCCGGTAAATCCGAAGAGAGCATTCAAACTCCCTTCATGATCTCCTCAAACCTTCAAAGCCTTTGGTCATCACGATTAAGTAAGAAGGCAAAGCAAAGCCTGGGGGTAAACTTTGTTGTCTCTTTTGTGTCTATCATGCAAGAGACGGATTCGGATTCAGACCCAGAAAACGACACATCATCAAGCCAAGCTGACACTCAGCAAGCTCAGCATGTTCTTACTCTAATGGAGACACCTTTTGACATAGAAGATCCTACGTCAACTTCCTTCATTGTTCCACCAACTTCAGCAAAGGAAAAACCGATCTTCTTCCATAGATCGGATGCTTCTTCATCAAACTCTATGCTTGAACCTTTCCAAAATGAAGGTATGCCTCAACTATCCTTATATAGTCCTATGGCACAAGCTAATATGAAGAAAATGGGCTATGATGCTCAAAACTCAGTCGGTTTGGGGAGAAGGCCACGGTATTCTCACGCGATTGGGGCCCGCCATGGACCAAAAGCCAGTTGGAAGATTGGAGACTCTACGGCCATGTAGGAAAGTCTTCACATGGGTTAGGGAATGATCCCGACACTCCTTTGAGACAGTTGACACAAAGGCTTAAAAGTCGACTTACCGACTAAGCCTCAACATCTCGTATCCATGAAGACATCGATCTCCCTGGATATCTCTTCAATGAGTCACCTGACAAAAATCCAGGAAGCTCAACCAATTGGTATGATTTCTGACGATGAAGAGGAATTTTCCGATGGCACGGACGTGTGGTCTTCTAACCCAGAAAAACCCTCGTCTCCAAAAGAAGTACCTTACTTCGACCCGGTTTCAACAGGTGATTGGGACCATGTCATAACAAGCCTTGAGAAGATCACCGATCAAGAAGACCCATGGAAATGAACAAAACCTTGGTCTGGAAATGCCCTTGAAACCCCTGAGGGTTTCGTTGAGCTGGAAGCCTCCGAAAATATTGTGGAGGAACCTCCTTCGAACCTTCCAATAGAAGATCCTGCATCCTACAGCGATCTCATGCCCTTTTGAAGCTTGGGGTATGGACATCATAGGTCCTATTTCTCCCCCTTCAAGCAAAGGTCATTGCTTCATCTTCACCGCTACGGATTATTTCTCCAAGTGATTAGAAGCATTTGCGCTCAACGAAAAACTCTGCAAAATCCTCAAGAAAATGGTCTCCAGTCACAAAAGAGACCGGAGCGAAAAACTGTTTAAAGCTTTATGGGCCTATCAAACCACCGTTCGAGGACTGACCCATAGCACACCATTCTCCTTGGTCTATTGATGCAAAGCCGTTGTACCCTTGGAAGTGCAAATTCCTTCCTTGAGGGTATCTTTGCAAAATGACATGACTCAAGAAAGCAATGTCAAAATGCGACTCCATGAGCTGGACAATCTCGATGAGAGACGACTCGAAGCTTGACAAAGCATTGAACTTTACCAAGCACGCATGGCGGGATCTTTCGACAAGAAGGACAGGCAACGTGCCTACAAAAAAGGGTGACTTGGTTTTTGCAGTAAAAAGACCAATGGTCTTCGCTCACAAGTCCAAAGGCAAGTTTGAGCCAAAATGGGAGGGACCCTACGTCATCAACAAGGTTTTATCCAATGGCGCATACGCCCTCCTAAACATGGTGGGTGACAGATGTATGCTGCCTATCAATGGCAAGTTCTTAAAGCGGTACTACCCTTGAAGACTTACCCAACTAGGTAAGAGCAATGCCTTTACGGCCAAAACCTATTTCCAGGTACTCGCTCGTCATACCTACTCTTTTTAGAATTTTCATATCAAATGTTGAAATTTCTAGAAATTCAAACAATGCTTACTTTCATCATTTCATTGTTCAAAAATTCCAAGTTTAGGAACATTTCCCTAACTTGACCAGAATTTTCAACCCTTGAACCCAAAATTCAAGGTTTGAAACAAAATCCGGATTCAGGGATTTCCACCCTAGTCCACCCTGCCTTTTACGTCCAAAATGGCTTTAGATCAAAACTTACGACCCTCGTGTCTTTAAACAAAAAAAAAAGGTTTTAAAAAAAAAACCGCGGGGAAGCGACGCTTAGTCGATACTCTCACAAATCGGAAGAATGAGAACCACGTTCGACACTTCCAAAATCACAGGGAAGCGACATTTTATCGATACTTGCAAAATAAAAAAAAAACCATGGAGACACGACATTTCAGTTGATATCCATAATCCAAATTTCAAAGGTTCGAAAAACCAAGAAATCATGGAGATGCAACATTGCAGTTGATATCCATAACCCAAAGGTTCGAGAAAACCGTAAATTAAAAAAAAATATGGGGAAACGACATCAAGTCAGTACCTGCAAACCAGAATCTTTGAAAAGCAAGAAAGCGACATTCCATCGATACTTGCACCCAAATCCGCGAGGATGCGACATTCCATCGATACTCGCAACCGAATGAGCAAGGATGCTACATTCCATCGATACTTGCAAGACCATTCAGCAGGGATGCGACTTTTAGTCGATACTTGCATTTTTGAAAACCAAAACCAGCTACAAATGCCACCAAAGCTGGCTATCATTGCCACAAAACAAACCAGCTATCAAGTGGGCTGAGGAACGACATTACCATCCTTCTCTGAATTCTGTGCTTTTTTCTGATCTGGGATCTGTCTTGTTTTTTCCGATCCTTTCTTTCTTTGGAATGCTATCCTATTTATAGGCTTTTAGGTAGCTATTTAGGAGTGTTTATGAGCCTTAATTGTCATAAAGCAACATAAAGGGAGGAGTTACAAGATTGAATTCTTTATTTTGTAACTCCTTTTTCTCGGCTTCTGATTGGCCGGAGGAGATTGAGGCATTTAATTGCCTTTAATCGCCATAATGGGAGGAGTTCCATGGGTGTAATGCCATGAATCTCTTGACTTGTAACTCCCGGATGCTTGCTTCTGATTGGTCCATCCAAAGAAATGGATTAATGACTGTACTAAAGCTAGTCAATTTAATCGCATTAAGTGGTCGCCGAGCAGTTGAAGAGTCGCGGCCGTGCCACGTCTTTTGGGATTCTTCTGGCGATGATCATCGATGGATCTTTATAGTAGATCGACATCGGATGAACCATTGTAACTTCAGGTGTTGGTTGCCAACAGCGGGTCGGTGCCATCTGTCCTGTCGATTTCTTGATCGGTCGGGTTAGAAAGCACACTTTGTTTTGGTTGACTAGTTGGCGATCAATGTTGATTTTCGATACTCTTGATGATTAACCCGTGTTTTTGACTGGATGTCAGAGGATTTTGGTGTCTCAAAAGTATTGAAGAATTGGAAAATCCTAGAGGCCGGATGCTTCGAATCGCGAAAAAACGGAAAAAAACTGGGGTTTCGGGGCCCACCGGGCAATTCTCGGGCCCTAGTGTCCCGGCGACCCCTCGCCAGGTCGCAGGGGCCTGCGCCCAGGGGTCGGCAGATTCCCCCCTTTTGTCCCCATTTTGTGTCCGTTTTTTACTGTTTTATTCGATTCTTTTTTCTCTGCTATTTTTCCTTAAACATTTTTGATCATTTTATTGGGCCTGATTTCCCAGTAGATAGTAGAAAGCCTGATGAGAATCCTTGCATTATTTAATTTTGCAAGTTTCTACTTTTCGTGAGTAAAGCCGAAGACTTTGTCACGCAAGCTGCAGATTTTCCGTCAGAAGACTGAAAATGGAGTGGGTTCAAACGATGTCTGAATGACATGAAATTTGGGGGTTGTGAAGCCTGCCTGAGGCAATAAATAAGACCAACCATAGGCTTTTGTTTGAATTTTGAAGCCGTTTGGGGTCCTATCACCAGTAGAGTTGCTTTTGTCGCGATGAAGATGTCGCGGTTTGATGTGCGGTCAACCGATGTCCGATTGACTTGAATTTGACAGGGAACCTATTGGAGTCATTTTAAGATAATCCATAGGACTCTGTCTTGGAAACCATGGTCCTGAGGAGCTTCGCACGCCGAGAGGCCTGATTTGGCTTCCGAAGCGTCAAACTATGGTCAAATGTTGTCGAAATGACCTGAAATTTGACGTGTAGCCTTTGTAAGCATTTTGAAGCCGTCCATGTGCTCAATCTGATGAGTGATGCCCTCGGTGGTTCTCGCCACCGAGAGGCTTGATTTAGCTGTTCGAGGGTTGATGTAGGGTCAAACGTTGTCGGTTTGACTAGGGAACTTGACGTGGAGCCTTTTGGATAGTATTTTGAGACCATCCATCGGCTCTGATCGAAGATTTAGTGTCTCCGATGCTTTCGCCGCCGGGAGCTCCTTTCAGCTGCGGAGAAGCGAAGTTAGGCCAAATGATTTTGAAATGGCCCGAAACTTTTGTGTACTCCTCTTTTGGCTGTCTTGAGGACCTTGCAGTTTTTATTTGATTCTGACAAGATTAGATTTTTTGGAAGTAGCATTGCCTATTTATGGTAGGTTGCGACTTCATGTAGCTCTTTGGATCTTGAAGAGGCAAAGTGACATTTTGGTGTCAACAAATGCCCCCTCGAGGTACAGCGACGAGTTGCTTAACTTTTGTAGTCGATGTGCCTCGAAGAGATTTTTGAAGGAGAGCCTGTGACTGGACCAAGAGTCTTTGAGCAGTCTTTCTTTTTGGTATTTGTAGCCTTTTGAGCTTCCAGGGGAATTTTATGGTAGTGAAAAGGATCACGTACCATCTCGAGGCAAAGTTTTAAGATGACATCAGGGATGTGGATTTGGGTTTTGACCTTGTGACCTAACAGGCTATATGTGGCAGGTTTAGGGGGTCGGGTTTGGTTTTGACCGTGTGACCCAACAAGCTGTATGTGGAATGTTGGGGGATCAATTTTGGATTTGATCTGTGACCTAACAGGCTGTATGTGGCAAGTTAGGGGATCAGGTTTTGGTTTTTGGTTTTTTTTTTTTTGCGGAATGTCAATTTCAAGATTTTGGCTCAATTTGGTAGATGAGGCTGGATGGTTTGATTTTTTGGAAGCTCATGGGGCTTGGAATTCTCTTTTGTATGGTCGAATCAACTCAAAAGAGGCATGGAACTATTTTGTTATGCTCTTGGTAAGAGGGATTTCTCTTTGACTAAAAGCCCAATTTTTTTTTTTGTGCCTAGGTGGTCAAACCTGGCTCATATGGGCTAACCCATGGGACCTTAAGCTTTTGAAATGGCTTAGATCTCATATGGTGTCATTTTGTAAAGGATATCTAAAAATATCTCCTTTGGATAGAGAATATCTAAGAATATCTTTATTTGGAGAGAATCTCTCATGTTCCCTTTATTTTGGGTTAGGATATCTCAAGATATCTTTCTTTTAAGAAAGAATCATTCATTGACCCTATCTTTTGGGAGAAAATCTCTCATTGATTCTTTTTGGGAGAGATCCATCAAGATATCTGTCTTTTGGAAAGAATCTTTCTAATTTCTTTCTTTGGTAAGGTTACTAATTAGTAACACTTACCTCTTTCTTCTTTCCTTTTTTGGTTTGCTCTCCTCTATAAAAGCAAGGAGGAGGTTGGATCTCTTGCTCTTATTACTTTCTTTTGCAACAATCCCAAGAGGGCTTCAAGACCAAGAGTTCTTCTTCTTCAAGATCTTCAAGACTTTTCTTCTTCTTCTCCATCAATGGCTTCAAGTAAGTCCCCGTTTTCAAGAAAACCCCAATGTAGAAGAGAAGAAAAAAAAAAAAGGTTCTTTCTTTTTTTTGTTTCTTTTTTTTTCCACGTGTTTGCTTCTTTTTTTTTTTCACAGGTTTTTTTTTTTGCTTTCTTTTTCTTTTTTTTTGTATGTTTTTCTTTTGTGGGCCGTACGGATCTGGCCGTACGGCCACGTGGCCTGTGGGCCAGTTCCTTTTCCTTTTTTTCTTTTTTTTGTTTTCTTTCCCTCTTTTTTTTGAGAAAGTTTATTTATTTCATTTTTTTTTTTGCTCATCATGATAATGCATTTTTTTTCGCAAACCAAGATGTTCATGCATGTATATTTTTTTGAAAATTGAATTGTAGCATGATGTAATAGCATACCTGAAAGTTTTTGCAAATTTGGGAATTTGGAGCTCGCAGCGATGTTGAGCCCTTCCTGATTTTGTGGAGACTTTGAGGTTTCGAAAGTTTGGAGTTTCGGAGCTCGCAGCAATGTTGAGCCCATCTTCAAGCTTTCAATTTCTTTCGGGATAGTTCCTTTTCTTCGGAATTGCCCTGTTATCATGTCAAAATTTTGCCAGATTTTTTTTTGGCAAGATTCTGTCATTTTGATGTGTGATCTTTTTCTTTTCCATCCTTTTCAGGTGGTTCTTCTAGAACGAACAAGGGTAAAGAGCCTGCTACAAGCGCACCTCGTCGATCTGCTAGATCTTCTAATCCGGCCATTCAGCAGGCCTTTGAGAATGTCGAGTATGTTGAGAGAAATCTTGAAGAATGTGACTCCCTCAACAGAGATGAGATGAGGCAGTGACTGATCGCACTCAAGGGAGAGGAATTCTATAAGATCATGGTAAGCAGTCGTCCATGGGTGATGGAAGATCAGAGTGTTTTACCCAAGCCTACCTTCTTCTTTGGTGATGCCGTCCCTGATGACATGACATACCAGAGGAGATGTTTTCAGTTCTCTTTCACAGCAGATGGTGAGAAGAGGACTGTTGCTACCCGGTCGACGTTTGATCGCACCGTCTCGATCATGAGCCTTGCCCCCACGTGCTCTAAGAGGAAATCCTCCAAGCGGGTGAGAAGGACAAATGTAATCAAGACCGGGGTTTTTGTTGGCGGTTCTCCTGGATATACGGAGAGGTCGCCTACTGACATGGACCTGTTGATGCCATCCAACGGCTACCAGGGCTCTGATTATCCGTCGGTCGATTTGAGACCGGTGGGCCTTGGTATTTTCAGCGGTGACGGCAGCAATTGGATAAAGCCTTTTTGACTTCGTGGCCGTTTCAATGCTGACTCCGAGTGGAAGTCGTGGACTGATCGATCGCCCTGCTGATTGGTGGCGCCGTATTGAAGGAAGCTGGGATTTTTGATGCGGTCCACGCCTTTAGGGAGACCGTGATCTTTTCCGATGAGGCCTTCATGGCTATGCTGGAGTCATTCCGCCCACAAACCAATACCTTTGTTGTGACGAATGGTGAGATTGGTTTCTCTTTGAAGGAGCTGAGCACCATTACTGGATTGCACATCCTTGGCAAACTCTATGAGGAGTTTATGCCGATTGACAGCGTCCTTAAGGGGTAGTCTAAGTTCAGGCTTCTGTACTTTCAGCTCGCCGTCTTCTATGATTTTTTAAGGAGAAGGAGGGTTTGAAAGTTAGATCCAGCAGTTGGAAGAGTTCTAGCTCTTCGTTCCCCAACTTTTTTGATAACAGGGAGTCTTCTGATAGTGCGACCTAGGAAGCCAGGGCTCAGGATCCAAGTTCGAAGAAGATCTTGGCTATGCAAGAAGAGTTGAGAGATTTCTGTGCGTGTACAAACGCCATATGTCCTGACATTGCATTGCGGAGAGATCTCACTGTTTACCTCACTTATTGGCTTGGTGAGGCTATTTTTGCTGGAGGAGATGGAACGCACATCAGGCCACATTGTATTTTTCCGGCTTGTCAGATGGCGTTCGGAGAGCAGCTTGCTTTGGTGCCAGCTCTTTACTCCTACTTGTGTACCGAACTGCAGGCTGCTGCTTTTCTGGTTCGGCTTGGGCTTCCCATGAATAGGGTATTTTCAGCCCATATCTTTTATTCGTGGTACGTGTACCACTGTCCTGGCTTCCACCGGCTGGGTGCTGCACAGGATGATGATCCTCTCATGATTCGGCTGGCTAAGGGCAAAGCCGTGTCTGAATCACTTTTGTTTGCCCGCATGAGGATCCGATGGTTCAGGGATGTTGAAATGGGGCAGTCTTCAGTGAAGCTTTCTCCAGAGTTGCGGAAGAAGGCTTTTGGGTTTGGTGCCTCCCGAGACTCTACCAGGGCGGGGGGGAAGGCATTACTCCTTGACGAATGCAGAGAAGGAGTGGCTTTTCAGCATACGTGTCGGCACGATGGTGTACCGCAGACATCTTTTCGTCAACATCCAGCCGTATGTACCCTCTCGCTTTGCTTTGCAGTTGGGTTTTTCTCAAGGCGTTGTTGGAGCGCCTTCAAGCATGGTGAAGCGCTTTGGAGGTTTACAGGATGGGAGAAATGCATGGGCTTTCTATAGTGCTGAAGACACTACAGCCATATCTCTTATCCTGTGTTGTTGACTTCCCGGACTGCGGCTTTGCGAAGTGGTTCGCAGAGAGCTTTTCGGCATATCGGGGGCTTTCCAAGAAGGAGCTTGATGTGAAGCTGGAATCTGGAAAGGGCCTTGGAAAGTCGGATGGTGTCCGGCAAGAGGAAGCTTGGGCCTTCCTTTCTGGAGAGAAGCACGAGATAGGCTTTCTCGGTGACCAGGGCGTCATTGGTTCTGAAGCTGTTCGAGAAATACCTGATGAGGCTTTAGAGCAGCTAGAACAGGAGGAAGCCGAACTTGGTGCTTGGATGCACGTGGCACAGAGGCAAGCTTCCGTGGAGTCTACTGATAAGGGTAGACCATCCAATGGGGAGTCAAGTGGGAAACCTGACTCTGACAGCGGGGCAGGTTCCTCTAAGAAGCGAGCCCGCAGGAGTAAGAGGAGGAGGAGTCATTATCGAAGCAAGGGGCAGCATGAGGACTCTCCTGACTTAGAAGTTCCTCTTACTATTAATGAGGATGTGCCAGTGGATGCTGACAAGCCTCCAGAGAAGAGAAGCCGAGAAGAAGATACCGTCGGTGAAGGTATGATTCTTCCTTTTTCTTTTCTCTTTCTATTTCTTTTCATGGGATTTTCCATGTTCTGATTGCTTCTTGTTCTGTTTTTCTGCTTTTCTTTTCTTTTTTTTTAGCAGAGGAAGACTTGGTGATGCCTGAAGTTCCAACCGATGAGTTGTAACGGATCTGTCAGGGCACCTGAAGAAGACCGCGGGACTCTGGGAGTGAATCCAGAATCTCCAATTGGTTATGACTTCTTTTGTTTTCTTCTTTTTTTTTGTTTGTGACTTGGTTTGCTAACATTTTTCTTGCCAGCTGACTTGCCACAGGATTCCGATGACTTTGAACCATCGATGGACGCAAATGTTGATGATGCTTCCGATGAGTTCATGGGGAAGAAAGTGTTCCGCCAGTCGTCGAAGAAGGTATTTTGTAGTAATAACCCTGATAATGATTTTCAAACAGGATCATGTTCATACCTTTTGTGTTTCTTTGGCAGGTTTTGAGGTGACAGAGGAGAGTCCGTCGCTTTCTTCAGAACCAGAGCAAGAGATGCCAAAGGTCGATCCAGAGGTAGAGACTCCTGGGACCAGTTCTGACGCTATTGAGGAGATACCTCGTGCTAAGATTCCTTCCCGAACAGGAGTAGCTTCAACTGGAAAGAGTTCTTTTGTTACTCTTCCAACGAGTGATGACATGAGCAGTCGACCAATGGAGTTGGGCGAATCTTCAGCTGGGCCATCTCTTCTTTTGCAAAGAAGGTGGTGGTGCGGGTTCTGAGCTCTTGGATTGAGACTCTACTTTCTGGGCACTTAGATGCCGGATTTGGGATGATCCAGCATGTGCGTGAGATTCTCGGTGATGCCGAAGAGGCTGGTCTAGATGTCATAAGTGCCAGGGTGATCGTTGATGGATCATTGAGCTGGGTGACAGGTGGTTTGAGACCATGGGTTTTCCTGACGACAAGTTCTTCAAGGAGATGTTCCTGGACCATGCGGATAAGGCTCAGTCTAACCTGGATGAGGCTACACAAAGCAGGAAGCAAATAGTCTGAGAGAAGAACTTAGAAGAGCTAACCATCATTGGCCTGACACATGACCTTAACATCCTTGATAGGGAGGTCGATGAGGCCAGGAAACGTCTTGAGCATCTGCAGGCACAAGTCGCTGCCAAGTGGACTGCAATAACAGAGGCTCGTGACAGGGAGAGTGCTCTAATTCGCAGGGTTGCAGATGCCGATCGAGTTTTTATAAGGAAGTCTGGAAACCGGTTTTGCCGTACAGGCATTGCTCTTACCCAGTTGGGTAAGTCTTCAAGGGTAGTACCGCTTTAAGAACTTGCCGTTGATGGGCAGCATACATCTGTCACCTTCCATGTTTAGGAGTGCATATGCACCGTTGGAGAAAACCTTGTCATGACGTAGGGTCCCTCCCATTTTGGCTCAAATTTGCCTTCGGACTTGTGAGCGAAGACCATTGGTCTTTTTACCGCAAGGACCAAGTCACCCTTTTTGTAGGCGCGTTGCCTAACCTTTTTGTCGAAAGATCCTGCCATGTGCTTGGTAAAGTTCAATGCTTTGTTGCTTCGAGCCGTCTCTCATCGAGATTGTCCAGCTCATGGAGTCGCAATTTGACATTGCTTTCTTGAGTCATGTCATTTGTAAAGATACCCTCAAGGAAGGAATTTGTACTTCCAAGGGCACAACAGCTTCGCATCCATAGACCAAGGAGAATGGTGTGCTATGGGTTGGTCCTCGAACGGTGGTTCGATAGGCCCACAAAGCTTCAGACATTTTGTCACTCCAGTCTCTTTTGTGACTAGAGACCATTTTTTTAGGATTTTGCAGAGTGTCTTGTTGAAAGCTTCTGCTAACCCGTTTGTGCCGGATTGTATGGAGTCGAAGGATAGCTTTGGATTTTATATTTGTCGCAGAACCTGTAGAATCGATGATCCCGGAATTGTGGTTCGTTATCATGGACGAATCTTTTGGGTATGCCAAACGACAAATGATGTTGGTGCGCAGGAACTGAAGGACTGATGAGGTCTTCATTCGTTGAACGCAAATGCTTCTGACCACTTGGAGAAATAATCCGTAGCGGCGAAGATGAAGCGATGACCTTTGCTTCGAAGGGGGAGAAATAGGACCTATGATGTCCATACCCTAGGCTTCGAAAGGCCTTGAGATCGCTGTAGGATGCAGCCATTCTGGAGGCATGTGAATGTAATCTCCATGAACTTGGCATTGTTGGCAGCGCTTAGCAATTACATTGCGTCAGCTACATGGTAGGCCAGTAATAACCTAACCTTTTTATCTGATCATAGAGCTTGGGACCAGCCTGATGAGCTCCGCAAAGACCAGCATGAACTTCT